>JAJQQW010000010.1:114763738-115381238 GCA_025583905.1 Ia io | reverse complement strand
CCGCTTTGCTCCAGTTCCGTGAAGCCTGTTCAGCTCACCGCAAGTTCAGTGTGCTCCCACGGCCGGCCCTCCTGGCCACGTGGCGCTGATGGGCAGAGAGAAGCCTGACTGTGGAATCGTCGGACGGGGGCCGATGCGCTCCTGTGGTTAAGAATGCAGGCTTCGGCCATCGGTCACCCACCGGTGTGAGCAGATCTGTGGGCTGCGCGGGCCTCCTCAGGCCTCCCACGCCCCTCACAGAGAAGACCTGCAGGCCGGAGAGCTGTGTTTTCCCCATGCCAGATAAATAGCAGGTCTAAGATTCAAACCCATGCCTTCTGGGCCCCGAAGCCTAATGAGGAATCCAGGGATACAGAGGCCTGTGATGGGCTGTAAGGCACCGGCTGAGACTCCTGGCCAGACGAATCTAGCCCTCCCAGGGTGGCGGCGGCCACTAGCAGAATTCCCAGCTTCCAGGATGGGCCCTGCAGGGTGGACACCCTGAAACTGATCCCACATTCCCTCTCCTTTCTCCAAAAGAACAGCCCTCTGAGGCTTTCAGTGTCACTGCTGTCGTCACTCTGGCCTCCAGGGGGTGCTGCTCCTCCTGGGATATTATGGCCCAAAAGCAAATCACACAAAAAAGACACATTTTTCAATCCTGCCTGCACGTTAGTCATTTGGGAGCTTTTTCTAAAAAATGTTAGTGATTGGACTCAGCCACAGAGATTTTGGTTAAATTGAGCTGGGGTGGCCCAGAGCAATGGCATTTATTTAGCGAAGGTATCTTCACATGCGTCCGCAAGCATGTATCCCACTTCACACACTCTCAGGAGAATAGTGTCTCCCCATTGAGATTTGCTGGGTTTTTCCCCTTTTCTTTTCTTTCATTTTTTTTTATGTGCCTTTGGCTGGGAATTGAACCCATGTCCCTTCGGTCTGCAGGCCGACGCTCTAACCACTGAGAAACCAGCCAGGGCCCCGTTCTTTTCTTTTTACTTCATTAACCACTAATTCCCTCTTCCCCGTTACCCCAGCATTTTGTAATCTCTCGTGTACTTTCTGTGAGAATTTGCCAATTAAGTGGAATCATACGTTTGCCCTTTGGTGTCTGGCTTATTTCACTTAGCACAATGGTTTCAAGGTTCATCCGTGATGTAGCACATAACAAAATGTCATTTCTATTAAGGCTGAATAGTATTTTATCGTGTGCATAAACCACGTTTTGTTTATCTGTTAATCTCCAGATGGGCTTTTGAACTGTCTTGACCTTTTGGCTAAAGTGAATAATGCTGCTATGAACACTGGTGTGCAAGTATCTGTTCAAGTTTCTGCTTTCACTTCTTTGGGCCAGGTACCCAGCAGTGGACTTGCTGAGTCCTGTGGTGATTGTTTACATTTTTGAGGACCTGCCACAATGTTTTCTGCAGTGGCTGAAACATTTTCATTCCCACCAACAATGCACAGGGATCCAGTTTCTCCACAGCCTTGCCAGCACTTGCTATTCTGAGAGGAGTTTTCTGTTTGTCTTTGATAATAGGCATTCTAATGGGAGGGAGATGGTGTCTCACTGTGGTTTTTTATTGGGGGGGGGGGGGGTACGGTGAACTTTATTGATGGTGCACGACAAGATAGGGCTCCCTAAGCCCCTCTCCTTCTGCAGGGGGTCTGGGATGGGAGCTGCGGAGGTTGGGAGGTTCTCAGTGTGTCGGGGATCGGTCTGGGGCAGGGATTCCCCAGCAGCCTCTCTTCCTCTCGCTGGGGCTGGTGGTCCAGGGGCTCTTGCTCCTTGGAGGCCATGTGGCCACCCTGCTGCTGTAGCCAAATTCACTGTCAGACCAGGAAACGAGCTGACAAAGTGGTCACCGAGGGCAATGCCAGCCCCAGCATTGAAGGTGGAGGAGTGGGTGTCACGTTAAAGTCGCAGGAGACAGCCTGGTCCTCAGTATAGCCCAGGATGCCCTTGAGGGGGCCTCTGATGCTGGCTTCACTCCCTTCTTGATGTCATCGTATTTGGCAGCTTTGTCCAGGCGGCAGGTCAGATCCACAACCAACACGTTGGGGGTGGGGACACGGAAGGCCATGCCAGTGAGCTTCCCATTCAGCTCAGGGATGGCCTTGCCCACAGCCTTACAGCACCATAGAAGCAGGGATGATGTTCTGAGCAGCCCCTCGGCCATCACGCCACAGCTTCCCAGGGGCCATCACGGTCTTCTGGGTGGCGGTGATGTCATGGATTGTGGTCATGAGTCCCTCCTCGATGCCAAAGTTGTCATGATGACCTTGGCCAGGGGGCCAAGCAGTGGGAGGTGCAGGAGGCATTGCTGACCATCTTGAGGGAGTTGTCATACTTGTCATGGTTCACACCCATCACAAACACGGGGCATCCGCAGAAGGGGCAGAGACGATGACCCTCTTGGCTGCCCCTTCCAGTGAGCCCCAGCCTTCTCCATGGCAGTGAAGACATGGGTGGACTCCACAGCCTACTCAGCACCAGCATCTCCCATTTGATGTTGGCGGGATCTCGCTCCTGGAAGATGGAGATGGGCTTTCCAGTGAGGACAAGCTTCCCATTCTCAGCCTTGACTGTGACCTTGAACTTGCCAGGAGTTGAATCGCACTGGAACATGAAGAGCATGTAGTGAGGTCAATGAAGGGTCATTGATGGTGACGGTACCCACTTTGCCAGAGTTCAAAGCAGCGCTGGTGACCAGGCACCCAATGAGGCCACATCCGTTCACTCCGACCTTCGCCACTGTCTCGGGGTTGCGGCGGGCACTGCGCAGGAAGAGCGGCTGTCTGTGAACAGGAGGAGCAGAGAGCCGCATTGTGGTCTTGATTTGCATTTTCTAATGCCTCGTGCGGTTGAGCACCTTCGCATGCTCTTCTTGGCCGTGTGTGCATCTTCTCTGCGGAATGGTCTGTTAGTCCTCTGCTCATTTTTTAAATACACACGTGGCATTCAGTAAATTTTCACATTGTTCTTTTGGTGATTTGAATTTAATTGGTTGTCATTTCAGTTGTTTAATTGAAGTATTATTGACATATAACATTATATTAGTTACAGGTGTGCAACAAATAATTTTTTTGCTTTTCAATGTTTTAAAATAATTTTTTCTTTTTCAATTACAATATTATGTTCATTTCAGGTGTACAGCGCAGTGAACTACATTTCATTTGTATGCTTTCCAAAGTGATCACCCTGACACGTGTAGTGCCCATCTGACACCACACAGAGTTATTTCAGTATTATTGACTACACTAGGGGCCCTGTGCACAGTTTTGTGCACTTTGAAAGGAACTGTGGGTGGCGAAGCTGCGGTGGGCACAGAGGCGGGTCTCGGCCCATTCTCCGTGCCCCCAACCAGCCCCTCCCACTGCGGCCCCCGGTCCCCTGTCTGCCGGCCGCCCTGTTCCCACCGCGGCCGCTCCCACCCGCTGACGGTGCCGGCCCCACTTGCACCCGCTCACAGCACAGAGCAATGGGGCCGGCGCCAGCAGCGGGTGCCAGTGGGGCCGGCACCGTCAGCAGGTGCGAGTAGCCACTGCTGCCCCGATCGCCCCTCAGGAGCAGGGGAAGGTGGAGGAGCCCTCGGGGCAATCGGGGCCTGCAGCTGCACTCGCACCCTCTGATGGCACGGAGTGATTGGGACCAGCGCCAGGCGCCAGCAGCAGGTGCAAGCAGCGGTGCCGGCTGCAGGTGGGAGTGGGGCCGGCGTTGGCAGTGGGTACAAGCAGCGGCTCTAGTGCCGGCAGCGGGTGTGAGCACCATGTGGGACCGTGGAGCACAGGAGCAAAAAATTTTCAGTACCCCCCAGAGGCTCACCCTGATGACAGCGACCAGTGCCCTGCCTTGGTCTGGAGCCCCTGCTCACCTGCTCCACCATTCCAGTGCAGCCAACGCTCACCATGTTCCATGCTCTGCCGCCTGATGCCGATGCCCACCATGTTCCATGTATGCACCCTGGTAGTCAGCGCACGTCATAGCGACCAGTTGCTCACTTGTTTGGTTGTTCTGCCATTTGGTCTATTTGCATATTAGCTTTTTATTATATAGGACTAGAGGCCTGGTGCATAACATTCATGCATGGAGGGGGTTCCTCAGCCCTTCCTGCACCCTCTCCAATCTGGGACCCCTCGGGGGATGCCTGACTACTGGTTTCGGCCTGATACCTGTGAGGATCAGTTGGACATCCCTCTCACAATCTGGGATGACTAACTCCTTACCACTCACCTGCCTGCCTGATTGCCCCTAACCCCTCTATCTGCCTACCTGAACACCCCTAACCCCTCTACCTGCCTACCTGAACACCCCTAACCCCTCTGCCTGCCTGCCTATCGCCCCTAACCCCTCTGCCTGCTGGCCTGATCTCCCCTACCTTGCCCCCCTGCTGGCCTGATTGCCCCTAACCTCTCTGCCTGCCTGCCTGATCACCCCTGCCTCTGCTGCCTCCCTGATCGCCCTTAACTGCCTCTGCCTGCCTGATCACCCCTAACTGCCTTCCCCTGCAGGCCTGATCTCACCCCCAACTGCCCTTCCCTGCCAGCCTGGTTGCCCCCAACTACCCTCCCCTGCCAGCCTGGTCACCCCAACTGCCCTCTCCTGCTGGCCTGATCACTCCTAACTGCCTCTGCCTCATCCCCAACCACCATGGCTTTGTCCAGAAGGAAGTCAGACATCTGGAAGATGGCCAGTCAACCCGGTCTAATTAGCATATTACCCTTTTATTAGTATAGATAGATTATATAGGATAGGATTGCTAAAATGGGGGGGGGGAGGGGAGAAGCCTTTTTCAGCAGGAGGAGATGCTCTTGGCAGGCAAAAACACAAAATCCCCATATCTGGACTGATAGCCAGCCATATGCACTATATTCACTCAGCCTGGCGGGTCAGTGTGCTGTCTCCATATTTTAGGTCACAGGTGGTATTGACAGAATAACCTTGTGTAACCGTTGCTTGCACTTATGGAGGTACGTCCTAGAAGTGGGACTCTAAGGTCAAAGGGTAAGTGCATTCACAGACACTGCCACATTCCCCTCGGGGAGGCTGTGCCGTTTTGCCTTCTTGCCAGCAATAGGAGAGGGTGCCTCTTTCCACGGGGCCTGGCGAAGGAAGGTGCTCCTGCGTCTCCGTGTCTGCCAGCAGAGGAGGGAGAAATGCTACCTCTGTGACGTTAGTTTGCGTTTCTCTTCTCAGAGTGCAGCTGAGCATCCTTGTTAGTGCTGATGCACGTGGGAGCCAGTACATCTATGGCATCGGCTTTAGGAAAAGAAAAAAAAGGCTTTATTGGGGCGCTGACTGGCAAGGAGACAGGAGGCTTCAGCCCCGGCTCTTCCTGGACAAGGGAGCCTGTGTCAGACACAGACAGGGTCCGGCTCATGCTACCTCTAGTGTGGACACTTATTAAAAACACAAAAACACAAGCTGTAACGGAGTAATACCAACTTGCCTAAAACAAGCATGAAATACTTGGACAGAAAAAACTGTACCTACTGAAAAGTTTCTTTTCCTCCCTAACCATGAACTGAACCCATTTACCCTAATCCACTAGTCTCAAGAACTTTTGAAAATTATAGGGCAATCAATACAATTATTTCTTTTAAATCCTCACCCTGAGGATATGTTTTGTTTTAATCCGAGAGAGAGAAGAAGGAAGGAAGAGGGAGAGAGAGAAACATCAGTGTGGGAGAGAAAAGATGACTGTTTGCCTCCATAGGCACCCAGGCTGGGAATCGAACCCATAACCTTTTGGAGAAGGGACAACACTCCAGGCGAGCCAATTCTTTCCACCGGAATTTCTTAGAGACACTTACGTTAGGTGTTGAGGAAAGCACAATGCCATCTAGAAGCCCACTGTCCAGAACCATAGGCAGTTTCTAACATACACTCCTCCACACATCAACAAGAATCAACAGGGCATCTTTGATAAGCACCTGAACATGTTAATTCAATGTTCTATAAAGGTCTCCAATTTACTAGAAAATCTGAATTTCTTTAGATGGATTTTGCATTTTGATCTAAAACCTAAAGTGAGTCAAAGTAAAACATGAACAAATTTTATCTTTAAGGTTTATTTACATTTTTATTTCTAAAGATTGTAATGAAACGTTTTACTAGATTCCTTTATATACTGTTGAAATTTGTGATTTGTGTACAGGCACTACTTTTCAAAATCCTATCTATATAATGAAAGCCTAATATGCAAATTGTCCCCTCGACCAGGAGTTTGACCGGGAGTTTGACCACTCACTATGACATTCGCTGACCACCAGGGGCGGCGCGGAACATGGCTGGCAGCAGGTGGCAATGGAGGTGCTGCCGGCCCTGATGGGCCCCCACAAGAGCGGGACCGTGGCGGGATGGTGGAACAGGTGAGGGGGCGGCACCAGACCAAGGCAGGGTGCCAGGTGTGGCCGTGGGGCTGCGAGGCTGGGGGCATGAGCTGGGGCCCGATCCTCACAGGCCACCCCAAGGGACCCCACCCATGCACGAATTTGTGCACCAGGCCTCTAGTAATTAAAATAAAATCAGTAAAGTAACGGAAAACTTGGCCAATACCTCAAGTAAAACCAAACCCCATTCCCACTATACACTGCCCTCCTACAATTACATCTCCCCAACATACATGCACACAATGATTCACACAACTAAAATGTTTACTATTTCCCTCAAGACTTCTCACATGGATAATTTTCATAGTTATAATCATAATATACATACAATCTAGCATCCTGCTCCTGTCACCTAATCAGAAGCACTAATCTAAATGACATCGGAGACTCTGTCACTTTAAGGGCCACGTAACAATCCCCGGTGGACGCCTCACCCTTTGTCTGATGTCTCCATTATAACGAATGTTTCGGCCCTATTTCCAGAATTCAGACAAAGTAAGTGTTCAGAAGGGAAGCAACCGGTGCACTTGGTGCCCTTTAGGACCTTGTCCGTGTGGCCCACGTGGAACTAAATCTCCTGCACTCTGTGACCCCTAACCATTCCGAGTGCACCGGACACGCATACCTCTGACTTCCCTTCAAGTACACCTCACACCAGAGATCTTCAACTTCAAAAAACTGTCATAATGCAGGTTCAAAACAACAGAAATTGGAATTATACAATTTTGTACAATGAAGCACGTATTATATATTTTAATTTACATATTAAATACTTAATAGCTGTCTTCTAGATGGTGGGATTATAGTGATTCTTATTTCTCTGATTTTGCTTACTGGTATTATTTACTTTCACTGTTTTAAGCAATGAAGATTTATAAAAATAATTTAGCTTCTACCCAATATGATTTCAATTGTACACTTCTATAACCAGTCATGTGTGTGTGTCTGTGTGTTTGTGTGTGTATATACAAAAGAGTCTGCACTAAAATGCTAATGGTATTTTTCGTAGGCTTGTCAGATTATTGGTTATTTCTTTTCTTTTATATTTTGTGACTGTATTTTCCTGTTTTTTGTTATTTTTTTGTAAGGGAGATGCACATTTCATTTCATTTTATTTGTTGTTAATCCTCACCTGAAGATATTTTTTCCATTTATTTTCAGAGAGTGTGGAAGGGAGGGAGGGAGGGAGGGATGTGAGACATTGATGCACCCTTCTCCACTTTTGTATATGCTTAAGACTTTTCATGTGAAAGTTTAAAAATGTTCATCGTGGGATAGAATTCTTTACTTTTCTCTAAACTACTTCTCTACCAGAGAATACTTCTCTTTGCTCCTCTATAATCCTATCTAATAATAGAGTAACATGTAAATTACCATCACTCCGCTACGCCCACGATTGGGCGGCGGGAGGCTGGGAGGGCGGGACTCGGGGTGGCCTATCCAGCCATTGAGAGGCACGGATCCGCTGCCACTGAGGGGGGCTACCCTGCTGTTGAGAGGCACAGGGGGCAGGACTCCCGCCCCCTGTGCCTCTCAACGGCCAGATCCGTGGCCGCTGAGGGGGGCTGCCGCGGACACCTGGCTATCCTGCCGTTGAGAGGCGCAGCTGGGTGTCCGCAGCAGGCCCCCTCAGCGGCCGCGGATCTGGCCGTTGAGAGGCACAGGGGGCGGGACTCCCGCCCCCTGTGCCTCTCAACAGCAGGGTAGCCCCCCTCAGTGGCTGCAGACCATCAAAAGTGGGGGAGCTGGGTGCCTGTCTGCTCCGGCACCAGGCCTTTCAGAAGCCTCTGCCAAGCCGGAGGCTTCTGAAAGGCCTGGTGCACCAGCAGACAGGCACCCAGCTCCACCGCAAAAAGCGAAAGAGTGTAGGGGACCCTACACGTGCATGATTCAATCATGCACTGGGCCTCTAGTCTATAATAATAAAAGCAAAATATGCTAATTAGAGCAGATGGGGTGGCCAGCGGAGGCAGAGGTGGGTGAGGCGGTGGGGACCCAGCCCTTGGCTGGGTTGGGGTATCCGGCCTCCAGCGCACTCAGATAAAGGACTTGGGCAAGCCAGCCCGGAGCATAGGATAGGACAGCGCCTGGGACAGGACAGAGCCCGGGACAGGACAGCCCGGGACAGGACAGAGCCCGAGACAGGACAGAGCCCGGGACAGGACAGCGCCCGGGACAGGACAGCGCCCGGGACAGGACAGCCTGGGACAGGACACAGCCCGGGACAGGACACAGCCCGGGACAGGACAGCGCCCGGGACAGGACAGCGCCCGGGACAGGACACAGCCCGGGACAGGACACAGCCCGGGACAGGATACAGCCCGGGACAGGACAGCCCGGGACAGGACACAGCCCGGGACAGGACAGCCCGGGACAGGACACAGCCCGGGACAGGACACAGCCCGGGACAGGACACAGCCCGGGACAGGACAGCCCGGGACAGGACACAGCCCGGGACAGGACAGCCCGGGACAGGACACAGCCCGGGACAGGACACAGCCCGGGACAGGACACAGCCCGGGACAGGACAGCCCGGGACAGGACACAGCCCGGGACAGGACACAGCCCGGGACAGGACACAGCCCGGGACAGGACAGCCCGGGAAAGGACACAGCCCGGGACAGGACAGCCCGGGACAGGACACAGCCCGGGACAGGACAGCCCGGGACAGGACAGCCCGGGACAGGACAGCCCGGGACAGGACACAGCCCGGGACAGGACAGCCCGGGACAGGACAGAGCCCGGGACAGGACAGCCCGGGACAGGACAGCCCGGGACAGGACAGAGCCCGGGACAGGACAGCCCGGGACAGGACAGCCCGGGACAGGACACAGCCCGGGACAGGACAGCCCGGGACAGGACAGCCCGGGACAGGACACAGCCCGGGACAGGACAGCCCGGGACAGGACACAGCCCGGGACAGGACAGCCCGGGACAGGACACAGCCCGGGACAGGACAGCGCTTACAGACACCGGTCAGCCTTTGCCACCGGAGCCTCCACGCCGACGCTGCCTCCTCGCCACGCAGGAGCTCGCTCACGTCCGGGCCTGGGACGGGGCTGCCGGGGCCGAGCGGCACTGCTGCCTGCAGGGCACTGCCCTCCGCCGCTGGGCTGGCCGCGCGGGGCCTGCCTCTCTGGCTGGGAGACACCCAGCTCGCGGCGCGGGAGGGCGGGCCGCGGAAGACACGGACGCCCCGGACCAGAACCTCTGGACGGGAGGAGAAGGGCGTTCGCGAGACGCAGCCCGAGGAGAGGGCGGGAGTGAGGGAGCAGCAGGCGGGGCCGCGGGCCTCACGTGCCCTTCCCGACCACAGCGGACCGCAAGGCCCGGAGGCGCGGGGCCGGGCTCCAACCCCGTCCAGGCTCGGCTGCAGCCCGGGGGCCCGTGCGCGTCCGCGGGACCCACGTCCAGCGTCCACTCGGCGCGCGGGCGGCGGGCGGCGGGAGGGGGCCCCGGAACCCGTGGGCGAGGCCGACCGGCCCGGCTCCACCTTCCCCGACGCGACCCGGGCCGCGGGGCGGGCGGCAGACAAAGGCGCTCCGGGCCGGGGCTCCGGGCGGCTGCTGCCCCGCCCAGGCCGGCCCGCGGCCCCGGCGCTGGAGGGCGCGGAGAGGGGGGCGGAGGCGGCCCAGAGGAGCGGGAGGAGGGAGGAGAACCCCGGCTCCCGAGTGGAAGCCCCGCCCCGGCCCCGCCCTGGGCCCGCGGCACCCCCGCCCGCCCTCTGACGCCGGAGGTGGCCGTCCCCAGAAGCCGCAGACGCCGAGGAGGCGTCCCCGGGGCACGTGGGGCACGTGGGGGACTGCACCGCCGCACAGGGCCGAGTCCCGCCCTGCAAAAGCGCCTCACAAAGGACGGGGCAGAGGCCAGAGCGCCGCGCGCAGCCTCCGCGGGGCCCCGCCTCCCGGCGCACCGCACCTGCCCCCCCCCCCCCCGCAGCACCGCCCCGCCTCCCGGCGCACCTGCCCGCCCCCCCCCCCCCCCCCGCCTCCCGGCGCACCTGCCCGCCCCCCTCCCCCCGCAGCACCTGCCCGCCCCCCCCCAGTACCGCCCCGCCTCCCGGCGCACCTGCCCGCCCCCCTCCCCCAGCACCGCCCCGCCTCCCGGCGCACCTGCCCGCCCCCCCCCCCCCGCAGCACCTGCCCGCCCCCCCCCCCCCCCCCTCCCGGCGCCCCTGCCCGCCCCCCCCCCCCCCGCACCCCCCCCCCCCCCCCCCACCCAGCCCCGCCCCCCCCCCGGCCAGCACCCCCCCCCCCCCCCCGGCCCACCCCCCCCCCCCCCCCCCCGCAGCCCGCCCCCCCCTCCCCCCCCCCCCCCCCCCCCCCCCCCCCACCGCCCCCCCCCCCCCCGCACCCACCCCCCCCCCCCCCCGCAGCCCACCCCCCCCCCCCCCCCCGCCCCCCCCCCGCGCACCTGCCCCCCCCCCCCCCCCCCCCGCCCCGCCTCCCGGCGCACCTGCCCGCCCCCCCCCCCCCCCCCCCCAGCACCTGCCCCCCCCCCCCCCCCCACCGCCCCGCCTCCCGGCGCACCCCCCCCCCCCCCCCCCCCCCCCCCCCAGCACCGCCCCGCCCCCCGCCACCCCCCCCCCCCCCCCCCCGCACCCCCCCCCCCCCCCCCCCCCCCCCCCCCCCGCCCCCCCCCCCCCCCCTCCCCCCCCCCCCACCCCCCCCCCCCCCCCCCACCCCCCCCCCCCCCCCCCCCCCCCCCCCCCCCCCCCCCCCGCCCCCCGCACCTGCCCCCCCCCCCCCCCCCGCCCCCCCCCCCCCCCCCCCCCCCCCCCCCCCCCCCCCCCCCCCCCCCCCCCCCCCCCCCCCACCCGCCCCCCCCTCCCGGCCACCTGCCCCCCCCCCCAGCACCCCCCCCCCCCCCCCGCCACCCCCCCCCCCCCCCCCCGCCCCCCCCCCCCCAGCCCCCCCCCTGCCCCCCCCCCCCCCACCTGCCCCCCGCCCCCGGCGCACCTGCCCGCCCCCCCCCCCCCCCCCCAGCACCTGCCCCTGCCTCCCGGCGCACCTGCCCCCCGCAGCACCGCCCCCGCCTCCCGGCGCACCTGCCCCCCCCCCCCCCCCCCCCCGCAGCACCTGCCCGCCCCCCATCCCCCGCCAGCACCGCCCCCCCTCCCGGCGCACCTGCCCCCCCCCCCCCCCAGCACCGCCCCGCCTCCCGGCGCACCTGCCCCCCCCCCCCCCCCCCCAGCACCGCCCCGCCCGCCCCGCGCACCTGCCCGCCCCCCCCAGCACCGCCCCGCCTCCCGGCGCACCCTGCCCGCCCCCCCCCCCCAGCACCGCCCCGCCTCCCGGCGCACCTGCCCGCCCCCCCCCCAGCATCTGCCCGCCCCCCTGCAGCAGGTGCCCTGGGCGCGGAGGAATCACAGGCTTCACCTGTGGGGTGCGCAGAGGCGACAGAGGCCGGGAATGGCCCACGGGTACCTTCCCGAGGGTGGGAGTGCCCTGCAAATGCTGTTCATCTCACTTCTAACCAAAGGCACACGTGGTCGAACACGGAGATCTTTTTTTAAGCCTGTGAGAAAGGTGTTTCCCCAGCCCTAAACGGTTTGGCTCAGTGGATAGAGCGTCGGCCTGCGAACTGAAGGGTCCCAAGTTCGGTCAAGGGCATGTACCTTGGTTGTGGGCACATCCCCAGTAGGGGGTGTGCAGGAGGCAGCCAATCGATGTTTCTCTCTCTATCCCTCACTCTTCCTCTCTGTAAAAAATCAATAAAATATATATATTTTTAAAAAGGTGTTTCCCCAGTGTGGTTCTCTCTCATCATTGGTGTTTCTACTAGTATCTCTCTCTCTCTCCTTGCCTCTCTGAAATCAATAAAAATATATATATTTTAAAAAGTGACAATTCTGGGTCCTTCAGACCTCATGGGTCCCTTCTGATGGGTACCATTCCAGATGCAATGAACCAGCTCAGCACACATAGCCCTGCTGCCATTTGACTGACTCCTCCACGCTCGCTCTGTGCACGTTTTGATTCCACCAGGTGCCAGGTGCGCAGACGAGGACGGGAGGATGGGGTACAGCTCACCTCTGCCGGTTTGGGTCAGAGAGAATGTCTGTGAAAACCTCCCTCTGTGAATGTTTTCTGCTGAAGTTACTTGGGATAAACATATCCTTGGAACTCTCTGAGCAGGTGGGCCTCCTGATCCCTCTTCCCTGGTGACCTTTGGCCTGTGGGGGAAGTAGGAAGGTGACTCAGCAGGTTCCTGGGGTGCAGCACATCCCTGTGGGACCTGCAGGGCGTGCAGGCAAGGTGGGCGAGGAAACCTTAGTCGACATAGGCCCTCTCCGTCATCTGGGTGAGATCTGGCCCCTGACAGGTGGGGGTGGGGGTAGTACAGGCAAAGTTCAGTCTGATCACAACCCTATTAATACATGCTTTAAAACCAGGAGGAAATACACCAGAATTATAGTAAACACTACATATGATTTCTAGTCTGATGAACTTAAAATGGCATCTCATCTTCTCTTATTCAAACTTCACTGAATGCTAACGTTTGTTTGATCTACTTGACCAACTTGACCTCACATCTGTAAATTGCCCTGTTGTAGCATTTGCTTATTTTTCTATTAGATTCTCTGACTTCTTCTTTAGATAAAATCCCTCATCAGTTTTTTAAATATATTTTTATTGATTTCAGAGAGGAAAGGAGAGGGAAAGAGGGAGAGAAACATCAATGATGAGAGAGACTCATTGATGGGCCACCTCCTGCACACCCCCCACTGGGGACTGAGCCCGCAACCCAGGCATGTGCCTACCGGAATCGAACCTGAGACCCTTCAGTCTGCAGGCCGACGCTCTATCCACCGAGCCAAACCCACTAGGGCTCCTCACCAGTTTTTGATGGTGCAAATGTCTTCTCCCTACCTGTGACTCCCTTCATGAACTCTGTCTGTTGGGAAGACTAAACAGAAATCTTTTAAAATATATATATATTTATTATTTTTAGAGAGAGAGGAAGGGAGAGGGGGAGAGAGAGAGAGAGAGAGAGAAATATAGATGAGAAAGAAACATCGATTGGCTGCCTCCTGCTTGAGCCCGAAACCCTGGCAATGTGCCCTAAACCAGTGGCCTCCTGGTGCATGGGGTCGACACTCAACCACTGAGCTACACTGGCCAGGCCAGAAATCTTTAATTTTGAGTAGTCAACTAATTAATTTTACCCAAGGTCAAGATGGCAGCAAATTCGTTCCTGTTGAGAGCTCTCTTCTTGGCTTGTGGTGAGGCTTCCTTCTAGGTGTACCCTCACCTGGGACAGAGAGAGCATTTCTCTCTCTCTCTCTTCCTGCAGTCACTGATCCCATCATTGGGGCCCCACTCACATGACCTCACCTAACTCTAATTTTCTCTCAAAGGCTCCATCTTCAAATAACATCAAACTGGGGGTTAGGACCTCAACTAACGAATTTGGGGGACAAAATTCAGTCCACAGCAACTGAACAGCCACTCAGCACCAAATGAGCGATGAATAGGAATGAGCAGCGCCCGAGGAGGAAGCTCCAGTGGCCAATGAACATAAACAGATGCTGAAGCACATTGGTACTGAGGGAATGAATAAAGAGCATTTGACACCAGTCAGAGCACAAACTAAGTCTGATCCCAGCAGAGTAGGGGGGTTCACATTATTAATACAGCACTTCCACTTCTTTTTTAAAAAACATATTTTATTGATTTTTTTACAGAGAGGAAGGGAGAGGGACAGAGAGTCAAAAACATCAATGAGAGAGAAACATCAATCAGCTGCCTTCTGCACACCCCCTACTGGTGATGTGCCTGCAACCAACATACATGGCACTGACTGGAATCGAACCCGGGACCTTTCAGTCCACAGACAGATGCTCTATCCACTGAGCCAAACCAGTTAGTGCAGCACTTCCACCTCTTGCCTTCCATTGCATGGGTCCAGGAGGAGACAGGGGAGGGGTGCTCAGAGGTCCAGGAGGAGACAGGGGAGGGGTGCTCAGAGGTGCAGGAGGAGAGAGGAGGGTGTGCTCAGAGGCCCAGGAGGAGGCGAGAGGAAGGGGCGCTCAGAGGTTAAGGAGGAGGAGAGAGGAGGGGGTGCTCAGAGGCCCAGGAGGAGGAGAGAGGAGGGGGTGCTCAGAAGTGGAGGAGGAGAGAGGAGGGGTGTTCAGAGGCCCAGGAGGAAGAGAGAGGAGGGGGTGCTCAGAGGACCAGGAGGAGAGAGGAGGGGGTGCTCAGAGGCCCAGGAGGAGGAGAAAGGAGGGGGTGCTCAGAGGCCCAGGAGGAGGAGAGAGGAGGGGTGCTCAGAGGTGCAGGAGGAGGAGAGAGGAGGGGGTGCTCAGAGGCCCAGGAAGAGAGAGGAAGGGGTGCTCAGAGGTCCAGGAGGAGGAGAGAGGAAGGGGTGCTCAGCGGTCAAGGAGGAGGAGAGAGGAGGGGGTGCTCAGAGGTCCAGGAGGAGGAGGAAAGAGGGGGTGCTCAGAGGCCCAGGAGGAGGAGAAAGGAGGGGGTGCTCAGAGGCCCAGGAGGAGGAGAGAGGAGGGGGTGCTCAGAGGCCCAGGAGGAGGAGAGAGGAGGGGTGCTCAGAGGTGCAGGAGGAGGAGAGAGGAGGGGGTGCTCAGAGGCCCAGGAAAGAGAGAGGAAGGGGTGCTCAGAGGTCCAGGAGGAGGAGAGAGGAAGGGGTGCTCAGCGGTCAAGGAGGAGGAGAGAGGAGGGGGTGCTCAGAGGTCCAGGAGGAGGAGGAAGGAGGGGGTGCTCAGAGGCCCAGGAGGAGGAGAGAGGAGGGGTGCTCAGAGGTGCAGGAGGAGGAGAGAGGAGGGGTGCTCAGAGGCCCAGGAGGAGGAGAGAGGAGGGGGTGCTCAGAGGTCCAGGAAGAGGAGAGAGGAGGGGTGCTCAGAGGCCCAGGAGGAGGAGAGAGGAGGGGGTGCTCAGAGGCCCAGGAGGAGGAAAGAGGAGGGGGTGCTCAGAGGCCCAGGAGGAGGAGAGAGGAGGGGGTGCTCAGAGGCCCAGGAGGAGGAGAGAGGAGGGGGGGGTGCTCAGAGGCCCAGGAGGGGGTGCTCAGAGGTCCAGGAGGAGGAGAGAGTAGGGGGTGCTCAGAGGCCCAGGAGGAGAAAGGAAGGGGTGCTCAGAGGTCCAGGAGGAGGAGAGAGGAGGGGTGCTCAGAGGCCCAGGAGGAGGAGAGAGGAGGGGGTGCTCAGAGGCCCAGGAGGAGGAGAGAGGAGGGGTGCTCAGAGGCCTAGGAGGAGGAGAGAGGAGGGGGTGCTCAGAGGCCCAGGAGGAGGAGAGAGGAGGGGGTGCTCAGAGGCCCAGGAGGAGGAGAGAGGAGGGGGTGCTCAGAGGCCCAGGAGGGGGTGCTCAGAGGCCCAGGAGGAGGAGAGAGTAGGGGGTGCTCAGAGGCCCAGGAGGAGAAAGGAAGGGGTGCTCAGAGGTCCAGGAGGAGGAGAGAGGAGGGGGTGCTCAGAGGCCCAGGAGGAGAGAGGAAGGGGTGCTCAGAGGTCCAGGAGGAGGAGAGAGGGGGGGGGGTGCTCAGAGGCCCAGGAGGAGGAGAGAGGAGGGATGCTCAGAGGTGCAGGAGGAGGAGAGAGAGAGGGGGGGTGCTCAGAGGCCCAGGAAGAGAGAGGAAGGGGTGCTCAGAGGTCCAGGAGGAGGAGAGAGGAGGGGTGCTCAGCAGTCAAGGAGGAGGAGAGAGGAGGGGTGCTCAGAGGCCCAGGAGGAGGAGAGAGGAGGGATGCTCAGAGGTGCAGGAGGAGGAGAGAGGAGGGGGTGCTCAGAGGCCCAGGAAGAGAGAGGAAGGGGTGCTCAGAGGTCCAGGAGGAGGAGAGAGGAGGGGTGCTCAGAGGCCCAGGAGGAGGAGAGAGGAGGGATGCTCAGAGGTGCAGGAGGAGGAGAGAGGAGGGGGTGCTCAGAGGCCCAGGAAGAGAGAGGAAGGGGTGCTCAGAGGTCCAGGAGGAGGAGAGAGGAGGGGTGCTCAGCGGTCCAGGAGGAGGAGAGAGGAGGGGTGCTCAGAGGCCCACGAGGAGGAGAGAGGAGGGATGCTCAGAGGTGCAGGAGGAGGAGAGAGGAGGGGGTGCTCAGAGGCCCAGGAAGAGAGAGGAAGGGGTGCTCAGAGGTCCAGGAGGAGGAGAGAGGAGGGGTGCTCAGCAGTCCAGGAGGAGGAGAGAGGAGGGGTGCTCAGCAGTCAAGGAGGAGGAGAGAGGAGGGGGTGCTCAGAGGCCCAGGAGGAGGAGGGAGGAGGGGGTCCTCAGAGGTCTAGGAGGAGGAGAGAGGAGGGGGTGCTCAGAGGCCCAGGAGGAGGAGAGAGGAGGGGTGCTCAGAGGTGCAGGAGGAGGAGAGAGAGGAGGGGTGCTCAGAGGCCCAGGAGGAGGAGAGAGGAGGGGGTGCTCAGAGGCCCAGGAGGAGGAGAGAGGAGGGGGTGCTCAGAGGCCCAGGAGGAGGAGAGAGGAGGGGGTGCTCAGAGGCCCAGGAGGAAAGAGGAAGGGGTGCTCAGAGGTCCAGGAGGAGGAGAGAGGAGGGGGTGCTCAGAGGCCCAGGAGGAGGAGAGAGGAGGGGGTGCTCAGATGCCCAGGAGGAGAGAGGAGGGCATGCTCAGAGGTCCAGGAGGAGGAGAGAGGAGGGGGTGCTCAGAGGTCCAGGAGGAGGAGAGAGGAGGGGGTTCTCAGAGGCCCAGGAGGAGGAAAGAGGAGGGGGTGCTCAGAGGCCCTGGAGGGGGTGCTCAGAGGCCCAGGAGGAGGAGAGAGGAGGGGGTTCTCAGAGGCCCAGGAGGAGAAAGGAAGGGGTGCTCAGAGGTCCAGGAGGAGGAGAGAGGAGGGGGTGCTCAGAGGTCCAGGAGGAGGAAAGAGGAGGGGGTGCTCAGAGGCCCTGGAGGGGGTGCTCAGAGGCCCAGGAGGAGGAGAGAGGAGGGGGTTCTCAGAGGCCCAGGAGGAGAAAGGAAGGGGTGCTCAGAGGTCCAGGAGGAGGAGAGAGGAGGGGGTGCTCAGAGGTCCAGGGTGAGGAGAGAGGAGGGGGTGCTCAGAGGCCCAGGAGGAAAGAGGAAAGGGTGCTCAGAGGTCCAGGAGGAGGAGATAGGAGGGGTGCTCAGAAGTCCAGGAGGAGGAGAGAGGAGGGGGTGCTCAGAGGCCCAGGAGGAGGAGAGAGGAGCAGGTGCTCAGAGGCCCAGGAGGAGGAGAGAGGAGGGGTGCTCAGAGGCCCAGGAGGAGAGAGGAAGGGGTGCTCAGAGGTCCAGGAGGAGGAGAGAGGAGGGGTGCTCAGAGGCCCAGGAGGAGAGAGGTCCGTGAATGAACCTCACCCGCCACGTCCGCGTGGGCAGGCATCCACAGCAAGTGAAAGCGCAAGTGCAGAGTCCAAACACAGCCCCGCGGCTTCTGTTGTTTCCCAGCACCTTTATTTGTGGTAAAAGTACCAAAGGAGCATGGGCATCACATTGAGGGGGCAGCAGAGGGAAGGAGAGAGGGAACTCTAGCTCTGCCTGTACATCTGTGCATTCCTTTCCTTCAAAGTCAGATGGGCTGGGCACAAAGAGGGCAGCGGATCGGGACCTGGTGAGCCTGGTGGGAACAAGGGTATCTCTCTTTATTGTCTTGTTATTAAATCTCGTCCACATATTTTAGGAATTTTGTAATTAAACACTTTTAAAATTTAGTAAACAAATTCTCTACCCAGTCTCAAAGATATCTTCCTGTACTTACTAGTATAGTTTTCCCTTTCACACTATGAGGATTTTTTAAAATCCTCATCTGAGGATATGTGTTACTGATTTCAGAGTGAGGGGAAGGGGAAGGGAGAGAGAGAGAGAGAGAGAGAGAGAGAGAGAGGAACATTGATGTATGAGGGAAACACATCGAACATAGGTCAGCAGCTTCCCATACTTGCCCCCTTCAGGATCAAACCCGAAGGGAACCGTCAGCCCTTCAGTGGACAGGACGCCTCTCCAGCCGCTGGCACCTCAGCCCGGGTGCACGCTCCGTCTTCAGTGCACTTGGCATTCCTGTGTCGCTGTGATATGAGGTGGGGGCCTGTACTTTGTTTTTCTCACTGGATGCACCAGTTTTCCCCAAACTAGCTGTTCTCTCCCCACCTGTTTGTCAGGTGACCTCTATCCGCCATTGTATTGTAATATTTGGAAGTAATTTTTGTCCAAGGTGGAGTGGTGTTGGGAGCCCAGATCAGGTGTTTGGGGAGCAGGCTCCGGGGGTGCTGTCTGAGGAAGCCCCTCCAGAGGGGCAGTTCCAGCTGCCTGAGTGGCAGGCCCCTCTCCGTGAGCACGAGCCCCTGAGGCTCTGTGCCCGGAGCACGCCCAGGCTGAGCAGCCGGTGGTCACGGGGGGCCTCCTGCAGGGGCCGGGGCAGCTGGCCAGGGCTGGCCTCGGCGGCCCTGCAGATGGACAGCGGGAGAGGGACTGGGCTCTATTCTAGAGAACGAGGGACCTGCCGCAGCCTGTGACGGGCCAGGGAGGAGGGAGGCAGGCCCAACAGCCTGCACTGGGCCCCTAAGACGGGGTCCTGGACCCAGCTGAGTGCCCAGCGCCTCTTCCTCCTGTCCCCCGTTTCAGCCAGATGCCATCGACACCCCCCATGGAGCCGTCTCCCACATGGCCACCCCCTTCTGCTGGTCCCCCTCCCAGGCCCTGAGCTGTCATCCTGGATGGTCACCATTTCTTCCCCTCTGTCACGTGAGGAGAGGAGGAGCGGGAGGGGGGGTTACCGAGGGACTGGAGGACGTGGCTTGCAGGTGACATGTTCCTTATAGTCATTGATGGCTGCACAGGCACAGACGTAGGTCAGAACTCCCAAGTTACACACTTCACGTCAGTGCAGTTTATCACATGCCCATTATACCTCACTCCGCTCCAAACAAAATGTGCCAGCCCTGCGGGCGTGGCTCACTGGTTGAGCATAAACCTATGAACCAGGAGGTCACGGTTCAATTCCCAGTCAGGGCACATGCCTGGGTTGGGGGCTTGATCCCCAGTAGGGGGTGTGCAGGAGGCAGCCGATCAGTGATTCTCTGTCATCACTGATGTTTCTCTCTCTCTCTCTTCCTCTCTGAATCAGTAAAAATATATGTAATTTTAAAAAGAGGGAACAATCAAAAGAGAAGCCATAATGGGTTACCTGACATCCTTTGGTGATAGATTAGGGAGGCGGGAGAAAGCAGGGGGGACCTCTGGGTAAAAAGTAAGATGTTAGACACACTCCTTTTACGTAGGTAGGTGCAGGATAGTTACAGGCAGCGATGACCTCAATAACAATGAGGGGGTTTGTGGTCTCCGCACATCGCTGCCTGTGCTTTGAGGGTCTGGAAAAGGGAAAATTACTTAAGACATTCCAACGATGTGTTATAGTAGATGCAGCAGCGGGGTGGGGTCAGCACCCCAGGTGTTATGTAAAGTGCCAAGGTCCCGGAGAGCCCCAGTGTATTGTTCTTCGTGGATTCCAAGGTGAAAGACAGGGGTTCATTGGGACGTACGTGCACCCGTGGCGGCTGAGCAATGAGGTTCCTGCTGCTCTGGCTGCCACCTGTGACCTGGCCTCACTAAGACCATCTGCCTGCAGGCCCACCAGGTGCTACTGTTTGCCACCCAGACTTCCCCGGCACAGGGTCTGTAGGACAGAAAACAGGCAAACAGGGCCTCAGGGGGCGGGGACATGCAGGATCAGACACCAGCTGTTTAAAATCCAGGCTCACATCGAGAGACAGTTTCTCTGTGGCCTTTCTCAGACAAGTCGCTGGCAGGCTCCCGTGGCATCACTTGTCTGGTTGTGCTGCCTGTAGGGGCCTAAAGCTGAAACAAGCTGAGACCTAGCTGTTACTCCAGGTCTCACAGACCTTAGGAACGCCAGCTGTGTCATTCCCTGTCATTCCCACAGGGTGGGGGCCGGAGTTGGAGCATGGGAAGGGGCCCATGTTCCCATTTCATACATGTGCGTGTGCAGGAGGAGGCCAGGAGCAGACGGAGACTAGCTTCCTCGCGGGGCTGTGCACAGAAGCACTTGGACGAGGGCCCCGGGTGGGCTGTAGAGGACAGTGGGTGACGGGCTACCAGGTGCCTCGGGGCCTCAATCATTTCACAGTGCGTGCCCCACTTTTGTGTAAATGCTGAGAGCATGTTGATTAAA
The DNA here is from genome assembly GCA_025583905.1 of Ia io. Classification (NCBI taxonomy): domain Eukaryota; kingdom Metazoa; phylum Chordata; class Mammalia; order Chiroptera; family Vespertilionidae; genus Ia; species Ia io. The sequence continues at coordinate 115,360,789 of JAJQQW010000010.1, read as the reverse complement.
GCTGACACCTGAGACAAGGAAGGGCCCAGAGCAGAAGCCACAGGAGAGCCTAGGCAGGCTGCATGAGAATTGCCATTATCAAGAAGGGAAGTGGGGGGAGGGAGGCTGGGCCTAGGGCAGGGCAGTGGCACCACATGTCTGGGGTCACTGAAAGTGGGGAAGGAGGACCTGAGCAAGAGAGGAGGGAGGAGGAAGGGGAGGCAGTGGAAGGGAAGGGCAGTGGAAGGGGAGGGCAGGGGAAGGGGAGGGCAGTGGAAGGGGAGGGCAGTGTAAGGGAAGGGCGGTGGAAGGGGAGGGAGGTGGAAGGGGAGGGCAGTGGAAGGGGAGGGCAGTGGAAGAGAAGGGCAGTGGAAGGGGAGGGCAGTGGAAGGGGAGGGCAGTGGAAGGGAAAGGCAGTGAAAGGGAAGGGCAGTGGAAGGGAAGGGCAGTGGAAGGGAAGGGCAGTGGAAGGGGAGGGCAGTGGAAGGGGAGGGCAGTGGAAGGGGAGGGCAGTGGAAGAAAAGGGAAGGGAAGTGGAAGGGAAGGGGAGGGTAGTGGAAGGGAAGGGCAGTGGAAGAGAAGGGCAGTGGAAGGGGAGGGTAGTGGAAGGGTAGGGCAGTGGACGGGAAAGGCAGTGGAAGTGGAGGGCAGTGGAAGGGAAGGGCAGTGGAAGGGAAGGGCAGTGGAAGGAAAGGGAAGGGCAGTGGAAGGGAAGGGTCGTTGAATTGAAGGGGAGGGCAGTGGAAGGGAGGGCAGTGGAAGGATAGGGCAATGGAAAGGAAGTGCAGTGAAAGGGGAGGGCAGTGGAAGGGAAGGGCAGTGGAAGGGGAGGGCAGTGGAAGGGGAGGGCAGTGGAAGGGGAGGGCAGTGGAAGGGGAAGTGGAAGGGAAGTGAAGAAGGGAAGGGGAGGGTAGTGGAAGGGAAGGGCAGTGGAAGAGAAGGGCAGTGGAAGGGGAGGGTAGTGGAAGGGTAGGGCAGTGGACGGGAAAGGCAGTGGAAGTGGAGGGCAGTGGAAGGGGAGGGCAGCGGAAGGGGAGGACAGTGGAAGGGGAGGGAAGGGCAGTGGAAGGGGAGGGCAGTGGAAGGTAAGGGCAGTGGAAATAAAGGGAAGGGCAGTGGAAGGGAAGGGTAGTGGAAGTAAAGGGAAGGGCAGTGAAAGGGAAGGGTAGTGAAAGTAAAGGGAAGGGCAGTGAAAGGGAAGGGTAGTGGAAGGGGAGGGCAGTGGAAGGGGAGGGAACGGCAGTGGAAGGGGAGGGCAGTGGAAGGGGAGGGTAGTGGAAGGTGAGGGCAGTGGAAGGAAGGGCAGTGGAAGAAAAGGGAAGGACAGTGGAAGCAAAGGGTAGTGGAAGGGAAGGGGAGGGTAGTGGAAGGGGAGGGCAGTGGAAGAAAAGGGAAGGGCAGTGGAAGGAAAGGGTAGAGGAAGGGAAGGGGAGGGCAGTGGAAGGGGAGGGCAGTTGAAGGAGAGGGCAGTGGAAGGGAAGGGCAGTGGAAGGGAAGGGCAGTGGAAGAAAAGGGAAGGGCAGTTGAAGGGAAGGGCAGTGGAAGGGGAGGGAAGTGGAAGGGGAGGGCAGTGGAAGAGAAGGGCAGAGGAAGGGAAGGGCAGTGGAAGGGAAGGGCAGTGGAACAGAAGGGCAGTGGAAGGGAAGGGCAGTGGACGGGAAAGGCAGTGGAAGGGGAGGGTAGCGGAAGGGGAGGACAGTGGAAGGGGAGGTAAGGGCAGTGGAAGGGGAGGGCAGTGGCAGGTAAGGGCAGTGGAAGTAAAGGGAAGGGCAGTGGAAGGGAAGGGTAGTGGAAGTAAAGGGAAGGGCAGTGGAAGGGAAGGATAGTGGAAGGGGAGGGCAGTGGAAGGGGAGGAACGGCAGGATAGGAAGGGAAGGATAGTGGAAGGGGAGGGCAGTGGAAGTGGAGGGTAGTGGAAGGGGAGGGCAGTGGAAGGAAGGGCAGTGGAAGAAAAGGGAAGGACAGTGGAAGCGAAGGGTAGTGGAAGGGAAGGGGAGGGTAGTGGAAGGGGAGGGCAGTGGAAGAAAAGGGAAGGGCAGTGGAAGGGAAGGGTAGAGGAAGAAAAGGGAAGGGCAGTGGAAGGGAAGGGTAGTGGAAGGGGAGGAAATGGCAGTGGAAGGGTAGGGCAGTGGAAGGGAAGGGCAGTGGAAGGGAAGGGCAGTGGAAAGGAAGGGCAGTGGAAAGGAAGGGCAGTGGAAGGTGAGGGCAGTGGAAGGCGAGGGCAGTGGAAGAAAAGGGAAGGGAAGTAGAAGGTAAGGGGAGGGTAGTGGGAGGGAAGGGCAGTGGAAGGGAAGGGCAGTGGAAGGGGAGGGCAGTGGAAGGGGAGGGCAGTGGAAAGGAAGGGCAGTGGAAGGTGAGGGCAGTGGAAGGCGAGGGCAGTGGAAGAAAAGGGAAGGGAAGTGGAAGGGAAGGGGAGGGTAGTGGGAGGGAAGGGCAGTGGAAGGGAAGGGCAGTGGAAGGGGAGGGCAGTGCAAGGGGAGGGCAGTGCAAGGGGAGGGAAGGGCAGCAAAGGGGAGGGCAGTGTAAGGGGAGGGCAGTGTAAGGGGAGGGCAGTGGAAGGCGAGGGCAGTGGAAGAAAAGGGAAGGGAAGGGAAGGGGGGGGGAGGGTAGTGGGAGGGAAGGGCAGTGGAAGGGAAGGGCAGTGGAGGGGGAGGGCAGTGCAAGGGGAGGGCAGTGCAAGGGGAGGGAAGGGCAGCAAAGGGGAGGGCAGTGTAAGGCGAGGGCAGTGGAAGAAAAGGGAAGGGAAGTGGAAGGGAAGGGGAGGGTAGTGGGAGGGAAGGGCAGTGGAAGGGAAGGGCAGTGGAAGGGGAGGGCAGTGCAAGGGGAGGGCAGTGCAAGGGGAGGGAAGGGCAGCAAAGGGGAGGGCAGTGTAAGGGGTGGGCAGTGGAAGGGTAGGGCAGTGGAAGAAAAGGGAAGGGCAGTGGAAGGGAAGGGCAGTGGAAGGGAAGGGCAGTGGATGGGAAGGGCAGTGGAAGGGGAGGGCAGTGGAAGAGAAGGGCAGTGGAAGTGGAGGGCAGTGGAAGGGAAGGGCAGTGGAAGGGGAGGGTATTGGAAGGGAAGGGCAGTGGAAGAAAAGGGAAGGGCAGTGGAAGGGAAGGGCAGTGAAAGGGGAGGAAAGGGCAGTGGAAGGGGAGGGCAGTGGATGGGGTGGGCAGTGGAAGGGGAAGGAAGGGCAGTGGAGGGGAGGGAAGGGCAGTGGCAGGGGAGGGTAGTGGAATGGGAGGACAGTGGAAGGGGAGGGCAGTGGAAGCGAAGGGCAGAGGAAGCGGAGGGCAGTGGAAGAAAAGGGAAGGGGAGTGGAAGGGAATGGTAGTGGATGCGAAGGGGAGGGAAGAGGAAGGGGAGGGCAGTAGAAGGGAAGGCAGTGAAAGAAAAGGGAAGGGCAGTGGAAGGGATGGGCAGTGGAAGAGAGGGCAGTGGAAGGGGAGGGCAGTGGAAGGGAAGGGCAGTGGAAGGGAAGGGCATTGGAAGGGAAGGGCGGTGGAAGGTGAGGGCAGTGGAAGGGGAGGGCAGTAGAAGAAAAGGGAAGGGAAATGGAAGGGAAGGGGAGGGTAGTGGAAGGGAAGGGCAGTGAAAGGGGAGGGCAGTGGAAGGGTAGGGCAGTGGAAGGAAAGGGAAGGGCAGTGGAAGGGAAGGGCAGTGAAAGGGGAGGGTAGTGGAAGGGGAGGGCAGTGGAAAGGGAGGAAAGGGCAGCGGAAGGGGAGGGCAGTGGAAGGGGAGGGCAGTGGAAAGGGAGGAAAGGGCAGCGGAAGGGGAGGGCAGTGGAAGGAAAGGGAAGAGCAGTGGAAGGGAAGGGCAGTGGAAGGGGAGGGCAGTGGAAGGTGAGGGCAGTGGAAGAGAAGGCCAGTGGAAGGGAAGGGCAGTGGAAGGGAAGAGTAGAGGAAGGGAAGGGGAGGGCAGTGGAAGGGGAGGGCAGTGGAAGGAGAGGGCAGTGGAAGAGAAGTGCAGTGAAAGGGGAGGGCAGTGGAAGGGAAGGGCAGTGGAAGGGGAGGAAAGGGCAGTGGAAGGGGAGGGCAGTGGAAGAGAAGGGCAGTGGAAGGAAAGGGCAGTGTAAGGGGACGGCAGTGGAAGGGGAGGGCAGTGGATGGGGAGGGCAGTGGAAGGGGAAGGAAGGGCAGTGGAATGGGAAGGAAGGGCAGTGGCAGGGGAGGGCAGTGGAAGGGGAGGACAGTGGAAGGGGAGGGCAGTGGAAGCGATGGGCAGAGGAAGGGGAGGGCAGTGGAAGAAAAGGGAAGGGCAGTGGAAGGGAATGGTAGTTGATGGGAAAGGAGGGAAGATGAAGGAGAGGGCAGTGAAAGGGAAGGCAGTGAAAGAAAAGGGAAGGGCAGTGGAAGGGATGGGCAAGGAAGGGAAGGGCAGTGGAAGGGGAGGGCAGTGGAAGGGAAGGGCAGTGAAAGGGAAGGGTAATCGAAGGGAAGGGCAGTGGAAGGAGAGGGCATTGGATGAGAAGTGCAGTGAAAGGGGATGGCAGTGGTAGGGAAGGGCAGTGGAAGGGGAGGAAAGGGCAGTGGAAGGGGAGGGCATTGGAAGAGAAAGGCAGTGGAAGGGACGGGCAGTGGAAGTGAAGGGCAGTGGAAGGGGAGGGCAGTGGAAGGGGAGGGCAGTGGATGGGGAGGGCAGTGGAAGGGGAAGGAAGGGCAGTGGAAGGGGAGGGCAGTGGAAGAGAAGGGCAGTGGAAGGAAAGGGCAGTGTAAGGGGACGGCAGTGGAAGGGGAGGGCAGTGGATGGGGAGGGCAGTGGAAGGGGAAGGAAGGGCAGTGGAATGGGAGGGAAGGGCAGTGGCAGGGGAGGGCAGTGGAAGGGGAGGACAGTGGAAGGGGAGGGCAGTGGAAGCGATGGGCAGAGGAAGGGGAGGGCAGTGGAAGAAAAGGGAAGGGCAGTGGAAGGGAATGGTAGTTGATGGGAAAGGAGGGAAGGGGAAGGAGAGGGCAGTGAAAGGGAAGGCAGTGAAAGAAAAGGGAAGGGCAGTGGAAGGGATGGGCAAGGAAGGGAAGGGCAGTGGAAGGGGAGGGCAGTGGAAGGGAAGGGCAGTGAAAGGGAAGGGTAATCGAAGGGAAGGGCAGTGGAAGGAAGGGCAGTGGAAAAAAAGGGAAGGGCAGTGGAAGGAGAGGGCATTGGAAGAGAAAGGCAGTGGAAGGGACGGGCAGTGGAAGTGAAGGGCAGTGGAAGGGGAGGGCAGTGGAAGGGGAGGGCAGTGGATGGGGAGGGCAGTGGAAGGGGAAGGAAGGGCAGTGGAAGGGGAGGGAAGGGCAGTGGAAGGGGACTGCAGTGGAAGGGTAGGGCAGAGGAAGAGAAGGGCATTGGAAGGGAAGTGCAGTGGAAGGGGATGTCAGTGGAAGGTGAGGGCAGTGGTAGGGGAAGGCAGTGGAAGTAAAGGGAAGGGGAGTGGAAGGGAAGGGTAGTGGAAGGGAAGGGGAGGGTAGTAGAAAGGGAGGGCAGTGGAAGGGAAGGGGAGGGGAGTGGAAGGGGAGGGCAGTGGAAGGGAATGGGAGGGCAGTGGAAGAGAATGGCAGTGGGAGAGGAGGCAGTGGAAGGGAAGGGCAGTGGAAGGGAAGGGCAGTGGAAGGGAAGGGCAGTGGAAGGGGAGGAAAGGGCAGTGGAAGCGGAGGGCAGTGGATGGGGAGGGCAGTGGAAGGGGCAGGAAGGGCAGTGGAAGGGGAGGGAAGGGCAGTGGCAGGGAGGGCAGTGGAAGCGAAGGGTAGTGGAAGGGAAGGGGTTGGAGTTGGAAGAGGAGGGCAGTGGAAGAAAAGGAAAGGGCAGTGGAAGGAGAGGGCAGTGGAAGAGAAGTGCAGTGAAAGGGGAGGGCAGTGGTAGGGAAGGGTAGTGGAAGGGGAGGAAATGGCAGTGGAAGGGGAGGGCAGTGGAAGGGGAAGGAAGGGCAGTGGAAGGGGAGGGAAGGGCAGTGGAAGGGGACTGCAGTGGAAGGGTAGGGCAGAGGAAGAGAAGGGCAGTGGACGGGAAGGGCAGTGGAAGGGGATGTCAGTGGAAGGTGAGGACAGTGGAAGGGGAAGGCAGTGGAAGTAAAGGGAAGGGGAGTGGAAGGGAAGGGTAGAGGAAGGGAAGGGGAGGGTAGTAGAAAGGGAGGGCAGTGGAAGGGAAGGGGAGGGGAGTGGAAGGGGAGGGCAGTGGAAGGGAATGGAAGGGCAGTGGAAGGAGAGGGCAGTGGAAGGAGAGGGCAGTGGAAGGGGAGGGCAGTGGAAGAGAAAGGCAGTGGGAGAGGAGGCAGTGGAAGGGAAGGGCAGTGGAAGGGAAGGGCAGTGGAAGGGGAGGGCAGTGGAAGAAAAAGGAAGGGCAGTGGAATTGAAGGGTAGTTGAAGGGGATTGCAGTGGTAGGGGAGGGCAGTGGAAGGGAAGGGCAGTGGGAGAAAAGGGAAGGGCAGTTGAAGAGAAGGGTAGAGGAAGGGGAGGAAACGGCATTGGAAGGGGAGGGCAGTGGAAGGAGAGGGCAGTGGAAGGAGAGTGCAGTGGAAGGAGAGGGCAGTGGAAGAAAAGGGAAAAGCAGTAGAAGGGAAGGGTAGTGGAAGTGGAGACCAGTGGAAGGAATGGCAGTGGAAGAAAAGGGAAGGGCAGTGGAAGCCAAGGGTAGTGGAAGGGAAGGGGAGGGTAGGGGACGGCAGTGGAATAAAAGAGAAGGACAATGGAAGGGAAGGGTAGAGGAAGGGAAGGGGAGGAAGTGGAAGGGGAGGACAGTGGAAGGAGAGGGTAGTGGAAGAGAAGTGCAATGAAAGGGGAGGGCAGTGGAATGGACAGGCAGTGGAATGGGAGGAAAGGGCAGTGGAAGGAGAGGGCAATGGAAGCAAAAGGCAGTGGAAGTGGAGGGAAGTGGAAGAAAAGGGAAGGGCAGTGGAAGGGAATGATAATGGAAGGGAAGGAGAGGGCAGTTGAAGGGGAGAGCAGTGGAGGGGAGGGCAGTGGAAGAGAAGGACAGTGGAAGGAAAGGGGAGGGAGTGGAAGGAGAGGGAAGTGGAAGGAGAGGGCAGTGGAAGGGGAGGGCAGTGGAAGGAAAGGGCAGTGGGAGAGGAGGGCAGTGGAAGGGAAGGGCAGTGGAAAGGAAGGGCAGTGGAAGGGGAGGGCAGTGGAAGGGGAGGGCAGTGGAAGGGAAGGAGAGGGCAGTGGAAGGGGAGGGAAGGGCAGCGGTAGGGGAGGGCAGTGGAAGAAAAGGGAAGGGAGTGGAAGGGAAGGGCAGTGGAAGGGGAGGGCAGTGGAAGGGGACGGAAGGGCAGCGGTAGGGGAAGGCAGTGGAAGGGAAGGGCAGTGGGAAAAAAAAGAAGGGCAGTGGAAAGGAAGGGCACTGGAAGGGGAGGGCAGTGGAAGGGGAGGGCAGTGGAAGAGAAGGGCAGTGGAAGGGAAGCGCAGTGGAAGGGGAGGGCAGTGGAATGGGAGGGCAGTGGAAGGGACCGGCAGTGGAAGGGGAGGGCAGTGGAAGGGAAGGGCAGTTGAAGGCAAAGGGAGGGCAGTGGAAGGGAAGGCAAGGGCAGTGGAAGGGGAGGGCAGTGGAAGGGAAGGGCCGTGGAAGGGGAGGGCAGTGAAATGGAAGGGCAGTGGAAGGGAAAGGGAGGGCAGTGGAAGGGAACGGGACGGCAGTGGAAGGGGAGGGCAGTGGAAGGAGAGGGCAATGGAAGGGAATGGGAGGCCAGTGGAAGGGAGGGCAGTGGAAGCTGAGAGCAGTGGAAGAGAAGAGCAGTGTGAGAGAAGGTCAGTGGAATCGAAGGGCAGTGGAAGGGGAGGGCAGTGTAAGGGGAGGGCAGTATAAGAGAAGGGAAGGGCAGTGGAAGGGGAGGGCAGTGGAAGAGAAGGGCAGTGGAAGGGAAGGGCATTGGAAAGTAAGGGCAGTGGAAGGGGAAGGCAGTTGAAGGGAGGGCAGTGGAAGGGGAGTGCAGTAGAAGGGGAAGGCAGTGGAAGGGGAGGACAGTGGAAGGGGAGGGCAGTGGAAGGGGAGGGCAGTGAAAGGGGAGGGAAGGGCAGTGGAAGGGGAGGGAAGTGCAGTGGAAGGGGAGGACATTGGAAGGGGAGGGCAGTGGAAGGTGTGGGCAGTGGAAGGGAAGGGGACGGCAGTGGAAGGGGAGGGCAGTGGAAGGAGAGGGCAGTGGAAGGGAATGGGAGGCCAGTGGAAGGGAGGCCAGTGGAAGCTGAGATCAGTGGAAGAGAAGGGCAGTGTAAGAGAAGGTCAGTGGAAGCGAAGGGCAGTGGAAGTTGAGGGCAGTGTAAGGGGAGGGCAGTGGAAGAAAAGGGAAGGGCAGTGGAAGGGGAGGGCAGTGGAAAAGAAGGGCAGTGGAAGGGAAGGGCATTGGAAAGGAAGGGCAGTGGAAGGGGAAGGCAGTGGAAGGGGAGGACAGTGGAAGGGGAGGGCAGTGGAAGGGGAGGGCAGTAGAATGGGAGGGAAGGGCAGTGGAAGGGGAGGGCAGTGGAAGGGGAGGGCAGTGAAAGGGGAGGGCTGTGCAAAGAAGGGCAGTGGAAGGGGAGGGCAGTGGAATGGGAGGGAAGGACAGTGGAAGGGGAGGGAAGTGCAGTGGAAGGGGAGGGCATTGGAAAGGAAGTACAGTGAAAGGGGAGGCCAGTGGAATAAAAGGGAAGGGCAGTGGAAGGGAAGGGCAGTGGAAGTAAAGGGAAGGGCAGTGGAAGTAAAGGGAAGGGCAGTGGAAGGGAAGGGCAGTGGAAGGGAAGGACAGTGGAAGTAAAGGGAACGGCAGTGGAAGGGAGGGCAGGGGAAGAGGAGGGAAGGGCAGTGGAAGGGGAGAGCAGTGGAAAGGAATGGCAGTGGAAGTAAAGAGTAGGGCAGTGGAAGGGAAGGGCAGGGGAAGGGAAGGGAAGTGGTAGGGAAGGGCAGTGAAAGAGGAGGGCAGTGGAAAGGGAGGGCAGTGGAAGGGGAGGGCAGTGTTAAGGGAGGGCAGTGGAAGGGGAGGGCAGTGGAAGTGAAGGGCAGTGGAAGGGGAACCAGTGGAAGGGAAAGGCAGTGAAAGAAAAGGGAATGGCAGTGGAAGGGGAACCAGTGGAAGGGTAAGGCAGTGGAAGAAAAGGGAAGGGCAATGGAAGAAAAGGGAAGTGAAAGGGGAGGTCAGTGGAAAGGGAGGGCAGTGGAAGGGAAGGGAAGGGCAGTGGAAGGGCAGGGTAGTGGAAGGGAAGTGGAGAGCAGTGTAAGGGGAGGCAGTAGAAGGATAGGGCAGTGGAAGGGAAGGGCAGTGGAAGAAAAGGGAAGGGCAGTGGAAGAAAAGGGAAGGGCAGTGAAAGGGAAGGGTAGTGGAAGGGAAGTGGAAGGGGAGGGTAGTGGAAGGGGGAGGGCAGTGGAAGGGGAGGGCAGTGGAAGGGAAGGTCAGTTAAAGGGGAAGCCAGTGAAGGGAAGTGCAATGGAAGAAAAGGGAAGGACAGTGGAACGGGATGTCAGTAGAAGGGGAGGGCAGTGGAAGGGGAGGACTATGGAAGAGAAGGGCAGTGAAAGGGTAGGGCAGTGGAAGGGAAGGACAGTGGAAGGGGAGGGCAGTGGAAGAAAAGGGAAGGGCAGTGGAAGGGAAGGGTAGTGGAAGGGAAGGGGAGGGCAGTGGAAGGGGAGGGCAGTGGAAGGGGAGGGAACTGGTACGAGAGGGCAGTGGAAGCGAGGTGCATTGAAAGGGGAGGGCAGTGGAAGAAAAGGGAAGGGCACTGGAAGGGAAGGGCAGTGGAAGGGGAGGGCAGTGGATGGGAAGGGCAGTTCAAGGGGAGGTCATTGGAAGTGAAGGGCAGTGGAAGGGAAGGGCAGTGGAAGAAAAGGGAAGGGCAGTGGAAGGGGAGGGAAGGGCAGTGGAAGGGGAGGGAGGGCAGTGGAAGGGAGGGGAGAGGGCAGTGGGGAAGGGCAGGGAAGTGGAAGTGGCAGAGAAGGGCAGTGGAAGGGAAGGGCAGTGGAAGAAAAGGGAAGGGCATTGGAAGGGGAGGGTAGGTCAGTGGAAGGGGAGGGCAGTGGAAGGGGAGGGCAGTGGAAGGGAAGGGGTCGGCAGTGGAAGGGGAGGGCAGTGGAAGGAGAGGGCAGTGGAAGGGAATGGGAGGCCAGTGGAAGGGAGGCGAGTGGAAGCTGAGATCAGTGGAAGAGAAGGGCAGTGTAAGAGAAGGTCAGTGGAAGCGAATGGCAGTGGAAGGTGAGGGCAGTGGAAGGGGAGGGCAGTGGAAGAAAAGGGAAGGGCAGTGGAAGGGGAGGGCAGTGGAAAAGAAGGGCAGTGGAAAGGAAGGGCATTGGAAAGGAAGGGCAGTGGAAGGGGAAGGCAGTGGAAGGGGAGGACAGTGGAAGGGGAGGGCAGTGGAAGGGGAGGGCAGTAGAATGGGAGGGAAGGGGAAGGGCAGTGGAAGGGGAGGGCAGTGAAAGGGTAGGGCTGTGCAAAGAAGGTCAGTGGAAGGGGAGGGCAGTGGAATGGGAGGGAAGGACAGTGGAAGGGGAGGGAAGTGCAGTGGAAGGGGAGGGCATTGGAAGGGGAGGGCAGTGGAAGGTGCGGGCAGTTGAAGGGGAGGGCAGTGGAAGAGAAGGGCCGTGGAAGGGAAGGGCAGTGGAAGGGAAGGGCAGTGGAAGGGGAGGGCAGTAGAAGGGGAGGGCAGTGGAAGGGGAGGGCAGTGGAAGGGGAGGGCAGTGGAAAGGGAGGGCAGTGGAAGGGAAGGGCAGTGGAAGAAAAGGGAAGGGCAGTGGAAGGGAAGGGTCGTTGAATTGAAGGGGAGGGCAGTGGAAGGGGAGGGCAGTGGAAGGATAAGGCAATGGAAAGGAAGATTAAGGGGAGGGCAGTGGCAGAGAAGGGCAGTGGAAGGGAAGGGCAGTGGAAGAAATGGGAAGGGCATTGGAAGAGGAGGGAAGGGCAGTAGAAATGGAGGGCAGTGGAAGGGGAGGGCAGTGGAAGAGGAAGGCAGTGGAAGGGAAGGGCAGTGGAAGGAAGGGAAGGGCAGTGGAAGGGGAGGAAAGGGCAGTGGAAGGGAAGGGCAGTGGAAGGGAAGGACAGTGGAAGGGGAGGGCTGTGGAATGTGAGGGAAGGGCAGGGGAAGGGGAGGGAAAGGCATTGGAAGGGAAGTCAGTGGAAGGATAGGGCAGTGGAACGGAAGGCTAGTGGAAGGGGAGGGCAGCGGAAGGGAAGGGCAGTGGAAGGGGAGGTCAGTGGATAGGGAGGGCAGTGGAAAGGAAGGGCAGTGAAAGGGGAGGCCAGTGGAAGGGAAGGGGAGACCAGTGGAAGGAAAGGGCAATGGAAGGTGAGGGCATTCGAAGGGAAGGGCAGTCGAAGGGGTGGGCAGTGGAAGGGGAGGGCAGTGGAATGGAAGGGCAGTGGAAGGGGAGGGCAGTGGAAGGTAAGGGTAGAGGAAGGGTAGGGGAGGGCAGTGGAAGGGGAGGGCAGTGGAAGGAGAGGGCAGTGGAAGAGAAGTGCAGTGAAAGGGGAGGGCAGTGGAAGAGAAGGGAAGGGCAGTGGAAGAGAAGTGTAGTGAAAGGGAAGGGAAGGGCAGTGGAAGGGGAGGGCAGTGGAAGGGAAGGGCAGTGGAAATAAAGGGAAGGGCAGTGGAATTGAAGGGCAGTGGAAGGGAAGGGCAGTGGAAGGGGAGGGCAGTGGAAGAGAAGGACATTGGAAGGAAAGGGGAGGGCAGTGGAAGGAGAGGGAAGTGGAAGGAGAGGGCAGTGGAACTAAAGGGCAGTGGGAGAGGAGGGCAGTGGAAGGGAAGGGCAGTGGAAGGGAAGGGCAGTGGAAGGGAAGGGCAGTGGAAGGGGAGGGCAGTGGAAGGGGAGAGCAGTGGAAGGGAAGGGGAGGGTAGTGGAAGGGTAGGGAAGGGCAGCGGTAGGGGAGGGCAGTGAAAGGGAAGGGCAGTGTAAGAATAGGGAAGGGCAGTGGAAGGGAAGGGCAGTGGAAGGGGAGGTCAGTGGAAGGGGACGGAAGGGTAGCGGTAGGGGAGGGAATTGGAAGAGAAGGGCAGTGGGACAAAAAGGAAGGGCAGTGGAAAGGAAGGGCACTGGAAGGGAATCGCAGTGGAAGGGGAGGGCAGTGGAAGGGGAGGGCAGTGGAAGGGGAGGGAGGGCAGCGGTAGGGTAGGGGAGTGGAAGAGAAGGGAAGTGGAAGGGAAGGTCAGTAAAAGGGAAGGGCAGTGGAAGGGGAGGGCAGTGGAAGGAGAGGGCAGTGGAATTGAAGGTCTGTGGAAGGGATTGGCAGTGGAAGGGGAGGGCAGTGGAAGGGGAGGGCAGTGGAAGGGGAGGGAAGGGCAGAGGAAGGGGAGGGCAGTGGAAGAGAAGGGCATTGGAAGGGAAGAGCAGTGGAAGGGAAGGGAAGTAAGGGGAAGTGGAAGTGGAAGGGAAGGGCAGTGGAAGAGGAGGGCAGTGGAAAGGAAGGGGAGTGGAAGGGGAGGGCAGTGGTAGGGGAGGGCAGTGGAAGAGAAGGGCAGTGGAAGGGACCGGAGTGGAAGGGAAGGGCAGTGGAAGGGGAGGGCAGTGGAAGGGAAGGCAGTGGAAGGGAAGGGCAGTGGAAGGGAAGGGCAGTGGAAGAAAAGGGAAGGGCAGTGGAAGGGAAGGGTCGTTGAATTGAAGGGGAGGGCAGTGGAAGGGAGGGCAGTGGAAGGATAGGGCAATGGAAAGGAAGTGCAGTGAAAGGGGAGGGCAGTGGAAGGGGAGGGCAGTGTAGGGGAAGGGGAGTAGAAGTAAAGGGAAGGGCAGTTGAAGGGAAGGTCAGTAGAAGGGAAGGGCAGTGGAGTTAAAGGGAAGGGCAGTGAAGGGAAGGCCAGAGAAGGGAAGGAAATTGGAAGGGAAAGGGAGGGCAGCGGAAGGGAAGGGGAAGGCAGTTGAATGGGAGGGCAGTGGAAGGGAAGGGCCGTGGAAGAAAAGGGAAGGGCAGTGGAAGGGAAGGGTCGTTGAATTGAAGGGGAGGGCAGTGGAAGGGGAGGGCAGTGGAAGGATAGGGCAATGGAAAGGAAGTACAGTGAAAGGCGAGGGCAGTAGAAGGGGAGGGCAGTGGAGGGGAAGGGCAGTGGAAGTAAAGGGAAGGGCAGTTGAAGGGAAGGTCAGTAGAAGGGAAGGGCAGTGGAGTTAAAGGGAAGGGCAGTGAAGGGAAGGCCAGAGAAGGGAAGGAAAGTGGAAGGGAAAGGGAAGGCAGCGGAAGGGAAGGGGAAGGCAGTGGAAGGGGAGGGCAGTGGAAGCGAAGTGCAGTGGAAGGGAAGGGGAGGGCAGTGGAAGGGGAGGGCAGTGGAAGAGAAGGGCATTGGAATGGAAGAGCAGTGGAAGGGAAGGGCAGTGGTAGTAAAGGGAAGGGCAGTGGAAGAGGAGGGCAGTGGAAAGGAAGGGGAGTGGAAGGGGAGGGCAGTGGTAGGGGAGGGCAGTGGAAGAGAAGGGCAGTGGAAGGGACCGGAGTGGAAGGGAAGGGCAGTGGAAGGGGAGGGCAGTGGAAGGGAAGGCAGTGGAAGGGAAGGGCAGTGGAAGGGAAGGGCAGTGGAAGAAAAGGGAAGGGCAGTGGAAGGGAAGGGGGAGGGAATTGAAGGGGAGGGCAGTGGAAGGGGAGGGCAGTGGAAGGGGTGGGCAATGAAGGGGAGAAAAGGGCAGTGGAAGGGGAGGGCAGTGGAAGCTCAGGGGAGGGCAGTGGAAGGGGAGGGCAGTGGAAGGGGATGGGTGGGCTGTGGAAGGGGTGGGCAGTGGAAGGGGAGGGCAGTGGAAGGGAAGGGCAATGGAAGGGGAGGGCAGTGGAAGGGGAAGGCAGTGGAAGGGAAGGTCAGTTGAAGGGAAGGGCAGTGGAAGGGGAGGGCAGTGGATGGGGAGGGATGGGCATTGGAAGGGGAGGGAAGGGCAATGGAAGGGGAGGGCAGTGGAAGGGAAGGGCAGTGGATGGGGAGGGCAGTGGAAGAGAAAGGCAGTGGAAGGGGAGGGGGGGGCAATGGGGGGGGAGGGAAGTGGAAGGGGAGGGCAGTGGATGGGGAGGGCAGTTTAAGGGGAGGACAATGTAAGAGAAGGGCAGTGGAAGGGATGGGCAGTGGAAGAAAAGGGAAGGGCAGTGGAAGGGGAGGGAAGGGCAGTGGAAGGGGAAGGCAGTGGAAGGGAAGGGCAGTGGAAGGGTAAGGCAGTGGAAGGGAAGGGCAGTGGAAGTGGAGGGCAGTGGAAGGGAAGGGCAGTGGAATGGGGAGGACAGTGGACGGGGAGGGGCAGTGGAAGGGAAGGGCAGGAAGGGAAAGGGAGGGGCAGTGGAAGGGGAAGGGCAGTGGAAGGGGAGGGCAGTGGAAGGGGAGGGGCAGTGGAAGGGGAAGGGGGTGGCAGTGGAAGGGAGGGCAGTGGAAGGGGAGGGCAGTGGAAGGGGAGGGCAGTGGAAGGGAAGGGCAGTGGAAGGGGAGGGCAGTGGAAGGGAAGGGCAGTGGAATGGGGAGGACAGTGGACGGGGAGGGGCAGTGGAAGGAAAGGGCACTGGAAGGGAAAGGGAGGGCAGTGGAAGGGGAGGGCAGTGGAAGGAGAGGGCAGTGGAAGGGGAGGGAAGGGCAGTGGAAGGGGAGGGCAGTGGAAGGAAAGGGGAAGGGGAAGGGGAAGGGAGGGCAGTGGAAGGGGAGGGCAGTGGAAGGGGAGGGCAGTGGAAGGGGAGGGGAGGGGCAGTGGAAAAGGAGGGAAGGGCAGTGGAAGGGAAGGGCAGTGGAAGGGGAGGGACAGTGGAAGGGGAGGGCTGTGGAAGGTGAGGGGAAGGGCAGTGGAAGGGATGGAATGGCAGTGGAAGGGGAGGGCAGTGGAAGGGTAGGGCAGTGGAATGAAAGGGCAGTGGAAGGGGAGGGGCAGTGGAAGGGGAGGGCAGTGGAAGGGAAGGACAGTGGAAGGGGAGGGCAGTGGAAGGTGGGGGAGGGCAGTGGAAGGGGATGGAATGGCATTGGAAGGGGAGGGCAGTGGAAGGGGAGGGCAGTGGAACGAAAGGTTAGTGGAAGGGGAGGGGCAGTGGAAGGGGAGGGCAGTGGAAGGGGAGGGCAGTGGAAGGAAAGGGCAGTGGAAGGGGGGAGGGCAGTGGAAGGGGAGGGAAGGGAAAGGGGAGGGCAGTGGAAGGGTAGGGCAGTGGAAGGGGAGGGCAGTGGGAAGGGGAAGGGAGGGCAGTGGAAGGGGCGGGCAGTGGAAGGGGAGGGCAGTGGAAGGGGAGGGCAGGGGGCAGTGGAAGGGAAGGGCAGTGGAAGGGGAGGTAGTGGAAGGGGAGGGCAGTGGAAGGGAAGGGCAGTGGAAGGGGAAGGGCAGTGGAAGGGGAGGGCAGTGGAAGGGAAGGGAAGAGCAGTGGAAGGGAAGGGTGGAAGGGCAGTGGAAGGAAGGGCAGGGGAAGTGTAGGGCAGTGGAAGGGAAAGGTTAGTGGAAGGGGAGGGCAGTGGAAGGGGAGGGCAGTGGAACGGAGGGCAGTGGAAGGGGAAGGGCAACTGTGGAAGGAGGGCAGTGGAAGGGGAGGGCAGTGGAAGGGGAGAGGGCAGTGGAAGGAAAGGGCAGTGGAAGGGAAGGGGAGGGGAAGTGGAAGGGAAGGGGAGGGCTGTGGAAGGGTAGGGCATTGGAAGGGGGAGGGCAGTGGAAAGGTAGGGGAGGGCAGTGGAAGGGGCGGGCAGTGGAAGGGGAGGGCAGTGGAAGGGAGGGCAGTGAAGGGAAGGGAAGGGCAGTGGGAGGGGGAAGGTAGTGGAAGGGGAGGGCAGTGGAAGAGAAGGGCAGTGGAAGGGGAGGGCAGTGGAAGGGAAGGGAAGGGCAGTGGAAGGGGAGGGCAGTGGAAGGAAAGGGCACTGGAAGGGAAAGGGAGGGCAGTGGAAGGGGAGGGCAGTGGAAGGAGAGGGCAGTGGAAGGGGAGGGAAGGGCAGTGGAAAAGGAGGGAAGGGCAGTGGAAGGGAAGGGCAGTGGAAGGGAAGGACAGTGGAAGGGGAGGGCTGTGGAAGGTGAGGGAAGAGCAGTGGAAGGTGATGGAATGGCATTGGAAGGGGAGGGCAGTGGAAGGGTAGGGCAGTGGAATGAAAGGTTAGTGGAAGGGGAGGGCAGTGGAAGGGGAGGGCAGTGGAAGGGAAGGACAGTGGAAGGGGAGGGCTGTGGAAGGTGAGGGAAGAGCAGTGGAAGGTGATGGAATGGCATTGGAAGGGGAGGGCAGTGGAAGGGTAGGGCAGTGGAACGAAAGGTTAGTGGAAGGGGAGGGCAGTGGAAGGGGAGGACAGTGGATGGGGAGGTCAGTGGAAGGAAAGGGCAGTGGAAGGGAAAGGGAGGGTAGTGGAAGGGAAAGGGAGGGCTGTGGAAGGGTAGGGCATTGGAAGGAGAGGGCAGTGGAAAGGGAGGGGAGGGCAGTGGAAGGGGCGGGCAGTGGAAGGGGAGGGCAGTGGAAGCGGAGGGCAGTGAAGGGAAGGGAAGGGCAGTGGAAGGGGAAGGTAGTGGAAGGGGAGGGCAGTGGAAGGGGAGGGCAGTGGAAGGGAAGGACAGTGGAAGGGGAGGGCTGTGGAAGGTGAGGGAAGAGCAGTGGAAGGTGATGGAATGGCATTGGAAGGGGAGGGCAGTGGAAGGGTAGGGCAGTGGAACGAAAGGTTAGTGGAAGGGGAGGGCAGTGGAAGGGGAGGACAGTGGATGGGGAGGTCAGTGGAAGGAAAGGGGAGTGGAAGGGAAAGGGAGGGTAGTGGAAGGGAAAGGGAGGGCTGTGGAAGGGTAGGGCATTGGAAGGAGAGGGCAGTGGAAAGGTAGGGGAGGGCAGTGGAAGGGGCGGGCAGTGGAAGGGGAGGGCAGTGGAAGCGGAGGGCAGTGAAGGGAAGGGAAGGGCAGTGGAAGGGGAAGGTAGTGGAAGGGGAGGGCAGTGGAAGAGAAGGGCAGTGGAAGGGGAGGGCAGTGGAAGGGAAGGGCAGCGAAAGGGGAGGCCAGTGGAAGGGGAGGGAAGGGCAGTGGAAGGGGAGGGCAGTGGAAGGGGAGGGAAGGGCAGTGGAAGGGGAGGGCAGTGGAAGGGGAGGGAAGGGCAGTGGAAGGGGAGGGCAGTGGAAGGGAATGGCAGTGGAAGGGGAGGGCAATGGAAGGGGAGGGAAGGGCAGTGGAAGGGGAGGGAAGGGCAGTGGAAGGGGAGGGCAGTGGAAGGGGTGGGCAGTCGAAGGTCAGGGGTGGGCAGTGGAAGAGGAGGGCAGTGGAAGGGGAGGGCAGTGGAAGGGGAGCGCAGTGGAAGGGGAGGGCAGTGGAAGGGGAATTCAGTGGAAGGGGAGCACAGTGGAAGGGGATGGCAGTGGAAGGGGAGGGCAGCGTTTCCCCTCTTTCTCCTAGGCTGGGAGAGAGGCCTTGAAGGGAGGCCCTGAAATCCAGGTGGTGTCGCTCTTCCAGCAATTACTTGGATGACCGGGAATTACCGTGATGCTTTTATCGTTATTTGTTTGTTTGTGCTGTTTTTAACCTTTTACATTGTTATCCAAAGCAAATAAATGTACTCTGTGGCCAGTTGCAGACTGCGTGGAAAGTCTATGTCCCTCCCACCCCCTTCTTCTCACGGCCCTCCCTTCTGGGTGGGTGGACAGCTCTCTGCCTGGTCCATCCTCACAGCTGGTGAGAGGATCTGAGGTTCGACTGATGTTTTTAGTTTATTAATGTTCCTTCCGAATGCCCACAGAATGACCTTTCTGACGGAGGGTAAAAGCTCATGGTACACCTCTTTCATAATCCACCCCCCGTCCTCCCCCCCTCCTCCCCACCCCCACCCCCATACACACACACTCATAGAGCTCCCAAGTTCCTGCAACAGCTGGCGCCCGAACAGCACCAGGTGTTGGACCAGTGGAGTCAGACTGGACCTGGGCTCAGCAACCTCATTCCCTGAGTTCTGGCTAAGGATTCAGAGTCAAGGCTCAGACTGGAAGAGAACGTTTATTTAGAAAGTCATAGAGGTAGAAGTGACCCGTAGAAGAAATGGAGTGAGGAAACAAGTTACAGAGGCAAAAGAAGGGCCATTGGAGAGAGAGAGAGAGAGAGAGAGAGAGAAGGGAAATGCCCTGGGGAAGGGGGTGAATGTCCCTCCACGTCCCGCATGGTTCAGGGTTCGGGCTCTGGAATAGGGACAGCACGCAAATGAAAGAGACGAGACAAGAAACAATAATTTGGAAATATTGGGGGACCAGGCGGGAGCCCAGCTCAAGAAGAAGGGCTCTGGCCTTGCCATCTTTTTATTCAGTTTGGGACACAGCTATAGCCCTTAGGCAGGCAATTTCCAGTGACAGGCAGACTATCTTATCAGTAAGGATTTACATGACTGTCTGGTGGGGAAGTTGCTTCAGCTACCATTGTCTGGACTAAATAGTCAGTGCAAAGCTCTGACCTTTGCCAGGGCTCAAGGGTCACCAGCCTTCCGGGATCCCTGTCCAGGTTTCTCTGATAGTGAAGACAGTGGGTGGCTTCCTGCAGAAGGGGGTGGAGAAAAACACAGCTCCCTGGAGAGAAGCTGTGTTGTGTCCTCCATCCTAAGGGCTTTTAGGGCAGGGATTTTGGAGGCTGTCCCAGGGGTGGATCTCAATAGAATGTTCATCAGCTTCCCACGTGTGCCCTTTCAGGCTCATTGCCCAATGCAGCTGGTCCTGAGGTCAGCCATGGCATCACTTGTCTGGTTTTGCTGCTTTTGTGGGCCTAAGCCTGAAGCACGGTGTCCCTAGCGGTTAATGCTTAAGGGCATGGTGTGCAGGGCCCACGTGGGAGTCACCTGAGGTCACTCTTCGGCCCTTGTTCCTCCTCCAAGAGGGTCTACCACGTGACTAATGACATGCCTGGGGAGGAAAGGTCAGGGAAGAGTCCAGACTGTATGCGCAGTGAGATGCCAGGGGAGGAAAGGTCACTCTGGGGTCAAGGTCCTTGTTTTTCCAGTTTTGCCCATTGCTAAGCACCTGGGGCTTTCAGCATCTGGCCCATCATCCTGTTCTGCTCACATCTATCTCACTGCCCACCATGCAACTGTTACCGGACAGGGACCAGGCCTGGAGCGGGTCTGCCTCAGGCCGGCCTGTGGTGGTGGGCTCTTGGCTTCGTGCAGGAAAGATGTCACAACAGGAGCCCGGGTGGTTCTGAGAGGATGTTTATTAAAGCTGCTAGGGACAGTGAACAAGGAAGGGACTGGGACAGAAGACCCAACAGGAGGGACGAGGTGGCCTGCTCTGGTTTCTAGCAATGATGGGGAGAAGTGAGCCAAGGCGGAGCTGCCATCAGCTCCCCAGAGAGGCAGAGAAAAGGGGGCCTTGGGGGCAGGTTCAAGGAGTAGCCTGGGACGAGCTGCCCATGGCTTCCTGGTTGCAAGTCCCCTGGGGTCTCTTAGGGTTTAGCAGGTGTGGGCCTGTGAGGGAAGAAGAGGGGGAGGGAGAGTCGAGGGTGTGCTCCCAGGAGGGACAGTGCAGGCTGGGTCCTTCACACGAGGGTTTTAAAGGCTGGGAGTTTAGGGGCGGTCCTAGAGGGGATCTCAATAGAATACTCACCAGCTTTTCCAGGTGTGTCCTTCAGGGCCATGGTCTCTACTGATTGGTTGGCTTGTCATTAGCCATTGCAGCTGGTCCTGGCATTCTCTCATCTCCCAAGTGGTTTTGCTGCTTTTCTGGGCCTTGAGCTGAAAATCAACTAAAGCCTAGATGTTCTCTAGGGAAGACAGGTCAGGGAGGGGGTGGATGGCAGCACCCATAATGTGCCCGGGGAGGGAAGGCCACCCTAGAGACTAAGTCTGGCACCAGTTTTGCCTGTTGCTAGACACTTGGGGATTTCCACCCTGGTGACCTTCTGCATCTGCTGTAAATCGTTGGCCACTTTGTTCAACAATGTCTCAGTTTCCCCATTACACTTGTCCTGGCTTTCTAGTTGTTGGGGTGCACAGGTCCTCCTCTGCTAGGAACTGGACCTCCTTGGATGCCGGGTACAGATGGAGAAGGCATAGAAGTTATAGGCATATAAGAGGGTCTTTATTTTAGCCCACGTAGCCATTGCTGCTAAGAAACCATTAGACAAAGCAGTTATTCAAAGTAGCCTTACAGAGGCAGCTCTTACTAATACAGCAGCAAACACAGGAGCCATCCTAGCAAAAACAGCCACCGCCGGCTAGTCAGTAATACATCTTCTGCACAAGGCAGCTCCCAACATAGGAGCTAAACAGGAGCCGGACAGACTGGCTGGTCAGTAACAGACTTTATACTAACTTAGACAAAAGAGGCTTCTTGCCAAATAGTGACCTCAGTCTTTTGGGTTATAGAAGGGCATACCTGTTCAGTGCAGAGCTTGCTGCATCTTTGCTCTTGCACCTGTGTATAGCAAAGTAGATTTGAACATTCTGATTAGGATTCCCATGCTCAGAGTGGCCTTGAACATCCAGTGTACTCTGGACAGGGCTCCCACACTAATCTGTCTCACAACTACAAGCACTTCTGTAGCCAACACCCTTGTGTCTGCCCTTAGGTCTTTGTGTTTTCTATTACATTTTAATGTTGCCACAGTAACCTTCAAAAGTTAGGGAGTTCACCTTCCCACCAGCAGAGTGAGAGGTGCTGTATCCTGGGGCTACTGTGCTGCTTTTGACAAGGTGTCTTGTTTTAACTTGTATCAAGACACATGCAACTGAGCAGCATTTCATATGTTGCATGCCATTTGCATCTTTTCTCATTTTCTTCTGTAAACTGACTTTATATATCCTATGTCAATTTTTCTTTTGGATCTTTTTTCAATGTGTAAATTTCCTTTCTGTCTTAAGTATATTAATCCTTTTGATACCATTGTAATAATCTGGTTAATATTTAACAGGAAAGGAGTGAAAGGGGAGACCAAATAACATAGATATGTCAATTATACAGCTTTGCCCAAAGCTGCATGTAACACTTCCCAAGCTTATTTGCCGCTAATCACTGGGGGACGCGACTGGACAAAAGATGCATGCCCAGAGAGGTCTGAGTGACATGGGAAGGTGCCTACCTGTCTGTCACACCTGGGAGCAGGCAATGGCCAGGATGGAGGGGCCGTTGCAAGCACAATACCTGAATATTTAAACTGCCGAATAACGCACCCTGCACTCCCCTCTCCCTCCTTGGGCTCCTGTGGCAGGGGTGTGCTCGCCTGTACCCACATGGCGCAGGGCCATGCTGGACTCCACACCGGGACTAACAGACTTTAATTAGCAGGATAAACAACCACACCCAGCTGCATCATGGGACGGAAGCTCTGGACACTGGCCTTGCTTCTGGCTCTGCTGAAACCCTTTTCCAGGACTGGCTCAAGGGGCAGAAGACATTGGAACCCAGGAAATGTAACTCCACGCCATTAAGACCTCCTTCCATATCCCATCCTCCCATTCAAATCTTAGGACATTCGTTTTCTGAAGCTATCGCAAGGACCTCATTCCCACTAGGACATATTTTCACCCATTTGCCTTTTGACTTAATCGATGACTTGTATCCAGCTGTTTACTTTCATACTTATACTTACACTAGAGGCCCAGTGCACTTAATTGGTGCACAGGTAGGGTCCCTAGGCCTGGCCTGCAATCAGGGCTGTGGACGAAAGGAGCCACATGCTAACCTGACAAGCTCAGGGAAGGCCTGTGTGGCAGTCTTGAAGACTCAGAGACCTAAAATAACCACAAAAGATGGTCTGAAAATTAAATATTTAACTACAAACAGGTTATAGTGGGCAGTCATGTCCTAGGCTGATATTTTCCCTGACAAAGATCACCTTAGATCTTTCCTGAGCCCATTTGCCTTTTTGCCTCTAAGATAACATATCTGTGAGATGTCTGGGTAACTTGTAAATTCCCTTTTGCTGGAGCCCCTGGGGCACAACCAGATGTGGTGAGCGCCAGGACAGATGCCTCAAATTCCTTCATTATCATGTTAATTGTTCCTGCACCCACCTAAGTATGTGTCCATCATTTTACTTTTTATCCAATCCCAGGGGTTTCCCACCGCTTTGCTTTATCCCACCTCCTTAATCCATCACCAATGAATTTCATGTAACCCACCTATGTCCCTCCTTTTATTGCAATGTATAAATACAAATGTAACCTGCCATTCTTGGGAGCATTACCTCAATTCGTTGAGGTTCTGCTTCCCGGCATATATCGACAGTTTGGCTCAAATAAACTCACAAAAATTCTTTACAGGTTTCAATCGTTTTTTTTCCATTAACATTACAGATCAGGGGCCTTCCTTCCCCCGGCTGCCAGCTGCCACCGGGGGCCTTCCTTTGTTCCGTGCCATCCTCTGCTGGTCAGAGTGCATCATAGCAAGCAGTCCAACTGGTTGGTAGAACTCCCGAGGGGACAATTTGCATATTAGCCTTTTATTATATAGGACTAGAGGCCCGGTGCACGAAATTCGTGCTCTGGGGGAGGGGATGTCCTTCAGCCCAACCTGCACCCTCTCCAATCTGGGATCCCTCAGGGGATGTCTGACTGCCTGTTTAGGCCCGATCCTACAGAGATCGGGCCTAAACAGGCAGTCAGATATCCCTTTCACAATCCGGAACTGCTGGCTCCCAACTGCTTGCCTCCCTGCCTAATTGCCCCTAACCGATTCTGCCTGCAAACCTGATCACCCCCTAACCACTCCCCTGCAAGCCTGATCGATGCCTAACTGTTCCCTTGCCAGCCCGATCATCCCCAACTGCCCTCCCCTGACAACCTGGTCACCCCCAAATGCCCTCCCCTGCATATTCCCTCTTTATTAGATAGGGTTTTTTCTTTAACATATTGGACAGCCCTAATTGGTTTGGCTCAGTGGATGGAGCATCGGCCTGCAGACTCAAGGGTCCCAGGTTCGATTCTGGTCAAGGACATGTACCTTGGTTAGGGGCACATACCCATTGGGGAGTGTGCAGGAGGCAGCTGATCAATGTCTCTCTCTCATAGATGTTTCTAGGTCTCTAGCCCTTTCCCTTCTTCTCTGTAAAAAATCAATAAAATATATGTAACAAAAAAAGAAACATTTAAGACTTCTCCATATCTGCCTGGCTGGTGTGACTCAGTGGTTGAGACCACAGGCTGCCGCCACTGGGAGGGGGATCGTGCCATGGGGTGTGCAACCCTCGCAGGCTTAGACTCAGCCCAGGCTACGGCCATTGGGGTGCACACCCCTCACAGGCTTAGACTCAGCCCAGTGAGTCATCACTGGCTTAGCTACAGCCTCTGGGAGGGGGATCGTGCCATGGGGGTGTGCTGCCCTCTCAACTGAGACCCCAGCCCAGGCTACGGCTGCTGGGAGGGGGATCGCGCTGTGGGGGTGCACTTCCCTCGCACCCTGAGACCCCAGCCCAGGCTACATCTGCTGGGAGGGGGATCGCGCTGTGGGGGTGCACGCCCCTCGCACGCTGAGACACCAGCCCAGGCTATGGCCGCTGGGAGGGGGATCGCACCATAGGAGTGCGTGCCCCTCGCACGCTGAGACCCCAGCCCACGCTAAGGACATTGGGGTGCACGCCCCTCACTGGCTTAGACTCAGCCCAGGCTATGGCCGCTGGGAAGGGGATCACGCTGTTGGGATTTATGCCCCTTGCAGGCTTAGACTCAGTCAAGGCTATGGCCGCTGGGAGGGGGATCGCACTGTTGGGATTTATGCCCCTCGCAGACTTAGACTCAGCCCAGGCTAAGGCCGCTGGGAGGGGGATCGCGCTGTTGGGATTTACGCCCCTCGCAGGCTGAGACCCCAGCCCAGGCTGCCGAAGCTGGGCCTGAATCATGGTGTGGGGGCGCAGGCGCCTCCAAGCTGGACAACCTGTGCTGCCAAGGCTGGGCAGACTGGGGGACTCCGGCAGGGATGAGAGGACTGGGCACCGCCATCTTGTGGCCATGGGCGCTGCCATTTTGTCGCCGAGTGATGGTTAATTTGCATATTACTGTTTTATTAGATAGGATGACATTTCTTTAATGTAGCCAAATAAGTAACTTTTCCTTCATGGTTTGCCCAGTTCCCTACCCATCTTGCTTAAGATATTCTTTCCCATCTCTGTATTCTAAGGCATGTGTTCTAAGTCTCCTTTAAAACATTTGAGCCCTTTTATTCTTGGCAGTTGACCACCTGATCTAGTTGGAGTTCCTTTTGCTGTATGCTGTGACACAGAATACAGAACTGTGTGTACACAAATGCCTCTCGGCAGAACCCTCTGTGCTGGGCCTCCGTTGCCCATCTTGAATGTGAAGCCCCTCATGGTGGGTTCCCGGGTTCTTCCCATGCCAATGCAGTGACTTAGCAGAGGTCTCCGTTCTCCAGTCTAGGGCTCCTTGTCCATTTACAAGTGAGCCAGCCCCCTGGATGGAGCACTGGGGGGTGGGGGGCACCTGCCTGGTAGGGAACGGGCATAGGGGCCTCGCACTGAGGGGGGACGCTCAGGGAGGCCCTAGGAGAAGCAAGGGCAGTGCGGGGCCTCGGAGCCCAGCCTTGGGCAGGGGTGGGCTTGGATGGAACGTCCCCAGCAAGACTGGTCAGCACAGGGCACTAAACTCACAGTTCAGCCAAACCCAGAGCCGGCCTCCGCCCTTTCACATTCAGAGCAGCAGAAGCGCTGCCCCTCCCCCTCTCCCCACCCCCTGCTGCCAGGGTGAGGGGCCTTGCAGGATGCCCAAGGAGAAAGGGCTCTGTAGTGAACACTCGGGCTTCCTCCCTCCCAGGCCTCCACCCTCCACCCCTCACTGGCTCTGGGCTTGATGGGTCAGCTCCTCCTTTCTCCCCTCAACTAGGTGAAAATGTTAAAAAACAAGCCGTAACTGGGGGAGGCTACATATTCAGAGGCTCCCCAAACCCAGTATAAAGTCCAAAAGGTACAAACAAGCATAGCGACACCCCACCCCCATCCCTAGCCACCGGTTTCCCGCCTCCAGGGCAAACTGCTGACACTTGCAATCATTCATGCCTTTGAAACATGCAAATAAAATAGTGTGGGCTTTTTCTGGTTTTGTTTAAATTTCTTATGAAAGTGGTAGCTTTGTGAACACACTCTGCCCTTTCCTTTGCAGAGCTATAGTGATGGGCAGACCATTTCCAACCAGAACACAGAGCGTCCGGCTTCCTCGTGCAGGTGCACTGTTAGACAGTGTTGGAGTCACGGTGTGGGAATTCACCAATCACATGCCCATGCCCTGAGGACCAAGATCTGGGTGAACTGCTGGGAACGTCTCCAGGGAAAAGGCACCCCAAGGGTAACTGGGGGAGGCTACATATTCAGAGGGTCACCCTTGAGGTTTGATAACTTTCTGATCTTTGCAGATTTGTTAGGTGAAAGAAAAAAGGACAGCTTTTTAATTTGAATTTAAATTTCTGAGGAGGGAGAAGGGAGCTGGCTCCTGTTCATTTGCATTTCCTTTCCAGGAGTACTCGATGGTTTTGTGTGGGAAGGTGGGCATTTTCTCTTTGCTGTGTAAGAGCTCTTTATTACTAATCTTAGTAAGATTGGTCCTTTGTAATACCAGGACCAACTGCGCCTCTCTGGTTCACGGCTTGTTTTTTAACATTTTCACCTAGTTGAGTTTTCCAGTCTTGCCTCTAAAGACTTCTGAGTTCGGGGCCATATTTAGAAATGCCTTCGCTTCCCCAAGACTCTTCTTACCAAGTTTTCTTCTAGCCTCTGAGCATTTCCTGTTTACAAGTAAACCCTTCGTGTTTGGGGTCCTGGTGTACCAGGACGAGGAGTTAGTCCTACTCACCAGGGTGACGTTCCCACATGTCCACTGTGAGTGAAAGGGGCTCCGTGCTACCCTGGCGGCTCAGGGAGGCCCGTGTGGCAGCCTTACGAACTCAAAGACCTAAAGTGACCATTCGGTACGGTCAGAAATTAAAACTTTTTAACTAAAAGTTTATGGTGGGTAGTCATGTCCTAGGCCTGTATCCTCCTGACAAAGAGCCATCTTTACCTGAACTGAGCCGATTGTCTTTCTGCATCCATGATAACACATCGTTGGGATGTCTAAGTGATTTTCCCTTTTCCAGACCCTCAAAGCACAGGCAGCGCTCTGCGGGGACCACAAACCCCCTCATTGTTATTGAGGTCATCGCTGCCTGTAACTATCCTGCACCCACCTACGTAAAAGGAGTGTTCTAACATCTTACTTTTTACCCAGTCCCAGAGTTCCCCCACTTTGCTTTCTCCCGCCCCTAACCTATGGCCAGTGGAGTTCATGTAACGCCTTCCGCCTCCTCTTTGCTGTAATGAATAAACAAGTGCAAACCCGCCCTTCTCTGCTTTACTTCCCGCAGTTGTGGAGGGTCTGGCTCAAATCAACTCACAGATATTCTTCGCAGGTTTGAATGTGTCTTACGTTGACACCACGGAGCCTTTGGTTTGGTTTTTGGTGGGTTACTTTACTCTCACTGGTAGCGCCCTTGTGGAGTGACAGCCAGCGGCCCAGCCCTGGGCGACGCAGGCCCAGCCCTGGAGGCAGAAGTGGGGGCGTCTCCGCCAGAGCCCGCTGCGCCCCCCACGCCCCCGAGTCTGACTCGCGTCCACCCAGCGCCTCCAGGAAGGTTTGGGGCTCTCTGATCCTCCCCTCCGCCAGGCACCCCCGCGCGGCCCAGTTCACGCTGGAATTCCCGCCACATCCCGGCTGTGCGCGCGGTTCCCAGTCTGCCCCAACCTGCGGCCGCCTTCCGGCCCACCTTTCCCCGCGCGCCCGCCCGTGCCCACGCACCCCACGTTGGCTCAGGACCGCGTTTCCTTCCCCTTCCCATACCCCCGCCCGGCCCCGCGTCGCCGGGTCCGCGCCCCTCCAGAATCAGCATCGAGCCCGCTCCGCGCTGCCCTGACCCCATGTGGCTCCTGACCCCCTAAGGCCCCTGACCCCGCACTGGCCCCGCATTGGCCCCGCATTGGCCCCGCCCCACTCCTTCGCAGCCCTATCCCTTCGCTGCGCGCTCCCCGCGCCCCTCGCTCCGCGCCCCGCGTCCCCCGGCTCCCGGCGGCTCCCGGCGGCTCCCGGCGGCTCCCGGCGGCTCCCGGCGGCTCCCGGCGGGGCGGGGCCTGGCCGGCGGAAGTGCCAGGCGCGGGGTCGGGGACCGGCCGGGACGGTGGGAGCCGGTGGCGGCGGCGGCTGCCCGGGCGGCGGGGGCAGGCGGTCGGGGACGCGGGCCGAGTAGCGCCGGGCCGAGCGCACAGCCACGGGCCGGGCTGGGACCTGGGCCGGCGGCGCGGGCGGCGGCGGGGGCGGGGCCGCTGCTGCTGCTGCTGCTGCTCGGCCCCCTCCGGCCGCGGCGGCCACAGCGGTGAGCGGGCGCGGGGCGGGCCGGGATCGTGAGTCGCCGGGGCACCTGTGCTCTGACCCGGGCACCTGTGCGCGCACCTGGCGCGGGCGCGGTGCCCAGGTCCCCACTCCGGGTCGGGGGGCTCAGGTCAGTCCCTTTGCGCGGGCGGGCGGGCGGGCGGGGTGTAAAGGACGCGTTCGACCCTCTGTCCCCAGGGCGAGGTTCGGGCAAACGGGCCCCTGGGAGGCGCCCTCCCTTCTCTTCCTTCTCCAGCACCTTCGGGTCGGAATGACGGTGGTGCGCTGGGCCTTGGGGTGTGCGGGGACCCAGCTGAGAGGCCGCTGTAAAGAAGGCTTGGGCAGTGTGATGCCAGGGTCTCCGTCTGCTTGGGAGAGGGACAGAGTTGGGAGAAAGTCGCGTAGACCCTGGAGTAGGGGCCCAGGTGGGTGTCACCCCTCCCACGGTGACCTCCAGCCCCAGTGCAGTCACTTTCACAGCCGGCTTCTCGGGGGACTGGCAGGGGCCCCAGGAGCGGGTGGGAGAGGGTGCTTTGGAGAAACGGGCACTTGACTGTGTCGGTGAACTTGCTCCATTTGCATTTCTGCACCTTTGAGAGGCCCCAGCCTTCCGTGACCCGGGCCGGTGGCCTGGGGGGGCTCTGCCGGGGGCCTGGGGGGGGCTCTGCCGGGGGCCTGGGGGGGGCTCTGCCGGGGGTCTGGGGGGGGCTCTGCTGGGGGCTTGGGGGAGCTCTGCCGGGGGCCTGGGGGGGCTCTGCCGGGGGTCTGGGGGGGCTCTGCTGGGGGCTTGGGGTGTTGAGTGAACTCCCCTGACGCCTATGGCTGGGACTCCAGTGGGGCCATGTGGCGAGGCTGGCAGGGCGGCCAGGGCCCAGGTGCCCCCTCCCCAAGCAGACGCAGATCCAGCACAGCCTGGGGGAGCTCCCTGGATTTCGCTCCCATCCGCTCCTCCCTTCCTGACATCTGGCTCCTCCAAGCTCCCGTTCTTTGAGGACTGCGCCTCTGGTTTCTGAACTTGGGATGCAAGGCAGTTTCCCAGAGACGACACCTGATTCAGCTGCTCCGTTAGATACTGCCACCCTTATTTTCTCCTTTTTTCCATCTGGGGTAGGGATGGGGTGAGGGGTCACTGGTGGGCGATGGAAACCTGGGGCAGCCCCACCTCCCAGGCCTGCTCCAGAGCAGGCAGCCGTGCAGCCGTGGCTTCTGGGAACAATGGGAGTGCCGGGTCCTGGGTCCTGGTGTGGAGAGTGTAGGACGGGGTGCCCTCACTCAGGTTCAGGGACTTTCTTTGTCTTCCCTGAGCCTTGTGTCCTTGGAGGGGGCTGTGGGGCAGGGCAGGGTGCATGCGGCCCTTGCTCCCTGTTATCAGAGATGTGCCTTCTACATCTGGCTCAGGCTGATGTGTTCATGACCGGGTATGTTCACCAAGGTAACAGTGAGCATCTGGGGCAGGGAGATGGGACTGCAGAGATTAGGGGGCGGGGTGCTGGGAGGGGCTGTGTAGACCCGGGAGTGGGGACCACTGCGTCTTAGGGTGGCCTTGAGCCTGTCTCTGAGCTCTTGTGCACCTGCTGAGACTTCCCAGCCACCAGCTGGGCTCCAGGTGTCCTCGGGCTGGTGCTTCAGGGCTGGCGGGCCGGGGGCTGGCCCCTCTGGTCAGGGGCTGCGCTCTGCGTGTGGCCTCCCCTTCGGGGCCCACCCAGAGGCTGACTGTTTCTCTAACCCCCAGATGTCCCCCCTGAGGTGGGTGGGGGCTATCCTCACCTCCTAGCACTTAGGTTTCTGGCCCTCGTGTTACCCAGGGTCTGCAGGGGCCTCCGGAGAAGTCTGTGCGGGCCACAGCGGCTCCCAGCCTCCGCAGGCCACAGCTGGAGAGTGGGACCAGTGGCCCGCAGACACCGGGGAAGCCTGGCGTGGCCCTTGGTGGAGCCTCGCCCCACATGGGGCTCTCCGGAGCGCAGACCAGCTTTGAAGGGAGCTGCTCACCTGCTCTCCTGCTGAGGGCCCAGGACCTGCTGCTGGGCTGTGTGAGCAGCGACTCTTCGCGCAGGGCAGAGGGAGGCACCCCAGCCTGAGGAGAGTGAGCCGCACCCCGCT
Organism: Ia io; assembly: GCA_025583905.1. NCBI lineage: Eukaryota > Metazoa > Chordata > Mammalia > Chiroptera > Vespertilionidae > Ia > Ia io. The sequence goes on along the minus strand of JAJQQW010000010.1, from coordinate 115,331,609 downwards.
GTGTCCACAGTGCATTTCTCCCAGAAGCACTTCAACATCCACTGACCGTGGAGGGAGGGGCCCCTAAAGGGAGGTGCTGTTCACATTTGCTGAATCATGAGGAAACTGGGACCCAGAGGTGGGAGGGACACTCAAGGTCACACGGGTCGCGAGGCTGGCACGGGGGCCAGGATCCCTGCCATCCAGCTCAGGCACCTGGTGGCCCGGCTCAGGCCTGGTCTCCCACCCACAGGACAGCAGTGTGTGTATCCTGTGGAGCCCAGGGCGGGGCCTGGGTGGGCACCCACCCCGCTCCCGGGGCAGGTGATTACACTGGGACCTGGGCACAGGCTCTCGTGCAGGCTGTGCCCTGGTCGGTTGGGGCCTAGACCTCTGTGTTGAGTCTCCGAAGGGGCTCAGAGCTGCTCCAGGAAATGCTGGTGTGACGGAGCGAGCAGTGGAGTGTGTAGGGGAGGGGAGCAAGGGGCCAGAGAGGCGGGGGGCTGAGAGTCGCTGCAGGGACTGAGCCCGGGTGAGGCCCTGGGTGGTCTGTCTGCCATAGGCCTGCCTTATCCCTGTGCCACTCAGTATAGGCACATGCCCATAGGAAATGGGGGCCAGCTGTCCCCTGGTCCCCACGGCTAGGCCAGGCTTCCACCCCAGGTCTCTGCCTGCCACCTCTCCGGGTGAGGGGACTCAGGCATCGGTCCAGCTGTGTCCCACGTCATCATGAGGCTAAGGGTGGCCAGCCTCCAGACCTGAACTCCCTCACCTGTCAAGTGGGACCAGTTGCCAGAAGCAGCTGCCAGGGCTGGAGGGGAACTGTGACCTTTGCCAAGGTCAGAGTTAGAGTGCTGGCACCCCAGGGGATCCAGCCCAGCCCACCGTGGCTTCCCTCGTCCTTTCTCTCTGGGGCCATGCGGGGGAGAAGGGCCTCTGAGTTCTCTGCTTGCCCCGCACATGGAGGTGGGGGCACCCCGGTCTGGCTGACAGAGCCCTCTCCCCGCAGACATCAGGCTGGTGTCTGAGCAGTTCTCGCAGTCCCCGCAGAAGCTGTCCTTCTACAGCTGGTACGGCAGCGCCAGACTCTTCCGCTTCCGAGTGCCCCCCGACACTGTGCTGCTGCGCTGGCTGCTGCAGGTGTCCCAGGGCGGCGGCCCCACCTGTGCGAACCTGGAGATCACCGTGTAGGTGCCCGGCCGCCCCGGCCCAGCGCCCATCTGCCCCGGCCCAGCGCCCGCATCCGATGCCTGCCCTGCTGTCCCCGCTCCAGGTACTTCCGCTATGGCGCCCCTCCCGTCATCAACCCCCTGGGTACCAGCTTCCCTGCCAACACCTCCGTGCAGCCCTCCTTCCTCATCAAGATGCTGCAGAGCAACGCTTCCATCAACGTCTCCCACCCTGCGCCTGGGGACTGGTTTGTGGCTGCCCACCTGCCCCCCTCGTCCCAGAAGATTGAGGTGAAGGTGAGGGGTCTGCTCTCCTGATGGAGGGCAGGACACACCTGTGCGGGAATGGCTGGTCCCTGTCAGTTACCTCCTTGGGGCAGACCCTGCCAAGGCACTGCTGCAGCCCGGCCTTCCCACACCAGCCTAGCCCACCCCCACCTGGGCTCTCTGCTCCTGCCCCATCCCGTGCCCACGAAATCCCGCCCCCCACCTCTCCTTCTCTTCCTAGGGCTTCACTCCCACCTGTGCCTACATCTTCCAGCCTGACATGCTGGTCGTGCGGGTAGTCGAGGTCTCCATCCTGGAGCCCAACACACCCTTTCCACTGACCCTCCTCTCCCACCCCAGCTACCTCAAGTGAGTGGGGGCTTGGGGGGAGGCCCAGCCTCCGGGTTTGATGGGGTGGGTGTTACCACTTCCTCCCTGCGGGTGAGAGAGGCTGGGTTCTGGGTCTTGGGGTCGTACTGGGAAGTGGAGCAACCACCCTGAGTGTGACCGGTGAGGGGAGGTCATTGGAAGTCACAAAGCCTGAGCGAGGCCATCCCCCTTGGCTGCAGAATCTTCGTCCCCGAGTTCACCCAGGAGCTGCGGCTGGAGCTGCAGTGCTGTGTGTCCAACGGGAGCCGAGGCTGCCCCGTGCGCCTCGCCGTGGGCTCAGCTGCCCTGCCCAGCAACGTCCAGAGGTGCTCACCTGCACTGACCCCGCCCAGACCTGCCGCCTGCTGTTGCCCTCGCCGCCCTGGGACCGGTGGTTGCAAGTGACAGCCGAGAGCCTGGCAGGGCCTCACGCGTTGGTGGCTTTCAGCACCGTCGCTTCCCTCGCAGGTGGGCTGATGGGAGGCGGGCTGGGTGGCTCTGCCTGCCTTCGGTCCCAGCCCTTTCTCCAGCGGGGCCCTTGTCCTCCTGGCAGCCTGCAGGCCTTGGACCGTAAGCGTCCAGCATCTCCTGCAGAGCAGTCCAAACCAGAGCTGCTACGCGTCCGCCGGCCTGCTGCCCCGGGGCCTAGCTCGCGGGGCCTGGGCGGGGGCAGCGGTGTGGGCAGCGGCCCCTTCTGCCTCCTGAGCTACCAGGCCATGCGGGAAGACGTGGACGTGATGTCTGTGCACTTCAGGTCCCCGGACAGGGCCTCGGTGCTGGTGCGGTCAGACGTGCCTGCGGTGGTGCGGCTGCAGCTGAGCACGGGCATGGACAGCGGGGGCTCCCTCACCATCGCCCTGTGGGCCAACGAGGTGGGGCTCGGCCCAGCGCTGCTCAGGGCGCAGAGCTCCAGGCTGAGAGGCTGCTCAGCCTTCGGGCGCTGACTCCATCATGGACACTGGGGTGGCCCGCACAGGCACTGGGCGGGGGGGCACCCCTTGCAGAAAGGGAGGCTGTTTTGCAGGCCTGTCAGCAGGCTGAGGGCTGTGCCTGAGGAAACGGGAATGCGGGCGGGGTCAGAGGCTGGGTGTTGCTGGGCTGGAGGGGAGGGTCCTGGGGGCCCTGGGCCAGTGGAGCCACAGACAGTGGCCGCATCCGACTGGGAACTTGGGCTGATGTGCGCGGCCTCCCCTTGTAGAGTGTGATTCCCAACAACACCTGGGTAAAGGTCTGCGTGAACGCTGCCTCGCCCTTCCTCAGCTTCAACGCTGCGCTCAACTGCACCACAGGTACAGGCGGGAGCATCTGGCTGAGGACCCCGCCAGCCCCTCCGGCCCCCTCTTACCAGGCCTCCTGCTCCCCTGCAGCCTTCTTCCAGGGGTATCCCCTGTCTTTGAGCACCATGTCTCGCAAGGCCCACCTTATCATTCCCTACCCAGAGACGGACAGCTGGTACCTCTCCCCGCAGCTCGTGTGCCCTCAGAGTCCCGAGTAAGTAAACTTGGGGGCTGGGGTGGGGCCGCCAGAGGCACCGGTGGTTGAGTCACTGCGTTCAGGGCCGCCTGCGTCTGAGCGGAAAGTGACCCAGCTTCCTACAAGCCGCAAGGTAAGTTGCCTTCGGGGGTTACGAAGGACTCCCCTTCTCCAGTGGGCACCCCTCCTCAGGCAGCCCTGCGAGTCAGGGCACAGGGAAGGGCCTGGCTCAGGACAGCCCAAGACGGGGGTGCAGTGTGGTGCGGAGGGGAAGGGCCTCTTGGCTTCTGTGTCTCCCCGCTGCTGTCCCCCAGGGCGCAGGGCCGGGCCTCACTGTGGGCTCAGGGGCCGCTGGAGCCCTGGCGGAAGCTGGCCAGCAGACCCCGCAGCCCGTCCTCCTGGCCCCCTTCCTCCAGGGGCTGTGAGGCGGCCTCGGTGCTCGTGGAGACCGCCTTGTCCTTGGTGCCCTGCCTGAACGACTGCAGGCCGTACGGCCAGTGCCTCCTGCTGCGCAGACATGGCTACCTGTATGCGGGCTGCAGCTACAAGGCAGGTGAGGGCCCGCCCGGAGCTCCGGACACTCCTGTCCCTGACTTCTCAGCCCTGCCTTCCTCCAGGAGCCCAGGCGCTGCCCAGGCTGGGAGCACCCTCGCCGAGCAGGGCAGCTGCCTCTCTCCACTCCTGCTACGTACCTCCCACCCCCCAGGCAGAAAGGCACCCCAGAGATGGTCCTGCCTCCTGACCTGGCCTCCTCTGCCCACACCGGCCCACAGACATGTCCCACACCGATTCACATCTGCCTGCACCTCTCCATACCTGCCTCTTAGCTGTCCACACCTATCCCACACCTGCCCCACACCTCCCCACACCTGCCCCACACCCGCCCCACACCCGCCCCTCACCCGCCCCTCACCTCCCCACACCTGCCCCACACCCGCCCCACACCTCCCCACACCTGCCCCACACCCGCCCCCCTCACCTCACCTCCCCACACCTGCCCCACACCCGCCCCCACACCTCCCCACACCTGCCCCACACCCGCCCCACACCTCCCCACACCTGCCCCACACCCGCCCCACACGTGCCCCTCACCTCCCCACACCCGCCCCACACCTCTCCACACCTCCCCTCACCTGCCCCTCACCAGCCCCACACCCGCCCCCCACACCTCTCCACACCTCCCCACACCCGCCCCACACCTCTCCACACCTCCCCACACCTGCCCCTCACCGGCCCCACACCCGCCCCACACCTCTCCACACCTCCCCACACCTGCCCCTCACCAGCCCCACACCCGCCCCACACCTCTCCACACCTCCCCACACCTGCCCCACACATATTGCCCATACCTGCCCCATACATCTTGCCCACACCTGCCCATATGTGCCATATACCTGGCCCACACCTGCCCATATGTGCCATATACCTGGCCCACACCTGCCCATATGTGCCGTATACCTGGCCCACACCTGCCCATATGTGCCGTATACCTGCCCCACACCTGTCTCATAGCTGCCTCATATCTGCCCATACCTCCCTACACTTGCCCCACACTTCTTTAACCCTGCCCATGCCTGCCCCACAGCTATCTGCGTCTGCCCACACTAGCCTGTACCCGCCCACACTACACATCCATACCCGTCCCAGCCTGGTCCTAAGTGAGACAGGGACTTCTTTGCAGGCTGTGGGGTCAGAAGTGCCGCCCCCATTAGCGGGGCCTCAGGTGCCCGCCCTCAGCCGCTCAGCACTGCCCTGCCCACAGGCTGGCGTGGGTGGAGCTGCATGAACAACAGCACAGCCCAGACCGTGGCCCAGCAGAGGGCGGCAGTGCTCCTGCTCACCCTCAGCAACCTGGGGCTCCTGGCCCCCATCAGCCTCTCTGCACCGCTGCCTCCTGGTGGAGGCCTCCGTCTGCGCCTACACCATGTCCTTCTCCACGGTGTGCTGGCTGCGCCTTGGGGGGCGGGAGGTCTGAGTGTCCACTCACTGCCCCCCACGCACACCTCTCTGCTCACTGCCCCCCACGCTGCAGTTCTGTCACGCCTGCGACCAGCCGGGGGAGGCCGTGCTGTGCACCTGAGCTACGACACCCTGCAGTACTGCGACTTCCTGGGCTCTGGGGTGGCCATCTGGGCCACCATCCTCCGCATGGCGCGGCTGAAGGCCGCCCTGAAATATGTGAGTGACCTCCCCACACCAGGCTGGGCTCTGAGGAAGCAGAGGCCTTGAATGCTGAGGGAGACACCAGGAAGCGGGTCTGGCTGCTGCCGTGAGGAACCGTCTTTCATAACGACCCTCCCTCTGGCGCTGGAAGGGGCTGTGCGGGCTGCTCGGAGGGTTCTGGGGAAAGAAGGTGGAAGACGTCAGGCAAGGGCCTTCCCAGCCGTTTCTCTCCCCGGGCGCTGAGAACACGGGCTTTTCTGCCGCGGCCGGGCGTGGCTGACGGAGACATGTGACCCGGAGCCCTGCCTGGCTAAGTTGAGTCTCAGGGTGACTCAGTAACGAGAGGGGGGCGCCTCCCTCCCTACCAGCGGAGCAGAGCAGTGTGCCAGCTGCTCCGAGGGGGCCGGCGGGGGCCGGGGGCAGTGGGTGTAGCAGGATGCCCAGCACGCCCAGGCCACACGCTCCCGCTGGACCCGGTGCCGTGATGAGCGGCCCTGGCCTGGGGTTGTGACCCTGTGCCGTCCCTGTCTTGCTCAGGTTCTGCTTCTCCTGGGCACGCTGGTGTTCGCCATGACCTTGCAGCTGGACCGCAGGGGCGCCTGGAAGATGATGGGGCCTTGTCTCTTCGCCTTCGTGGTCATGGTCACCATGTGGGTAAGGACCTCCCTCAGACCCCCCCCCGCCCCCCACTCTGGAGGAGAGAGCTGGCCACTGGTTCTGGCCACGTTGCTGGCCCTGAGGTGGAGTCCTCCATGTGCGCTGAGGCTGGCACTGGCGCTCAGGGCCTGAGGACGCCTCAGGTCTCTGTGCCCTGGAGCCCTGACGAGTATTGCACGTCCTGTCCTCCCCAGATGTGGGCGGCCCCTGGGAGGTACAGCCGCAGCCCCCGTGCCAATGCTCTGGCGACGGTTCTCCCCAGGGGTACCGCTGCGGGCACCGGCGGCACTGCTACCCGCCCTCCTGGCAGCGCTGGGCCTTCTACCTCCTGCCCGGCATCTCCATGGCCGCCGTGGCCATCGCCATCTACATCTCCATGATGACCAGTGACAACTATTACTATACGCACAGCCTCTGGCACCTGCTGCTGGCGGGGGCCACCGCTTTCCTGCTGCCCCCGCGGGACAAGCATGCGGAGCCCTGGGCCTGCTCCCAGGGACTCGCCTGCCACTGTCAGCTCTGTGAGGGCCGCCGGGAGGAGCTGTACACCATGACGTGATGAGCAGCTAGGGACGCGCACAGCTCTGGTGGCAGCCTCTCCAGCCAGGGGCCCCGAGGGAGAGGGCCCTGTCCGGATGGATTTCTACGGAATAAAATTTCCCTGCGCACCCATTTGCTTCCTCCTCCCGAGGAGAGGACCGCCCCCCCCCCCCAAAGTCAGGGGGGCAGCTCTGTTCTGCTGGCCTGCGCATGACTGGAACGTGGAGAGAGGTGCGCCCATCACACTGTTCTCCTGTGAGGCTGTGATGTGAAACCCCAGGAGGCAGAGGAGGCTTGAGCCCCCTCCCACCGGCCCCACCACCGCTGAGCTGGGAGCTGTGCCCCCGAATGCCAGTCTGTTGGGCATGGGCATGCCCCCTGCTGATGCTATTGGCCTGGGCAGAGGTGACCATGGCCACCAGAGAGCTGCCATGCGAGGTGCAGGGAGAGGCTGCCTCCGCCGGGGCCCTGCCTTCCCTGCCTTCGGTTCTGAGCTGGGAAGCTGCCGGCCCCTGAGAAGAGTTCCTGGGAGGCACCGAGCGGCCGGGTGGGTGCCAGCAGCGCAGGTGGACTCTGCCCGGCCCTGTGCCCCTCTCTTCCCCTGGGCCCTTTTGGGGGCACCCTCTGATGCTGTGGGGAGCGAGGCCATGGCTGACCTGCACAGCCACGCCGGGTGTGGTGAGGAGCTGCTGGAGAGACCGGCCCAGCCTCCTCCCGCTCTGGGGTAGCAGGGTGAGCGGGCCCTGCCCTTCCCCAGGCCGGAGCGGGGGCTGTGTGTGCGGGAGTGGAGGGGCGGGGAATCGGGGTCCCTGAGGCCAGGCTCTGGCCCTTGGGGCTTCCACGTGCAGTCACCCCGCGGGCCCCTGGCCTTCTCTAGGGGAACTCTCAACTTATTTTTATGTAGCTCTGTCCGATCCGCTGTGAGGGTGGATTTGGTATGCGACAGTTACATTTCAAGGCAAGAGTTTTTACATTGTGCGCGCTCGCTCCGGGGAAAGGAGATGCCGGACGGAGGCCGGTACCGCAGTGCACTCGGGGTTCGGTGGGGCCAGAGGAACTCGGGGTGCGGCGGTGGTCGGTCCAGAGTTGGTACCTCGCAGAGCAGCCCGGGCGGGCGATGCGGGGGTCGCGCCCGCGGTTGGGGCCGGGCCCCTGGAGTCTGGGGTCCGCTGGCCACCCTTTCCCCCCTCTCTCCCCGCCGCCCGCCCCACACCACCTTCGCTGGAACCTCGAGGATGCGCCCTGCAGGCCGCACGGGGCAGTCCAGGCTCAGCCCCGCTCCCATCCGCTAGCCCTGTCCCGGGGGCTCAGGGCGGCGCCGGCTCCTGGGCCACAGGTCCGTCCCCAACGAGGTGGGTGAGGGGCTCCCCCGGGGCTTGCTGCTCTGGGCTCCGCTGGCTCCGGAGGTGCCTCAGAGCCCAGGGCGGACCGCGTCCCGGAGGCTCGCGGGTGGTGACCTCCCCTCCGAGGTGTATGCAGGTGCGGTGCCCAGTGCCGGGGAGGGGGCACAGGGGCGCAGAGGCAGCCGGTCAGGTGGAGGAGGGGAGCTGTGTGTGTGTGTGTGTGGGCGGGCCTGCAGTCACCTGCCAGCTTGGATCACCGTCTGCCTCTGACACCTCCTGACCACCACCCCCTCCTCGCCGTGCACTCACCAGGGCAGGTGTCCCTGTGGGGAATGCAGTTATGCTCGTGTGAGCAGTGTGTCCGGGTCACACACCAGCCACCTCGGCGAGGTCTGGGTGCCAAGCTGGCTGGGAGCTGACTGGGCAGGTCTGCCCCAGTCCACCCTGGGCCCCCTGTTCTGCTGGGAACAGCAGTGGCACAGCCCCAAGGGGAGGGGAGGGGAGGGGAGGGAGCCACGGGAGGAGGTCTCCTGCCTGTGGCCGCGCCCGGCTCAGCGGTGAGGCCTGTGGCTCTGACTTCTCCACCCTGAAGGCGAGAGGGTCTGCTGGCCGTCCGAGGGGTACGCTGGTCCCGGAGGGGAGAGTCACTGGAGTGGGAAGGGACGATGCGCCTTTCGGGGCGGCCCCAGGGAGGGGTGCTTTCTGCCCTGGCCTGGGGGCTGCTGGCTGCAGGGAGGATGGGGGGCGGGCAGGGACCTGCCAGCAGCACCGACCCCAGAGCTTCCTGCCAGACCCCGAAGGAGGCCTGGAGCGAGGCACCCGGTAACCCCACAGCTGCACCCGACCCCCTGAGCGGAGGCTGCCGTCTATGACAAGCACAAGGTGAGGGTTTGGGCTTGAACTTGTGCTCCTCCGGGGCTGACCTGGCCTCCCCACCTGCCCCTGTCTGCCTGCCGGGGCTTGTCATCCAGAGGCCGTGAGAGGTCGCTCGGCAGGAGGCGAGCTGTGAGTGCAGGCGCTCTGCCCTCTCGGGGCACAGCGGGCAGCGGACGCACAGCGGACGCGTGGGGGAGCGCACCGCCTTGGACAGAGGGCTGCACGCCAGGGGGGCTTGGGAAAGGGCTGCCTCTGCCCGGCTCAGAGCAGCCACGTCCAGTGGGTCCCACACGGCACATTCCCTGCCTCAGTCCTGGCCCTCTCCGCACCCGGCCACCTCATCGGCTCAGGGACAGAAAGGCTCTCGCTGATGAGAGCTGGACTCCCCATCGTTGTTTACTTAGCCGCTTAGCACCCCCCAACCCCCGGGTCTTCCCCATTGAGACCTGCTGTGTCTGCATGTAGGAGGCTGTGAGCCTGTGGCAGCTGCCGGGCAGAGAGCCCACCCATGGCTCAGCGGCCGCCCTGCTCCCTCTGCATCCCCAGGGGCGGCTCCTCTCAGACAGGCCACTGCTTCTGCCCAGGGCGGAGGGGCAGGGAGCCTCACGTGACCCTGTGGCCAAGCCTGAGGGGCCCAGTCCTCTCACCCCAGTTCCTCTTCATGTTTGGCCAAAGGCAGCTGGGTTTCTGCCCTCCCAAGAGTGCCCCCCCCCCCGGGGCCCATCCCTCTGTCCAAGGTCTCCGGGGGAGAGCTAACCGAGCGGCCGGCGGCGCAGAAGAGAGCCCCGGAGGCGACCATAGAGGGACGACCCCCGCCTAGCAGCCAGGCTGTGTCCCTGTGTCCCCAGCCCACCATGGGCCTGGCACCGTGGGCGTGGTCTGGGCGGTGGAGGAGCCGTTCTTGTGTGTCTGGCTGGGAAGCTTCTGGGTGGGTGGGGGGACTCTGTGGAGGCCTGGGCCTCCTCGCTGCCTCTGAGGGACCCCCTCCGCCTGCGGAGGCCCAGTTGAGGCAGGTTCACCACATTTGGGGGGCAGACGAGTGAAGTCTGAGCCAGGCCATGTGGGTGCTGCTTTGCTCGGAGGACCGGAGCTCTCCTGCATGTTCTGTGCCCCCCCGCCCCTCCCCCCGCCCAGAGGCCTTGCATGGCGGGAGGGTGGCCCCGCGCGGGCGTGGAGCAGCTTGCTTGGTGTTTCTCCTCTCGGAGAGGACCCTGAGCACCTGAGGGAGTCCCGCGATCCCAGGTGGCGCTTGGCGCTCCACCCACTTCCTGCTGGCCTGGAACATGGCCTGGAACATGCCCTTGGGTGCGGTGGGCACCCCCAGCTCGGAGGTGGAGCCATCAGGGCTCTGCGGGTGGCAGTGTCCCGCAGGGAGAGCCTCTCCCAGTGCTGTCAGCACAGCCCCGGGGCGGCGATCGGCGTCCCCTCCTCAGCTGACTCACTCTTGACTTGAGGCCAGTCACCTTGAGGCCTTTCCTGCTCTGAGATGTGGGGTGCCCTGGCCCTCTGCCCTGGCCCTTACCTGGAAGTCCAGCCTTGAGACCCATTCAGGTCCCTGGGAGCAAGGGGGTCCCCCTGACGTGGTCCTGACAGGTGGCTGCGGGCTGCTGGGCTCCCCGAAGGGTGATGTGGAAGCGATGACGCCGGGGTTGTGTCCAGTGGTGGGGCCAGCGGGGTGTGGCTGGTCACTCTGGAGACCCCACGGCTAATGAGGTCATCAAGGGTCAGGGCCTGCCCGGGTCCGAGCCTGGGGCGCGTCTCTGAGATCTCTGTTCATAGCTGGCGCCACTGTCCCCGGCCCACTCTTCCACGTGTCCTCATGCCTCCCATACATCAGTGATCTCTCATGTGAACAGTTTTTAATATTTAAAAATTTTTACCAAAAGCTGACAATTCCCAGCCTGCCCCTGCCCCTCCCAGCTCTGGTGGCCCAGCCCATCTGTCCGAGTTACAACCCCTGATTGGTGGTGGTCTGGATGGGCCAGCCCCCCATGTGCATGTCCCCAGCACCATCCCCATCAGCCCTGAACTGAATCAAGCTGATCCCTTTCCAGCCCCTCAGCCTGTCACCCGGGTCCCCCCAGGGGTGTGCACCCCTGGTGTCCCAGGTCATTGACCTTGGCTCTCAGTTACCCCTCACTAACCTGCTTTCCACCCTAATGAAGGCCACAGGTAGAGGGGCTCCTGCCCGGGACCTGGGGCTGGTGGGGTGGGGTGAACGTGGGCACCAGGCTCCCTGCCGGCACTGGTGGCCAGGGGAGAGGTCCGAGTCCTGCCTGGCCTGCTCCCCTGGTTCTGTGCTGGGGCCAGCGGGAGGTGCTCCATGGCTTCGGTAGGTGGCTCAGTGCCTGTGGCCGAGGCTGGGCCGAGGCTGGGCTGAGGCGGCACCTGAGTGTGGCCTGGGCCCTGAATCTGTAAAACATGAGCTCTCCTGGAGGGGGCAGCATCCGCCTGTTTCCTCAAATCTCACAATACCCTTGACTCAGCCTAGGTTAAGAAGCCCTCAGTGATTGACAGTCACGCCCCACCACCACCACAAATAAAACAACCACCGGCAGGCTGGACCCGTCGTACTGTTCCACCTTCCGGGAGTGGGGCTGGGGAGGGGACATGGACTTCTGCGCTCACACGGAACCCGGAGCTGAGCCATGGGGGCCCATCTGGCCACATGCCCCGCCCCATATATTCCTCCCTCCAGCCTGGTTGGGCCCTGCGCTGCCTTCCTCATTTCTTCCCCATCAACCACACCTCCACCCGGCTCTGTGGTCTCCTCTGAGAGCCTCCCGTTCCCCCTCCAGGAGGCCTTGCAGCCCTCAGGCCCCTGGATTGGGCGGTCATTTGCACTGACCAAGGTCAAAGCTGCAGAAGCCAGACGCGCCCTGTGCTGCCCCCACCCGTCCCTGCAGCAGCTGGGCCAGACCCTCAGCCGGCTCGGAGCCCTCTGGATCCCCACGTGCCCCAGGGAGTGGCTGAGCCCCTGTGCTTACGTGACAACACCCAACCAGTGAGCTTCCTGTCGAGGGCCGTGGCTGAGCCGTGCACACAGGAAGGACCATCGCTGGCTGTGGACTGGGGAGGGGCCTCGCGGGACTGGGCCAGTAGAGGCCTCTTACAAAGAGTGGCCATAGGGCCATGTTATGTCCACTGTCTCATTCTGGTGTCTGAGTCCCAGGAAGGTGGGGCCAGTCCAGGCTCTATTCCTCTCTGCATCCTGAGGGTGGTGCTCGAGTCCTGCTCTGTGTGCACTGGCCGCCTGGCGGTGCATGTGGAGAGAACAGGTGAGGCCTGGGCACCTTGGTCCCTGCCCTGCGTCCTATCAGGTGCTGGGAGCTCAGAGGAGCCACCCATGTGCACCGTATGCCCTTCCCTGGGCCTGTGTGTGGACCCATCTCCACCTTCACCCCCTTGAACCTTCTGTCGGCTCCAGACTCCCTTTCACCCCCTCTTCTCACCCGCCAACCGCCCCCAAGCTGGAGCCCTGTGCCAGATGACGCCCTGAGCCGCAGCCCTGTGCTGTTCCGTACACAGCCTTCTGTCCAGCAGGCGTGGGCTGGGCCTGGGCCAGGAAGCTGGGTGCTCAGGTGGCCTGCATGGGGCCTGACTGGGTGGTGTGCATCCAGGAACCTTTGGACCGGCCAGGAGCTGCAGAGATAGGTATGGACGGCTCTTGGGTGCTCTGTGCCCTGCAGCACCCAGGAGGGTGCTGTGTCGTGCCCCTGCTGAGAAGTCCTGGTCTTGAGACATCTTGGGAGGCCTCACCAAGGGCCTGGGGTGCAGGTCAAGGGAAGCGCAGGTGCAAGGTCACAGGCGTGTGGCCCATTTCCACAGGGTTGGAGGGTGTCCGTTTAGTGTGGCCCAAGCTGCAGAGTCCTGCAGGTGGAGCGCCAGGTCTGTGGGCAGCGGAGCTATGCCAGGGCCTTCGAAGGCTGAGCGGCTGTGTCATTGTGTTTGTGTGATCAACAGACCAACGAGAGTCAGGGAGAGGTTGGCAGGCAAAGATAGGGCTGGCAGGCCCTTTGGGATCAGAGGTGGGTCAAAAGCCTGGCTCTGTCCACCTGGGCTGGGCAGCTCCTTCTGCTCTTCCTCCTGTTGCTCTCACCCATTATTTTCTCAGGAGCCTGGGCCTGGCCTTCAGCCCCTGGGGCAAGCCTAACCTGAAGCCCTCCACTCAGCAGGGGCTGTAAGGACACTGTTTCTGCCTCCACTGGGGAAGGGGGTGCGGTCAGACAGGGCATGGAGCAGCCCGTGCCATGTCCCGAGAGAGGGACAGGGATCTGGACATCCAAGAAGCACTCACACACATAAAAACACTTAACAGCTAGTGCGGGAACAGCCACCGTCCAGCCAGGCCTATCTGACCCTCTGAGGGGACCCTGGTCTGGACCCATCAGAGATGCTGCCTGCTCCCTCAGCTGTCAGGAGTGGCTTGGGGGTGGCGGTAGCTAAAGGGGCTGGTTGCCATGGCGACCATAGGGCCCTGAGACATCATCTGGTCCCTGCCTCAGCCAATCGGCGGTGGGAGCCCGAGCTGCAACCTAGAGTCACGCTTCTACCTCCAGCCACACAGTGGCCAAGAGCAGGGACTCACTTCCTGGGTGGCTGAAGGTGCTCAGACCATGGCCAAGCCCAGCGTGGCGGGCCGCAGGGTGGTGGGGTGCGGGCAGGCACGCGGAGCCAGGCAGGTGAGGTAAGCGGGTGGGCGGACGGACAGGCAGACAGGCGGACACGTAGACATGCCCCTGCAGCCCTTTGTTCTTATGGCCGAGGCCCTGCCCTCAGCCCACCCTGCCCTCTGCACCCCCACATGCACGTACACGCACACCCGCACCCTCATCCTGAGACCCTCTCCCCAAATGTCCCGAGGAAGGGCCATGGGAGGAGTGACACAGGAAACAGACGAGGCCGAATGAGTCCACCGCACACTGGTCCCGAAAACCGCTCGCAGGGTCTTTCATCACAGTTCACGTGGAGGCGGCACCTGGCCAGGCCCTCGGCATGAGGGCTCCTCCCCTCTCCCTGGGCTGGCGGCAAGCCATGTCGTCAGTGAGGGTTAAGGGGCATTTTTTTTTAGAAGAAAATAAAAAGTGAAAACACTCAAAAAAAGAGAAAAATGTCCACCTAGAACAGGGAGCAGCCAGGCCACGATGGATCAGAGGAGCCAAACCCATCACTCGGGACTTCAGAGGACGGACCGAAAAGACAGCTGCGAGGAAGAGCATGTGAATGGAGCGTCCTCTGGTGACCGAAGAGGGACACGTGTGTGTGTGTGTGTGTGTGTGTGTGTGTGTGTGTGTGTGTGTGTGCACACGTGCAGGAATGTGCATCGTGGGTGACTGCAGTGGGGCCGTGTGCCTGGCATGGTGAAGGCTGAAGTGTCACCTGCCCACCAGAGCCACCCTCCGTGTCGCTGTGTCCTTGGTGCTGTGTGGACATGTGGACATGCCCGGGGGGGCAGGCTGGGTGCAGGGAGGCCTGGTCTGCACCCCCACACCTGGCCGCACGCAGCCAGCCCTTGAGAAGGGGTCCTGGGTGGGCCTTGTTCCCTCCCCTGGGCCTCCGCCTTCTCCTGGAGCCTGGTTCGTCCCCGAGTTCAGCCCAGGTGGACCTGGCGACCCACGAGCACATGTCCCGCCACAGACAGAGCTGGGCGTGCGGGCGGTAGCAGCCGCCTCTGTGACCCCACCGCCATCCCACTGCCCGCAGAGGCCCAGAGCTCCCAGGTGGCCTGGCGAGCATGTCCAGGGGCTCCCGGCCTCTGTCGGCACGATGGCTAGGTTGTTAGGGAAGTCCAAGAGGCAGGTCTTTCAGGCCCCTGTGGCTGACCCAGTGCACTTTGTTCGCTGGACACCTGCTGCAGCAGAAAGGGGAGGGCAGCCCCCACGCAGAACCACCTGCTTGTGACTCAGCCGAGGCCACGCAGGGCTCCTGGCAGCAGACAGGGACGTCGCAGGACAGCAAAGTGCAGGGTGGGCCGCAGAGGGCCGGTGTGCACAGGCTGACCTGGAGGGCATTGCTGGGGGTGAGAGCAGCTGGCCTGTCTTCCATCACAAAGTCACCCAGCTACCAGCTCAAGCAGATTATCCCCTCTCCCCCACTGATCCCTGCGATGTGCAAGCTTGGGGGAGGGGGCTGAGTGAGAGACATCAGATGGTGGCTGGGGGGGAGGGGGGAGAGGGGATAATCTGCAGAGGGCGTGAGCTCCCAGCACTGGGAGAAGCCCTTTGGGGTGGAGTGGTCAGATGGGGAAGGGCATTGGAGGTGAGGGACAGTGGTGACAGGGGAAGTCCCCCTGGTGTGAGGGTCTGTGCAGCCGGAGGGAAGGCATGCCCAGGACCAGAAGGGGAAGCGGCCTGAGGCCCCCGGGCAGGCGCGACTTCACCGGGCCCAGGCCCCTCAGGCACAGGCACCTTTCCTAGGAAGTTGGCACTGGGGTTCGGGGAGTCCAGCAGCCCTTCCCTCTGCGTGTGACATGTCTGAGACACAAGACCTGGGCCGTGGCCGGCCGTGGGCTCCAGCCCATGGCCCAGGCCCATTCGTGGAGAGTCGCACAGGGACCTCTGAAGCCAGTGGGTCCGGGTCAGGACCCCACTTTGTCGAGGAGGATATTCTGGCTCACAGAGGTGCCCACCTTGGCCAGAGCCACCCGCTGGCCCAAGGCATAAGCAGACCATCAGGTCTCCAGGGAGGCAGGAGCTGGGCCCGCCTGGCCACACCATTCATATCCCTGAGGCTCCCAAGTTGGGGAGGCGCTGGGTTTGTGGTGGGGAGGCTGTTCTCTCCTTCTTCCAGGTCCCTCTAAACACCCATTCTGATGGATCAACATATTGAAGGACACACCTGAAAAGCTAATGAATATCCTATGAAGACGCCCCCGCCCTGAGGTCTCCCCTAGGATTCTGGCAGATCCACACGAAATTAAAAGCCTCCAGACAAAAGAGCCACACCCATGCCTTGTATAAGGCAGCGCTTGCCAACCGGTGGTCCGTGGACCACTGGTGGTCGGTGAGGTCCGAAAGGTTGGTGACCACTGCTCTAAGGGACCCCATGAGCCTTGCAAACAGGGGAGCAGCTCGATGCAGGCCACCCCCTGATCCTGTCTCCGAGGCCCCCTTTCTCTGACTTTTCCCCTCCTCTGCTTCTCCTACCTTAAGCTCTCCTTCTGGTGCACTGTCCCAGCTTTAGGAAGCACTTCCAAAGCCACCTGGACTGGTGTTGTGGAAGCTTTCCTACACGAGGTCAGGAACCACACACCACAGGCCAGCAGGGACGTGGGCTGTGGCATGTCTGCTGGTGCGTTGTCCATGCAGAGGACACAGCGTGGGCAGGAGCCCTCAGGACTGGGCGACAGGGTTAGGAGGGAGTCATGCCAGGCATCAAAGCCCTGCTCCTGTCCCATAATTCTCCAGCTGGCACTGAGGCCAAGACCACTCCTGGGGCATCTGCCTCATAGTGACAGCTGAGGGGCAGGCGAGAGAAATCCAAACAGCAGGAGGGATGCAAAATGTCAGCCTGGACAACACAGCTGCCCCACGGCTGTGACGGGTGAGAGGTCGGCCCAAGAAGCTCCTTCTCGTGGGTCCCGGGGCCCAACTCAGGGCAACTGCAGCAGTCATGGGTGGCCGCCCTCTTCCTGCCACTGCCCAGCGACCAGCTCTGTCCTGTCCCCCAGGTCCTTACCCCACCAGTCTTGCTCTGACATTGACAGGTTAACACCTGCTGCAGAGCTGTGTGGTCTCCATGTGATCACAACAGTGATACCGCGTAGAACTCCCTCCTGCACACACAATAGTGATATCACGTAGATCTTCTCCCGGAACACACAATAGTGAGATCACATAGATCTTCTCCCTTACACACAAAAGTGACATCACATAGATCTCCCTGAACACACAATAGTGACATCACGTAAATCTTCCTGAACATAGAACAGAGCCCACTCCTAATTCTGCTCTCCGGCTATGAGCTGGTATTAATTCCCTGGGGCAGGTCATTAGCCCTCTTACCTTCATAGAACCACATGTTCTATATTCACAAATACAGCAGCCTATGTGTGCGGTCCCTAGCTTTTCTCCTCGGTGCTATATCTTGCCGCCTTGGTGCAATGGCCCCACATCCTAAGTTAGCTTGGAACAGGGCTCAAACAACATTCAGAACTGATGGGAAAAGGACATGGGGAGGCCTTGCCAGTTTGGCTCAGTGGATAGAGCATCGGCCCACAGACTGAAGGGTCCTGAGTTTGATTCAGGTCAAGGGCACGTACCGAGGTTGCAGGTGTCTCTCTTACATCAATGTTTCTCTCTGTCTCTCCTCCTTTCCATTCTCTCTAAAAATCAATGGAAAAATATCCTTGGGTGAGAATTAACAAAAATAAAAGTATGTATATATTTAAAAAAAGAAAAGAAAGCTGGGGATAGAAATACTTAAAACAGACAAAATTAACTTTCAAAGATTGTAAAAAGAGACAAGGGCACTACATAATGATAAACGAATCAATCCAACAAAAGGACATAATACTAGCAAATATTTATGTACCCAACATAAAACACCTATATATGTACAAAGCAAATATTAAACATAGAGAGATAAATTGGCCCGACTGGTGTGGCTCAGTGGATTGAGTGTCATCTCGTGCACCGAGAGGTCACCGGCTGAATTCCCAGTCAAGGGCACAAGCTCACGTTGTGGGCTCAATCCCTAGTAGGGGGCCTGCAGAAGGCAGCCAATTGATGTATCACTTTCACATCGTTGTTTTTCTCACTCTCCCTCTCACTTCCTCTCTCTCTAAAAATCAGTAAAAACATATTTTTAAAAAAGAGATAAGTTGACAGACATACAATGATACCAGAGGACTTTAACATCCCATCTACAGCAATGGAGAGATCGTCCTGTAGAACAGCGGTTCTCAACCTGTGGGTCGCGACCCCTTTGGGGGTGGAACGACCCTTTCACAGGGGTCACCTAAGACATCCTGCATATCAGATATTTATATTATGATTCATAACAGTAGCAAAATTACAGTTATGAAGTAGCCACAAAAATAGTTTTATGGTTGGGGTCACCATAACCTGAGGAACTATATTAAAGGGTCGCAGCATTAGGAAGGTTGAGAACCACTGCTATAGAAGATCAATGAGGTATCATTGGCCTTCAATGACATACTAGTGCAGATTGACTTAATAGATAATATGCAGAACATATCATCCAAAAGCAGCAGAATACACACCCTTCTCACGTGCACATGGAACATTCCCCAGGGAAGGCTGCATGTGAAGCCACAGAACAAGTCTCAGTAAACATAAGAAGATTGAAATCATAGCAGGCATCTTCTCCAGCCATAACAGTATGAAACTAGAATTCAACCAAGAAGAAAACCAGACGAAAACAAAGAAAGGAGAACAAAGCCTAATGTTAGTACAAGGAAAAAAATAAAGATCAGAGCAGAAATAAATAAAATAGAGGCTATAATTTTTTAAAAGATTAATGAAATTAAGAGTGGTTTTTTTTAAAGAGATACACACATTTGAAAACCCTTTAGACAGACTCATCAAAAAAAGAGAAAGAGCCCAAATAAATAAAATCAGAAATGAAATAAAAGTTATAACTGATACCACAGAAAAACAAAAAAATGAGAAACTCTTCTATACTAGAGGTCCAGTGCACAAAATTCATTCACGGGTAAGGTCCCTAGGCCTGGCCAGAGATTAGGGCCAATCTGTAGGGCGACCACCGGGGTGACTCGGGGGGTCCCCGCTGGCACCCGCCTTGGCTGGCCTGGGGCCTGCGGGCTGGGGGCAGCTCCTGCACTGAGTATCTGCCCCCTGGTGGTCAGTGTGCATCATAGCAACTGGTCATTCCACTATTCGGTCAATTTGCATATAAGGCTTTTATTTTCCTACTAGTAGCCCATTGCAGGAAGATTCCTGCAATAGAGCTTCCTGCTGTGCTCTCCCCCGCCCTGCCTGCTTGCCTCCCTTCTCCGCCGGCCCCGCCTGCTTGCTTCTCCACAGCTTCGCTCCCTTCTGCAGCGCTTGGCTTCTTTCTACGCTGTCTTGATATGCAAATTAACCACCATATTGGTTGGGTTAATTTGCATACTCCCCCTGATTGGCTGGTGGGCATGGCTTGGGCATAGCGAAGGTGCGGTCAATTTGCATATTACTCTTTTATTAGGTAGGATACTAGAGGCTCAGTGCACGAAATTCAAGCACGGGGGTGGGGGAGTCCCCTCAGCCCAGCCTGCACCCTCTCCAATCCAGGATCCCTCAGGGGATGTCTGACTGCCGGTTTAGGACCGATCCTGGGGATCAGACCTAAACCGGCAGTTGGACATCCTTCTCACAATCCGGGACCGCTGGCTCCTAACTGCTCACCTGCTTCCCTGCCTGATTGCCCCTAATTGCCCCGCTTGTTGGCCTGGTCACCCCCAACTGTCCCCACTGCTGGCTTAGTTGCCCCCAACTGCCCCCCCCACCAGCCTGTTTGCCCCTAACTGCCCCGCCTCTGCTGGCCTGGTTGCCCCTCACTGCCCCCATGCCAGCCTGGTTGCCCCCAACTGCCCCCCCTGTAGGCCTGGCCGCCCCACACAGTCTGCTGCTCAGTCATTTGGTCACCCCTCACTAACCTTCCTGCCGGCCTGGTCGCCCTAC
This sequence comes from Ia io, assembly GCA_025583905.1. Lineage (NCBI taxonomy): Eukaryota > Metazoa > Chordata > Mammalia > Chiroptera > Vespertilionidae > Ia > Ia io. Next base: position 115,312,127 of record JAJQQW010000010.1, on the reverse strand, counting down.
ACAGCCAGTTCAGTCATCTGTCCAGTTGCGATGGTCACTTAGGCTTTGATATAGAGAGATAATAAAGAGGTAATATGCAAATTGACCCTCACACCCTCACACAAGATGGCCACCCCCATGTGGTCAAAGATGGCCACCACAAGAATGCCATCAAGGGCGGGCAGTTGGGGACAATCAGGTCAGCAGGGGAGGGCAGTTAGGGGCGACCAGGCTGGCAGAGGAGGGCAGCTGGGGGGCAACCGGGCCAGCAGGGGAGGGCAGTTAGGGGTGATCAGGTCAGCAGGGGAGCAGTTAGGCATCAATCAGGCTGGCAGGGGAGTGGTAGGGGGTGGTCAGGCAGGCAGGCAGGCAAACGTTTGGGAGCCAACAGTTGTGGATTGTGAGAGGGATGTCCGAGGGGTCCCAGATTGGAGAGGGTTCAGGCTGGGCTGAGGGACAAACCCCCCCCCCCCCCCAGTGCACACATTTCATGCACTCGGCCTCTAGTCCATAGTAAAAGCCTAATATGCAAATTGTCCCCTCAACCAGGAGTTCAACCAGGGGTGGGGCTGCTGGCCAACTGCCTGAGGCCCCTCCCCCTGGTGGGATCTGCCCCTGATCGACACGGGGCAGGCTGGCCAACTGCCTGCGATCCCTCCCCCTGGCCAGCCCCACCCCCCCAAAAAAAATCAAGAGGAAGGAACACTTGGTGTTTACATTTGTAGAGAACCATTCTAGGCTAAGAAAGGCCCACTGATCTCCATGTTTCTCCTTCTGTCCAGAATCAAAAACTCTTGGGGATGAATTATCCCAGTAATGGCCCCAACATCACACTCAGTGTCACTGTCACAGACATTCCCAGTCATTACAGCCTGTTCCTCAGCCTGCAGTGCCCTGCTCCACCCACTGCCACTCCTCACCTGTCATCCCCTGAGGACCACTTTATGTTATCCTATTTGAGATGTGAGCAAGTTCTCAAATGCCCCCTTGGCAATAGCTCCCTTGCCCTACCTTTCTTCCTCTAAAAACCTTGCATTTTAAAAATGTATATTTGATTGATTTCAGAGAGGGAAATAGAGAGAAACATCAATGATGAGGGAGAATCATTGATCGGCTGCTGCCTACATGTTCCAAACTGGGGATGGAAACCTCCCACGGCCCCTTCCCCCAGCCAGCAGGCCCCCCGATCAGTGGTGAGGAAAGGAGGAGGGGGGGAGGTGGAGAAGTGGGGAACCTGATTGGCCCTGATCACCAGCCAGGCCGAGGGACCCCACCCGTGCATGAATTTCATGCACTGGGTCTCTAGTATATATATATATGTATATATATATATACATATATATATATATATATATATATATATATATATATATATGAATAAAATCTCGCCATTTGTGACACATAATATTGTAATAACTGTGCATGGAGTCAGATGGTGACTGGGCCTATCATGGTGGCTGTCTCAGTGTAGATAAATGTAGATAAATGTCCAATCACTATGCTGTATGCCTAAAACTAATGCAACATTGAATGTCAATTATACTTCAATTAAAATAAAGCAAATCTTTCCCTGTTGATTCTGTAAAGTTGGCCAGTTTCAGGCTTCTCCCCTGTCACCCCGCTGAGTTGGGTCCAGCAGCACTGACAGGACCAGCCTCGCCGCGCCCCTGTGCCTGCGCCCTTCCGTGTGAGAACACCTGCCGGCTGCCTCGGGCTCAGAAAGGACTGGCGCCCACGAGGCCCTCGAAGATGCTGCTGTTAACCACGGTGTGAGCGAGCCCGTTAAAGGGAACAAACCACTGATGCCCGTTACTCATTCATGTCGGAGTAACAGGAACACGGGCAGAAGGACCCAGAGCGGGGTCCTTGGCACCCCCTGCCCTGGGCACCCCAGGGTCCCTGAGGCCACCAGCAGGACACAGCACAAGGTGAGGAGGGCCAGGTGGGGTGGGTAAGGATGGGGATGGGTTAGGGAGGGGTGAGGCAGGAAGGGGTGCAGGGAAGACGGGAGGAGAAGAGAATCGGTTCCGGAGAGTATAGAGTCAGGTCCAGTCCTAAGGGGAGGGAGGAAGGTTTGGGCAGGTGAATAGGCCAGTAAGTTAGAAAGTCATCAGGTGAGCAAGACAAGCAGCAGGTGCAGTGGCTCTTACAGGCAGTGGGAGGCTCCTGCTGGGCGCTGCCTGGCAGCCTGGCTCTTTATACTCCCTGAGCCAACGCCTGGCTTCGCCCGAGCTCCATCACAGGGGACACTCCCCGAGATCTCATTCTTAGATTGATGCCTATCCCATCCCGACTGACAAGTCCTCCCTGGAACCATTCAGGCCCCTGCTTTCCAGGCCTTCCCAGCCGGGTCCCCAGCCCCCACTTCTGCATGCCCTCCTTCACTTCTGAACTCTCAGGGTTTCCCCTGCGCGATGGCCGGGAAGTATACAGAGCAAAGGATGGCTGGACCTTAAGAAGAACCAAACACACAGAGCGGGAGGTCTCACACCTCTCACAGCAACGCATCCAGCGAGCACACAGAGCACCCGCGGGTGTAAAGCCATCTTAGTCACATAGCTACATCCATGTGCCTACCTAACTGTAGGGAACACATTAATTTTAGGCATACATGATACAGTTATAAAAATTAATGCTGTCTACTTTGGCCATAAAGCAAATTTCAATACATTTCAGAGGAGTGAAATTACAGAGCATATTTCAGGCCATATAATCATGGTAGAAGTTACTGAGAGAAAGCTAACTAGAAATCCCCGTATGTTTGGAAATAGAGAACTAGCATTATAAATCAAATAGGCATAAAGAAAATCCCAGGGAAAAGAGGCTGTATTTGACTGAATGATGTGATCGTGATAAAATGGTAATAATTCGTCTCTCCTTCCGGCCTGGAATCCCACTTTGTGTTTCAAGATTGTATGAGCTCAAACCATCCCTCGTGACCTAGACTTTTAACGTCTAAAACAGGTGGAAATGTCACTCACCCACGTCACCCTCCTCCCTGTTAGCATGGGCTTTAAGAACTGTGAGGGGGGATATCCAAGCTGCCTCTCAGGAGCATTTTACTTTTACTTTTTAAAATATATTTGTATTGATTTCAGAGTGTTGAACCGTGACCTCCTGGTCCATAGGTCGACGCTCAACCACTGAGCCGCGCCGGCCAGGCTCTCATGAGCATTTAAGAGAGGAAGTTCATCAGCCTCTCTCCCGGGCGGTCTCAGACAACAGCAGCAGTGATGGCCGGATGACTGGGACAGACCGCACTGCGATCATCTCTCCTGGTCCCTGGCCTGCGCTGAGCTGCCCGCATGATTGGCATGGTGTTCCCAGCTCCTTCAGGCTCATGGCAGCTTAGCATCATTGCTTAAAATCTAAATTATTACAGAAATTGTAGCAAACAGGACACATTCTATCACTGTTATCAGGAACGTCAATGTCTTTAACATTAATAAAAGGACACCATAAAAAACAGCAAAACAAAACAAGGGCAACAAAACAGTAGTGTTCCCCTCGGCTTAGATGCTGCTGCTGCCTCAGGAGCCTTGGCTGGCTTATAAAAGGAGAGGCAGGGACAGCGGGGTGGAGTCCGACCAGCCCAAAAGTGGATGGGAGAGGGCCTAGCCTGTAAGGGACTGGGGGCTTGTATGGGCGAGAGTCCCGTTCGAGTGGGGACAAGGGCGATGAAGCAGAAGGCACAGAGTGGCTGCGCGTGGCTGAAGGGGCTCTCCTAGAACCATCCCCGTAAAAGCTTCTTCCACAAGAAGCTCAGCCGTCCAGGTGATCCGTCACAAAAAGGCCCAGTTATTTCTAAGCTACAGCAGCAATCATCTCTATATATAAAAGGTCACTATGCAAAGTGTCCCCTCGGGAGTTCCACCAGGAGGCCAGGACTTTGATCGCTTGCTATGATGTGTGCTGACCACCAGGGGGTGGTGCTGAATGAAGGAAGGCCCTGGCTGGCAGCCAGCAGCTGCTAGGGACCCTGCCTGTGCACGAATTTCATGCACTGGGCCTCTAGTGTGCTATATGCCACAGGAAGCAGGTGTGAAGCTTTAAGGGAATTCAAGAAGCAGACAGAGAGGTTTTGGAATGGTAAGTAAGGGAGGCACCAGGTTCCTAAGAAGGGCAGGAATACAGTGACGGCTGCCCACCATGCAGCGTGGCCAGAGTGTGTCTATGGCCCAGATGAGGGAGGTGGAGGCAGGGAGACTGGGAAGGAGGCCCCTGCCTTCTACAATGGCAAGAGGGACAAGGGACATGGCCAGCCACTTGGCGTTTTCATGGCTGATTCTTTTACAGTGTGCCTGCCGAACCCCCACCAGCACATGGCGAGGCTACCTTCATTCTGATTTTATTTTCACAACAGCTTTTAGGATAGGAACTACTAGTGTCCCCTTCACTAATGAGGAAACTGAGGCTCGGCCGTTAAATTGCTTGCCCTTGTAACTTGTTCAAGAATTCAAATCCAAACATTGGACTTCAAGCCCCATACACTTTCTTCTTCTTACTGATCACCAGAGAGAGGGAGGAGTTCAAGGAAAAGAAACCTCAGCGTTTCCAAACCCGAGAACCTTCAGAATGGCCGCCAGCAGCAGGAAGGCCGTGGAAGGAGGCAGGGAGAGCGGAGCCACAGGACACAGCCTAGTCCCAGCAGTGGATGCTCACCCATAAAGCTTCCTCATTCCTCTCTCGATAAACAACAATATAAACTGTAAAGGGACGTGAGACAATAGGAAGCATAAGGCTGGCTTCTCGGGAAAGGATTGTTTTGTGAATTTATCATAGAAACGAGTGTTAGAATGATGTTATATAATTATATCAGTGACTGGCAATTTCTTCAACAAATGTTTATTCATACCTGTCCCCTGCTGGGCACTGTTCTAACCCTGAGCCTACAAGAGCGAATGAATGGGACCAGGCTCTGCTTTGGTAGCGCGTACTCTAGAGTGGGAGCAGGCAGTGTAAGCAAGGTAACCAGACAGTGCACGCAGCAGGGAGTGTGAGAAAGGAAATCGAGCCGGATGAGAGGTGCAGTTTAGAACGGGATGGTCAAGAGACATTTAAAAGAAGTGACATCTGAGTTGAGACTGATGAGCAAGAATCAGTTACATGAAACTCTGAGGTGATGCCTCCAGGCTGAGGGAACACAAGACAGCGGGAGCATGGGAAGCACGGGGAGGGCGCGTGGGGGGCAGGGGGGGTGGGCATGTGGGGAGCCTGGGAAGGGTGCGTGGGGGGCACAGAAAGGGTGTATGGGGGCAGGGGGAGGGCACATGGGGGGCACAGGATGGAAGCGTGGGGGGCACGGGGTGGAAGCATGGGGGACAGGGGGTGGACACGTGTGGGGCAGGGGGCGGGAGCATGGGGGGCACGGGGCGGGTGGGGGGGCAGGGGGCAGGCACGTGGGGGGCCCGGGGTGGAAACATGGGGGGCAGGGGCATGCACATGGGGGGCAGGGGCTGGTGGAGGGCAGGGGGCGGGCACGTGGGGGGCAGGGGACGGGAGCATGGGGGGCACGGGGCGGGTGGGGGGGCAGGGGGCGGGCTCGTGGTGGGCCCGGGGTGGAAGCATGGGGGGCAGGGGCATGCACATGGGGGGCAGAGGCTGGTGGGGGGCAGGGGGTGGGCACGTGGGGGGCAGGGGGCAGGTGCGTGGTGGGCCCGGGGTGGAAGCGTGGGGGCAGAGGAGCTGGAGGGGTGGGCACATCACTAGAGAAGCTTTTCAAAAATCCACATGCCTGGTCCTCTTTCCCAGAAAAACTGCCTTCATTGTCTGAGGTGGGCCCCCAGCACAGGTGTTTTGAAAAGCTCCCTGGAGATTCCAGTGGAATCCAAGGTTCAGACTCCGTTCCATCGAGACTTCCAGAGAGCCTGGTGTCAGGAGACTGTGTGGGAGACTGTGTGTGGGAGACTGTGTGTGGGAGACTGTGTGTGGGAGACTGTGTGTGGGAGACTGTGTGTGGGAGACTGTGTGTGGGCGACTGTGTGGGAGACTGTGTGGGAGACTGTGTGTGGGAGACTGTGTGGGAGACTGTGTGTGGGAGACTGTGTGGGAGACTATGTGTGGGCGACTGTGTGTGGGAGACTGTGTGTGGGAGACTCTGTGGGAGACTGTGTGTGGGAGACTGTGTGTGGGAGACTGTGTGTGGGAGACTCTGTGGGAGACTGTGTGTGGGCGACTGTGTGGGAGACTCTGTGGGAGACTGTGTGTGGGAGACTCTGTGGGAGACTATGTGTGGGCGACTGTGTGGGAGACTGTGTGGGAGACTCTGTGGGAGACTGTGTGTGGGAGACTCTGTGGGAGACTATGTGTGGGCGACTGTGTGGGAGACTGTGTGGGAGACTCTGTGGGAGACTATGTGTGGGAGACTGTGTGGGAGACTATGTGTGGGCGACTGTGTGTGGGAGACTGTGTTGGAGACTCTGTGTGGGAGACTGTGTGGGAGACTGTGTGTTGGAGACTGTGTGTGGGAGACTGTGTGGGAGACTGTGTGTAGGAGACTGTGTGGGAGACTGTGTGTTGGAGACTGTGTGTGGGAGACTGTGTGGGAGACTGTGTGTAGGAGACTGTGTGGGAGACTGTGTGGGAGATTCTGTGTGGGAGACTGTGTGTGGGAGACTGTGTGGGCGACTGTGTGGGAGACTGTGTGTGGGAGACTGTATGTGAGAGACTGTGTGTGGGCGACTGTGTGTGGGCGACTCTGTGGGAGACTGTGTGTGGGCGACTGTGTGGGCGACTCTGTGGGAGACTGTGTGTGGGCGACTGTGTGGGAGACTGTGTGGGAGACTGTGTGGGAGACTGTGTGTGGGTGACTGTGTGGGAGACTGTGTGGGAGACTGTGTGTGGGAGACTGTGGGAGACTCTGTGTGGGAGACTGTGGGAGACTGTGTGGGAGACTGTGTGGGAGATTCTGTGTGGGAGACTGTGTGTGGGAGACTCTGTGTGGGAGACTATGTGGGAGACTCTGTGTTGGAGACTGTGTGGGAGACTCTGTGTGGGAGACTGTGTGGGAGATTCTGTGTGGGAGACTGTGTGGGAGACTCTGTGGGAGACTCTGTGGGAGACTGTGTGTGGGCGACTGTGTGGGAGACTGTGTGGGAGACTGTGTGTGGGAGACTGTGGGAGACTCTGTGTGGGAGACTGTGTTGGAGACTGTGTGGGAGACTGTGTGGGAGACTCTGTGTGGGAGACTCTGTGGGAGACTCTGTGTGGGAGACTGTGTGGGAGACTCTGTGTGGGAGACTGTGGCAGAACGGAAAATCAGTGAGAGCTATACCTGTGGCTGATGAATCGTCTCAAAAGAGCTGCTTTTTCGAGAGCATTCGCCCGCAGAAAACTGAGCAGTCTTGATGGCCAGGCCTCCCGGGAACATCACAGCATTGCCTGCCAAGACAGCCAGGGGAGGAGGCAACGTCAGTGACGCGTCAGACTGTCCATCTTCTGGCTGGCCAGCCAGGAGTCTGCACCGCGGGCCACCCCACAGGAGCTCGTGTATCTTTGCAGCGATTCCATCCTAACTGCGAAGGAGACCCATTTTAGAGATGAAAATCGAGTCTTGGAGAAATTCAGTGCCTACATAATGGCACACAGCTGTTAGGCGCAGGCCTGAGTTAAACTCAGGGCTCTCTGATCCCAAAAGCCTCCGACTGTCCCCATTAGGCCACATGTAAGGTCCAGTCTGCTGCAGTCACTAAACGGCCAGGCTGAATTTTATTCCTTTATTTAAGGTGCTACTCCTCCAGGGAAATTCTGGGTTCCAGACACAGAATGAGTCTAAGAATTCGGGTGAAGCGACAACTGTGCTGGGATTACCAGCTTCCCACCCTCAGTAGCACCGGAACCCGCATGGAGCCAGTGCAAGTCCTGCCAATCCGTGGGGACTCCTGCGTGGGAACGGTGTCCGTCACTTCTAGGCAGACGCATAGAATCGGTCTTTCTTCCGCACAGCTGGCAGACCCTCGCACAATGCTCTGTTGGCTGCATCACAGGAGACCATGCGGGACAAGTGGTGAGAGCAAAAGGTCAGCAAACTCCTGGTGCTTACCCATCCCAGGGCTGGGTGGGTATACAGCCGACACAGTTCAACCCGACACAAACAGCACCTTCCCTCCCTGAGTTTCCCATGGACGACACATCACCACCTCTATTCATGCAAGATGTGTGCCCCGGAGCATGCATGTGTGTACTTTGTTTTGTTGCTAATACGTCTATTAAAAATTAAAAACCCTGAGTCCGTCAGTGGAAAATATGCCTCCAGATACTTTTTCGGTATAAAGGGTCTGACAAGGCAGTTGATGAATGGAAGACTGAAGAATACCTGCATTCAGACCACAGTTCATCTTGGGAGGAAAATGCTCATGTGAGCAAGTCAAGTGTAAAAGGAAGGCCCCCACCGAAGACTTCACCGAGGAATGTGTCCATGGGAGCAGCACAGTGACTTAGTTAACAAACATCAAGAAAACTACCATGGTCCGGGCATTACCCAAAATGCCAGAGCTAAAGTAGTGAACAGATAGACGGAACTTTGTCCTTTTGTGAGCTTACAACCCAATGCACGGAGGGAAAACAATGATGACTCCACAAGCATTCCATTGTCCCAGTGTACACTCTCCACGCCTCCCGTCAGCACCCAGCGAGTAAGTGAGACATCTGGCAAGCCAGCACCGGCCTTTGCCTCATATTTAGGGTAAAGTCTGAAGCCACCTGTGTGGCAACCTAACCTGCAGCATCCGGGTGCTCCCCCCACCAGTCAGTAATCTGGCTTAAGCTCTTAAACACTGGTTTTCTGTTTCTCCTCATAGGAGACAACAGCTCCTCTTGTTCGGGCTGCACCTGGGCCCCGCCCGACGGCCTGGAGACAGAAGTGGAGTCGCTGTTTTGATCACTGCACCTGGCAGCTAAGGTTTCCTTATCCCCTGGGGAGCCCGCAGCTAAGACTCTCCCCGGGCAGTTATCCACGCAGGCCAGCAGCCCAGGGGGCAGGGCGTGTAGTCCGTGGTAACACCAGCCTGGACTCCAACTTGAATGTTCACATGGAAAATATTTCCACTCGTGGTCAGCTCTTGGCTCCTGGGCCATCCGTTCCCAGGGGGACCAAGACAGCAAGACAGTGGCAGCCTCACCCTTTACTTTATCCCGTCACCAGGAGGGGGGTGTGTTTCCGGGACCCTGGCAGAGCAACCTCAGCAACCACAGCTTCCACCAAATGCAGACAGATCCCGGCTCCTGCTGCTCACCAAACGCAGGGAGGTCAGTTCACCCCATCCGGCCTCACGGTGTGGTGCAGCGCGTTGCTCCGTAGAGCACACCATTGGCCAAGTGCCAGTTAATACGGCACTGAGGCCAAACCTGACGAGTCGGCCTAATGTCAGCAAAGCTCAACCACAAACGGTGGCTGGTTAACTGGTCACCAAATGCTGTTCCTCGCTAAAGGAAACCAGGACTCAACCAAGAAAAGGCTGATGGGAGGAACTAGACAGGAAATGTGCAAGATGACCTTGGGGCATCTGATTGCACGGAAAGCAAGCAAGCTTTCAGAAACTGACAGGGTCATGTCAAAGGCCCCAGGAGCCGGCACGTCCCTTCCAGGACATAGAGCCCTTAGAAGAGGCTCCCTGAGTCCCTTTGTGACAAACTGAGCTATAAATAAAACGGCTTCGTTTGCACACACTGTGTGCGTGGGTGTGTGAATACATACATACTTATGAGTTTATAATCATGCTTTAAAATGTAGATGAAAGAATTGAGCATTAAAATAGGACTTGGCTCCCGGCAACTACCTAACCTCTCAGGGTTCAAATTGCCTTGTTTATAAAATAATGATACTACTAGTGCCTACTTCGTAGGATTTTTGTGAGGATTACATAAAATAATAGCACCTGGGACCCAGGAGATTGCAGAGGACTGTGTGCTTGTAAAGGATAGCTGTGATTATCGTGTGGACCGGCTCCAAGCGCACAGGGCTCTGGGGATTTCACTCGCAGCTTCCGGATTGGTGTGTTCATAAGACCCCAGGAGTGATTCAACATTCTCGCCTCAGCCCAAGCAGCTGACCTACAGCTTTAAGTGTAGATTCTAATGTGATTCACATGCTGCCCTTTGGAACCTAAGCTGGGCTCTAACTATTGTAGTTCCTCTCTCACTAGGGATGGAGCAGGCTCCCTAGAGGCCCAGCTAATGGTCCCAGCTGCAGGTCCCTGTGCCCCTGGTGTCTCCTGCATAACAAGGCCCCTGGTGCTTCTCATCCCTGCAAGGAGTCTCGGCCCTTCCGAAGGAGCCTTAGCGACCCAGTGACAGTCTGATGGTGGTGATGTGTTTTCTTGCCTTCCTAGTGTAAGCAAGAGCCCCCACGGGCACCTGGGGAACCCAGTCAGAAAACAACACACTGCTCCCTGCCGGAGGGACAGGGCAGCTCTCACATCCAAAGACCTCAGAGATGCCCCAAGAACCAACCGAATCCCAAGTGACCATGGCTGGGAGACTCTGCCCCAAATGTCGGTGAAGGCACGAGAGAGAACCCCTGAGAAGTGTGATTCAGGAGCAGGTTGTCCATGAATTCGGGATTTTTCTCTTTCACAACATCCCCAAAAGGGAAGATTGAGGACTGTCTCACTTCCTGGACCTGAGACAGGTATACAACAAGCATGTAATAAGTGAGGCTGCTACCTGGAACTGTCTGCCCAGCAGGCCATTCTCAGAATAGCCTATCTTCTCAACCAAATGGCTTCATGGTCACTTCTAGGTTCCTTCCCAACTGCCACCCCTACTCTGGCTTCTGTTAATTGGTCCTTAAGCCAACCCAAAGCTCGTCTCAAGCATTTTCCAGAGTATGAATAAAATAGTCAAGCTCTTGAGTGGCAGGGGTTTTAAGATGAAAAACAAAGACCTGTGTTTTCTACCACGTGGAGAAAGCCAAGTTCCAGGGGCCGGGGTGGGGGGGGGCGGGGGGTTGGGAAATGTGATCAACCCACACAGAGAAACAGCCACAGCAATGATGTTTCGGTCCCTGGTTTTCCTAAGGACCAGCTGAGCAACACATTATTGCTTCAGCAAACCGGTAAGCCCCTCCCTCCCCTCCCCAAGCTATATCGATTAGAACTCTGACATTTACACCAAAAGCGTCTTGAACAATATAGTATTGGTTCCTCCAGGTCCATGAGTATCCAACCAATCTTTCTAGTTCACCTCTGGACACCTCCCAACTCTCCTGTTTCCCTGGAATCTTCACTTCCTGCACACCTCCTACATCACCGAGTGGCCATCCTAAATGCCTCTCATCTATAAAGCATTTCCTGACTTCCCGCCCTGGACCAGAGCATAATCAACCGCTCCCTCCTGAGCCTTTCACGTGCCCCACTGTCCCACACACTTCAGGGCGCCAACTTCTTCACTCTCTGTCCCCAGCCAGATGCAAAGCCTCCTGGGCAGGCGCCAGGCCCTCCTGTCTGTGACACCAGGTCCTCGTGCAGGGCCGAGGATGGCGGTGTCCAGCGGTTTTGTGCTTCCCTGGCCTGTTTCTACGTGGAGGGGATGTGGTCCTTGTCTGGTGAAGGGGTCCATCCCACACCCACCTCCACAGAACTCTGCACTTAGCGCTGTGCTCTGCTTCTCTGCTCCCAAACCTCCGCAGAACTTGCTTCCATCACATCATGCTTTGCTGAAAGGCTATTGGTGATGGTAAGATGCAGGAGAAAAATTTCCCTCTGGTCTAAATATCAGAAAAAAAGTGGGAATTTTCTAGGCAACTGGTCTGTATTTGTCTTAGACCCTGTGCCTGGTCACGTGTTGTTGTTTTTTTTTATTCATCTGCACGTTGTTTTACATAATTGGGATTATATTGTGTCAGACTATTGCCAAGCCCACTATTACATTCACACTCAAGGAGGCCCGACAGCACACCAAGACGTAAAACATAGGTATGTGCACTGCAGCACGTCAAGCGTGTCCTTTCATGATAAGAAGGGAGATTCCTGGCAGGGGTGTTCGGAGTGGGATCTGACAGCTCACCAGTCACATGTACACATCTCTTCCAGCTGTGTTCAGTGACATGGCCCTAATGGGTAAAAACTCAGCATGAAATCAGCCACGATGGAAGTATTTACACCACAGATATTGGCAAATACTACAAATCAAGGCTTTTTTCTCTCAGAAAGCCAGTTGTCAAACATTTACCAGCACTTCACTGTCCTGAGTGCTGGCAGTCCTCCATTATCCCATAATCTCTTGTTCTTGTTGGGATGCGCTCCTGCACATCCTTGACCTTGGATATTCTTTGCATTGGCTGTTTCTTGGTTCTGTAGTAAAGCAAAGTGAGAGTAACTCTTGCCCTTTCTTAGTTGTCACTGTAATGCATTCTCAATCCTGCATCAGGTCCAGTCTAGCTCAAGTCCAGACTCCTTACAAAGTTCTGTTAGCCCTGAGTGGTGTGACTAAATGGCTATAGCATCAGCACACACAGGAAGGGTCATGGTTTCCATTTCCGGTCAAGGGCACATACCTGGGTTGTGGGTTTGATCCCCAGCCCTGGTTGGGGTGTGGGTGGGAGGCAACCAATCAATGTTTCTCTCTCACATCTCTCTCTCTCTCCCTCTCTCTCTCTCTCTCTTCCCCTCTTCCCCCTCCCCCCTCTTTTCACTTTCTCTAAAAATCAATGGGGGGAAAATATCCTCAGTTGAAGATTAACAACAACAAAAATTCTGTATGCAGTTTTTTTCTAACCATTTTAATTTCACTCAGTTTCATCAAGTTTTGTAAAGACAGATTAGAAATAAATTAATAAACTATTGCTGTTACCGCTATTGATCAAAAGCTCAAAACCATCAGCCTCCCTATTAACCACAGAAGAAAGTGAAAACACTTTGCCTGGCATCTAAGGTCTCAGCTCATCATCCACCATCACCCAACAGGCCATTTCCCATCCCCGGCCAAGCGTGCTCCTTGCTGCCTCCCTCTACCTTGTGGTCCTTCCTGAGACACCCACTAGCTCTCCTTTCCTCCTACTCATAATCTTGCTCCCCTCGAAGCCTTACCCGGTCCAGGAAGCCCCGCCCCGCCCGCCAGCTGGCCCGCAGTGAGCTGCGGTGGGGGGCGTGCAGGAGGAGGGGCACAGCTGCCAGTGGTTGGCCTGTGCTGCTGGCCAGGTGCTGGCCAGCCGCTGCCGTCCTCCTATAAGGACCATGTGATTGCATCAGGGTGACCTCCGCCTCATCCTTAACGTCCTCACATCCGTGCAGTCCCTTTTGCTATATAGGCTAACGTGCTCACAGGCCTGGGTTAGGACGCGGCGCCTTTGAGGGTCTTTATCTAGCCGGGACCTCATTGACCTCAGCCCCTTCATCTCCTTCTGCGCTCGTAAGGGACGCTCGCTTCTGGGTATCCTGTGAGGCGGGAACTCTTCAGGTGGAAAGTGCCGCGTCTGACCACCGTCACGTCACTGTCACCAACAAGTAACCGGTAGGCATAGACCTCAAGAACCCCGATTCCTGTTGCCAAGACCTGGCATTCACAAGGGCACAGACGGGCAAAATTCACGTTCACGCCAGCCAGCAACATTGTCACAAATTCCCACGTGAGATAAAGCTCAGGACAGACCCTGGCTGGCACAGGGTCGGTGCTCAATGGCAGCCAGGGATCCAGGGGTTTCAGTGACCTCCGCCGATCGATGAGTTGAGAGTTCAGATGTGCGTCCTGGGACAGGCCTGCAGGCTGGGCAGCCAGGCCCGTCACCCACAGGCACGGAGCTTAGTGCGGCCACCGGCCAGGGAGGTGGATCTCGCCCTACCAGCCGTGCGGAGGAGAATAATTTACTAATGTGCTGAGCTCCGCTTTTGCTGGACACCGAGGCATGAGAGGAGTTGCCCCTGCGTTTCCCCACCCCGCCCCCACAGCTGTGTCTTATAAGTTGCTGTCCCTTTAACCACGGGTTGTCCAGAGAAACGACAAGCCTCCTCGGGGGATTATGACCCTCCCCACTGTGCCCCAGAGGCGGCTCCCAGGCCCAGGTGCTGACAGAGGGACGGGCGGGAGGAACGAGTCTTCTCACAGTGTCCCTGTGAGGAGCCGGCCGCTGCCCCACTGCCCGGCCTGGTAAGGAGCCGGCCGCTGCCCGACTGCCCGGCCTGGTAAGGAGCGGGCGTGGACGTGTGGGGATGGTTCTAGGGAGCGAGGAGAGAGCGTGTGCGGGTCTTAGAGCCGCAGGAAGGGGAGAGTCACGCGGTGTTGCCATAACCGGTACCTGCGGACCCAGCCCTGGGTAAGTGGCTCTTTGACAGGAAAGGGCCGTCCTCCTACTGTGTGAGGTGGTGGGGATGCAGCAAATCTGGGACCACGTGTCTTGGCAGTGGCTTTGGGGACGCACTCGCGGGAATGTGTGCTGCGCGCCCGCTGCAGGGCTGCTGGTAAATGGCTCACCTCTCGGCGCCTCGGTCGTCTGGTGTGTGAAATAAATGCCTGGGCTTACACAGACGCTCCGGAGATCAAGAGCGCCGAGCCACACCATCGCCCCGAGGCTTCCCCTGTGGGTTCCCTTACCAACCCCTCCGACTTTAGAGGCCACCTCGCCCAACTCCCACTTCTACAGGTGCTTTTGGGAAATATTCTATTAAACACGTTTATACAGAATTTTTCTGCAAAGACCGTATCGTGAGCTCAGATGATCAGATTCGACCCCGGGATCATATGCCTCCCACAAATCCCAGTCAGGAAGTGGCTGTGCAATGGGAAATGGTGGCCATCGGAGCCCTGTGGTCTGCTTTAAAGGCCTGTCCACAGGCACCTCCTCAGAAGAAAGTGCACCAGCAAGACAGAGAGAAGGAAAGTCACTGGCAAAGTAAGCTCAAGGGGAAGTGCAAAACCCTCCTCTGTGATGTTTTGTTTGTACTTTATTAGTACAAGGTTGTGTTTGCATAAGCAAGACCTGTTTTACATAACACAGGAACTGCTGAATATATATTCAAATCAAGTCTGCATAAAATTCTAGTGCATTTTGTATAAAAATATTTTTCATTACGGAGACCAGAAGTGAACAGAGAAATAAACAAGTGTGAGCATACAAATTGTGAAACAGATGCTATAATATTTCCTTTTACTTTAGTGTTATTTAGCTTTATTACAAATTTCTTTTTCATCAGAACGGCATGTTTCCTTTCACTATCTCTTTTGGGAAACCACTTTGACAGGATAGCACTGTGCATGGGGAGTACCTGCTGGGCAGGCAGCCACTGCGCTCCGAGGCCCGAGAGGCGCAGGCAGAGGCCACTGCCAGCCAGCAGCAGGCCATGACGGTCAGCCGGAGCATTTGCCAGCCCAAGCGAGCTAGTTTCCTTTGCACTTCATATCTTTCTTCCTCTCTCTCTTCCTTTCTTTTTAATATGTTGGGATTGCCTAGTTGTTTTCTTTGCAGTATCTAATCCCTACCTTTTTTTTCTGAAACCTGGCAACACACCCTGTACATTACGGATTTTTAAATGCATACTTTGGTGTGGTTCTGGAAACTGATCTGCTTTTGTAAATATACAAATAGACACAAAATGCTGCATGTGACAGCACAGAGAGTAGTTTTCCCACACTAAAGTTAATTCTTATGCAGGCTTTAAAAATGTCTATTGGGACGGATAGATATGGGACTACTTGCTCATTTTTACAAAACAACAAGCTTGCATGGCAAAACATGGTCATGTAACATATGTTGTAATGTAACCCCCATCTTACAAAGGACGCCTCAAAAAAGTCGAATTATGGAGTCACTTATTAAAGGCCGGTGGCATGCAAGGGGCTAAAGCTCCAAATCTCGCAGCCCCGAACAGCTTGCCACTTCTGGCTTATATTGGCAGAATATCACAAAAGTATCGATTACATCTTTGGGTCTGGAATGAGGAACCTGTTTTGCAATTTTACAGAAGTGAAACTGAGCAACTTAGTTATCTAAAGTATCTACAAATCCCTGAATCAACATAAACACATTATCTGGGACAGACCACCTGGACAATTTAGAGCAATTGGCTGTCCAGATTCTGGGATCACTGAGTCAACAGGAATGCACTATCTGTAGCTATTAAGGCAATTTAGGATAATTGAACTGTCTTGGGTCCCAGGAATGTGCTTCGATGACCAGTGAGATCACAATCAATGGGATATTCAAACCATCATCAGTGGAGTATTGGGATAGCATACATAAGTTCAGGAGATCAAAATAACTTTTAAATGAGTACAGAACCCAAAACAGCAAGGTTAAAATATTAAACAGCAATTTTTACCCAAGTTTGGTTGCTACCATACTTCACATACAGAGCTGTAAGCAGAGACTTTGCCAAACTAAGGGCTACATGCTCATCCTATCTAATAAAAGAGTAATATGCAAATTGACCATCACTCCAACACACAATATGGCCACCCCATGTGGTCAAAGATGGCTGTCCCCATGTGGACACAAGATGGCTGCCACAAGATGGCCTGCAGGGGAAGGCAGTTGTGGGCGATCAGGCCAGTAGGGGAGGGCAATTAGGGGTGACTGGGCTGGCAGAGGAGGGCAGTTGAGGGGGGACCCAGGCCTGCAGGGGAGGGCACTTGGGGGGGACCAGGCCTGCAGGGGAGGGCTGTTGGGGGGGACCAGGCCTGCAGGGGAGGACAGTTGTGGGTGATCAGGCCTGCAGGGGAGGGCAGTTAGGGGTGACCAGGCTGGCAGAGGAAGGCAGTTGGGGGTACCAGGCCAGCAAGGGAGGGCAGTTGGGGGGGACCAGGCCTGCAGGGCAGGGCAGTTGGGGGGGACCCAGGCCTGCAGGGGAGGGCAGTTGCGGGGGACCCAGGCCTGCAGGGGAGGGAAGTTGGGGGAGACCAGGCCTGCAGGGAAAGGCAATTGGGGGGACCAGACCTGCAGAGGAGGACAGTTGGGTGACCCAGGTCAGCAGGGGAGGGCAGTTATGGATGACCAGGCTGGCAGGGGAGGACAGTTAGGGGCAATTGGGCCGGCAGGGGAGCAGTTAGGCATTGAACAGGCTGGCAGGGGAGTGGTTAGGGGGTGACCAGGCTGGCAGGCAGAAGCTGCTAGGGGCAATCAGGCAGGCAGGCAGGAGAGTGGTTGGGAGCCAGAAGTCCTGGATTGTGAGAGGGATGTCCAACTGCCCATTTAGGTGGGATCGGACCTAAACGGGTAGTCAGACATCTCTCGAGTGGTCCCAGATTGGAGAGGATGCAGGCTGGGCTGAGGGACACCCCCCCACCCCCGTGCACGAATTTCGTGCACCGGGCCTCTAGTCCTATATAAGAAAAGGCTAAAATGCAAATCAACCAAATGGCAGAATGATCAGTCGCTATGACGCTCATTGACCACCAGGGAGCAGATGCTCAACACAGGAACATCCCCCTGGTGGTCAGTGCACTCCCACAGGGGGAGCACTGCTCAGCCAGAAGCTGGGCTCATGGCTGGTGAGCACAGCAGCAGTGGCAGGAGTCTCTCCCACCTCTGTGGTAGCGCTAAGGATGTCCAACTGATGGCTTGGGCCTGCTCAGGCCAGGCTGAGGGACACCCCTCCCCCCCCCCCGTGATGCCCTGAGTGCATGAATTTCATGCACGGGGCCTCTAGTCTATATATATAAAAGACTAATATGCAAAGTGTCCCCTTGGGAGTTCGACTGGGAGACCAGGAGTTCGATTGCTTGCTATGACATGTGCTGACCACCAGGGCATGGCATGGAATGAAGGAAAGCCCCAGCTGGCAGCCGGAAGGCTTCAATTGGCCCTGATTGCCAGTCAGGCCTAGGACCCTACTCATGCATGAATTTTGTGCACCGGTCCTCTAGTTTAAAAATAGTTTCAGATATTTGGCTTGTTAATTTGATGATTTATTTAGAAATAAAAAAATGTGTCCATGGAGGTATGGGAAATAAGAGCAATTCATGAAAAGTCATGATTCTATGTGGAGGAGGTGGAGAGGAGAGCGGCACTGGAGCAGCTGCTGCACCCCTCATGTTCTCGGGAAGCAAGCACATCCACATGCCCGAGTCCACTTGCCCGAGTCTTGAGAGTCTTTCCATTCATATTACACTTGGACCAGGAGAGGTCACAACGCTGGAGGCCAGGGCTGAATGCCTCAGGCTTGTGGGGTCAGTTCAGTGCCGAGGGCTGGAGCACAGCGACAGGGCGTTGAGAGAGGCAAGGACGAGAGAAGCCACTGCGATGTCTCGTGCATGTCCATAGTGAAGCTCGGCCAGGAGAGCCCGAGGGCTGCTTTTGAACGCACCGTGTTTACCAATCCTGGCACCTACCAGGCACCGTGCTGAGGCACCCGCACACCACCAGGAGCCAGTAAGGGAAGCGGTAGCATTGCTCCCCTTGCACAGATGAAATGACACTTGGGAATGTTCCGCAACTTGGTGAAGGTCACCCAGAGAGGCATGTGTGGGTCCAAGTATGTATGCGGTGTGCGTGTGCGCGTGTGTGTCTGTGTGAATGTCCGTGTTTAGGAGGGAGCTGGGGCCCCACTGTCAGGAGGGCGCTAACTCCCAGGCAAGGCTCTCTACGCCCCTCTCCTTTACTATAGCCTTTACCCCCACGCGTGTCCCTCTCCTTTACTCCCATGCATATCCCTAGCCTTTACTCCCGTGCGTGTCCCTCTCCTTTACTCCCACGTGTGTCCCTCTCCTTTACTCCCATGTGTGTCCCTCTCCTTCACTCTAGCATTTACTCCCGTGCATGTCCCTCTCCTTTACTCCCACTCGTGTCCCTCTCCTTTACTCCCGTGCGTGTCCCTCTCCTTTACTCCCACGCGTTTCCCTCTTTTACTCCCGTGTGTGTCCCTCTCCTTTACTCCCACGCGTGTCCCTCTCCTTTACTCCCGTGTGTCCCTCTCCTTTACTCCCGTGTGTCCCTCTCCTTTACTCCCGTGTGTGTCCCTCTCCTTTACTCCCACGCGTGTCCCACTCCTTTACTCCCACGCGTGTCCCTCTCCTTTACTCTCACTCGTGTCCCTCTCCTTTACTCCCGTGTGTCCCTCTCCTTTACTCCTGTGTGTGTCCCTCTCCTTTACTCTCACGTGTGTCCCTCTCCTTTACTCCCACGCATGTCCCTCTCTTTTACTCCCACGCATGTCCCTCTCCTTTACTCCCGTGTGTGTCCTTCTCCTTTACTCCCGTGTGTGTCCCTCTCCTTTACTCCCGTGTGTGTCCCTCTCCTTTTCTCCCGTGTGTGTCCCTCTCCTTTACTCCCACGCGTGTCCCTCTCCTTTACTCCCGTGTGTGTCCCTCTCCTTTACTCCCACACGTGTCCCTCTCCTTTACTCCCGTGTGTGTCCCTCTCCTTTACTCTCCCGTGTGTCCCTCTCCTTTACTCCCGTGTGTGTCCCTCTCCTCTACTCCCACGCATGTCCCTCTCCTTTACTCCCGTGTGTGTCCCTCTCCTTTACTCCCGTGTGTGTCCCTCTCCTTTTCTCCCGTGTGTGTCCCTCTCCTTTACTCCCACGCGTGTCCCTCTCCTTTACTCCCGTGTGTGTCCCTCTCCTTTACTCTCACGTGTGTCCCTCTCCTTTACTCCCACGTGTGTCCCTCTCCTTTACTCTCACTCGTGTCCCTCTCCTTTACTCCCGTGTGTGTCCCTCTCCTTTACTCCCGTGTGTGTCCCTCTCCTCTACTCCCACGCATGTCCCTCTCCTTTACTCCCGTGTGTGTCCCTCTCCTTTACTCCCACGCGTGTCCCTCTCCTTTACTCCCACGCGTGTCCCTCTCCTTTAATCTCACTCGTGTCCCTCTCCTTTACTCCCGTGTGTGTCCCTCTCCTCTACTCCCACGCATGTCCCTCTCCTTTACTCCCGTGTGTGTCCCTCTCCTTTACTCCCGTGTGTGTCCCTCTCCTTTACTCCCGTGTGTGTCCCTCTCCTTTACTCCCGTGTGTGTCCCTCTCCTTTTCTCCCGTGTGTGTCCCTCTCCTTTACTCTCACGTGTGTCCCTCTCCTTTACTCCCGTGCGTGTCCCTCTCCTTTACTCCCGTGCGTGTCCCTCTCCTTTACTCCCATGTGTCCCTCTCCTTTACTCCCGTGTGTGTCCCTCTCCTTTACTCCCATGTGTCCCTCTCCTTTACTCCCGTGTGTGTCCCTCTCCTTTACTCTCACGTGTGTCCCTCTCCTTTACTCCCACGCGTGTCCCTCTCCTTTACTCTCACGTGTGTCCCTCTCCTTTACTCCCGTGTGTGTCCCTCTCCTTTACTCCCGTGTGGCCCTCTCCTTTACTCCCAGGTATGGCCCTCTCCTGTGTCGTCTGGAACAGGGACTCCCAGGCCATAGTGAATTTGTGTTTGCACCGCATCGGCTGCTCCCTTCCCAGACGTCATTCTGAGCAGCAAAGGGGGCTGGGCAACAACCGCGACTCGGCCGGTCCACTGTGCGCAGGTTCCCCCTCGGAGGGCCAGTTCCCCCTCCGAGGGCTCCGGCACCCTTGCCGAAGGCAGGTCTTCCCCTCCAGGAGGCAGCAGATAGGCCTGCGGGGGGCGGGGGGGGGGAGGGGGAAGGGGCTGTGCAAGTGCGACCTCTCCTGAGGAAGGCGGCACAGAGGAGGCGACAGCAGACAGCGTGAGCAGGCAAGACCCCGTGGGCTCAACCCATCATCAGGAGATGGATGACCGGGCAGGTACTTAAGTCGCCCTGGGCCTCAGTCTCCCCATCTGTAAAATGGGGGTGATGACAACCCGACCTCACAAGCTTGCCCTAGTGTGAACGCCATCGGGAATGTAGGGCGCTGGTCCACACCAGCACTTAGTCAACGGGCTGTTCCCCGGAGGGTCTGTCAGGCCTCTACCCACACCGCCCTGTGTTAGCAACGACAACCAGTAACTCAAGACGGGCGCTTGTCACGTGAGAAGTGTAATGCATGTCATGGAAACTCGAAGAAATCATCACAGAATTAGAACGAAAGAGGCTAGATTACAGTTTGAGCCCAGTAGGCGGAGACTTGGCCCAGTCCCAGGCAGGTTTGGAAAGCGCTGGGACTAAGGTGCAGGCCTCCTGACTCGGCCGGGCGCTCCGGAGCCAAGGCCTGACGGCTCTAACGACAAGACCCTGACAATGGTGTTAGTTCACACCTGGAGGTGTTTTCGACATGCTCCGCACTTTACATGCATTATCTTATTAAATCCTCAATAACCCTGTTCACAGATGAGAACATTGAAGTGCAGGAGGGATAAGTAATTCTTCCAAAGTCCCAGCCAGAGAGGGGCTGGGGCAGGACTAAGTGGAGGCTCCTAACCAGCTCTGATGGAGGACGGAATGGGGGAGGAAGTAGGGCGGCCAAGGGCAAGGAGAATGGCACATTATGAAGCACGAACGAGCTGCTTTTACTGGAAGAGGAAGTTCAAGCAGAGGAGGTCGAGAAGAGTACAAGGCAGACAGATGGGGGCCTCGAATGTCAGTCCAGGCAGCAGGTGCCTGTCTGGTGTTTGGTTGGGGAGAAGCCGAGACTGAGGACAGGAGCGTGACAGCCCTCAGCTGAGGGATAGTTTATCCTCGCCTGATGCTATGTTTTTATCGACTTGAGAGAGAAAGATCGATTGGGTGCCTCTCATACACGCCCCAACACGCAACCTAGGTATGTGCCCTGACCAGGAATCGAACCTGCAACCTTTTGGTGTACATTATGAAGCTCCACCCAAGTGAGCCATCTGGCCAGGATGGGATTATTTTTTTTAAGACTCATCTGGTCACAGACAAAATGAAGAGGGAGAGCCCAGTGGGGGAAGGCTGGGCAGTGGGGGAGGCTGGCACCAGGCGGGGGGGCTGGTGGTGGTGGGGGGAGGCTGGCAGCAGGGGAGGGAGGCTGGCGGTGGGGGAAGGCTGGCGGTGGGGGAAGGCTGGTGGTGGGGGGAGGCTGGCAGCAGGGGAGGGAGGCTGGCGGTGGGGGAAGGCTGGCGGTGGGGGGGGCTGGCAGCAGGGGAGGGAGGCTGGCGGTGGGGGGGAGGCTGGTGGTCGGGGGCTGGCAGTGGGGGGGCTGGCTGCAGGTGGGGGGCTGGCAGTGGGGGGGCTGGCTGCAGGTGGGGGGCTGGTGGTGGGGAGCTGGCTGCAGGTGGGGGGCTGGCAGTGGGGGGCTGGTAGGGGGGAGGCTCGCTGCAGGTGGGGCCTGGCTGCAGGTGGGGGGGCTCGCTGCAGATGGGGGGCTGGCTGCAGGTGGGGGGCTGGCAGTGGGGGGGCTGGCTGCAGGTGGGGGGCTGGTGGTGGGGAGCTGGCTGCAGCAGGTGGGGGGCTGGCAGTGGGGGGCTGGTAGGGGGGAGGCTCGCTGCAGGTGGGGGGCCTGGCTGCAGGTGGGGGGCTCGCTGCAGATGGGGGGCTGGCTGCAGGTGGGGGGCTGGCTGCAGGTCGGGGGCTGGCGGTGGGGGGCTGGCTGCAGGTGGGGGGCTGGCTGCAGGTGGGGGGCTGGTGGTGGAGGGCTGGCTGCAGGTGGGGGGCTGGCGGTGGAGGGCTGGTAGGGGGGAGGCTCGCTGCAGGTGGGGGACTGGCTGCAGGTGGGGGGCTGGCTGCAGGTGGGGGCTGGCGGTGGGGGGCTGGCTGCAGGTGGGGGGCTGGCGGTGGGGGGCTGGCTGCAGGTGGGGGGCTGGCTGCAGGTGGGGGGCTGGCAGGGGCCAGCTCCTGCAGCTCTGAAGAGGAGGGGTGTTGTCCAGGTGTGCACCCTTCCGGGGCCCACAGCCCACTTGGCGGTTCCCCCGGAGCGTGGGGAGAGACTGACACTGCCCCCTGCCTCCCCGCAGGCGGTGGTGCTGCCCCTGTGCAGCCAGTCCCTGGGGCACCATGCGGATCCCGTCCGGCTGCTGGGCGCTCGGGCGCCTCTGGCTGGCCCCGCCGGCGCGCCGCCGCCTTCACGTGGGTCCCCGGCTCCCGGCGCCCCTGAGCCTGGCTGACTCTGAAGCCATAAACCGCGGCGAGAGGCCCCTGCCTGAGCACTTTAACTTCGCTGGGGACGTGCTGGACCAGTGGGCCCAGAAGGAGGAGGTACGCGTGGTGGTTTCGGGGGTGCGTGGCGTCCCTCCCCTCGGTTCTGGGCCCGTGTGCCCCTTTCATGTGGCCTCTCGTGCCCTGGGTCTGGGTCCGACGGCTCTGCTCTCCCAGGGAAGACGGGCCTCAGAGCTGCCTCTCTCTGGAGCCGCCTCGGCCCCTGCACCCCCAGGCCGCACACGGGAGCGCCCGGCTCTCCCCTCTGCTCAGGCTGCCCGCCGCTCACCGGACACGCCGCCGGCGCTGGTCGGGGGGCCGCCCCGCGGGCCTGGTCAGGGGACACTCAGCCCCGCAGCCTCGCTGTGTAGCCTCGGTCCCGCTGCCCTGCCCCCCGGGCGCCCTGTGCTCCGAGGCGGTTTTCGGAGCCCTGGACACAGGACTGACTGGTGCTGTCACCCTTCCCTCCGCGGGAGAGTCTCCTGTCAGTCTCTGAGGTGTTTTTTGTTTGGTTAATCCTCACCTGAGGATATTTTTCCATTGATTTTTAGGGAGAGTGGAAGGGAGAGGGAAAGACAGAGAGAGGCATCGATGTGAGAGAGACACATGGATGGGTTGCCTCCTGCACTCGCCCTGACAAGGGCGGGGAGGAGCCTGCAACCGAGTTACATGCCCTTGACTGGAATTGAACCTGGACCCTTCGGTTAGCAGGCCTCCGCTCTATCCACTGAGCCACACCGGCTGGGGCGGCCCTTCGTGCTGTAACACCCTCTAACACTCGCTGCTCTCTTTTGTACAGAGCAGGTAGCATTTACAGGCGCACTGTTTTCAGTACACTTACCTTCCGGTACGCTCCCTGAGCAGGGTGCTGACTCCCCACTGCGGCCTTTCAGGTCCGTGTACGGGTAACGTGAGTCTGTGTGAGAACAGCAGCTCAGTGCACACAGACCTGGCAACCTTAGTGACACTCAGATGGCTAAAGGTTAGGAAATACTGACCTATATTATTTATCCAATTCTGTCACCCCTGGAGGTTGCAGAGAAGGAACTTGACCTTATAGAAGTTAAGCAACTTATCCAAGGCCATCCGTTCCAAAGGGACCTGGACCAGCCCAACCTCATAGAGCTCAGACTGCAGGGAGGGCCCGGCGCATCTGACACAGGCAGCACCGCGGTCCCTGGGAGGGAGGAGCGCAGGGCTGCGGGAACAGAGAGAGAGAGGACTGTGGGAACAGAGAGAGAGGGGGCTGTGGGAACAGAGAGAGAGGGGGCTGTGGGAATAGAGAGAGAGAGCTGCGGGAAGAGAGGGGGGCTGCGGGAACAGAGGGGGGGGCTGCAGGAACAGAGAGAGAGAGAGAGGAAGAGAGAAAGAGAGGGCTGCGGGAGGCTTTCCAGAGGGCGGGGGCAGGTGAAGAGCATCCTGGGAGGGGAGGCAGGGCATGAAGCAGAGGTTCTGCAGCACAGACGACTCACGGTGTAAAACCTTGGTGAGATGTTTCCTCCAGAAATCAGTCAGTCAAGCTGCCGCCTCCTCCCAGCACGCCCAGCCCCTCTGCTGCCTGTGAAGCCCACGCCGCTCGAGGGTGCACCCCGATGCGCTCACTTGGGGCACCCAGGGGGTTATTTAGGTGGAACAGGATTTAGCATCAGCCAGAAGAGCTTCCTGCAGGGATATGGGGGGTAGGGGGCTGGAGTGTCCATCCCCATGAGGACAGAGGCCAGGATGCCCTGAGGACACACTGCACCAAGAGCTGATGATCCCGGAGAGACTGATCAGCCTGACAGGGTCGCATGGCAGCCAGCGGCCAGGGGAGGGCAAGCACCAAGACTGTACTCAGTAGGAGAGGAGCCCCCAAAGACAAGCTGGGTGCTGTGCCCTGGCCCACCAGCGCAGGGGCGAGGGGCGGACAGTGGATGTCCCTCTGCTTGGTGACCAGCCCTAAGCTGTCTCCTCTCTCTCATGTGCCTGTGGCCAGACAGGAGAGAGGCCGGCCAGCACCGCCCTGTGGTGGGTGAACGGCAAAGGGGGCGAGGTGAAGTGGAGCTTCGGAGAGCTGGGCACCCTGTCCCGAAAGGCCGCCAACGTGCTCAGCGAGCCTTGCGGCCTTGCGAGAGGCGACCGAGTGGCGGTCATTCTGCCCCGCGTCCCGGAGTGGTGGCTGGTCAACGTGGCTTGTATGCGAACAGGTCAGTGTCCGTATTAACTTTGTAAACCAGACAGAACAGAGCAAGACTGGAAGGTGAGGTTTTTCTGAACTGTTAGTTCTGACTGAAGCAATGCATACAACAGCAAAATCAGAGCTGAAACTAAGGGCAACATGTGTAATCCTCTCTAATAAAATGGTAATATGCAAATTAACCATCACTCCGCTACATAAGCCATGCCCACCAGCCAAGCCACACCCAACAGCCAATCAGGGCGAGTATGCAAATTAACCCCAGCCAAGATGGCTACAGCCACAGAGAGCAAGGTTTCCCAGGTAACAGAGCAAGCCAAGCTTTCCATAGCCGTTGCAGGCCTAAGCCTCCACTCAAGCTACAAAGTTTCAATTATAGAAGGTAAACAAATTCAAACAAATGGCGGCAGAATGGAGCTTGAGAGAGCAGGCCAGGGTTGCCGCCGGCAACAGGGGAAGCAAAGCTTTCCGCACACCCTGGCCAGGCTCACCCGCTTAAGGCTACAAAGTTTCAATTGTAGAAGGTGAATTAACTGCCACAGAAATGGCTGATGCCCCGGAGGGAGCAGCAGGCTTGGCTCCGCTCCAGGCTACAAAGTTTCAATTGTAGAAGGAAAATAAATTCCAGATACCAGGGCCTCCGCTTGGGTTGCCAGGGGGCGTGGCCGGCCTGCAAACCACCACAGGCCCCTCGCTCAGGCCTCCCCACGCCCCAAGGGAACCCCCACCCTGATCCGGGACACCCTTCAGGGCAAACCAGCTGGCCCCCACCCATGCACCAGGCCTCTATCCTATCTAATAAAAGAGTAATATGCAGATTGACCATCACTCCAACACACAATATGTCTGCCCCCATGTGGTCAAAGATCCTGCCCCATGTGGACACAAGATGGCCACCACAAGATGGCCAGCAGGAGAGGGCAGTTGGGAGGGAACAGGCCTGCAAGGGAGGGCAGTTGAGAGGGACCAGGCCTGCAAAGGAGGGCAGTTGGGGGCGATCAACCCTGCAGGGGAGGGCAGTTAGGTGTGACCAGGCTGGCAGAGGAGGGAAGTTGGGGGCAAACAGGCTGGCAGGGGAGCAGTTAGACATCAATCAGGCTGGCATGGGAGTGGTTAGGGGGTGATCAGGCTGGCAGGCAGAAGCGGTTAGGGGCAATGAGGAAGGCAGGCAGGCAAGCAGTTGGGAGCCAGCAGTCCTGGATTGTGAGAGGGATGTCCGACTGCCCGTTTAGGCCCGATCCTGGTGGGATCGGGCCTAAACGGGCAGTCAGACATCCCTCGAGGGTCCCAGATTGGAGAGGGTACAGGCTGGGCTGAGGGACAACCCCGCTCCGTGCACAAATTTCATGCACTGGGCTTCCAGTAATATTAATAATAAAACTACCTAAATAATAACAGTAAACTACCTTAATAATAATAATAAAAATAATGAACTACCTTTGATATTATGACATTATTGCTTTGCAAGAGAGGAAACTGAGGTTCAGAGAGGTTAAGAAGTTTGCCCAAAGTCACACAGCTAGAAAGTTATGCCATTGAGACTTAAACACAAAGCCCTACCAAAGCCAGTGTGGGTGCCGATGCCTCTTCACAGTGCTGGACTGTGAAATATTTACCCGGTGATCCAGACGTTAGGTCTCTGGTATCTGAATTCTTCCTGATATGAAAACACAAAAGGAGGCGAAGGCATTTTAGAATGCAAGGACTTGTGAAAATACGACCGTGGACCCAGCTGGAAAACCTCTGCCTCTTTCCAGACAAAAAGGTGAATGTACTCAACGACACGTTTTCTCCAAAGGCGTCATTTATACTGTACCCCAAATCCTATAGGCTTCTTCTCTCCTCTAGGACAGAGGGCTCAAAAAACCATGGCCTATGAGTTCGCCACCTATTTTGTTTTGTTTTTTTTTGTTTGTTTTAAATATATTTTTATTGATTTCAGAGAGGAAGGGAAAGGGAGAAAGAAATAGAAACATCAATGATGAGAGAGAATCATTGATCGGCTGCCTCTTGCACGTCCCCTACTGGGGATTGAGCCTGCAACCCAGGCATGCGCCCTTGACCAGAATCAAACCTGGGACCCTTCATTCTGAGGGCCGATGCTCTATCCACTGAGTCAAACCGGCTAGGGCTGGCCATCTATTTTTGTAAATAAAGTTTTACGGTTTAATGGAATACAGCCATGCCCGTTCATTTATTTACACAGTGTCAGTGTCCTTTGTGTTCTACAACAGCAGAGTTGCTAATTGAGACAGAGATGTTTTGTTTGGCCACAAAGCCTAAAATATCTACTACCTGGCCCCTTACAGAAAAAGTTTGCCAATTCCTGCTCTAGAACATGGCATACATGTTTATAAATCAGTGAACAATAAGAAAGAATATAGTTCTGTAGAGAACACACAGATGTTTGTTTCAATAGGGTCAAAAGTAGAAAGAATTGGAAACAGCTACATAAAGATGATCAAATAAATTATAACTGACCTGAGACTAAGGCTTAGTGGAGATGTGTTTATTGCTAATTGAAATTACAGCGCCTCAACTGGATGGATGCCATTAAAGAGAAATTATAAGGACGTCATCATGGTGTTTAAAAAAATGCACTTACTGCTCATGTTAAATCAAAACAACAATACATAAAATTTATTTCACACTCACTATAAAAAGGAATTTGCAAATGTGAAACCAGTTGTGGGTTGGAAGGAGTTGAAGGCAGTTTTATTTGTCATAAAAATGTATTTAGAATTATTTAACATGACTTATGCCATTTGTGAATTGTGAAGATTAAAAGTCTGCCCACAAACTGAATAGTCAAAAGCATTCAGTTAATTAAATGTTAAGCAAGCAGTTGGTTGTTTTCTAACAAAATGATTAAGTCTTCTGAGTGAACGCGGGGATGCTCGCACACCCCCGTGGCCACGGCTTTCCTGGTGCTGTGAAGTGTGCAGGCTACAACCAGCCGAGCAGCTCTCCTCGCTGCCCCATGGGACCCGTCGCCGTCCAGCGCCACTGAGAGTGCTCACAGTTTCTGAGCTGACAAGAACAAGTGGTTGCAAAATAAATAATCTTACGTTTCTGTAGTGAGTGAACATCTGCGATCCTCTGAGGCAGCGGTCACCAGCCGGGGGTCTGCGGACCACTGGTGTCCATGAGGTCCGAAAGGTTGGCGACCGCTGCTCTAAGGTGCTTTCTGGTGTGCTTTTTAAAATATATTTTTATTGTTTTCAGAGAGGAAGAGAGAGGGAGAGAGAGATAGAAACATCAATGATGAGAGAGAATCATTGATCCCCTGCCTCCTGCACGCCCCCCACTGGGGATCGAGTCTACAACCGGGGCATGTGCCCTGACCGGGAATCGAACCTGGGACCTCCTGGTTCATAGGTCAACGCTCAACCACTGAGCCACGCCAGCTGGGCTCTAAGGTGTTTTCTTACTTCCTCATCATCGCATGTTTACCTGTTTTCTCAAGAGGGGATGATATGTAAGAGCTTTAAAATATATTCTTTGAATAAAGTCTCCTTCCTAGGAATTCAACTCTACCTCCTCCTATTTAGCTGACTTCAGGGAACTCACCAGGAAACAGGTCCCGGGTCCGTACAAGTCTTGGGAGCCTCCGAGTCCGGCTCTGCCACTTGCTGACCCGCCCGCAGCCCCGCTGTCACGTTGCCGGGGGGACTGGTTTTCAGTGAGATGCCAGGCACACGAGTGCTCCGTCAGGGAGAGTGGCTCTTCACACACACACACACACACACACACACACACACACACACACACACACACACACACGCTGCCTCCTTCCCGCTGAGTCACTGCAGACAGAACAGCCGCCTTTCCACCGCCTTTCACCTCCTCCCCCACCTCCCTCCGCTCCCTCCTAGGAGCTGGCCCGCCTCCGGAGGAGTCTAGGACGGCTGAGGCGTGGGGTGAGCTGAGCCTGAGCGGTGCGGTGCTCCCCAGGACGCGGGCCGCTGGGAAGCCTAGGTGTGAGGGCCGACTCTGCCGCTCACCAGCCCGTCTCATGAGCCCTCACTGGCAGCCACTGCGGCCCGTGCAGCTGCGTGGAACAGTGGTCTCCAGGCTTTTCTGGCCACGCAATTGACCAATAAAAATATCTGGGACACATGCCCCGACTGCACGGCGGGGTTCAGGATCTGCAGGAGGGGCCGGTGCACAGAGGAAAATGCTAGACAGAAATAGGAATGATTAGGGGTGGGGCCAGGTGGAGTCTCTTTCCTGAAGAGGCACCGAGCCCTGGCCTCGTCTGCTTTTATTCAGTTTCAGGTGCCCATCCTGCCCTCGGCAAAGCAGCCGTCTCTGAGGGCAGTGAAGAGCAGTGAGGTCCAGGAACCACTGCCTTGGGGCCTCCAGGTCAGGTTGCTCCGAGCCACCGCCCCCTCCACACGAACACGGTGCCCAGCCCAGCCCTGCCGGCGCTCAGGTGCCTCGGCCTCCCCGTGCCTTGGTGCACGCTCATGACAGTGCTGGTGTGCAGTGGCTTTCCCGCAACACACTTCCTCCCCTCTGGACACAGTCATTTATATTGTAATATTGCATGCATGATCTAAAATATGTGCAAAAATGAGGTAAAAAGAATTCTAATATTTCAATAATTTTTTTAAAATTTTAAATTCTTTTCTCATCCCCTGTGGATTATCTTGCAAAACTCACTTTGGGAACCACTGGTTCAAAAGTGTTCATGAGAATGTGTTAGAAGCTACAGAGTGTGATATGATAATGATTAAAATGTCCCATGAAAATGCTGCACAGCAGTGGCCCACTGTTATGATGCCTCCCATGTGCCGGACACTTACTATTATCCCCCCTTTTACTGACCGGACAGGAAGGCACCAAGAGGCCGGTAACACGCTCACGGTCACCGAGCCAGGAAGGCGCAAGGACAGCTCCAAGCCCGGGGCCGCCGGCCTCTGAGCACAGGGCTCTAGCCTCCCCCCTCCCCCCCCACCGGGCCAGGGTCCTGCGGGGCCCGGGGAGGGCAGGCGGCTGACAGCGATGGCGCAGCTCCTCCCCACCGGGGACGAAGCCCGAGCGGCCAGAGCCACAGTCTCAGCCAGGGGACCACAGTCCCGCTCAGCGGGGGCCTCTCCTTCCCAGGGCTTGTCTTCATGCCGGGCACCACGCAGCTGACCGCCAAGGACATCCTCTACCGGCTGCGGGCCTCCAAGGCCAAGGGCCTCGTGGCCAGTGAGGGGGTGGCCCCCGCAGTGGAGTCCATCGTGTCCGAGTGTCCTGACTTGAAGACCAAGCTCCTGGTGTCTCCGCGCAGCCGGCCCGGGTGGCTCAGCTTCCAGGAGTTATTTCAGTGAGTACAGCCCCCCCCCCCCCCCCACCCCTCGGAGTCTCCTTGCTCCAAGGACTCAGCAGCACTGAGCGTCGATCTGGGATTCTCTCCAGAAGAGAATCACGTGCTGGGAGGTCCTAAGGGCGAAAGGGAGGGGCAGCTCTGTGTCCTTTCCCTGCGCCCGCCTCGGCCTGTGGTGAGTGCCCTGCACGGTGGCCTTGCCTCCTTGTGGCCCACACCTCCCACACTCAGCTGCCTGATGCCCTCTGGCCTCCCTTTTATTCCTCAACCACGCCCTACCTCAGGGCCTTTGCACCGCTGTCTCTCCTGCCGGGGATGCTCTTCCCAGTCCTTCCTGTCAGATTTCAGCTCGAATGTCTTCCCCTCCGTGAGCTGTCCCGGCTGCCCATCTAGGCGGAGTCCACCCACTCCCGAACGTGGGTGCTGTTCTCGTCACGGCCCTCGACGCTCCCTGAATACCATGTCCCGACACTTTCCCCGTTTACTGGTTGGCTCCTGTACCGCAGAGATGGGCAAATTAGGGACCATGGGCCAATTCTGGCAGGGCACCTGCTCTTGTAAATAAAGTTTTATTGGAACACAGCCACACGCATTGTCTACACCAGGGGTCCTCAAACTTTTTAAACAGGGGGCCAGTTCACTGTCCCTCAGACCGTTGGAGGGCCGGACTATAATTTAAAAAAACTATGAACAAATTCCTATGCACACTGCACATATCTTATTTTGAAGTAAAAAAACAACGGCAAAAACACCCGGCGGGCCGGATAAATGTCCTCGGCGGGCCATAGTTTGAGGACACCTGGTCTACACATTGTCCACGTCTCACCAGAGCCCAGTTGAGCAGATGCACAGCCTGAGACGTTCCAGTCCGGCCTCTGCAGAAACAGCTCGCCGACTCCTGCCCCACCTGAGCCACGAGGGCAGAGGCTGTCACGCTGTCCCGTTTCCCACTTCAGTTGGCGCGTGAGCAGTATCTACCGAAGGGATGACCAGAACGGGTCACGTCCCTCCGTTCCCTCACGTGTGCGGTGGGAATGGCGGCTCTGCACCGTGTCCCGGGGCACTGAGGACATGGCTCGTGTGAGAAAGTGGCTCCTAAACTGCGAAAGGGGTGGAATGCTGATGGGTGTCTGATCCCTCAAGCAGCTGTTGGGCGGCTCGTGTTGAAAGCCATCGTTCTGTAGAAATGTGTAGGGGAAAACATGGAAACCCTGTCGAGTAACAGCAGTTTCCTTTGTGGGAATGAAGTTTTATCCGACTAACGATATAAACCAAGTCCGACTGGCCAATCCCCAAATTCTCTCCCAGGGCCAGGCCAGCGAGGCTGTGTCGCTTTGGCTAGTCAGGAGGCCTCCCGAGCCTGTGTCTTCTCCAGAAAGCAGGCGGGGCCTCCCTCGGGGTGTGGAGGTGGCCGAGCGGCGAGGCGCGTGCAGTGGGGCTCGGAGCCCGGCGGGGCCAGGGGTTATCGCCGCCCTCCTGGCCGTCTTCACGCCAGGTCCTCACACGCAGGCCCCGGCGCTAGCTGCAGAGGCCCGACGCACATCCCATGGGGAAGGGGTCCAGCACGCTCCCTGACACACGTGTGTGCACTTGTTTCCCGATCAGGACCGTGTGCTCTGTGCATCGCGCGGTGTAAGGGAAACATGTGAAAGGGCAGGTACCGGACCACATGCACTCGGCGTTCTCCCGGTTTCCTCCGCCGCGCCCGTGCCAGAGGCCCGTCTTCAACAGCCTGCAGCGTGCTGCTGGGGCCTGGACCCCTAAATGGGCTGTAAAGCTGACAAAAGAAAATGCCTTTGACCTCAGGCGGAGGTAGAATGGGGAACTCCACACAGGGGTGTTTTCCAGGACAAAGGGAGTGCCACTGGAATGAACAACTTAGGCGCGTCACGCTCCCCAAGGGCCACGGGTCGGGGCGCTGGCCTTGCCCACGCAGGCCCAGGCCTCGTTCAGAACCCGCCCCCAGTGAGATGGGGCTGAGGTCGCACTGTTAGGGCCCATCTTCTGTCAAGGAGGTCCCCTCCTCCTGCCTCCCCAGGACAGAGGTCCACAGACGCTTCCCAGGACATTTATAACAGGATGTGGGAAGGTCAGATTATGGGCCAGGCCGGGCTTCCTCCTTCCCCATCCTGGCAGCAAGGGCTCATCCCTGGATTCTGGCCCCGCGGGACTGGAGCCGTGCTCCCGGCAGAGGGACAGCACAGAGGGTGGAAGCGGAGGCGCCCTCAGGGGTGCGGAGCAGACAGCATGGGTGGCAGGGCGGAAGCTGACCCACAGCGAGGCAGGGACTGGCCTCTCCTCTAAGGACCTCACCTGCTCAGTCCTGACCTTCACCCTACAAGCAAGGGAGGCCACTGACGAGTGTTTGGAAGGGAAGTGCCAGGTCAGTTCTGGGTCTGCGTGGATTTCCCCGGCGTCTGACTCTGGTGAATGGGACGGAGGGAGGAGGCGCTGAAGCCCAGCAGGACCTGGAGGTTGGTTGGACCTGGAGGATGAAGGCAGGAGCCCAGCTGACTGTGGGGTGGCTCCCTCGGGGAGGAAGAGTGCCAGGTGGGCAGGCTGAGATGGCCAGACACCCAGCAGGTGGAGATGTGTGTTTCGGACTCCAGGAGATAAAGGTACAATTCTGGAAGTCATCAGCATTTAATCGATCCCAAAGGATGTGACTCAAGTCTTCAAGAAAGGGAGGCAGACCAGGAGTCCTGCTTGAAAATCTCCTTGTCACTCACAGACTGGAATAGCTCTGCTTTGGGTAAAAGTAAAACAAAACGAATGAAAAGCCTATATCCCAGCGTCTTTGAGCGGACTGAGGAGCATTCAGAGCAGGAGGTGTGCTCACAGGGTGGACGCG
This sequence comes from Ia io, assembly GCA_025583905.1. Taxonomy (NCBI): domain Eukaryota; kingdom Metazoa; phylum Chordata; class Mammalia; order Chiroptera; family Vespertilionidae; genus Ia; species Ia io. The sequence continues at coordinate 115,278,906 of JAJQQW010000010.1, read as the reverse complement.
GTGAGCGGTTCTTCCCGCCGAGACGGGAAGGGGCCAGTGTAGCAGAGGCACTGTGTGTGCTTTGTTTTCCACTTTGGGGGAAGAGGCACGTTAGCAGGAAAGCCACTTTGTTTTATGAAACCACATGGACAGTACAGCGGGTGGCCATGTCATCAGTCTCACTGTTTGCGTTTCAATGGCAATCCTATTCGTTCGTCAAGATGAGCTAAAATGGTGTCCTCAACCCTGTTCCTTTCGGCCCAGGAACCTGAAACGATGATACAAGAGTCTCACAGGCATGGAGGCATTTTATCCGTTATCTACTGAGCAACCAGACGCCCAAAACTGTGTCCAACAGCGACCCCTCACCTGCTCACCACACTGGGCTCCGCAGGCAGCTGGCCTGCAGCCGCTGGGCTGGGCGTCGGGGGGCCAGGCGTACTGGCTGGGGCGCCCCACTGCCCCCACGTCCTCGCTCTCAGCGGGACCCTCTGAACTGCACGGGATGCCTGCTCCTCCCAGTGAAGGAGAAAGTGAAGCCGCTGGATCGAGGCCTGGGCCCGGTGCCTGCACAGCCGCTGGTCCCGGGAGCCGAGCCAGCCTGCCCCGCCCCGCAGCGAGGACCAGGCGAGGTCTGCGGGTCCACAGGAGACCAAGCAGAAGCCGCAAACAATACCGCTTTATCACACCAAGTGGAGCTGCGGGTGAGAGCTGGCTGAGCGAGTGGTTTGATGATTGACAAGGATCCAAGTTCACTCATCTTCCCACCAGGCCGCCTTGGGTGTCTGCCAACCCCCGGGGACCCAGCATGGCACTTTCACAGCAACAGCCAAAGGCCAGAGGACAAGGCGGGGGCCGGGCGGGGGGGGGGGGGGGGGGGCAGCAGCCCTTCCTCCTGGCTCTTTCTAGAACAAGGAAACATTCCCCATAAAGCCTGTGAGTCTCTGACCGGAACTGCCTCTGTGCCCATCCCTAGACCATGTTTGGCTTAGGTTAACAAGGCTCAGCTCCACCCCCTCCCCGACCCCAGTCCCCACTGAAGCACATGGCTGCCACATACCTGACAAGATCAGAGTTTTACCAACACAAGGAGGATGGGGTCTCTTTGGTAAGCAATTAACGGTGTCTGTCAGCAATATTGAAGATATTAAATAAAAAGTATTAAAAGCTTTGATTCAAATACCAAAGATCTCCCTTTAAATCATAAAAACTCCTGAAATGCTAATAACAATGTATAGATTCAAAACTTTAAAAAAATTCATAGATTAAAAAAGCACTGAGAAAAAAATGTTTAAATAAAGTACACACCTCTTTTAAAATATTTTTATTGATTTCAGAGAGGAAGGGAGAGAGATAGAAACATCAGTGATGAGAGAGAATCATGGACCAACTGCCTCCTGCACGCCCCTACTGGGGATCAAGCCCACAACCCGGGCATGTGCCCTGACTGGGAATTGAACTGTGACCTCCTGGTTCATAGGTCGATATTCAACCACCGAGCCATGTCAGCTGGCATCTTGCTCTTTTTTTTTAATTGAAAGTGACCTTGGCCATGCCTTTGGCCTACAGGGAGGGGGAGCTTAGAGAGTAGCTGTTAACCTCAGCACTGGTCTGCAAAGCCCCTGTCCGCGCCTGAGCAAGCCTCTCCGGAGGCTTTGGATTAGGTTCTGTCCTATTGACTGTCTTCGGGACCAAGAGGGCATCAGTAGCGAGCAGAAGGGCGCCAGAGCTGAGCTGGGCTGCCGACGTGAGCCACATCCGGCGGTCCATGCCTTACAGATGCGCCTCTGCAGAGCACAGCTGTGTGGAGACGGGCAGCCGGGAGCCGGCGGCCATATACTTCACCAGCGGGACCACAGGCTCGCCTAAGATGGCCCAGCACTCTCACGGCAGCCTGGGCATTGGGTACACTCTCTGTGGAAGGTAGGAGAAAACGCCGTTTCTGCTAGTCTGCCCTGGGCTGCTGACACGCGTGTCTAACTGCCTAGTGGACAACCCTGCTGCATGGATAGCGCCCATGTAACATGTACAAAACAGCTGTCGGGGCCTGCCCAGCCTTAGCTCCGTGAGCGGCCCCTCATCAGGCAGGAGCTCAGGAACCCGCCTGGCTCAGTCCTCACGGGAGAATCCATCTGGCTCCTCCTCTCCGCCAGGTACACTGACGTACCCAGAAAGCCTTCCTAGGTATCCCCACACGATCACCCCACCCCATCATTTCCTCACAGCACATCCCTATGTGAAACCACGGTACTGATTCACACACTAACTCATCTTGTGCTTCCTCACCGTCTCCTCCCTAAAACAAGAGCGGAGATCTGGCCAGTCCTGCTCACTAAGCTCGTAGAAGGTTCCTAGCATATAGTGTTTGCTCAGTAAATATTTGTTGCATCAATGGACAAACTCAGGAAATTATGCCAAGCCCAGCCTCCTTCTTCACTCTCAGACTACCTGGGGTTCGGAACAGTCTTCTACCAAAAGTGGGGGGTAGAAGCATTCATTTTCTGTGGGGCTTCTTTTGACCCTTCTTTGTAGTCATTGAGGTTCCTGCCAGTCCTCAAAGGCGCCAGTCTGTTGGCTTCCCTGGCTGTTTTGTTCTGTCTTGTTCTTCTCCATGTCGTTAGGTACTGGCTGGATCTGAAGTCCTCAGACACCATATGGAACATGTCCGACACTGGCTGGATCAAGGCAGCCATCGGCAGCGTGTTTGCTCCCTGGCTCCACGGAGCCTGTGTGTTTGTGCATCAGATGGCCCAGTTTGACACCGACGCTTTCCTAGATGTAAGTCGTAACTTCTAGCTCCAGCTCTCCTTTGTCTTCCCTCAAAAAAAAGAGAGAAAGAAATGAATCCCCAGAAAAGGGGGGGGGGGGGAGGGAGAAACGTGGATCAGTTGCCTCCTGCACATGCCCTGACCAGGGATCGAAATTAAACCTGCAGCCTGGGTAAGTGTCTGACTGGAAATCGAACTTGCCACCTCTTGGTGCTCCAACCCACTGCGCCACACTGGCCGAGCAAAGTCACTTCTTTGTAAGATACAGACTCTTGGGGGCTTTTTTTTCTTTAATATGGAATGCTTCACGAATTTGCATGTCATCCTTGCGCAGGGGCCATGCTAATTTTCTCTGTATCGTTCCAATTTTAGTGTATGTGCTGCCAAAGGGGGCTTTTGAATGTACTTCACCAGAGTGGAGAGGGAACACCCATCACACTCTTGGGCATAAAACCCACTCTTGTGCTTCAAATTGTTCAGGATTTGAACTATTGTCACTACATCCATGGCTGCTGAGGAATCTGACTCTAGATAACAAATTAAGTCTCAAGTCTAAACAAATCTGTGGTTTCTGATCAGCGAAACAAAGACCGTGACTGACAAATCCAGACCCCTGTGTGGAGAAGGCTGAGGTGGGGTTACCTACTGCCACAGCAGCCGCTTCTTCTCCCCAGGAGAGACTCTGCTAACGCTCAGGACCTGTGGCCTGGAGCCAGCAGCCCCTCCACTCAGCCAGGTTGCAGAGTAGAGGCCCTGCCTTTAACCTTTAGAAAATAGGACTCAGGCCAATTATTTTCCACCATGAAACACCAATTAAGTTTAAGAAATACATATCATTAAATGAACACCACTCCTGTGTGGGCAGAACGGCTCGCCTCACCCTGCTGTTTTGTTAGGTGGCCTGACGAGATGGCTTGCCATCTTAACAGGAATGTTGGGAATGTAAGAACTAGAATCTCACAGCAGGTGTACAAAATGTCCTGAGGTACACAAGTTAACTCTGCAGCTTCAAACCTGCATTTGTAAAAAAAAAAAAAAATATATATATATATATATATATATATATATATATACACACTGTATACACACACACACACACACACACACACACATATATATATATATATATATATATATATATATATATATATAGTCCTTACCTAATATGTTTTTATTGATTTCAGAGAGAGAAGAGGGAGGAGAGAGAGAAACATTGATGTGATAAACAACAGAAACATCGATTGGTTGCCTCCCAAACACACCCCGAAAGGGGATCAAACCCAAAACCTAAAACTTTAAAAAAAAAATCATAGATTAAAAAAGCACTGAGATACATGTGCCGTGACCCAGAATCAAATCCGTGAACTTTTGGGACATGAGACGACACTCCAACCAACTGAGCCACACTTGCCAGGGCTAATAAATATATCTTTATAAAATATTAAATATTTTATACTTAAAAGGTTTTTGTTTAAAGGCACCTTTAATATATTATCTATACTAATAATAGAGTACAATGCAAATTGACCGTACCTTTGCGACACCCACCAGCCAATCAGGAGTGAGTATGCAAATTAATCAACAAAGATGGTGGGTTAATTTGCATATGCAGGCACCAAGCGGCTGGGGGCGGGGTGGGATGCTTGCATCGTTGCCATGGCGATGACACAGGCGTTCTGCACTGCCCCAGCTGCCCCGGGCCTCTGGGCAGCATGGGAAGGCAGAAAGGCTGCTCCGGCCAGAGCGAAGACGATGCCAGCAGCCAGGGGAAGGAAGGCCCATTCTTGCACAAATCTTTGTGCATTGAGCCTCTAGTGCTTAATATAATATTATGTAAGATCTATTAATAATATATTAATTGTTAATATTATTAATTGATATATTAATATAATGATAGGTTATGCAATTAATCGTATTTAATGTAACATTACATAAAATATTAAAATAAGGACATTCTTGCCCTAGCCTGTTTTACTCAGTGGTTAGAGCATCAGCCTTGGACTGAAGGGTCTCAGGTTCAGGTCTAGTCAAGGGCACCTACCTTGGTTGCAGGCTAGATCCCTGGCCCCAGTTAGGGTGCGTGCAGGAGGCAACCAATCGATGTGTCTCTCTCATATTGATGTTTCTCTCTCTCTGTCTCTCCCACTCTCTCTCTCTCTAAAAAAAAAAAAAAAAAAAAAAAAGATTCTTATTTTACAAATACAATGTGTGCATTTTAAGTGCTATGAAAGTGTTTGTGGATTTACACTATTCTTAGTCAGAGACATCCACTTACTGAGAACAGCTGGAATCCAGGAAGCAAGCACACACAGTAGAAATGCTTGCTTACAGGTGAGAGTCATACTTGGTCCATGACACCCAGGTGGCCTAGACACCCATCTGGGGAGCGTGCTCTCTGACGCTTCCATTCAATGTGGACAGACTGTCAGTCATGGGACAGAGTGGGCCCTGTCTAGAAAGAGGACCTCGAAACATGAGTATTTCTCCAGATGTGAGATGCCTTTGATTTTAAGGAGCTAGAGGCATAATGAGCCCCACAAGTCTGAAGCAGCTAATCAAAGGCCTGAAAAAGCCCTGCCGTGCATTTCACCAGTCCACTCAACAGGACTGAAGTCCTATAGAAGCAGTGCTGGGAAGGTTTGGGTAGGTTTGCTTACAGATCCAGGTCGGTGCTGTCCAGGGGTCAGCACTTCAAAATTCCCCCAGGAGAGGTCATTTATGGCCCCAAAGTAGAATAAACCAGTTTGGGGTGGTTCTCAAATTCAACAGTTCACTTTTTGTTGAATTTGATTGTGCATGTCTATTACTGTAACATATACATACTAGAGGCCCAGTGCACAAATTCATGCATGGGTGGGGTCTGGCCGGCCCAGCTCCATTCAGGGTGGATCAGGGCTGGGCCTGTTGGGATGAGGAGATGGCGGGAGGTTGGCCAGCCAGCCCGCCTGGATCAGGGCCTGATCAGGGCCCCCAATTAGGGCCAGGCCGGCTGGGGGAAGGGACCGTGATTGGCCAGCAGGCCCTGACCCCAATTGGGGTAGGTAGAGAGTGCCAATTGGGGGCCAGCAGCCTGGGGAAGGGGCCATGGGTGGTTGGCCGGCCAGCCCTGTCCCTAATCGGGGTGGGGGACGATCATGGGTGGGACCAGCTTGGGGAGGGGTTGCAGGCCAATCAGGATGGTGGGGGCCCATCGGGGGCATGGCTGGCCTGGGGGAGAGGCTGCAGAAGGTTGGCTGGCCAGCCCTGCCCCCTATTGGGTGGGTGAAATCAGGGGCGGGCCTATCATGGTGGGTGGGCTGATCAGAGGTGCGGCTAGCTGGGGGAGGGGGAGGAAGGGAGGGAGCATTTGGTCGGCAGGCCCTGCTCTTTATCAGGGTGGGAGAGTCCAATCAGGGCAGGCTGGCAGGAGGGAGGGGTCTCGAGGTTGGCTGCCAGCCCCACCCCCTGATCCGTCCGGTTTGGTGGCCACAGTGGGCATCATAGCGACCGGTTGTTAGGTTGTTATGGCCATTACGGTAGCTGCCTTTTTATATATATAGATTCCTTCCAATAATTGAAAATTCCCAACAGACATACAGTCACTAGTATTTGCTTTGTTACCCCTGTGAGATGGACACAGAGAATTTGGGGCTGTAGCCATTAGCTCTGGTCATGGCCCTTCATCAGCCACATCTGACACCTGTGTCTCTCTCTGTCGTCCAGACACTCACCACCTACCCCATCACCACCTTGTGCTGTGCGCCCACTGTGTACCGGATGCTCGTGCAGAAAGACCTTAAGAGGTGCGTGGGTAGGAATCTCCATCTGAGCTACAAGCCAAGCTATAACGGGGCATCCTGTGCGTGTGGGGGTTGAGCAGCATCCCTGGCCTCCACCTACTGGGTGCCGGGAGACCTCCCTCTCCACCAGCCGTGACCATGAAAAGGGTCTCCAAATAGTGCCTAAAGCAGGGGTGGGTCCTCTCTGCCAGGGCCATGTGGATATGTACAGCGTCATTCACAGGCCATGCAAAATTATCAGCTTAAAAGCTACCCTGCTCTATTTGGCCGGCATTTACTAACTCACCCCCAATGCCTTGGCAGGGCCGGACCAAATGGTTTCGAAAGCCTTCCAAGGCCCGCGGGCCGGACGTTTCCCACTCCCGCTAAAATCTCGGGGAACGGGGAGGGACAAAAAGGCCCCGGTTAAGAATGAGGGGTAGCCTCTAGGGGACACTGACCGCTCTCCAGGGACAGCGGAGCTCTGCAGTTCCAGCACCCCCTCCCACCCCCAGAACAGCCCTAACTGCCTTTGTACGGCCCGGACGAGACGCCTGAAGCCTTAGCTTCGCAGGGTCTACGCAGCTTGGCCAAACCACCTGACACCCAGTGGAGCTGCGATGTCAGGAGAGAAAGGAAGAGAGAAACGCTCCAAGTGGCGCAGGCCGCCTCTGCTCCGCGAGGTGCGGACGCCAGGAGGCGCGAGGCTGAGAGGCCGGCCGCGCCGTGCGCCCGCCGTGGGCCGGCCCTCGGAGGCGGCCCGCGGCCCATCTCAGGCTGCTCGGCACGTGGGAGAGGCGCTCGCGGCCTGCGCCCCCGCCGGCCCGTGGGGCCTCCCGGGCAGAGCCGGCTGCTCGGCTCTCACCTGAGGCCCGTGGTCAGAAGCTCGGGCTCCCAAGCACACAAGGCGGGCTGTGCTCCTGCCGGCAGCGCCCAGGCGCCCGCGGCCTCGCCCCAGGCGATAAGGGCACCTCGGGCTGTGGTGAGGGCGCGTCAGCCGGGGGGCACCTGCCAGGGCCTCGCCACGAGCAGCAGCTCGCCCTCCGTGCGGCCTTGGGAGGCTCCGTCCGCCTCTCAGCCTCAGTTTCTCCCCGTGAAAGGGGCTGCGGGCTGCGAGGCTGCTCCTAGAGCCCTCCAACCAGGCAGCGCTCCGCGCGGCTGGCGCGGTCCCTTCGCCGGCAAACGCTCGCAGCCAGGGACGACCAGCATTTCCGCCCGCCCCCCCTCCTCACCCGCCTGCCAAGGCGCCCGCTCTGCCAGGAAACCGTTTCCATCGTTTACAGCGTAGAACAGCGTGTGGCAAGGCGGAGGCGCAGCACGTGCTCCCCGTCACCTCGCGCGAGGCGCGCCTCCCAGCCGGTTTGCTCGTTGCTAGAACACCTACTGACCTTGTGCTGGAAGCCGCTCAGGTCGCCCCCCACACCCCCCCCCCCCAAGATCTCACGCAGCTTTGTCTCTCAAGATACAAATTCCTGAAGCTGCGGCGCTGCTTGACGGGAGGGGAGCCCCTCAACGCAGAGGTGCGGGAGCAGTGGAAGGGGCAGACGGGGCTGGACCTGCACGAGGGCTACGGACAGACGGAAGTGGTAGGTGCAGGGGCACAGCTGAGCCCTGGAGTGTCCCCGTCATGCTGGAAGTTTCTAGGGCGCTCCTTCCCCTGCCAATAGTTATCAAAACGTCTGAGCTACCGAGTCAGGGCTGGCTGGGGGGACTGTGATGGTTCCTTACAGCCTTCCTGTCTCCTCCCCACCCAGAAGTTTTAGAGGGTGAGGGGTTGTGCAGCTTATCTTTATTTATTACTAGAGGCCCAGTGCATGATCGAATCATGCACGTGTAGGGTCCCCTACACGCTTTCCGCGGTGGAGCTGAAAGGCCTCTGGTGCTTCTGAAAGGCCTGGTGCCGGAGCAGACAGGCACCCAGCTCCTGCACTTTTGATGGTCCGCCACTGAGGGGGGCTACCCTGCTGTTGAGAGGTGCAGGGGGCGGGTCCGTGCCTCTCAATGGCTAGATAGGCCACCCCGAGTCCCGCCCCCCAGCCTCCCGCCGCCCAATCGTGGGCATAGCGGAGTGATGGTCATTTACATGTTACTCTATTATTAGATAGGATTGCTGTTGTTGTTACTTGTTGATTTTGAGAGAGGGAAACATTGACTTGTTGTTCCATTTACTTGTGCATTCATTGGTTGATTCTTGTATGTGCCTTTTCTGAGGATCAAACCCACAACCTTGGCATATCGGGACAACGCTCTCCAAGTGAGCTACCCCGCCAGGGCTCCGCAACTCCTCTTTCCATCACACTCAAAGGACCCAGCGAGGTGCCTGTCACGGTGCCTTAGCCTAAAGCAGTGGTTGGCAAACTCATTAGTCAACAGAGCCAATTATCAACAGTACAACGATTGAAATTTCTTTTGAGAGCCAAATTTTTTAAACTTAAACTATATAGGTAGGTACATTGTTATTAACTTAATTAGGGTACTCCTAAGCTGGCCTTTGCTAAAAACTCAAGGGGCCAAAGAGCCGCATGTGGCTCGCGAGCCGTGGTTTGCCGACCACTGGCCTAAAGGAATGGTCTTCACAGTGTGGGCCTCAAACCTGCAGTGTCAGCAGCATGTGGGAATTTGGTAGAAATACAAATTCTCAGAATCCCCCTCCCCAGACCTCCTGAGTTAGAAACTCTGGGATGGGCCCAGAACCTGTGTTTTAACAAACGCCAGGCAATTCTGACAAACACTCCAGTTTGAGAACCACTAGCCTAAAGTGCTTTAGAATATGAGCGCGCATACTGGGAAAATTGGTAAAAACCGAGTCCTAGTTGTATTGTCGTATATGAACAGCTGCTGAAAAGGAATCTTTGCTTGCTTATATAAAATGTGCTTCCTACAGGGCATCATTTGTGCCAATCTGAAAGGACAGGACATTAAACCGGGCTCGATGGGGAAGGGAGTCCTGCCGTATGATGTCCAGGTGGGTGACATCCGACTGGTTCAATAAAGAATGTTTTGTGGTGTTTTCCGCTGATCAGTGTAAAACGGTTCCTAACCCATTTCCATTTTGTGAAAAGAAAACTTGAAGAACCTAAATTGATTCTTTCATTCTAGATTATAGATGAAAATGGCAACATCCTACCAACTGGCAAAGAAGGAGATATTGCCCTCGCGCTAAAGCCTACCCGGCCCTTCTCTTTCTTCTCAGAATACGTGGTACGAGAACGCAGAGCACGCTACTTACGCTGTAACAGAAAAGCTGGCATAGGGATTCAGACAGACGCGGGTCCAGATTTACTACCAGGTTCTGCATGGAACCTTGGGCAAGTCACAACATCCAGTCTCTCTCCGCTGTAAAGGGAGAGTATCTTCTGTCTCCGCAGTTTTGTAAATATCAGTCTGCGTGTTAGAAACCAGTGCGCGGCTGTCCTCAGAAAGCACCCGGACAGGCTGCTGGGGAGGGGGAGAAGGCCCAGAGGTGAGAGACTGACTGTTACACTCTTGGGCCTTCTGTGTTCTGCACCAGAAGCTGCCTTTTTAAGAATTCTCTTCCTTTAGAATTAGGATGTGCAGTGTGTTAGTCACTTCACGGTGCCTGTTCTATTCCGACCAAATTAACCCATGTCATCTTTGATTCCTAGGACAATCCAGGGAAAACCGCCGCCACGGTAAGAGGGAATTTTTATGTCACTGGAGACAGAGGCGTGATGGACAGCGACGGGTACTTCTGGTTTGTTGGCAGAGCTGATGATGTCATCATAACCTCCGGGTTGGTACATCTGCCACAGTAGAGAGCAGTCCCTCGCCAGGGGAGCCTTCGGCCCAGTGATGCAGGGCTGTCCTGCCTCTCTTCCCCCAGGTACCGCATCGGGCCCTTTGAGGTGGAGAGCGCGCTGATTGAGCACCCCGCAGTGGTGGAGTCGGCCGTGGTCAGCAGTCCAGACCCCATCAGGGGAGAGGTAGCGTGAATGCCGCTAATGGAAGCAGCAACTTCATACTTTCAAGTTCTGTCCATTTGGCCACGCTAAAGAGTGCATCAGGAGTAGCTATGTAATTCTCATTATGAGGCACACACGTGGCAAAAACGTACACTGGCATCCACATCCCACGTGGATTGTGTCCCAAAGGGGACGTTTTAGGATTCTTTTGGTGGCAAGTGACAAAAATGCAACTCACACTGACTTTTTTTTAAGGAATTCATTGGCTTACCACAGTGAGGCCTACAGGTACAGCCACCCAAGGGTTCCCATGCAGGTGGCAAAACCTAGGGTCTCCATTTACTGCAGTGGTTCTCAGCCCTCCCAACGCCGCGGCCCTTTAATGCAGTTCCTCACATTGCGGTGACCCCAACCATAAAGTTATTTTCGTTGCTACTTCATAACTGTAATTTTGCTACTGTTATGAATCGTAATGTATATCTGTGTTTTCCGATGGTCTTAGGTGACCCCTGTGAAAGGGTCGTTCGGCCCCCAAAGGGGTCGCGACCCACAGGTTGAGAACTGCTGATTTAATGGCTCTGCTGTTCTTCATGGTGCCTCCATTTGGGGGCGAGCGGGGGGTCTTTTTACTCGACAGCAGCCAGTTCCAGATAGGCACAGCTTCACCACCTCAGGGAAGGGGACGGCTTCCTTGCCAAGTCTCAAGCAACTCCCGGAATCCATGTGCCTGTCTTAGATCACGTCTCTAACCAAAGTGGTCTGGGATGGTGATGCGGCCTGGCCAGACCAGTATCATGTGCTGGTCACTGGAGGCAGGAGTTAAGAGTCAACGCCCCCAGAGGTTAGGGTAACCCTCCTCAGGAAAGTCAGGGCACTGTTACCAAAAAGGGGGCGACAGACATTGCACAAGGGCTGCGGGCTGTACTGTACGTACATGGTCATGGACTCAGAATACATTTCCTCACAGAAACAATGCACAGGAGACGCTGGCCAGGTTGCCAAACAAGCCCCACGAGCCGACCTAGAAGGCGATGACAAGAAGCTTGGGGGATGATGGAAGCACGTGGGATGGAAGGGAGATTCCTTTCCTCACAGACATTTCCTACACTCAGTAGGGCAATATTTCAAAATCACTTTTCCTGTTAGCATCCTTCCACAGCTCTTTCTCTACCCGTCACATAGCAGTGCCCCTGGGTCCCAGACCCATACACCCTGTACCACTTCTACTCAGTGGGTTCCTGTCTCCCAAATATTGTTCTCCTGCCACCATCTTCTCATCCTCTCAACATAACTGATTTCAGCTGAACTTCAAAAGTAAACACAAGTTAGAGTCAATGTGTGAATTAAATTTAAACTACACTTGCTAACCTTAATAATTACCTAACTGGTGGGTCTTAAATAGTATTACAAAGAAAAGCGAAAAATAGCAGGCAAGCAAGACTTTCAAAGGCAGCTCAGTCCTCCCCGTGATTCCATCTCCCAGCAAACACCACCCCCTTCATCCTCCCAAGCCCCTTTCACACCACATTCTCCAGAGCCTCCATTTGTCCCACTCATGCTCCTAGCGGTGCAGGTTTGACAGTGAGAGGGCATCTGTGAGACTGCAGTGCAAATACACGTGTGACCTGGAAGTAAGAAACCTTCAGCTTTACTGAACCCCTGGCTCACGCTCAGACCCAAAGTCCCCGTGGGTTAGACTGCCAGCATCGCTGTGCCCATGCTTGTTCCGGCTCAGAGGAGAATCTGGCTTCTCGGCACTCATCACTCAGCTGCTGCTAGCAAACCATGAGTGCCTGGGTCCTGACTGGTCCCCAACTCTTATTTTCCTCCTGCAGGTCGTGAAAGCTTTTGTGGTCTTATCTGCGCCCTTCAAATCATCTGACCCAGAGAAACTAACTCTTGAGCTTCAGGAGCATGTGAAAAAAGTAACTGCACCGTACAAATATCCAAGAAAGGCAAGTGTTTTGCCCCAAAGTTAAGTGTATGTGACCAATCAAGCGTCTAAGCTAGTAAGTATATACTAGGTGTACCGGTTAATAATGGGGATTTTGTAATCAAAGAAAAACACGGTAATTTCAGGAGAAACATCAGAAGTGCTTTATTCAAAGTAATGTCCATCGCTAGCTACACATTTCCCCCATCTTTCAGGTAATTTGTGGATACCGTCCCAATAGAACTTTTCTTGTTTTGAGGCAAACCATTCAGAGACCCAATTTTCCACTTCTTTGTACGTTTTGAAGTGCTGCTCAGAAAGTACGTGTGCCATCGATCAGAACAAGTGCTAATCTGAAGGAGCAAGGTCTGGGGAATACGGCGGGTGGGTTAATACTTCCCAGGCAAGATCTTTTAACTTGTCTTTAACTGGTTTAAAGTGTGTGATGGTGCATCATCATGAAGCAAAATTACTTTGCCATGTCTTCTGGCACATTCTGGTCGTTTCATGATCAAAACGTGGTTCAAATTGATTATTTGTTGTTGGTAGCGATCAGTATTAATAGCTTCACCTAGGTTTAACAGCTCATAATACACTACACCTTCCTGATCCCACCAAACGCAGAGCATTGTCTTGCCTCCGAAGCGATTTGGTCTTGCAGTCGATGTTGATGGTTGACCTGGATCAACCCATGATTTTGTGCATTTGGGATTCTCAAAATAAATCCACTTTTCATCGCCAGTCACAATTCGATGCAAAAAAGACTTTCTTTCTTGCCGTTGAAGCAACATTTTACTGATGACTTTTCGATTTTCCATTTGTCTTTCGTTCAGTGGATGTGGCACCCATTTTCCTTCCTTTAAAATCTTTCCCACTGCTTGTAAATGATCAGAAACTGTTTGCTGAGCAACATTTAATCTTTCTGCAAATTGTTTTTGAGTTTGACATGCATCTTCATCCAATAATGCTTGTAATTGTTGGTCTTCAAATTTTTTTGGTTGACCTGGATGTTGTCTTTCACATTGAAATCATCATTTTTAAAGCGTTTAAACCAACGTTCACAAGTATCTTGAGATGGAGCATTTTCACCATAAGCTTCCCAAAGTATACGATAACTTTTTCTTCAAAATAATGAATTAAAACTTCCCGCAAATGCTCTTTTGGCATGAATTCAACATTTTTAAGTGTAAAAATATCTATGATGTTAACACCTTCAGCAAATTTGCCATGAAGTTTTGAAGCTTGCTGTCAATACAACAAAATAGCATACATATCAAATTGCATATATATCAACATATGTGTAAATCCATCTATTGAAAAAAATCCACATTATTAACTGGTACACCTAGTAGGTCTTATTAGCTTTTTATTTAATTTTAATTTTTTAAAATCTTTACTGTTCAAAGGATTACATATGTCCCCCTTTTTCCCCCTCCTTATAAACAAAAGATATGCATTTCAATTTGTTAAGCTCTAGTTTTGCTTTAAAATATTTTACACTAGGACACTATAAATGCTTGATAAACCAGAAGTTTTCATTAGCTCTGCAGTACTGAGTAATAAGAAGCCTCATAGGACTAAGTCAGTCCCACTCCACGTGAGGGGAAATGGTGGCACACTGTTCCTAAAGACAGTACCCAAGTCAGCTGCCACAGTGCTCTTGGGCCTAATATACTTGGAAATTCAAAGCACAGACCTTGTACTGACAGTTGGGACAAGTCCAATAGAATCAAGTGTCTCATGATGTTTTGGTGATTAGGTGGAGTTTGTTGAACAGCTCCCGAAGACCATCACAGGGAAAATCAAGCGCAACGTCCTAAGAGACCAGGAGTGGGGGCGGACATAGCTGGATGGAAGAGAGCAAGCAGTACCGACAGAGCGGCTTTCTGTTTCCTGATGGTTCAGTGACAACTCTCTTAAAATGCGTAAGATTTTTCCTGGTTAAAAACTCAACTGAGTCTATGTTTTGTACTTAGCCAAAAAATAAATAAAAATCTAAATATTGGGAAGAAAATTGTTATGATAACTAAACCGACACAGGCAATGATTGTGATTAATGGTGTTTAAAATTGCAGGGATCAAATGATTGCTTGGAAATACACAGTAGACAATGAATTTATTTTGTGCCTGATTAAAAAAAAATAAAGATTAGAAGTATTCTAAGAGAAATGCTCAAGACAGAATTCTGCTTAATATTTTTATATATTACTAATTCTTTTTTTTCTTTTTTTTATTAAGGTATTATATGTGTACATATCTTACCATTGCCCCCCCCTCCACCTCACTCCCATACATGCCCTCACCCCCCAGAGTTTTGTGACCATTGGTTATGCTTACATGCATGCATACAAGTCCTTCGGTTGATCTCTTATCTCCCCCACCTCTCCCTAACCTTCCCGCTGTAATTTGTCATTCTGTTTGATGCTTTACTGTCTCTATATCTATCTTTTTTTTCAACAGTTTATAATTTTCTTTATTATCCATAAATGAGTGAGATCATGTGGTATTTTTCTTTCATTGACTGGCTTATATCACTTAGCATGATGTTCTCCAATTCCATCCAGGTTGCTGCAAATGGTGAGCAATCCTTCTTTTTTATGGCAGCATAATATTCCATTGTGTAGATGTACCATAGTTTTCTGATCCAGTCATCTGCTGATGGACACCTAGGCTGTTTCCAAATCTTAGCTATTGTAAATTGTGCTGCTAAGAACATAGGGGTGCATATATCCTTTCTTATTGGTGTTTCCAGTTTCTTAGGATATACTCCTAGGAGTGGGATTACTGGGTCAAATGGGAGTTCCATTTTCAGATTTTTAAGGAAACTCTATACTGTTTTCCACAATGGCTGCACCAGTCTACATTAACACCAGCAGTGCACGAGTGTTCCTTTTTCTCCACATACTCGCCAACACTTGCTGTTTCTTGATTTGTTGATGATAGCCATTCTGGCCGGTGTGAGATGGTACCGCATTGTCGTTTTGATTTGCATCTCTCAGATAATTAGTGACTTTGAGCATGTTTTCATGTGTCTTCTGGCCTTCCTTCTGTCTTCTTTTGAAAAGATTCTATTTAGGTCCGTTGCCCAATTTTTTATTGGATCATTTATCTTCCTTTTATTAAGTTGCATAAGCTGCCTGTAGATGTTGGAGATTAAACGTTTATCAGTGATATCATTTGCAAATATGTTCTCCCATACAGTGAGAATTCTTGTTGTTTTGTTGATAGTTTCTTTTGCTGTAAATAAGCTTCTTATTTTGATGTAGTCCCATTTGTTTATTTTCTATTTAGCTTCCATTGCCCTAGGGGCAGTATCAGTGAAGAAGTTCTTTTGGCATATGTCTGAGATTTTGCTGCCTGTGGATTCCTCTAGTATTTTTATGCTTTCCCGTCTTACGTTTAAGTCCTTTATCCATTTTGAGTTGATTTTTGTGTATGGTGTAAGTTGGTGATCTAGTTTCATTTTTTTGCATGTATCTGTCCAATTTTCCCAACACCATTTATTGAAGAGACTGCCTTGACTCCATTGTATGTTCATGCCTCCTTTGTCAAATATTAATTTAGCATAGTGGTTTGGGTCGATATCTGGATTCTCTATTCTATTCCATTGATCTATATGTCTGTTCTTGTGCCAGTACCAGGCTGTTTGAGGACAGTGGCTTTGTAATATAGCTTGAAATCTGGTATTGAGATCCCTCCTACCTTATTATTCTTTCTCAGGATTGCTGTGGCTATTTGGGGTCTTTTTTTATTCCAGATGAATTTTTGGAGAGTTCGTTCTAGGTGTGTGAAATATGCCGTTGGTATTTTAATTGGGAGTGCATTGAATCTATAGATTGCTTTGGGTAGTATGGACATTTTAATGATGTTGATTCTACCAACCCATGAACATGGTATGTTCTTCCATCTGTTTACGTCTTCCTCTATCTCTTTTTTTCAGTGTCCTGTAGTTTTCCGCGTACAGGACTTTTACCTCCTTAGTTAAGTTTATTCCTAGGTATCAATTTTTTTGGAGTGATGGTAAATGGGATTGCTTTTTCAGTATCTCTTTCTGTAAGTTCAATATTGGTGTATAAAAAGGCTATAGATTTCTTTTTTTTTTTTTAATATATTTTATTGATTTTTTTACAGAGAGGAAGAGAGAGGGATAGAGAGCTAGAAACATCGATGAGAAAGAAACATCAATCAGCCGCCTCCTGCACACCTCCTACTGGGGATGTGCCCGCAACCAAGGTACACGCCCCTGACCGGAATCGAACCTGGGACCCTTGAGTCCACAGGCCGACGCTCTATCCACTGAGCCAAACCGGTTTCGGCGGCTATAGATTTCTTGGCGTTAATTGTGTATCCTGCTACATTGCTGAATTCATTTATTAAGTCTATTAGTTTTTTGATGGAGTCTTTCAGGTTTTTTATGTACAATATCATGTCATCTGTAAATAAGGACAGCTTTACTTGTTCTTTTCCAATTTGGATGCCTTTTATTTCTTTTTGTCTCATTGCAATGTCTAATACTTCCAGTACTATGTCAAACAGGAGTGGTGAGAGTGGGCATCCCTGTCTTGTTCCTGTTCTTAGGGGAAATGGTTTTAGTTTTTGCCTATTGAGTATGTTTGCTGTGGGTTTATCATATATAGCTTTTATTATGTTGAGATATGATCCTTCTATTCCCACCTTGAGGGTTTTTTTAAAGAAAGGGTGTTGGATTTTGTCAAATGCTTTTTCTGCATCAATTGATATGACTATGTGATTTTTATCTGTTTTTTTATGTGATGTATCACTTTTATTGATTTGTGGATATTGTACCATCCTTGCATTCCTGGGATAAATCCTACTTGGGCATGGTGTATGATCTTTCTGATGTACTGCTGGAGCCGATTTGCTAAAATTTTGTTGAGGATTTTGGCATCAATGTTCATGAGGGATATTGGTCTGTAAGTCTCTTTCATTGTGTTGTCTTTATCTGGTTTGGTATTAGGGTGATGCTGGCTTCATAGAAGGAGCCTGGAAGTGTTCCTTCCTCTTGAATTTTTTGGAATAGTCTGAGGAGGATAGGTTTTAGTTCTTCCTTGAATGTTTGGTAAAACTCTACTGTGAAGCCGTCTGGCCCCGGGCTTTTGTTTGCCGGAAGCTTTTTGATGACTGCTTCAATTTCTTCCATAGTTACTGGCCTGTTAAGCTGTTTAGATTCTTCCTGATTGAGTTTTGGAAGGTTATATTTTTCTAGGAATATGTCCATTTCCTCCAGGTTGTCCAGTTTGTTGGAATAGAGTTGTTCGTAGTATTTTGAAACAATCCTTTTTATTTCAGCGGGGTCTATTGTTATTTCACCTCTTTCATTTCTGATTTTGTTTATTTGAGTCCTCTCGCTTTGCTTCTTGGTGAGCCTGGCTAGAGGTTCATCAATCTTGTTTATCCTTTCAAAGAACCAGCTCTTGGTTTTGTTGATCTTTTGTATTGTTTCTTTGGTCTCTATGTCATTTATCTCTGCTCTGATCTTTATCATTTCCTTCCTTCTGCTTACACTGGGCTTTTCTTGTTGCTCTCTCTCTAACTCTTTGAGTTGTTGGGTTAGGTAATTTATTACCATTGTTTCTTGTTTTTTGCAGTAGGCTTGTAGAGCTATGAACTTCCCTCTCAGGACTGCTTTCGCTGTGTCCCATAGATTTTAGATTGTTGTTTTTATTGGCATTTGTTGCCATGATGTTTTTTATTTCTTCCTTGATCTCTCTGGTAACCCAGTCATTGTTTAACAGCATGCTGTTTAGTCTCCATGTGTTTGATTTCCTTGGATTGTCTTTATTTTTGATTTCCAGTTTTATGTCACTGTGGTCTGAGAAGATGTTTGATATGATTTCTATCTTCTTGAATTTGGAGAGACTTTGCCTATGTCCCAACATATACTCTATCTTTGAAAATGACCCATGTGCACTTGAGAAGAATGTATATTCTGTGGCTTTGGGGTTAAATGTTCTGAAGATGTCAATTAATTCCATCTGGTCTAGTGAGTCACTCTGGATTGATGTTTCTTTGCTGATTTTTTGTTTAGAGGATTTGTCCAATGGTGATAGTGGGGCATTAAAATCTACTATGATTGTATTGCTGTTAATCTCTCCCTTGATATCCTCCAAGAGTTTTATGTATTTGGGTGCTCCTGTATTGGGTGCGTATATGTTTACCAGAGTTATTTCTTCTTGTTGGATTGCTCCCTTTAGTGTTATGAAGTGGCCTTCCTTATCTCTTTTTATGTCCTTCACTTTGAGATCTAATTTGTCAGATATAAGTATTGCTACCTCAGCTTTTTTTTCATTTCCATTCGCCTGGAAAACCTTTTTCCATCCCTTCACCTCAGTCTGTGTGTGTCTTTTTTTGAGGTGGGTTTCTTGTAGACAGCAGATGTATGGGTCTTGTTTTCTTATCCATTCTGTTACCCTATGTCTTTTGATTGGGGCATTTAATCTATTTACATTTAAAGTTATTATTGATAGGTACACATTGGTCACCATTTTTATTCTATACCCTTGTGTTCCTTCTTTGTTTCCTGTTTCTTTTTTCTTTCTTTTTTCTTTTTTTAATTTACAGCAGACCCTTTAGCATTTCTTGCATTGCTGGTTTGGTGGTAATAAATTCCCTTAGTCCTTTTTTGTCTGTGAATCTCCTGATTTCACCTTCAATTTTTCTTGATAGCCTTGCTGGGTACAGTATTCTTGAATTGAGACCCTTCCTTTACATGACTTTGTATATTTCATTCCATCCCCTTCTGGCCTGATGAGTTTCTGTTGAGAAATCAGTTGCTAGTCTGATGGGGGTTCCTTTGTATGTAACTTTCTGTCTCTCTCTGGCCACTTTTAAGATTCTTACTTTGTCATTGGTGTTTGCCAATTTAATTATAATGTGCCTTGGTGTCGGTCTTTTGGGGTTCATTTTGCTTGGGACTCTGTGAGCTTCTTGGATTTGTGTGGCGTTTTTCTACCCTATATCAGGAACGTTTTCTGTCATTTCTTCAAACAGGTTTTCTATTCCTTGCTCAGTTTCCTTTCCTTCTGGAACCCCTATTATGCAGATGTTGTTTTGTTTTGTGTTGTCCCAAAGTTCCCTTAGGCTCTCCTCCTGCTTTTTAATTTTTTTTTCTAGAAGCTGCTCTGCTTGGGTATTTTTTTCCATCTTGTCTTCCAGCTCACTGATGCGGTCCTCTGCTTCTTCTAGTCTAGTCTTGATGCTTTCTATTGAGTTCTTTACAGCAGCGATGTCATTTTTCATTTCTTCTTCATTTCCTCTGGGTTCTTACTCATATTGTCGAATTTGTCTTCCATTCTTTTCAGCCATCTTATGACCATTTCTCTGAATTTTCTCTGATAGGTTGCTTGCCTCTAACTCGTTTACTTCCTTTTCTGGTGATGCCTGCCTTTCTTTCATATGCAGGCTGTTTCTTTGTCTCCCCATGGTCTCTCTTCTCCGGATGTCTGGTTATGTAGTTCTCTCTCTCCTGTGTTGATTTAAAGACACAAAATACAACACAACCAGGTACAACACACAAGGCACTGAACAGCGATGTATTCACGATATTAATAACCTCCAATAAAGGTGACCACCAGAAAAAGGCAAATTAGAGGATAGGAGCGAAAGAAGAGTAAAAAGAAAGAAGAAGAAAAAAGGAGTGTCAAAATGAAATTGGGAAAAGGAGAAAAAAATATATGAGAGACTAGAACGAGTCTAAGAGAGAAAAGAGGAACAAACTATATGGAGAGAAAACTCCCAAAAGAACAACCACTAATCACAGCAAATGCCAGCAACAAGTACCTGGAGATTAATACAACTTACAACACCAACTAATATCAAGCGAGGCAAGGGACAACAGAAATAAAAAACAAACAAAAGCACAGCAAACAAACAAACAAAAAGAATAAGCAAAACAATCTCACAAAAAAAGTATAAAAATTCGATATAATCAACATTCAAGTAAACAACAACAAAAGGACAGAGAGAAAAACACTTTTTTTTATGGATAGTTAAGACAGCGAAGAGAGAGGTGTGTATGGATTTGGAACAGAGGACTGGAAATTAGATATATAAGTAGGGTGAAATTTTAGCAGGGGGTAAACAGAAAGAATAGGGAAAATCTAGAGCAGGAAAGGGTTAAGATAAACAGGACACCAAAAGGGGAAAGGTTAGGAAGAGAGTGATGGCACAAAGGTAGAGTTGAGATAGAATAAAACGATGGTGAAGGGAAGATGAAAATAGAATGTAGAACACTAATCCCGAAGTAAAGAGAAAATAAAATGACACTTAAAAAAAAAAAAAACTAATAAAAAAAACAATAAAATAAAAAAAGGTAAAATAGTAATAGTAATAATGCTGATTGCAAATAAAAATGTAATAATTAAAAAGGTAAAATCAAGTGAGGAAAAAAGAAAAAAATAGTTTCTCTAAATGATGCAAAAAATTAAAATAAAAAATAAAATAAAATGTGCAGTAGTGGTCATTCACTTCCTCTATTGTTCTGTTTGGCAAGCCTGTTTCCCAGTCCGGACAGTATTGCAGTTCCCGGCGTTTCACTGCTCCTCAGTGTTGTAATCCAGACCTGATTTTTAAGCAGGCAGTTTTTTAATTTCTAGTAATCCTTGATTTTTGATTACTCTAGGGTCAATTTGTGATTCAGCCTCTGGGTAGCAGTGTTTCTGGGTTGACTTCCAGGACTCTAGGCCTCTCTAGCCTTTTTTCTCTGTGGCACTCAATACCGGTTTGAGGAGGCTGACAGGCAAGTTTAAGCAGACTTCACACCCCTGAAACTCCTAGGCTATCCCTCCGCGTCTGATCAAAACGGGTTGCTCTTTAGAGATCCCCCCCCCGTTAGCAGCTCTGATTGCACCCTTCCACAATCACGGATCATAGTGGCCCCAACAGCCACGGACTTCTCCAGGGACAGACCTCCCTGGTCCTCCAGCTACCGCAGTGTGCACGCATTTTTTTTTTTTTCTCTCCTGCCGGGACTAGAGACCTTACCCTATCCCCGTGAAATCTGACCTTTCCGTGGTGAAGAGCTCCTTTGAGTCTAAGTGTTCGCACCGTGCTCGCTTCGGCAGCACATATACTAAGTGTTCGCGCCACCTGGGACCGGTGTTCTGGGGCTCACAGCTGTTCGGCAGTTGCTGCAGTTGTTGATTTTCAGGCCTCTGGCAGAACCCACTTTCCCTTGCAAGATGGCGAGGTTTCCCGTCCGAGCCCGGAGCTCCGGGAAGGGACCCAGGCGCAACCGCAGTGGGGTCTGCCCCATCAGGGGAACCACGTCCAGCAGTCCCCCACCTTCTCCTGGAGTTCAGCTGTCCCTTAGCTTGAGAACAAACACTCCCAATGCAACCCTCAGCTGTTCTTTCTTTCTGCTCCGGGACAAGCCTCAGGACCCGTCTGTCTATTCTGCCGCCATTTTCTCCCCCTATATTACTAATTCTTTAAGGGGGAATAAAATATTAATGTTAAAACAAGAAATAAACATGTAATTCAAAAGCCAGTAAGTAAATGTAAGTACTATATTACTAGTTATCATTCTGAAGTAAATTCACTATAAAATACCTGAAACGTGGACCACTTAAAAGTAATTATTAAAAATCAATTTTTGTATCTTTACATTTTAGAACAATGTAATAACTTTTATCAGTACACAACTCATGTACTGGGTAGGGTCCCTAGGCCTGGCCGGCAATCAGGGACCATCAGGTTCCCCACCTTCCTTCCCTCACTCCCTCAGTGCCCTGCCGCTGCCACAGGTCACTCACCATGTTCCGCGCCACCCCTTGGTGGTCAGCACATGTCATAGCGAGCAACTGAACTTTCGGCCTCCCAGTTGAACTCTGGAGGGGACACTTTGCATATTAGCCTTTTATAGATATAAAAGACAATTTGACATATAAACATCTTTTGTGCTATGTCTATTATAAAGCAAAAGATTTATTAAGAGGCAGAAAGAGAAAAAAAGTACAGAACACCAATCTTTATTGAACAATTTTATTTTGATTTTTTCTAAAAATATCAGGAGCTATAAAAAAAACAAGCTCAATATTTGGCTGTACCAAAATCAGTACAAGTAAAACCAAAAGCAATGCAAGTAAGAATAACATTCAGAAATCATGTTTAATGTTAAAGAAACATGTTTGAAAGTATCAAGTTTAATGCTCGTTTCTCCATAGAGTAAAACAAGTTTACTGGACTACAACACCATGGGGTACTTTTTAAAACAGACATAATTTTTTTAAAAGGAAAATTTAAAGAAAGCATTCATTTCTAACCTGGAACCTCGTCACTTATAGAATAACATGCTCAAATGTCAGCGAACATGAAGTTGGTAACGTTGAAAACGAGTCTCACTGGATGAACTCAGATTCCAACAAAACACAGCCCTTCCAGCTGGGAGGTCAGCTCTGGTCACAGTCAGGTCTCCTGAACATAAACACACAGTGGGGAGTAAAACAAACGACTACACCTGGATCTTCCTGTAGTAGCAGCTTTCACGAAATTAAAGGAACCCAGCTCCGCAGGTGCAAGTACGGCCACTTTAATTCCAAGTCCCAGAGTCTTGCACTGTTGAAATAAAAATAATCTTTGACTTGGAGCAAGTCTGATGAAGGCACCAGAATCCTATCCTGTTCCCCAAAATGATACTTTGAATGCTCTTATCATCCTTTCAAGTTGACTTCAACCTATTAGGAGCTGACATTCTAAGTATGTAAGGACATGTAGGGAAGTCCCAGCCTTACCTGCATTAGCAGCCCTGTCTATTCCCCTTGCCCATCCAAATCTTCTAGTGTGGTTTGCCGACACATGCTCACTAGTCCCTAAACCAGCGGTTCTCAACCTGTGGGTCGCGACCCCTTTGGGGGTCAAACGACCCTTTCACAGGGGTCGCCAAAGACCATTGGAAATCACAGATATTTACATTACAATTCATAACAGTAGCAAAATTACAGTTATGAAGTAGCAACGAAAATAACTTTATGGTTGGGGGTCACCACAACATGAGGAACTGTATTAAAGGGTCGCGGCATTAGGAAGGTTGAGAACCACTGCTCTAAGGAAACTGTCAGCAGGGCTGCTCTGTGTGAGCACGGTGTTATGCAAGGACAAGAAGTTCAAAAAACAAAATTTTCAGTAGCAATTTTATATGGAACCCCAGCAACAGCTCACAGAATCCCAGTAGAGAAACTCACCTCCAATATCAAATGATTTCTTTTCCTATAAGAGGTCCTTTTCATTTGACTCAGAGCCTTCTGTGACTTGACTTGCAAGTTCAGGTTTAGCTTCTCCCTCATTTGCCACCTGTGTCTCAGATACATGTTTTGCCTGCCCCTGCTCCTCACTGTTCTCTGGTACCTGCTGGCTATTTTTTCCTTCTGCTGGGTCATTTTGATTTGATCTGTCACCAGCTTCCAATTTAGCTTCTCCATTTCCTGCTTGGGCTGCCTGCTTGGGGTCAAGCGGCTGCGGGTCCTGAGCGCTCTTGGCCACCTCCTGGAGATTATACTTCCTGAACAACACATAATCTCTCACAACACTCAGGCAGCAGACAGCTTTAATGATTTCTACTACCACTGTGTACTGTGGGTTGGTAAGATCCACTTTGTTTTCTGAGTTGAGGCTTCCTACTATTCCTGCAACAAAAAGAAGAGAGGATACTGTGAAGCTTCATGGATGCAAAACCATTCTTTCATCTCTCTGCCTGGGACTTGTTAAAGCAAAACACATACAAGGCCTGTCACATACCCTGAACTCTTTCAAAAAATAAATGCAAATCAAACCCTGAGACATTTAATAAGAGTACTTATTTTCCAAAGAAAAATTCAATCTTGGTTTGGAAAAGACTTAACCTTTTGCACTCGGATGTCGAGTGTGACTCGACACGGTTAGCATCGGTAGCTAGAGATTAAAATTACTCTTTGAATGTATCAATAATTTGAAATATAAAAAAATCCAAATAAATAAGTTTGTATGAAAAGAAACTCCAGTTTTTTATTCTACTGCCACGCTTTGTCAAATCTGGGGTATTTAAAAAATTAAATCCCAAGTAGAATAAAGGAATCGAGAAAAAAACAAGTGAGTCCAAAGGGTTAATATCTAACTATCAGAAAACCTCATATCCAATATACTGAAATCAGTTAGGTTTGATATTATTTTAAAGACATTTTAATATACTTGCTCTACGCTAAAAAATGTAAGCCTTAAACCTTTAAAAACTTATTTTTTAAAAATTATTTTTTTCAGTTACAGTTTACATTTGATATTATTCTGTATTAGTTTCAGAAAAACAGTATAGTGGTTTGACAAACACATAATTTATGGAATGGTCCCCCCAACCCCCACCGATATTACCCACCTGACCTCATTCATAATCATACTAGTGGCCCAGTGCACGAAATTTGTGCATGGGTGTGTGTGTGTGTGTGTGTGTGTGTGTGTGTGTGTGTGTGTGTATGTGTGTCCCTCAGCCCAACCTGCACCCTCACCAATCTGGGACCCTTCAGGGGATGTCCGACTGCTGGTTTAGGCATGGTGGGATCAGGCCTAAACCGGCAGTCGGACATCCCTCTCACAATCTGAGACCACTGGCTCCTAACTGCTCACCTGCCTCCCTGCCTGCTCGCCCCTAACCGCCTCCCCATGCGAGCCTGCCTGCCCCCAACTGCCCCCCTTGCTAGCCTGGTCGCCCCCAACTGCCCCCCCTTGCTAGCCTGCTTGCCCCCAACTGCCCCCCCCGCCAGCCTGCTTGCCCCAACTGCCCCCCCTCCTGCCGGCCTGCTCGCCCCCAACTGGCCCCCCCCACCCACCGACCTTATCACCCCCAACTGCCCTCCCCTCCTGGCCTGATTGCCCCTAACCACCTCTGCCTCGGCCCCACCACCATGGCTTTGTCCGGAAAGACATCTGGAAGGTCTCCCAGTCTAGTTAGCATATTACCCTTTTATCATAATTATATTGTTGACTATATTCCTTACATGGTGCTTTACATTCCTGTGACTATTCTTAACTACCAATTTGTACTTCTTAATTCCTTCACCTTTTCACCTAGTCCTCCAACCACTCCCCTCTATCAACCGTCGCTCTGTTTGCTGTACCTATGAGTCTCTTTAGATTTATTCTGTTCTTCAGATTCCACATATACGTGAAATTATAAGGTATTTGTCTTTTTCTGTCTGACTTTTATCACTTAGCAAAATATCCTCTAGATCAGTGGTTCTCAACCTTCCTAATGCCGTGACCCTTTAATACAGTTCCTCATGTTGTGGTGACCCCCAACCATAGAAGTATTTTCGATGCTACTTCATAACGGTAATTTTGCTACTGTTATGAATCGTAATGTAAATATCTGTGTTTTCTGACGGTCTTAGGTGACCCTGCTAGCAGTTCTCAACCTGTGGGTCGCGACATTCAGAAGGTTGAGAAGCACTGCTCTAGATCCATCCGTGCTGTCGCAAAAAGTACAACCCAAGTAGTACTCCATTGTGTGTTATGTAGATGTATCATAGGTTTTTTATACACTTGTTTATTGATAAGCACTTGGGTTGCTTCGATATCTTGGCTATTGTAAATAATGCTGCAATGCCGAAACCGGTTTGGCTCAGTGGATAGAGCGTCGGCCTGCGGACTCAAGGGTCCCAGGTTCGATTCCAGTCAAGGGCATGTACCTTGGTTGCGGGCACATCCCCAGTGGGGGGTGTGCAAGAGGCAGCTGATCGATGTTTCTCTCTCATCGATGTTTCTAACTCTCTATCCCTCTCTCTTCCTTTCTGTAAAAAATCAATAAAATATATTAAAAAAAAAGGTGAATATATAGATATACTTTAAAAAAAAAAATAATGCTGCAATGAATATGGTAATGCATATATTCTTTCAAATTAGTGTTTTGGGCTTCTTTGGACATATTTTCAGAAGTGGAATCACTGGGTCATAGGGCAATTCTTTATATCAATAGATGCAAAAAAGCACTTGACAAAATCCAGCACCCATTTATGATAAAAACTCTCAGCAAAGTGGGAACAGAGGAAACATATCCTATATAATAAAGAGGGAATATGCAAATTGACCATACCTCTGCAACAAAGATGGTGGCGCCCACAGCGGAGGCAGGGGGTTTCCGTAACACAAGATGGCTGGGCCCACAGCGGAGACCAAGTTCCCTTAACGAGCAATCACCAGGGACCTGAGGCTGCCCCCCCCGCCCTGCCCTGTGGGGCTTGACAGGGGACCTCAGGCCATGTCCCCCGCCCTGGCACCGGGCTGGGGGACCTCAGGCTGTGCCTCCCGCCTTGGCACCGGGCTGGGGGACCTGAGGCCACACCCCCGCCCGGTGGGGCTTGACAGGGGACTTCAAGGTGTGCCTCCCACCCCGGTGCTGGGCCGAGGGACCTCAGGCTGCTCCCCCAGCCGGGTGGGGCTTGACGGGGGACCTGAGGCTGTGCCCCCCATCCTTGTGGGGCTTGACAGGGAACCTGAGGCTGTGCCCCCCTCCCGACGCTGGGCCGGGGGACCTGAGGCTGAGCCTGCCCCCCAGCAGGGCTTGACAGGGGATCTCAGGCCGCATCCTCCTGCTAGCAGGGTCACCTAAGACGTGGCTTGATGGGGGACCTCAAGGCGGGCCCCCCACCCTGGCCCGGGCTGTGGGACCTGAGGCTGCACCCCTTGCCCGGCGGGGCTTGACAAGTGTGGGACTGGCCAGGTCTGGATCTAGCCCAATGGGGGGAGGAGGGATGGGGGACGGCCAGGTCTGGGTCTCGCGCAATTGTAATTTTGAGGTGCACATGGGTGGGAAGGGACTTGACTCGTGGTGCACCCCAGACTTTGACAGGAGGAAGATTTTCATATACATTTTACTAATTTTCTTTCATCTCTGACACTTCTATTATAGAAAAAGGGCAAATAGCAATATTAAAATATTTCCTCTAATTAATCCCGTTTTAATGTGCATGAATTTTGTGCACTGGGCCACTAGTCTCTACATAATAAAGGCCACATATAACAAACCCAAAGCCAACAGCATACTCAATAAGGAAAAACTAAAAGTGTTTCCCTTAAAGTCAGAAAAAAGACAGGGATGTCCACTTTCACCACTCTTATTCAACATAGCACTAGAAGTCCTAGCCACAGTGATCCGACAAGAAGAAATAAAAGGCATCCAAATTGGACAGGAATAAGTAAAACTGTTATTATTTGCAGATGACACAATACTGTATTTAGAGAGCCCTGTATATTCCACACAAAAAAACTACTAAAACTGATACATGAACTCAGTAAAGTAGCAGGATACACAATAAATACCCAAATACCAGTTGCATTTTTATATGACAACTAGAGGCCCAGTGCACGAATCTGTGCATGGGTAGGGTCCCTAGGCCTGGCCGGCGATCAGGGCCTTCTCGCCCAGACCCAATTGGGGCCTGCCAGCCGGGGGGGGAGGCCACAGGAGGCTGGCCGGCCGCCCAGCTGGGGTAGGTTGCCTGGCCGTGGGAGGTTGGCTGTGGGAACACATTGACACCAGGGGACAACTCCTGCGTTGAGCGTCTGCCCCGTGGTGGTCAGTGCACATCATAGCGACTGGTCAACTGGTCATAACGGTTGCTTAGGCTTTTATATATATAATGAACTATCAGAAAGGAAAATTAAAAACACATCCACTTACAACTGCATAAAAGATACCTAGGAATAAATTTATTTTATTTTACTGATTCCAGAGGAGGAGGAAGGAAGGGGTAGAGAGATGGGAGGGAGGAAAGGAAGGGAGGAAGGGGGAGAGAAACAGAGAGAACCATGGCTGTGAGAGACATATATCAATCAGTTGCCTCCCATTCTTGCCCCAACTGGGGTTGAACCCACAACCTAGGTATGTGCCCTGACTGGGAATCAACTCCATGGGTTGACTATCCAACCAAATGAGTCACATCAGCCAGGGCCCTAGGGATAAATTTAACCAAGGAGATCACAGAAAATGATAAAACACTGAAGAAAGAAATCAAAGAAGATACTAATAAGTA
Organism: Ia io; assembly: GCA_025583905.1. Taxonomy (NCBI): domain Eukaryota; kingdom Metazoa; phylum Chordata; class Mammalia; order Chiroptera; family Vespertilionidae; genus Ia; species Ia io. The sequence goes on along the minus strand of JAJQQW010000010.1, from coordinate 115,250,529 downwards.
GAAATATATACCATGCAATCTATAGATTCAACACAATTCCTATCAAAATTCCAATGGTATATTTCACAGAACTAGAACAAATAATCCAAAAATTTGTATGGAAATACAAAAGACCCAAATAACGACAGAAATCTTTTATTTTTTTTTAACTGATTTTAGTGAGAGAGTAAGGGAGAGGGAGAGAGAAAGATAGATGTAACTGAGAAACATCAATCGGCTGCCTCCCATATGCGCCCTGACTGGGGATCAAACCCACATCTTGTATATGTGCCCTGACCAGGAACTGAACTCACAACCCTTTGGTGCATGGGACCACACTCCAACCAACTAAGCCACATGGACCAGGACGGCGACAGATATCTTGAAAAAAGAAGACAAAGTGGGAGGTATCACACTACCTAATATCAAACTATACTACAAAGCCATCGAAATCAATACAGCATGGCACAGGCATAAAAACAGACACAGATCATGGAACCAGAGAGAGTCCAGAGATAAAACACCCCTATCCAGTCAATTAATCTTTGATAAAGGAAGCAAAAATGTACAAAGGGACAAAAACAGTCTATTCAATAAATGGTGCTGGAAAAATTGGATGAATACATGCAAAAACAAAAAGGAAGGAAAAGAAAGGAAGGGAAAGGGAAGGAAAGAAAACTAGACCACTTTATTACTTCATACATAAGAATAAACTCAAGCCCTAACTGATTTGGCTCAGTGGATAGAGCATTGGCCTGCGGGCTGAAGGGTCCCAGGTTCGATTCCGGTCAAGGGCATGTACCTTGGTTGCAAGCACATCCCAATAGGGGTGTGCAGGAGGCAGCTGATAGATGTTTCTCTCTCATGGATGTTTCTAACTCTCTATCCCTCTCCCTTCCTCTCTGTAAAAAATCAATAAAATATATATTTTTTTAAAAAAAGAATAAACTCAAAATTGATTAAAAACATAAATTTAAAGTCTCAAAACTATAAAACCCCTAGAAGAACATAGGAGTAACATCTCGGACGTTTCTCGTAGCGATATTCTTCCGACACCTCTTCTCAGGCAAAGAAAACAAAGAAAAAATAAACAAATGGCACTACAGTAAACTAAAAAATTTTTGTACAGCGAAATGAAGAGACAATTTACAGAATGGGAGAGCGTAATCACCAATGACATGTCCAATAAGAAATTAGTATCAAAATTTATAAAGAACTCAGACAATTCAAAACCAGAAAAACAAACAACCCAATTTATTTTTTTTTTATATATATATTTTATTGATTTTTTACAGAGAGGAAGAGAGAGGGATAGAGAGTTAGAAACATCGATGAGAGAGAAACATCGATCAGCTGCCTCTTGCACACCCCCTACTGGGGATGTGCCCGCAACCAAGGTACATGCCCTTGACCAGAATCAAACCTGGGACCCTTGAGTCCGCAGGCTGATGCTCTATCCACTGAGCCAAACCGGTTTTGGCCAAACAACCCAATTTAAAAGTGGGGCCAGCCAGCATGGCTCAGTGGTTGAGGTCAACCTAGGAACCAGGTGGTCACAGTTTGATTCCCAGTCACTGCCCATGACTGGGTTTCGGACTCGATCCCCAGCATGGGACGTGCAGGAGGCAGCCAATCAATGATTCTCTCTCATTATTGATGTTTCTATCTCTCTCTCTCTTCCTTCCTCTCTAAAATCAATCTATTTATATATGCAGAAGACCTGAGTAGACACTTCTCCAAAGGCAACACACAGATGGCCAATAGACACATGAGAAGATGCTCAACGTCACTAATCATCAGAGAGATGCAAACCACACCACAATTAGATATCACCTCACACCTGTCAGAATGGCTATCATCAATATCATCAATAAAGTGGAGAAAAGGGAGCACTGTTGGTGGGAATGTAGACTGGTGCAATCACTTTGGAAAACAGTGTGGAGTTTCCTAAAAAAAATTCGTACAAACAAGAACAAGAATTACCTTGCACACCAATGTAAAATCACTAAGAGAAATTTACCTGCCAATTCTTTGATAACTTCTTCTCTATTCACATGACTGTTATTTCGAGCTTTATATACAATCTGAAATGTCCCTTTATTTGGAGCTTTAAACCAGGGTTCCAAAAAAGTTTCTGCATATTTTTTCATATCTTCTAAGAAAGCCTTGCATGTGCCTGAGATGGGTAACATTCGTAGAATAACCCGGGTCTTCTTCTTCTTGGTTTTGTACATATCCTGGAGAATATGATGTACTAGTTTCTCAGGTTCTACAAGAAAAGGGGGAAAAACAGCACGAAACAGACAAGTTGAGAATCTAAGTTTTCAGACATTTTAAAGCCTCTTCAAACTCTCTAAAATGAATTTTCATCGTCAGTGACATAAGTTGACAATAAAGAATTGATCACAATGAATTTTAAATAAGTCTAACCAACCATGTTTTCCAACTAGTATTTCTTCAATGCCTACTATGTATTAATACCATATCTAGTATTTTAACTCTTCAGCATTACTGCTTTTACCAAAAACAACTGTTCAGGAAGATAACGGAGTTACATTTTTATGATATCTGTCTTATTCAATGATAAAATCATACTGTTTTCCTATAAAAAATGGCAACTATCTAAGTAACAAACATTAAATAGTACACATTTTACAAAAACAAGCAAGAATCTGCAAATCACTTAAAAAGATTTAATTAATCCAGAAGCTAAGTTTGTACATAAATCCAGATCTCAGACCTTAGAGGAGCCCCAGACCATGACCTGCACAAGGTCAGGCGGTAGTCCTTACGTCACATCCTAACAATATACAAATCTGATTGGGGCTGCTCAGTGCTTTCAATACGTTTAAATTAGTTAAGTGCATTTAAAACTCTAGAAACTTCTCCAGAATTCCAACTTCTTTTGAAAAATCAGATGTGGCCCTACCAGGACCACATTCCCTAGAGTCGGAAGCCATTCCAAATGGGCTGGAGCTGGGTAGCAGCTGCCCCTTTTAGACAGCACACGCACTTGTTATACACAAAGAAAATGGCAAACCCAAGTTTCTGCTCCTGCGCCAATGCTATGTCCACCACCCCATTCTGCCTTTCTGTATGCCTCCTGCTGAGACTGCAGAGGGAGCCAGTGCTCTGTGACAGGGAGATGTCCACATCTCAGCGGGCCCGTGATCTCAAGGCGTATTAGCCAGACACACCTATCCCAAGTGTCCTGATGAAGACGACATTATTCGCTCCACTCTCCACCGACTGGAATCTTCTCAGCCTCATCTCCGTAGATGCTTTAATGCCACCAACTTCTTTCTTCAAGGCGGCCTCCACATCGTCGTCGTCCTCTCCCTCGCTTCCAGAGGGCTGCTGATCCTTGTCTGTAAACTGTTTGCATAAAACTAATGAGCAGAGAAGCGGTAACAGCTCATGTGAAAAGCTGTAATAAACTTAAGTGAAACCCCCAGTGGCAGACAGCTCAATATTGACAACAAAAATTTCATTAAGATACTGAGACATCACTTCTTCCAAAATGAGGATTGTGGTGCTTATCATTTGAAAATGTTTCCAAAAACACCCTAACAGTCAGGGACAGAGAGAAATAGGATCATCGGATAAATCATTCCAGGGTGGACCTTCATCCCATCCCTAGATACCTTTGTGCCTAATGACACTCTCCCTTGGGTGAGATTAGACCATGTTGTTGGGGAATTAAAAACGGTTATTTGTATTCTAATGAAGAACAGGAAACAATTCAGGAACTTGCTCTAGGTAGCAGTGTAGAAAGGACAGGCACTACTTGCCCAGTTCTCTGCCCCCTCAATGGAGTTGCCAATCAGGCACTAGTGAGTGTGCACGTTTCTGGGGCCTTTACCATATGCATCAGGAGGCAGTTTATGTACACAGTCAACCTTAGAAAGCACTATCATTATTCTCTTCGTTACCTAAGTCAGCAGAATAAAACGCCATGCTGTGCCCGCCGAGTCCCTGGTGCCAGCCCTCCTTCACTTAACTCGGGGGGTGTCCATACATGTTAGTCCAGATCCTAAGCCAAGAATATAATGATTTGCAAACTGCGACGGGCAATTAAATCTGAAGTGCTACTGGCACAGAAGATTTTACTCTGAAAATGTGTTTATACATGCATTTGAGAAATAACTAGACCTAATACTAACCCACTGTTGCGGAGATACCAATTAGGACAGACATTCCCACAGCCAAGGCGCCCAGGCAGCGGTACCACGTGGCAGAACCCATGCGGACCATCGGGTTTGCTCCTCGTGACCGCGGGCCCTCCCGGCACCTCCTCCGCCCTCGTGTCCTGCTGAACACACTTCAGGCGGCCGGGGCCGCCGCGGTTCACAACCGGAAGCCAGTGCAAGATGGCGGCATTTCCCGCCCAGGGCTCCGCCGCTACCCGACAACGCGAGGGGGCGGGCGCGAGGCCACGCCCCTCCCGCGCAGGCGCAGGGCTCGCGCATGCGTCTGAAGACGGGCGGCCTGCCTTGTTCAGAAGCCTGACGGTAGCCCTGGCGCAGGCCCTACCTTCTCCGGCCCATACAAGTCGTCGCCATACTCGTTGAGCAGGCTGTAGGCTTCCTCCACGCACTTGCGCTCGTTCATGTTGCAGGTAATGAGGACGCCCTGCAGCCCGGGCTCCAGCTGCCGCGGGCCCGCGCCGTCGCCGCGCCGGGCGCGCTTGGCCGGCACGTACTGCGCCTTCCCCTTGCGCTTTCCGCCGCCGCGCGGGGGTGGCTGCGCCGGGCTCGCCATGTGCGCGCAGGGCGCCGCGAGAAGCGCGCTGCTCCGCGGCGGTGGTGGCGACCCTCCCGCTGGCGCCGGTGCCCCGCCGGGCGCGCGAAGGTCCCCGTAGCCCCGCCCCCAAGCTGTTTCCGGTTGCGCTGGTCCTAAAGCCCGCGGCCCGGTGGGCGGGGTGGCGCCCCGTCCCCGTCCCCGCCCGCGCCTCCGCCCCACCCTCGCCCCGGAAGGAGGGGTTTCCCTGGAGCAGTGGCCTGTGACCTTAGAAGCTGGTCTCTAAGGCCATATAGATGGAGCTTGCAAAGCATCGTCTCATTTACGTATTAATATTCATTGATTCAATATTTATTAAGCACCTATGTGCTAGTAATTGCCCTATACTGAGGTTGAGGCTGTTAAAAAGCAAGACACACTTCTTACATTGCCCTTATAAGCCAACATTTCTTAGAAGTCAATGGGGCCTTCCAAAACATCCTACCTATTGTTTGCTCCTATTAAAATGTGCATTTTCCGTAGACTTTCCTTTAATACTCCTGCTGCAGGACCCCAGCCAGAGGTACAAAGAGAAACAGGACACAAAGTACAAGGATCTCCTGAAGTCAGAAACCTGATTATCACAATGAGAAATACAAGGAAACTTAGCCAACTTCTTCACATTAAATTGTCTCCATGGGAACATTTTAATTTGTGAAATACATTTATATTAATACCCAAAATACTGTCTGTCAAATTCTTCACACACGTTTATTTGACACCGATCTTACAACAAGGGACAGTAACCTTTTGGTGAATTACTGTTCCAGGTGCACTTGATTTGGGAGGACACCACATTCCTCACTTTGGGTTCTAACCCCAAATCTACCAATCTTTCCGAAAAGCATGTCAACACTGATTTTTTGCTTCTACCTCTAGTTTGAGAGCAGCCTTTACTTTTCAGAACGCCATTGGTGGAGATTGCATAGCACAGGTTTCTAGAGGTCCTCATTGGTTGTGAAGAATAGTCTTATTAGGCCGGCATTGCTGTGGTGTCAGGAAGCAGAGAAAGAGCTGGCTGAAACTTGTTTTATTTATCTTTTCATTCTAAGTGCCTCGCATAGTGCCCTGTCCATATTAAATAATCAAAAAATGTTGTCAAATTGAACTAACACGAAAAGAAAAGATAATCAAGGAAAGGTTAAGAAGGAAAATACACCCAAGTCCTGACCTCACTGAACCAAGCTAGAAAGGGAATTGGTCTCTCCAAGAGTCTCTCTTTCTTCTGGCTACATTTCAGTTGCCCATATACTGCCCTCTGGCACCAGGATCTCAGAAGTTAGCAAACAGATAAAAGTAAAAACACTATATAGTTTGAGCCCCAAGTATATATCTTATTTTTCAATTATGATTTACATTCAATCTGATTTTGTAATTAGTTTCAGGTATACAGCATAGTGGTTACACATTTATATAACTTAGGAAGTAATGCCCCTAAAAAGTCTAGAACCCCTGACACAATACAGTATTATTAACTATATTCCCTATGCTGTACTTCACATCCCATGACTATTTTGTAACTATCAATTTGTACTTCTTTTTTTTAAATATATTTTTATTGATTTTTTACAAAGAGGAAGGGAGAGGGATAGAGAGTTAGAAACATCAATAAGAGAGAAGAAACATTGATCAGCTGCCTCCTGCACACCTCCTACTGGGAATGAGCCTGCAACCAAGGTACATGCCCTTGACCAGAATCGAACCTAGGACCCTTCAGTCTGCAGGCCGACGCTCTATCCACTGAGCCAAACCGGTTAGGGCCCAATTTGTATTTCTTAATCCCTTCACCCTTTTCACCCAGCCCTTCAACCCTCATCCTCTCTGGCAACTACCAATCTGTTCTCTGTGCCTATGAGTTGGTTTTTGTTGTTTCATTTTATTTCTATATTCCACATGTAAGTGAAATCTTAGGGTGTTTGTTGTTCTGTTTGACTTACTTTACTTAGCATAATACCTTCTAGATTCACCCATGCTGTCCCAAAAGTTAAGATTTCATTCTTTTTTATGGCCAAGTAATATTCGATCACATATATATATAAAAAACTTTTTTATCTACTCATCTAATGATGGGCACTTGGGTTGCTTCCATATCTTGGCTCTTGTAAATAACACTGTAATAAAAGTGTTTTCCTTTTCTTCAGATAGATACCCAGAAGAGAAATTGCTAGGTTTAAGGCTATTTCATTTTTTATTTTTTGAGGACCCTCCATACTATTTTCTAGAGTGGTTGCACCAGTCTGCATTCCCACCAGCAGTGCACTAGGGTTCCTTTTTCTCCACATCCTCAGCAACACTTGTTCTTTGTTGATTTATTAATGACTAGTGTCCCAGTGCATGAACTTCATGCACATTAAAGGGGGATGAATTAGAGGAAATATTTTAATACTAGAGGCACGGTGCACGAAATCCGTGTGTGTGTGGGGGGGGGTGTCCCTCAGCCCAACCTGTACCCTCTCCAATCTGGGACCCCTCAAAGGATGTCTGACTGCCCGTTTAGGCCCAATCCCACTGACATCCCTCTCGCAATCCAGGACCACTGGCTCCCAACTGCTCGCCTGCCTGCCTGCCTGCCTGCCTGCTAGCCCCTAACTGCTTCTGCCTGCCAGCCTGATCACCCCTAAACACTCCCCTGCCAGCCTGATCGACGCCTAACTGCTCCCCTGCTGGCCCAATTGCTCCTAACTGCTCTCTCCTGCCGGCCTGGTTGCCTCTAACTGCCCTCCCCTACAGGCCTTGTCACCCGTAACTGCCCTCCCCTGCCGGCCTGGTTGCCCCCACCTGCCCTCCCCTGCAGGCCTGGTCACCCCTAACTGCCCTTTCCTACAGGCCTGGTGCCCCCAACTGCCCTCCCCTGCAGGCCTGGTCCTCCCCAACTGCCATCCCCTGCAGGCCTGGGTCCGCCCCAGCTGCCCTCCCCTGCAGGCCTAGTCCCCCCCAACTGCCCTCCCCTGCAGGCCTGGGTCCCCCCCCAACTGTCCTCCCCTGCAGGATCGGTGACCCCCAACTGCCCTCCTCTGCCAGCCCAGTCACCCCTAAACGGCCCTCCCCTGCAGGCCTGATCACACCCAACTGCCCTCCCTTGCAGGCCTGGTCCCTCCCAACTGCCCTCCCCTGCTGGCCTGATTGCCCACAACTGCCCTCCCCTGCCAGCCATCTTGTGGCAGCTATCTTTGACCACATGGGGGTGGCCATATTGTGCGTTGGAGTGACGGTCAAGTTGCATATTACTCTTTTATTAGATAGGATTGCTATTTGCCCTTTCTCTATAATGGAAGTGTCAGAGGTGAAAGAAAATTAGTAAAATGTATATAAAAATCTTCCTCCTGTCAGAGTCTGGGGTATGCTGTGGGACCCAGAGTCAAGTCCCCGCCCACCTGAGGCACCTCAAAATTGCGCAAGACCTAGACCCAGTCGGCCCCACCCCCACTGGGTGAAATCCAGATCCAGCTGGCCCCATCCCTGTCAAGCCCCGCTGGGCGGGGGATGCAGCCTCAGGTCCCCTGATCCGGCGCCGGATGGAGGATGCAGCTTCAGGGTCCCTGTCAAGCCCTGCAGGGCAGGCAGTGTGGCCTGAGGTCCCCTGTCAAGCCCCGCTGGGCGGGGGGTACGGCCTGAGGTCCCCTGTCAAGCCCCACCTGGCGGGGGGCGCAGGCTCAGGCCCCCTGCCCTGGCCCAGCACCACGCAGCCTCAGGTCCCTGCTGATTGCTCATTAAGGCTCATTAAGGGAACTCAGCCTCCACTGTGGGCTCCGCCATCTTTGTGATGGTGTGACAGTCAATTTGCATATTCCCTCTTTATTAGATAGGATAGCCATCTGATAGGTGTGAGATGATACCTTATTTTGGTTGTGATTTGCATTTTTCTAATGATTAGTAACATTGAGCATTTTTTTTCATATATTTGTTGGTCGTCTGTATGTCCTCTTTGGTGAATTGTCTATTCAGGTCCTGTGCCCATTTTTAGGTGGGTTGTTTGTTTGTTTGTTTTGGTGTTGAGCTGTATGAGTTCTTTATAAATTTTGGATATTAATCCCTTACCGGATGTATCATTGGTGAATATATTCTCCCATTCTGTAGGTTGTCTCTTCGTTTTGTTGATGGCTTCTCTTGCTGTGCAAAAATTTTTTAGTTTACTGTAGTCCCATTTGTTTATTTTTTCTTTTGTTTCCCTTGCCCTTCTGAAGATGTCAGAAAAAAATATCGCTAAGAAAAATGTCATTCAAATGACATTTCCAAATGACATTTCTACTAGTTTTTTTGGAATCTTTAGGGTTCTCTATGTACAATATCATGTCATCTGCAAATAATGACAGTTTTACTTATTCATTTCCAATTTGGATGCCTCTTCTGAGATTTTTATTACCTATATTTTCTTCTAGTTTTATGGTTTTGAGTCTTAAATTGAAGTCTAATCCATTTTGAGTTTATTCTTGTATATGGTATAAGAAGGTTTCATTTTTTTGCATGTACCTGTCCAATATTTTTAATACCATTTATTGAATACATGGCCTTTATCACACAGTATGTTCTTATCTCCTTTGTCATTTATTAATTGACCATATAAGTGTGGGTTTATTTCTGTGTGTTTTTTCTGTTTGGTTCCATTGGTCTGTGTGTCTATTTTTATGCCAGTACCATGCTGTTTGATTACTAGGAATCCTTGTAGTACAGTTTGGTATCAGGTGGCAAGATACCTCCAACTTTGTTCTTTTTCCTCAAGATTACTGTGGCTATTTGTAGTCTTTCGTGGTTCCATATAAATGTTTGAATTATTTGTTCTAGTTCTGTGAAAAATGCCATTGGTATTTTGATAATCATTATATTGAATCTATAAATTGCTTTGGATAGTATGAACATTTTAACAAGATTAATTCTTCCTATACATGAACATGGTATGTGCCTCCATTTATTTGTATCTTCTTCAGTGTCTTATAATTTCCAAGTATAGGTCTTTTATATCCTTAGTTAAATTCATTCCTAGGTGTGTTTTGTTTTTTGTTTGTTTGTCTGTCTTTTTGATACAGTTGTAAATGGAATTGTTTTCTTAGTTTCCCTTTCTGATTATTCATTATTGGTTTATAGAAATGCAACCAAGACCTGGTCAGTGTGGCTCAGTTGGTTGAGTGTCATCTTGGGCACCGAAAGGTCACTGGTTCAATTCCCAGTCAGGGCACATACCCAGGTTGCGGGTTCTATCCCAGTTGTGGGTGTGTACAGGAGGCAATTAATCGGTGTTTCGCTCTCACATCCATGTTTCTCTCTCTCTCTCTCTCTCTCTCTCTCTCTCTCTCTCTCTCTCTCTCTCTCACTTTCACTCACTCTCACTCTTTCTCTCTGCCCCCTCTCCCTTTCTCTTTGTCTAAAACTCAATAAAATACATTTTTAAAAATGTAACCGATCTCTGAATATTTATTTTATATCCTACTACTTTACTGAATTTATTTATCAGTTCTAGTAGTTTTTTGATGGGATCTTTAGGGTTCACTATATATAGTATCATGTCCTCTGCAGATGACAGTTTTATTTATTCCTTTCCAATTTGGATGCCTATTACCTTTTCTTCTTATCTGATTTCTGTGGCTAGCACTTCCAGCACTATGTTGAATAAGAGTGATTTTAACAAGATTAATTCTTCCTATCCATGAACACTGTATGTGCTTCCATTTATCTATATCTTCTTCAGTGTCTTATAATTTTGAATGTGATTTTGGCTGTGCATTTGTCATATATGGCCTTTATTATGTTGAGATATGTTCCCTCTAATCCCATTTTGCTGAGAGTTATCATAAATGGGTGCTGGATTTTGTCAAATGCTTTTCTACATCTATTGATATGACCATATAATTTTTCTCTTTCACTTTATGTGGTGTTTCACAATAAATGATTTGTGGATATTGAACTATTCTTGCATCACAGGAATGAATCCCACTTGATCATGGTATATGATTTTTTAAATGTTTTGCCAAATTCAGTTGGCTAATATTTTGTTTAGGATTTTTGCATCTATGTTCAAAAAATATATTGGCCTATAATTTTCTTTCATGATAGTGTCTTTTCTGGTTTTGGAATTAGGACAATGCTGGTCTTGTTAAATGAGCTTGAGAGTCTTCTCTCCTTTTGAATGTTTTTAAATAGTTTGAGAAGAATAGGTGTTAGTCTTAGGATGCTTGATAAAATTCACCTGTGAAGCCACATGGACTTGTTTTTTTGGAAGTTCTTTCAATTACTGCTTCAATTTTGTTGCTTGTAATAGGCATGTTCAGATTTTCTCTCTCTCCTTGATTCAGTCTTGGGAGATTGTATGTGTGTAGGAATTTATTCATTTCTTCTAGATTGTCCAATCTGTTGGCATATTGCTCATAATATTTTCTTATGATTCTTTGTATTTCTGTAGTGACAGTTATTACTATTCTTTCATTTCTAGTTTATTTACTTGGCCCTCCCCCCTCATGATGCTTAAAGATTTATCAACCTTGTTTATCTTTTCAAAGAACCAGCTATTGGTTTCATTGATAGTTTGTCTATTTTTTTTGTCTCCATTTCATTTGTTTCTATTCTAATATTTATTTATTTATATACTTATTTATTCATTTGTTTATTTATTTAAAATACATTTTTATTGATTTCAGAGAGAAAGGGAAAGGGAGATAAAGATAAAAACATTAATGATGCCCTAGTTGTTTTGGCTCAGTGGTTAGAGCATCAGCCTGCGGACCAAAGAGTCCTGGGTTCGGACCAAAGAGTCCCGGGTTCGATTCTGGTCAGGGGCACATGCCAGGAGTTGCAGGCTCAATCCCTAGCAGGGGGCGTGCAGGAGGCAGCCAGTTAATGATTTTCTCTCATCATTGATGTTTCTATCTCTCTCTCCCTCTCCCTTCCTCTCTGAAATCAATTTAAAAAAAATTAACACAACAAAACATTAATGATGAGAGAAAATCATTGATCAGCTGCCTCCTTAATACCCTGCACTGGCGATCAAACCCGCAACCTGGGTTCCATCCATGAGCAGGAATACCACTGTGAACTCCTGGTTTGTAGGTCAGTGCTCAACCACTGAGCCACACTAGCCAGGCTCTATTCTGATATTTATTATTTCCTTCCTTCTACTCACTTTGAGTTCCAAGCATATTTGTGTCCTCCATGCTGGAATTGCAAATCAGGAGGCAAACTTGAAAAACCAAACTCAATTTATTGTATTTCATATGTGCTGACTATGCTAGGAGTACCCCTATTAGGTCAGAAAAATATGCATATCTTCTACTCCCAGTCTAGATGTTAGAATTACAATGCCCCTCCATCCCTTGGCAACCACAGATAACACTTGCACTTATTTTCTTTGAACCAGGTCCTTAGTCCAGCTCTGAAGTACTCAGCCTTTGCTTATTCTTGATTATTTTTCTTTGTTTATTCCTTTTTATTGTTTCTCCATGACTACATCATTATTAGTAATGATAAAGTAATTCCCTTGGCAGTGTTGGAAATATTTTTTGAGAGAGAGAGAGAGAGAGAAGAAGGAAGAGGGAGAGAAAAACATCCATGTGAGAGAGAAACATCCATGTGAGTGTGAAACATTGATTGGCTGCCTCCTGCACATCCGCTACCGGAGATGGAGCCCGAAACCCGAACATGTGCCTTGGCGGGGAATCGAATGGGCAACTTTTCAGTGCACGGAGGATGCCCAACCAGCTGAGTTACATATAGATGACATGATTCTAAAACAGAAAACCCTAAAGACTCCATCAAAACTGTTAGAAACAATAAAAAAATACAGTCAAGTTGCAGGATATCAAATCAATGTGCAAAATTGATTGCCTTCCTGTATACTAACAACAAAACTTCAGAAAAAGAAATGAAGGGAAAAAAACCCAATTCCTTTTGTAGTTGCAACCAAAAGGATAAAATACCTAGGAATAAACTTAACAAAGAATGTGAAAGACCTATATACTGAAAATTACAAAGCATTATTAAAAGAGGTTGAAAAAGACACAACAAAATGGAAAAATATCCATGTTCATGAATTGGAAAAATCAACATAGTTAAAATGACTATATTACCCAAAGCAATAAACAAATGTAATGCAATCCCCATCAAAATCCCAATGTCATTTTTAAAAGAAATAGAACAAGAAATCATCAGATTTGTATGAAACCACAAAAGACCCCAAGTAGCCAAAGAAATCCTGAGAAAAAAGAACGAAGCTGGAGGTATCAGCTACCTGACTTCAAATTATACTACAGAGCTACATAATCAAAACAGCATGGTATTGGCTGAGAAACAGTCACACAGATCAATTGAATGGAATAGAGAGCTCAGCTATAACACCACATGTATATGGGCAGATAATTTTCAACAAAGGGGCCAGAATCACACAGTGGAGTAAAGATAGTCTCTTTAATAAATGGTGCTGGGGAAACTGGAAAGCCACGTGCAAACAAATGAACAAAATGTACAAAAATTAATTCAAAATGAGCCAAAGATCTAAATATAAGACCCAGAACAATAAGTCACATAGAAGAAAATAGAGGTACCAAACTTATGGTACATGCTTGCTTTGATGGCTCTGCTCAAGGCTACAAAGTTTCAATTGTAGAAGATAAATAAATCCCAGATATCAGAGCCTCCACTTGGGTCGCCAGGGGGTGTGGCCAGCCTGCAAGCCACCACAGGCCCCTCACCCAGGCCGCCCCATGCCCCAAGGGAACCCCCACCCTTATCCTGGACACCCTTCAGGGCAAACCACCTGGCCCCACCCATGCACCAGGCCTCTATCCTATCTAATAAAAGAGTAACATGCAAATTGACTGTCATTCCAGCACACAAGATGGCTGCCCCATGTGGTCAAAGATGACTGACCCCATGTGGACACAAGATGGCACCACAAGATGGCCAGCAGGGGAGGACAGTTGGGAGGGACAAAGCCTGCAAGGGAGGGCAGTTGTGAGTGATCAGGCCTGCAGGAGCATGCAGTTAGGGGTGACTGGGCCGGCATAGGAGGGAAGTTGTGGGTGACCAGGCCTGCAGGGGAGGAAAGTTGTGGGGGACCAGGCCTCCAAGGGAGGGCAGTTGGGGGCTACCAGGCCTGCAGGGAGAACCGTTGGCGGGGACCCAGGCCGACAGGGGAGGGCAGTTAGGGATTACCGGGCCTGCAGGGAGGGCAGTTGTGGGGGACCAGGCCTGCTGGGGAGGGCAGTTGGAGGAACCAGGCCTGCAGGGGAGGGAAGTTGAAGGCAAACGGGCCTACAGGGGAGGGCAGTTGAGGGAGACCAGTCCTGCAGAGGAGGGCAGTTGGATGGGACCAGTCCTGCAAGGGAGGGAAGTTGGGGGAGACCAGGTCTGTAGGGGAGGACAGTTAGGGGTGACCAGGCCGACAGGGGAGGGCAGTTAGGGGTAATCAGGCTGGCAGGGAGCAGTGATGCGTCGATCTGGCTGGCAGGGGAGTGGTCAGGAGGTGATCAGGCTGGCAGGCAGAAGCGGTTTGGGGCAATCAGGCAGGTAAGCAGGCGAGAGGTTGGAAGCCAGCAGTCCTGGATTGTGAGAGGGATGTCCAACTGCCCGTTTAGGCCCAATCCCACCAGGCCTCCAAGGGAGGGCAGTTGGGGGCTACCAGGCCTGCAGGGAGAACCGTTGGCGGGGACCCAGGCCGACAGGGGAGGGCAGTTAGGGATTACCAGGCAGTTGGACATCTAAACGGGCAGTTGGACTTCCCTCGAGGCATCTCGGAGAGGGTACAGGCTGGGCTGAGGGACACACATCCTCCCCTGTGCACGAATTTCATGCACACCGGGCCTCTAGTGATTTAATAATTGTGAAAGTAGTGTTTCATTGTAAGGAATTTAGAAGATTGTGGAAAATATAAGAAGTGAACCCTAATGTACCTAGACCTGGTCTTTTTATGAGCTCTCAGCCAAGTAAGTGATATCATGATCAAATTATTTCCCACAGAAGCAGGGCGGCTGGGTGTCCTGGAGGGCCCACCCCACAAAGTCCAGTGGTCGAAGCCCTATTATTACAATGTCTGGTACTCAGAGCTGCAAGCCAGGACTGAAGGCAGCGTGGACTAATGGGGGAGTGGGAACCATGGCCTCTGAACTCGAGGGCTCTGACGGCGCTTTTGTGCCTCATTGGTACTGGCCCACTTGGTTTCTTCTGTGAATTCTCCACTCTGAAAGTTCTCCATGACAATTCTGCACTACTTTGAAATATGCAGGTGAAAGAGATTAGTGAGAAGGCTTAGCCCTTTGCTTTCACTGAGAGTAACTGGGTGACCCAGATCTTTCCTTCTTTAGAAATACACACATAGTAGTCAGGAGAAGGGGCTGGAACCAGACGGTTCCTGGTTCAAATCCAACCAATGCCTCTGTTACAAATTGAATGTTTGTGTCCCCCCAATGGGAGAGTATTTGGAGGTGGGCTCTTTGGCTGTGATTAGGGTTTAGATGAGGTCAGAAGGTGAGAACCCATCATGGAATTAGTGTCTTTATAAGAAGAGGAAGAGACCAGAACTCTTCTCTACCTTGTGAGGACACAGAGAAGACAGCCATCAGCAAGCCAGAAACAGAACCAAGTGGGTTGGCACATGATCTTTGATGTTCCCACCTCTAGAATGGTGAGAAATAAATGGTGTTTTATTATGGCCTCCAGAGCTGACTAAACAGCCTCTAACTAGTCATTCTCTCCATCTGTAAATAGTGATGATAATAGTGTCTACCTCACAGGTTTACTTTGAATTAATGAAAAATTGTGTGTAAGTAAAACACTGAGCATGGTGTTTGGAACTTAGTGAGTGCTCAGAAAATGGGATGATGATGAAGAATAATAAATAATGAAACTTTGCTACTTTGGGGTATGGCTACCTGCAGGACAGAAACAAACACATGTCCTTGTGCTTGTCTTTTATGTGGATTGGTCCCCCTAAGGAAGCTTGGGTGCTAAAAGGAGCAACCAAACCGATGCTGTCTCTTGTCACAAAGGAGATATTGCTTCGTTCCAAGTGTTTTCAGCAGCCTGGTTCTATTAGAGCGTTGCATAAAGATTATAGAACAGTGACTCCTCAGAATTTTTCCAACTATGAGTCCATGAAAAAGGACTTCAAACTGGAAATTCCAGAGTATTTCAACTTTGCTAAAGATGTCTTGGACCAGTGGACAAATGTGGAAAAGGTACGTAGCAGGGCCTCTACACTTCCCATCGGAGTGATTTTGCCCCGAGGGAACATTTGGCAATATCTGGATACCATTTTGTTGCCATGACTTGGGGGAGGGTGTGGCTAGTTGGTAGTGGTATTGCTGAATATCCAGAATGCACTGACCAGTCCCCTGCCACTGCAAAGGGTTTATCTGGCTCAACCTGATAATGGTTCTGTGGTTGAGAAAGCCTGGGTCTCAGAAATGTGTTATTATAGGTTAGTTTTTTAAAAATACAAAAAGGAGTAGAGTGAAAAGTGACTCCAAGGACATAGTTACAGCATTGAGAGAAAAATAAAGGGATTCTAACCCTCAGGCTAAATTAGAAGTGACCCATGCTGGGAGAATGACATGGCTCCCAACATACTATATAATAAAGAAGTAATATGCAAATTGACCATAACTCCAACACACAAGATGGCCACCCCCATGTGAATACAAGATGGCAGCCACAAGATGGCCGGCAGGGGAGGGCAGTTAGGGGTGACTGAGCCAGCAGAGGAAGGCATATGGGGGCAACCAGGCCTGCAGGTGAGGAGATTTGGGGGGGACCTGGGCCTACAGGGGAGGGCAATTGGGAAGATCATGATCAAATTATTTTCCCACAGAAGCAGGGCGGCTGGGTGTCCTGGAGGGCCCACCCCACAAAGTCCAGTGGTCGAAATAGCCCTATTATTACAATGTCTGGTACTCAGAGCTGCAAGCCAGGACTGAAGGCAGCGTGGACTAATGGGGGATGTGGGAACCATGGCCTCTGAACTCGAGGGCTCTGACGGCGCTTTTGTGCCTCATTGGTACTGGGCCCCACTTGGTTTCTTCTGTGAATTCTCCACTCTGAAAGTTCTCCATGACAATTCTGCACTACTTTGAAAATATGCAGGTGAAAGAGATTAGTGAGAAGGCTTAGCCCTTTGCTTTCACTGAGAGTAACTGGGTGACCCAGATCTTTCCTTCTTTAGAAATAACACACATAGTTAGTCAGGAGAAGGGGGTACTGGAACCAGACCGGTTCCTGGTTCAAATCCAACCAATGCCTCTGTTACAAATTGAATGTTTGTGTCCCCCCAATGGGAGAGTATTTGGGAGGTGGGCTCTTTGGCTGTGATTAGGGTTTAGATGAGGTCAGAAGGTGAGAACCCATCATGGAATTAGTGTCTTTATAAGAAGAGGAAGAGACCAGAACTCTTCTCTACCTTGTGAGGACACAGAGAAGACAGCCATCAGCAAGCCAGAAAAACAGAACCAAGTGGGTTGGCACATGATCTTTGATGTTCCCCCACCTCTAGAATGGTGAGAAATAAATGGTGTTTTATTATGGCCTCCAGAGCTGACTAAACAGCCTCTAACTAGTCATTCTCTCCATCTGTAAATAGTGAAGGATAATAGTGTCTATCTACCTCACAGGTTTACTTTGAATTAATGAAAAAATTGTGTGTAAGTAAAACACTGAGCATGGTGTTTGGAACTTAGTGAGTGCTCAGAAAAAATGGGGATGATGATGAAGAATAATAAAATAATGAAAACTTTGCTACTTTGGGGTTATGGCTACCTGCAGGACAGAAACAAACACATGTCCTTGTGCTTGTCTTTTATGTGGGATTGGTCCCCCTAAGGAAGCTCGGGGTGCTAAAAGGAGCAACCCAAAACCGATGGCTGTCTCTTGTCACAAAGGAGATATTGCTTCGTTCCAAGTGTTTTTCAGCAGCCTGGTTCTATTAGAGCGTTGCAATAAAGATTATATGAACAGTGACTCCTCAGAAATTTTTCCAACTATGAGTCCATGAAAAAGGACTTCAAACTGGAAATTCCAGAGTATTTCAACTTTGGCTAAAGATGTCCTTGGACCAGTGGACAAATGTGGAAAAGGTACGTAGGCAGGGCCCTCTACACTTCCCATCGGGAGTGATTTTGCCCCCGAGGGAACATTTGGCAATATCTGGATACCATTTTGGTTGCCATGACTTGGGGGGAGGGTGTGGCTAGTTGGTAGTGGTATTGCTGAATATCCAGAATGCACTGACCAGTCCCCTGCCACTGCAAAGGGTTTATCTGGCTCAACCTGATAATGGTTCTGTGGTTGAGAAAGCCTGGGTCTCAGGAAATGTGTTTATTATAGGTTAGTTTTTTAAAAATACAAAAAGGAGTAGTAGTGAAAAGTGACTCCAAGGGACATAGTTACAGCATTGAGAGAAAAAAATAAAGGGATTCTAACCCTCAGGCTAAATTTAGAAGTGACCCATGCTGGAGAATGACATGGCTCCCAACATACTATATAATAAAAGAAGTAATATGCAAATTGACCATAACTCCAACACACAAGATGGCCACCCCCATCGTGAATACAAGATGGCAGCCACAAGATGGCCGGCAGGGGAGGGGCAGTTTAGGGGTGACTGAGCCAGCAGAGGAAGGCATATGGGGGCGACCAGGCCTGCAGGTGAGGAGATTTGGGGGGGACCTGGGCCTACAGGGGAGGGCAATTGGGGAGGACCCAGGCCTGCAAAGGAGGACAGTTGCAGGGGACCAGGCCTGCAGGGGAGGGCAGTTAGGGGTGACCAGGCTGGCAGGGGAGAGCAGTTGGGGTGACCAGGCCAGCAGAGGAGGGTAGTTGGGGGTGACCAGGCTGGCAGGGGAGGGCAGTTAGGGGCGACCAGGCCGGCAAGGGAGGGCAGTTAGGGGTGAACGGGCCAGCAGGGGAGGGCAGTTAGGGGTGACCAGGCCAGCAGGGGAGGGCAGTTGGGGGAGCCCAGGCCTACAGGGGAGGACAGTTAGGGGCGGCCAAGCCAGCAGAGGAGAGCAGTTTAGGGTGACCAGGCCAGCAGGGGAGGGCAGTTTGGGGCAATTGGGCCAGCAGGGGAGCAGTTAGGCATCAATCAGGCTGGCAGGGGAATGGTTAGGGGTGATCAGGTGGCAGGCAGAAGAGGTTAGGGGAAATCAGGCAGGCAGGCGGGCAGGCAGGCAAGCGGTTGGGAGGCAAAAGTCCTGGATTGTGAGAAGGATTTCCTACTGCCCATTTAGGGATGTCCGACTGCCCACCGGGATCAGGCCTAAATGGGCAGTTGGACATCCCTCAAGGGGTTCCAGATTGGAGAGGGTGCAGGCTGGGCTGAGGAACACCACCCCCCCCATGCACGAATTTTGTGCACTTGGCCTCTAGTCCTATATAATAAAAGGCTAATATGCAAATTGACTGAACTGTGGAACAACTGGTTGCTGTGATGTGCACTGACCACCAGGGGGCAGATGCTCAATGCAGGAGCTGCCCCCTGGTGGTCAGTGCGCTCCCATGGGGGAGCACTGCTCAGCCAGAAGCCAGGCTCACGGCTGGTGAGTGCAGCGGTGATGGAGGGAGCCTCTCCCACCTCTGGTGCAGTGCTAAAGATTTCCAACTGACAGCTGAGGCCTGAGTCATCAGTTGGACATCCCCCGAGGGCTCCCAGACTGCAAGAGGGCACAGGCTGGGCTGAGGGACATCGCCCCTCCCCGCCCCAGTGCACGAATTTTGTGCACCGGGCCTCTAGTCTGGAAATAGGAATCCAGAGTTCTTCTCAAAATACTCCATGTGTGTCCTAATGAGCAGCCTGTGATTTCTTCAGGAAAATGTTCCTTTCGTCGGTTAAACTGGGATTTAGCTTGGTAAGCAACTTTAAGCCTATGGCTAGATTATCTTTCCTCAGGCTGAAAAGAGACCCTCCAATCCAGCCTTCTGGTGGATAAATGGAAATGGAGAAGAAGTGAGATGGAGTTTTGAGGAACTGGGATCTTTGTCCAAGAAATTTGCCAATATACTTATAGAAGCCTGTGCCCTGCAAAGGGGAGATCGAGTCATTGTCATTCTGCCCAGGATCCCAGAGTGGTGGCTTGCAAATGTAGCCTGCCTGCGAACAGGTTAGTAATGTTTGAAAACTGATAACATTTAAAGGGAGAGATTCTCCAAAACATCTTAGTAATCATGAGACATTTATTTGGGCAAATGGTTTGAGGAACTGTACACAAGATGGAATTATTCTCAGGAACCCTAGAAATATGTTGGAATAGGTCATATCTTTTGACCTAAACTAGGAGTTGGGTTTTTCAGAATGTAATATTTTCATGAAGTGAGTTACCTCAACAATTAAATATGCTCATACCTACTGCTTTCTCCTGAGGACCAGCATGGTCATCTGAAACCCAGTGCAACCACAGACTAAGAGACCCCCAGCCCCTGGGCATGCCTTTGCTCCCCTGATTGCTGCCATCGCTCCGCAACTGCGACTCCGCCTTCCAGCCTGTTCCTGCACCTTGGAAAGCTGACCTCTGAATGCCCTCCAGAGCCCCTATTTTCCCATTTCATTGCCTCATCTCACTGCACATGTTTGCCATCTGCTGAGTGGATTTCCCCAAAGTTTCCCTAATTCTGTATTGTCCTCCCCAATCCAATTCATCCTCCATCGTCAGTGTTCCTTCTAGAACACTCATTTTTATCCTAGCAGTTGGCTGCTTGACTTTATTTCATAACTCCCCGTTGCCTCCCAGATAAAATCTGACCTTCAGGTGTCATGGAAGGCTCTAGCTAGCTTCTCTTTATTCTCATTTCCTCCCCTCTTACTCCATGTCAAACCGTTTCCTATGAGGTTTGCAACCTTTTCTGTCTTGAGGCGCTTAGGCACACTGCTTCCTTCACTTGGAAAGCCTTCCCCACACTCACCACCTAGACAACTGTTGTTAGACCCTCAAGGCCTGGCTTTCATGTCAGCTCCTCAAGCAACCCGGCCTGCTGCTCCACTCTAAGCTGCTTTCATTTTTAGACTCACCCCAAAAACATGCATGTCTGTTAATCTGTGCTCTATTGTCTGGTGTATTTGCTCCTACCTCCGTCATTCTCATAGGACTGTGTAGCTCTCAAAAGGCAATGACTGTCCTAGCCAGTTTGGCTCAGTGGATAGAGCATTGGCCTGAGGACTCAAGGGTCCTAGGTTCGAATCTGGTCAAGGGTACATGCCCTGTTTGTAGACTCGATCCCTAGTCGAGGCATGCAGGAGGCAGCCAATCAATGATTCTCTCTCATCATTGATGCTTCTAACTCTCTCTCCCTCTCCCTTCCTCTCTGAAGTCAATAAAAATATATTTTTTTAAAAAGGCAATGACTATGATACATTCATCTCTGATTGCCAGTGATTGGGCATATAGTAATTGCTCAGCAAAATGTTTGTTGAATTAATATCCCTATTGTCATAATAAAATCATTATAGTAAGTAGCCATTATTAATTTATTATTAATCTAATTACTTGCATTGCAGTAGAGGTATATGCTCTAATCTCATGTGTACATTTAAGTTTATATATTGGAGTTGTATAAGTCCACTTTTATTTATTTATATATTTTTACTTTACTTTTATTGTTGACACTATTACAGATGTCCCCATTTCCCCCACTTCACCCACCTCCACCCAGCCCCTGCCCCTTCCCCTCTGGCCATCACCTCACTGTTGTCTGTGTCTACATAGTCCACTGTGACAGTTTTTTGAAACAAAATGATTGCGTTCACGAATGCTGTGTAAGCACATCGTCTTATTAAGAGACTGCTTGCCAGATGCATTCCCATCAGCTCAGGCAGGGAGAACTGCTGAACGCCTACTGAGAAACCTTGCCGAAATGAAGTGCAGGAAGAACAGCAGTCTCTGCAAGGACCCCAGGCCCTTCAGCAGGCAGCGGCTTTTCTCTCTCCTGCTCTTGAGCCCACAGGGCTCACCCCGTGCTTTTATTTATAAACACAATTTGTCCCAAGGCAAGGTGGAAATATACACTTCAAAGGGTAAGGTATCAAAGGATATACAGAAGGCATTGTCAGTTTGGGGTATAGCCTACAGCTGTTCAGGTGGTTTTGGCCAACAGGAGGCAATAAAATGCCCTGAGCTGTCTGGCAGCTAACAGTAATCCTATTCAGGTTTGGGGGAAGTGCCCTTTAGCTGTTTCCAACAGGTAAAACTACATATGTGGCTCACCCTTGTTGAGCCTCCTAAGACCCATCAACCTTTTGACGTGATGCTTCTAACTCTCTCTCCCTCTCCCTTCCTCTCTGAAGTCAATAAAAATATATTTTTTTAAAAAGGCAATGACTATGATACATTCATCTCTGATTGCCAGTGATTGGCATATAGTAAATGCTCAGCAAAATGTTTGTTGAATTAATATCCCTATTGTCATAATAAATCATTATAGTAAGTAGCCATTATTAATTTATTATAATCATTACTTGCATTGCAGAGAGGTATATGCTCTAATCTCATGTGTACATTTAAGTTATATATTGGAGTTGTATAAGTCCACTTTTATTTATTTATATATTTTTACTTTACTTTTATTGTTGACACTATTACAGATGTCCCCATTTCCCCCACTTCACCCACCTCCACCCAGCCCCTGCCCCTTCCCTCTGGCCATCACCTCACTGTTGTCTGTGTCTACATAGTCCACTGTGACAGTTTTTTGAAACAAAATGATTGCGTTCACGAATGCTGTGTAAGCACATCGTCTTATTAAGAGACTGCTTGCCAGATGCATTCCCATCAGCTCAGGCAGGGAGAACTGCTGAACGCCTACTGAGAACCTTGCCGAAATGAAGTGCAGGAAGAACAGCAGTCTCTGCAAGGACCCAGGCCCTTCAGCAGGCAGCGGCTTTCTCTCTCCTGCTCTTGAGCCACAGGGCTCACCCCGTGCTTTTATTAAACACAATTTGTCCCAAGGCAAGGTGGAAATATACACTTCAAAGGGTAAGGTATCAAAGGATATACAGAAGCATTGTCAGTTTGGGGTATAGCCTACAGCTGTTCAGGTGTTTGGCCAACAGGAGGCAATAAAATGCCCTGAGCTGTCTGGCAGCTAACAGTAATCCTATTCAGGTTTGGGGGAAGTGCCCTTTAGCTGTTTCCAACAGGTAAACTACATATGTGGCTCACCCTTGTTGAGCCGCCTAAGACCCATCAACCTTTTGACGGAACTCTTGTAATTATTACATGCTGGAATTGGTTCTCGACAACTAACTATGCCAGTCTTTATGGCAGAATTGGAAATGTGCTCAGAGTTATTTAATCTCCTAAATAAGTTTTCCCTCTTAAGAAACCTTAGGTAATTGAAATATTTACAAGGACTTCAGTTGTTCACATTTCTTAGAGTTATATACGTATGTGATAAAATGATCAAGAACAGCAAAGGAATGTTCCACACAAATTTGGCCAATAGTTTCTGGGAAGCTGGGGCCAGGCACAGGGGGCCTCACACATTGTTAAATTATTTTTCTTAGGCTGGGTGGTAAGTAATGCATATGTTTATATTTTAAAAGTAAATCATATAGATACACTGCATAAATTCTGTTGCATGTTTGGCATATTTTGCAATAAAAAAAGAAAAATGGCCCTGGCCAGTTTGGCTCAGTGGATAGAGCGTCAGCCTGTGGACCAAAGGGTCCCAGATTCGATTCTGGTCAAGGGCACATGCCCGGGTTGCGGGCTCAATCCCCAGTGGGGGTGTGCAGGAGGCAACCAATCAATGATTCTATCTCATCATTGATGTTTCTCTCTCTCCCTCTCCCTTCCTCTCTGAAATCAATAAAATAATTAAAAATGTAGAATTGAATGGTGCCTTTTGAGGAGTCTGAAAAAGCTGAGAAATGCATTACTAAATGGGAGAAGAGTGGGATGAGTTATACTGTGTTTCCCCAAAATGAAAGGTGCCGAGTCCTGCAGAGGAACAGTGCTAAGCTGTGGCTCTCATGCCCCTGGGCCAGCAGCACCAGCATCCCTGGGAACTGGTCAGAAATGTAAATTCTCCGGCCCCAGATCTACTGAATCCCAAACTTGGTGGAGACAGGCAGAACACAGCAATCTGTGTTTAACAAGCCCTTCAGGTGGTTCTGATGCCTAGTCAGGTTTGAGACCCACTGAGCAGAGGAGGGAGACTCTCCACTGGAAGCCTTGCAGACCTCACATCCCTGCCTGATATTGACCAGAGCTGGGCACTGGCCTGGCAGGTCAGAAGCTGGTCCGTGTTGGTGCGTGAAGAGTACAGCACAGGATCTTGGGGTGCAGTGAGGGGCCCTCATTACCATGTTTATGCAATAGAGTGGATAAAAAGACACTACCAATTTATCTATTTGCATGAAGGACCAAAAGACTGGTATGAGTAGCCCTTTCTCCCTGTTAAGACACCTGCACGAAAAGAGGAAGTTTAGCTGGAAGTGTGTTTGGTGGACAGAACAGGAACTTTCATCATTTACTGGCACCAGGATTTGAACGCCCAATCTATTCACCAATCCCTCTATACCCACCCATATTTCCATGCAACAGATGACCACTGGGCACTTGCTTTGTTTCAGGAGCAATGAGGTGTAGGGTCCAGTGGGGGAGAGTCACGAGTTAGATAAACACATACTGTATAAATGTGACAAGTCCTAGGAGAGAACACAGCAGCCATCAGAGTGTATAAGAGGGACCACTGAGACTGAGAAAGTCAGGGGTGTTTATGCTGAGACCTGAGAGACGACTCCGCCAGTGGAGAGGGTGGGTAATGAGAGCATTCTAGCAAGTGGAAGAGCATGCACAAAGGTGCTGAGGCAGGAAGTGACTGGTAGGTTTGGAACATAAAGCACCTGGTGTGAACATGGGTGCTGGCTAGGGATCACCGCATCCAGGACCTATCATGTGAAATACCCTCCCATGACTGCCTCTAGACAGGCCTGGGTGGGTGCAGTTGGAATACCCAGCAAGTGTCCTTCCCACCTGCCCTGTGGTGCAGGGGCCCTCCTGAGCCCAGTCCTCTGCTAACATAGCATGTACCAGGTGCAGGTTGCTCCTCTGTGAATCATGTCTGCTTCCACTGGCTTCGAATGTCTCTGTTCTGACCTCGTTTATGTTGAGTTTATAGTTTAGCTCTTCAGAGACAGTCTATTTCCCTTATTTCCAGTTTCTTGGAGAGTTCTATCCGACAGCCCTCAAAAACATACTCTGTTATGTAACATTTTAATTTTCAAACTCCTTTGGTATTATTACAAGCCAAATACAGTTAAACCAGAAATATTAGTATATAGTTATTTTAAAGTATTAATTCTCATGAGCTGGTTCCTTTTTTTAAGTGTTTATTACCACAAAAAAGCTAGTAAAATAGCCAACATCAGCTCACAGATCTTTACGAGGTTTCTGTAATGTATGTGGCCCATCTGGCTTTAAAAATTTTTTTGCTCATTCAATCTTCATAAGAGCCTTATGATTTTGTTTTGTTTTGTTTTGTTTGGGGGGGGCAGCTATACTAATAAAAGGGTAATATGCTAATTAGACCGGGAGACCTTCCAGACAAAGCCATGGTGGTGAGGCCAAGGCAGAGGTGGTTAGGGGAAATCAGACCAGGAGGGGAGGGCAGTTGGGGGTGATCAGGACAGAAGGGGGGGCAGTTGGGGGCAATAAGGCTGGCAAGGGGGGCAGTTGGGGATGAGAAGGCCAGCACGGGGGGCAGTTGGGGATGAGCAGGCTGGCAGGGGAGGGCAATTGGGGGTGAGCAGGCCATCAGGGGTATGCAGTTGGGGACAGTCAGGCTGGCAGATGGGGGGCAGTTAGGGGTGATCAGGCCAGAAGGGCAGTGCATTTGGGGGCGATCAGGCCAGCAGGCAGAGTAGTTAGGGGTGATTAGGCAGGCAGGCAGGTGAGCAGTTAGGAGCCAGTGGTCCCAGATTGTGAAAGGATTGTCTGACTGCCGGTTTAGGCCCTGTGGGATTGGGCCTAAACCGGCAGTCAGACATCCTCTGAGGAGGTCCCAGATTGGAGAGGGTGCAGGCCGGGCTGAGGGACACCCACCCCCCCACCCCTCTGTGCACAAATTTCGTGCACTGGGCCACTAGTATTTTATAAATAGGAAGGCCAAAGCTTTCATAGATTGGGAGAAAAAGACATTAAGTCACAAAACCATAAAAATCCTAGAAGAAAACGTAGGCAGCAAAACCTCAGACATCTCACATAGCAGTATTTTCACCAAACTTCTCCTGAGAAACAAAGGAAAATATAAACAAATGGGGACTACATCAAAATAAAAAGCTTCTGCACAGTAAAAGAAACCAGCATCAAAATGAAGAGGGAGTCCACTGTATGGGAGAATGTATTTGCCAATGATAAGTCTGATAAGTCTGGTAAGGGGTTAATTTCCAAAATATATAAAGTACTCATATGGAAGATTAAAAATGGTGGCAGAGTAGGAGGATGCTGCATGGACATGCTCCCAGGAACAAGCTGGAATTACAACTGAAATACGAAAAGGCTTCCTGAATAATCAATGGAAAACTCACAGGAGAGAACCCTGATATCCAAGGACCAAAGGTAGGAGGGGTGGAGGCACAAAAGGGCTGGCCATGCATGCACAGAAGGCAACTGAAGTCCCGGAGAGATATCTTGGTAGTGGGCGAGGGGATGCCACTGAGAACTCAGGGATCTAATTCTGAAGCTGGGCTCCCCAGCAGAGAACACCAGACTGAGGAGAATACCCACATAACATCTGGCTGTGAAAAGCAGTGGGGTGCTATCTGCCAGGGAGTGGCAACTGAAAGTTCGGACACCCTCTTAAAGGGCCAACACACAAAAATTTCCTGTGGAGTCACTCACCTTGTGCTCCAGCAGAGGGTGTGTGAAGTGGACTGGAGCTGTGAGGGCAGAAACCAGGACTGGGGACTCAGGGATAGAGCTCAGAAGGCAGACATCCCAAGTTTCCTGGACTGAGTTTTTCCCACAGTCATCTGCCTTGCCTGGAGGGAAGACAGTTGACACACTCTATTGGGAAACACCTTGCCATGAGGCCACTTAAGAGATTAAAAGTAACAATTAGCCTCCAGGTAGAAGCAACTCCCCCACCTGTTGAAAAAAATTTCTCGCCACACCTGAGGACGATTGCCTGGGGGCAATTCAAGTCAGAATCCTATCAGTCTGTAGGCAGAGGTGGTCTCTGGAGGCTTTGAGTCTTTGCCTGGTCCAATTAGTCAGAAACAGACTTTAACACTGTCCTGCACTAGAGATTGAGAGGTGTAGAGGATCTACCTAATACATAGCCACAAAACCAGACAGACAACCAAAATGAGAAAACAAAGAAACAACCCTCAAATGAAAGAACTAGCGAATTCTCCAGAAGAAGAGATAAATGAAGCAGAGATGAGAAATTTATCTGAAACAGAGCTCAGAGTAATGATATTAAAAATGCTCAACAGTATGAAAAAAGATATAGTAACTATGAAAAAAGAACAGTCTGAGATAAAGAATGACATAGCACAAATAAAGAACACACTGGAAGAAATACACAGCAGATTAGGGGAAGCTGAGGATCAAATCAGTAAATTAGAAGACAGTTGAAAATATCACTCAATTAGAGAACCAAAAAGAAAAAGAAATTAAAAAACAGGAGGACAGCTTAAAGGAGCTGTGGGACAATGTGAAACGTAACAATATTAGAATGGTAGGTGTGCTAGAAGAGGCAGAAAGGGAGAAAGGAACAAAGAAGGTGTTTGAAGAAATAATGGTAGTTCAGGAGGCACAGAGAACCCCAAACAGACACATCATAATTAAAATGCCAAAAATTAAAGACAAAGAATCTTAAAGGCAGCAGGAGAAAATAAAACTGTTACCTACCAAGGAGCTCCCATAAGGCTGATTGTCGGAAGCCGCCCATTGTCCTCACTGGCAGGGAGGGGTGCACAAGGAACCCGGAGGGCTGGTCAACCTTGAAGCTCTGAAAGGTCAGCCAGCCATTCACTCACTGTCTAGTTGAGACAATGGTCGCTAAAGCAACTCCCACATTTAGTCTTATGCAAATCCTTGCTGATTGGCTATTACTGGCTATGGGTGGATCCCAAACCTTAATAAAAGGGATCGCAAAGCCAGAGCAAAGAGGAGTCCTCCCCCTAGAGTTGGGCTTCTGCCTGGCCCCCAATATCGCCAAATTAATATTTCCTAGTCTCTTTCATTTGTGTGCGGCCTCCTCCAGAACCCGAACCCTGAACCTGAACCCTGAACCATGCGGGTCGTGGGGGGGACACTCGCAACTGGAGCCCAAACGTGGGTTACTACAGCTGATGCCTGGTTCCTCATCAGAAACTCTACAGGCCAGAAGGGAATGACATGAAATACTCAAGGTAATGGAAAGCAAGAATCTGAAACCAAGATTACCATATCCAGCAAGGCTATCATTCAAAATAGACGGTCAACTAAAAAGCTTACCAGACAAAAAAAGACTAAAGGAGTTCATCACCACCAAGCCAGAATGACAAGAAATGCTAAAGGGATTGCTGTAAGGGACTGCTGAGAAGAGGAAAACAGAGAGAGAAACCTAGCCATGCAGAATTAAAATGGCTATTAAGTAAGTACCTCTCAATAATAACCCTAAATGTAAGTGGATTAAGTGCTCCAATCAAAAGGTATAGGATAGCAGAATGGATATAAAAACATGACCCAAGTATATACTGTCTACAAGAGACCCACCTCAAAATAAAAGACACACACAGGATGAAAGTGAAGGGATGGGAAAAAAATTTCTCATGCAAATGGAAAAGAAAAAAAAAAGCTGGAGTAGCAATACTCACATCCAACAAAATAGAGTTTAAAAGCATCATGCTAAGTGAAATAAGCCAGTTGGAGAAAGATAAATATATGATCTCACTCATTTGTGGAATGTAATGAAAAACATAAACTGATGAACAAAAACCAGAGGGGAAAAAGAATACTAGAATATAATAGAAGTAATCCTGTTATTAGCAGATTCTTACTATTTCCTACAACTTTTGTGAGTACAGTTTTGGTAATATTCTTAAAATCATTTTATTCTTGAAATATTAATGTTTATTGCATGTAATATATGTAAGATAATTTTTCTTGAATAACTGGTGTTTGTTGCCTGTAACATATTTAAAATGGTTTTCCTTGAGATATTAAGATTTATTGCATGTAACACTATTATATTTAAAATCGCTTTTCTTGAAACTGAAAAAAAATAAAGTACTCATACAACTCAACAAAAGGAAGACAAACAATCCAATTAAAAAATGGGCAAAGGACCTAAAATAGACACTTCTCCAAAGAGGACATACAGATGGCCAAGAGACATATGAGAAAATACTCAACGTTATTAATCATTAGACAGATGCAAGTTAAAATGACAATGAGGTATCAGAATGGCTACCCTCAACAAATCAACAAATGACAAGTGCTGGTGAGGATGCGGAGAAAAAGGAACCCTCGTGCACTGCTGGTGGGAATGCAGACTGGTGCAAGCCATTAGGGAAAACAGTATGGAGTTTTCTAAAAAAATTAAAAATAGAACTCCCATTTGACTCAGTAATCTCACTTCTAGGAATATATCCTAAGAAACCCGAAACACCAATCAGAAAGAATGTATGCACCCCTGTGTTCATAGCAGCACAATTTACAATAGCTAAGATTTGGAAACAGCCCATTAGCAGATGAGTGGATAAAAAAGCTGTGGTACATTTACACCATGGAATACTATGCAGCAGTGAAAAAGAAGGATCTCTTATCCTTTGCAGCATGGAGGGACCTGGAGAGTATTATGCTAAGTGAAATAAGGCAGTCAGAGAAAGACAAGTATCACGTGATCTCATTCATATGTGAAATCTAATGAACAAAATAAACTGATGAATAAATTAGAACCAGAGGCATGGAAACATGGAACAGACTGATAGATATCAAAGGGAAGGGGGGTGGGATGGGGACAGGGATGGGATGGGATTAACCAAAGAACTTATAAGCATATATGCATAACCTGTGGTCACAGACAATAGGGTGATGAAGGCCTGGGAGGGGTGGGAACCAGATGGAAGGGGCAGTGGGGACAAAACGGGTGGGATATCTGTGATACTCTCAATAATAAAGGTAAATTAAAAAACACACATTAAGTAATTTGCCAAAGTCACTCATCAAGTCAGAATTAGACTTGCAGTTGCCAACATTGCTACAAGCTTCATAAAATTTTAAATAGTAATAGTTCTTAAAACCACCGAGTTCATTTTTCTCAAACTTTGATGTGCACATGAATCACTAGGGAATCTTATTACACAGACAACAATATGGTTATCAGAGGGAAGAGGGTGGAAAGGGTAGTAAAGGGTAAAAGGGGTCAAATAAATGGCGGTGGAACAAGATTTCACTTGGGTGGTGAACACAATACAATATACAGATGATGTAGTATAGAATTGTACACTTGAAACCTATATAATTGTATTAACCAATGCCACCCCAAGAAATTTAATAAAAAATATGTTTTAATGTGGATTCTGGCCCAATAAGCCTGGTTGCAGCTGAGATTTCATAATAATTATTTTTTCTGTTAATCCTCACCCGAGGATATTTTTCCATTGATTTTTAGAGAAAGTGAAAGGGAGAGGGAGAGACAGGGAGAAATATCTACGTGAGAAAAACACATCCATTGGTTGCCTCCTGCACGAACCCTGACCAGGGCCAGGGAACCTGCAACCAAAGTACATGCCCTTGACTGAAATCGAACCCAGGACCCTCCAGTCTGCAGGTCAATGCTCTATCCACTGAGCCAAACTGGCTAGAGCAATATATTCTTTTAAAGATATATGGATTATGTATTGGCTGACGTTAATTATCTAAAGGTGATGTATTTAAATACTGTGCTTCTTAGTGCAGAATCTCAGAGGGAAGGGGGGTCAAGGGGGGGCGGGGAGTAATCCACCAAGGACCTTGGATGCATATATGCATGGCCCATGGACACAGACAGTGAGGTGGCGGGGGAGGGGTGGCTTAGAGGTGGTCAATGGGGAAAAGGGGGAACATCCTATATAATAAAGAGGTAATATGCAAATTGACCGTCACACCTCACAAGATGGCTGCCTACGACCAGGCTGGCAGGGGAATTAGTGACCAAACAACTGAACAAGCAGGCTGCGTGGGGTGACCAGGCCAGCAGGGGGGTTAGTGAGGGACTACCAAACGACTGAACAAGCAGGCTGTGTGGGGAAACCAGGCCAGCAGAGGGGTTAGTGAGGGACGACCAAATGACTGAACAGCAGGCTGCGTGGGGTGACCAGGCCAGCAGGGGGGTTAGTGAGGGACGACCAAACGACTGAACAAGCAGGCTGCGTGGGGAAACCAGGCCAGCAGGGGGGTTAGTGAGGGACGACCAAACGACTGAACAAGCAGGCTGCGTGGGGAAACCAGGCCAGCAGGGGGGTTAGTGAGGGACGACCAAATGGCTGAACAGCAGGCTGCGTGGGGTGACCAGGCCAGCAGGGGGGTTAGTGAGGGACGACAAAATGACTGAACAAGCAGGCTGCGTGGGGTGACCAGGCCAGCAGGGGGGTTAGTGTGTGATGGCCAAATGACTGAACAAGCAGGCTGCGTGGGGTGACCAGGCTGTCGGGGGGGAGGGGGTAGTTAGGGGTGACCAGGCCAGCAGAAGGGGGCAGTTGGGGGTGACCAGGCCAGCAGGTGGGAAGATAGGGGAGACCAGGCTGGCAGTGGGGGTGCAGTTGGGGGTGACCAGGCTGACAGGGGGACAGTGAGGGGCAACTAGGCTGGTGGGGAGGGGGAATTGGGGGTGACCAGGCTGGCAGGGGGGGGCAGTAAGGGGTGACCAGGCTGTTGGTGAGGGCAGTCGGTGGCAACCTGGCTGGCAGCAGGGAGCAGTTAAGAGCAACCAGGCTGGCAGGAAGGCAGTTTGGGGCGATCAGCCTGGCACGCAAAGGCAGTTAGGGGTGACCAGGCAGGCAGGCAGGTGAGTGATTAGGAGCCAGTGGTCCAGGATTGTGAGAGGGATGTCCGACTGCCGGTTTAGGCCCAATCCCTGGATCGGACTTAAACTGGCAGTCAGACAACCTCCAAGGGGTCCCGGATCGGTGAGGGTGCAGGCTGGGCTGAGGGTAACCCCCCCACCCCCCATGCACGAATTCCGTGCACTTAGCTTCTAGTATGTAATAAAAAAATAAGTAAAAATAAATACTGTGCTTCTTCATGATGTGCTGACTCATTGTTAGTGCCTTCACACCTTGGAAAGTGTCAGGTAGCTACCTATCCCCAGGTGAAACATCGCAAAGGAGTAGCCTTGGAGTTACACCTCATAAGTATCACCTTGTTACAAAGAGAAGGTATTTCACAACCAGGACCCCATCACAAGGCTCTGGTTGCAGTTGTCTGTCCCTTCAGAACTCCACCGGAAGGGTTTAGCCTTTCTGAAGTGGACAGGAGTCAGCATGGAGCCTGGGTCGCCGGGAGGAGTAAGGCATGCAGAGTGCCTTCCTCCCTCTGGGAAGGTCTGGAACTCGAGTGGTGAAGCCTGGGGGTGGCTATAGGCAGATCAGATATATAAAGGTATAGTCTTGAAAGTCCATTCATCTTTTGAGAAAACAATAGCTAAAATTTGCTCAGCACTATTTAAACTTGTTACACATTTTAATTAATTGAATCCTCAGCAATCCTATAAAGAAGGTGGCACCTATTATTATCCCCATTTTACAGCTGCAGAACTTGGGATTCGTGGAGATGACGTGGCTTGTCCAAGGCCAACCTATCAGTGTCTGGCTCAGGCACTCGGCCTTGCCCTTCACCTGCAGAGCAGTCACAGCAGGCAGCACAGCGCAGGGTGGCTGCCTCCGTCCTGCGCTCTGGGAAGGAGCAGAACGGTCCATGGAGGCACTGGATGAAGTGGCCTCGTGCACAGCTAGCTCGGGAGGCTGCAGGGACCAGTCCTGCATGGCTACCTTCTGCTTTGGTGATGTTGGGCAAGTTATTCAAGTGCTTTAGTGTTTGGAGTTTTGGGGTGAGGATTATAAATGAGTTAAAATATGCAAAAACACTTAGAATAAATAGCACCTGGCACTCAAGCACTCAATAAGTGCTGGGTAATACACTTTTCAATCAAAACCCTCTTCAAGGTGAATGTTATAGTCTTCAGATAGATGATGATTATCCAGCATTTAACATCCTTTCACTTTAAGCCAAAGCTTTGAGATCCCATGAAAGGCAAAAGCAGAGTAATGAAAGGAAGACAAATAGACACCTTGCCTGGGGAATGGTGAAGCCATTCTGAGAAATACAGAATGCATGGAGCTATCTACACACCCTGACTAA
This sequence comes from Ia io, assembly GCA_025583905.1. Lineage (NCBI taxonomy): Eukaryota > Metazoa > Chordata > Mammalia > Chiroptera > Vespertilionidae > Ia > Ia io. The sequence goes on along the minus strand of JAJQQW010000010.1, from coordinate 115,217,476 downwards.
CAGGATGGGGAAGCCTTCCTTCTAAACATTGTTTCTCTTCTGCTCCTTTAGGTGCAGTTTTAATTCCAGGGACCACTCAGCTGACCCAGAAAGACATTCTCTACAGACTGCAGTCTTCAAAAGCCAAGTGCATTATCACCCATGACGCTGTCGCCCCAGCAGTAGATGCGGTGGCATCTCAGTGTGAAAACCTGCGTTCCAAGCTCATTGTGTCTCAGAACCCCCGAGAGGGGTGGGGGGACCTCAAGGAGATGATGAAGTGAGTAACCATCATTGTTGTAGAATAGCTTCCCCCAAAGAAAGACAACATTGACAAGATGCTCAGCCCACAAGTCATGTGATCAGAAAAATGACAAAAACAATAGGCAGCCCGGCCGGCGTGGCTCAGTGGTTGAGCATCGACCTATGAACCAGGAGGTCACGGTTCGATTCCCAGTCAGGGCACATGCCCGGGTTGTGGGCTCGATCCCCAGTGTGGGGCATGCAGCAGGCAGCCGATCAGTGATTCTCTGTCATCATTGATGTTTCCATCTCTCTTTCCCTCTCCCTTCCTCTCTGAAATCAATAAGCATATATTAAAAACACACCATAGGCAAAGGGAGCAGCTGGTGATTAGCACTGCGCTGGCATGCAGCGCTCTGAGGAGGCAGGAGCTTGGCCTATCTTCATAGTTGGGATTTCCAGGAAGCAGACCCGAGACAGAGATTAGCCGTATTAAGAAGTTTACTAAGAAGTTCTCTTGGGGTCAATACCTGTGAAGGAAGGCAGAGGATGTGGGATTGGGCAAAAGAAGAAACTTATCTGCCGTGAATTCCCAAAAAGCCTCCAGCCGACCCACTGAGGCCTCTAGAGTTTGGATAGCCGCTCCGAGCAGTCCCCAGCTAAAGTAAGAGGCCGGCCTTTCCTTGCCCATGGCCAGTCATGAGATGGGGGCTGTCTCAGAAGGAGGCTGGCCTTGGGCAAGGCAACTGTCAGAGGGCTCTGAGGAAGTCTTCCAAACCCGGCAGCGGGATTTAGCAGGTGCCACAGCGTCAACCACAGACCTGGGAGCGGCTCCCAGAAACGGAGTATAGCAATACTGCTGCCGGGCGTATAGGACACTCATGGATATAGAACACTCAATGTTCATGAATGAGTTATGAAATGGAATTATTCTGATGCCCACGCCCTGCGGGGTGGGGGTCGGGGGGCTTCCAGGGGCTCATGCCAGGTGTTGGTTATCTCTCAGCCTCAGGCGGACTGCAAATGCCTTGTCTAGAATGAGCATGCTTTACTCGAGGGTTTGGGAGCATGCTCCAACCTTCTCTAAAACAGCTAACATGTATTGAGTTCTTACCAACAGCCAAGGACTGTTCTAATAAAAATAATGTTATAGTTACAGTATAGCTGCCATGTCTGTGGCTCTGGTGTGTGCCAAAACTGTTCCAAGCACTTGAGATATGTTAACTCATTAATCTCACCACCTCGGGGGTAGACACTGTGATTATACAGATGAATAAGGCCGGATGCTAGCATCTGGTGGTGCTGGTTCAAACCTAGGCTGTGTGGCTGCTGAGCCCACACTCCTGTCTGCGATGTTCAAGGGCTCTAGTAGTGAGAGGTTGATATGGTAACTCTGCCTTAGGCTTCAAAAGAAACCATATCTGTGATAGGAGTGACAGGCACAGGCTCTAGGTACTACCTATTTTTAAGAAAGATACTAGTAATTATGGAATCAGAGACCAATCACACTTGGTCTAGCTCTGCTAAGCTTTGAAAACAGCTTTCCTGCCCTAGCTGGTTTGGCTCAGTGGATAGAGCATCGGCCTACAGACTGAAGGGTCCTGGGTTCGATTCCAGTCAAGGGCACATGCCCAGGTTGCGGGCTCAATCCCCAGTAGGGGGCGTGCAGGAGGCAGCCGATCAATGATTCTCTCTTATCGTTGGTGTTTCTATCTCTCCTTCTCCTATCCTCTCTCTGAAACCAATAAAAATATATTTAAAAACAAAACAACTTTCCTACATTTCTCATGGCCTGGTTGCTCTGATTCATTAAGCCTTGGCCTGGTAAACTCTCTATGCTTCGTAGACGCTGGGTGTGCAGAGCTTGCTTACTCTCAGCTGCCCTGATGTCTGACTTACATAATAGCCCAATTATCCTTCAGAACTAAATGCTTTCTTTCTCTTTAACTGGGGTCCTTCCTTCCCTGGATGGGTGCTTAGATCCCCTTAAGTGTTACTGTTTACTGTATTCAGAACCATGTAGATGCTCATGTGGGAAACAGAAAAACAATCCTTTCAGAAGTCAGCAAACAATTCCTACAAAAGGAGTGGATAGTAAATATTTTAGGCTTTGCAGGCCATGCAGTCCATCTCTGTCACAGCTGCTCACCTCTGCTGTTGTAGAATGAGAACAGCCATAGGCAACATGTAAATGAATGGGCATGGCTGTTTGTTCCAATAAAAATTTATTTAAAAAAACAGGAGTTGGGGGTCAGAAAATGGCGGCGGAATAGACAGACATGTTCCGAGCCTTGTCCCGAAGCAGAAAGAAAGAACAGCTGAGGGTCGCACGGGGAGTGTTTGCTGGCAAGTTAAGGGACAGCTAAACTCCAGGAGAAGGTGGGGGACTGCTGGACGGGGTTCCCCTGACCTGGCAGCCCCCACTGCTGCTGAGTCCCCTCCCGGAGCTATGGGCTCAGACGTGGAGACCGCGCCATCTTGAAAGGGAAAGTGGATCTTATCGAAAGCCTGAAAATCCACAGCTGCAGCAACCACCGAACAGCTGGGAGCCCCAGAACACCGGTCCCCAATTGGCGCAAACATGCAGATTTAAAGGAGCTCTTCACCATGGAAAGGTCAGATTTCGCCTGGGATATAGTGAGGTCTCTGGTCCTGGCGGGAGAGAGAAACGCGCACTTTGCGGGAGCTAGAGGACCTGGGAAGTCTGTGCCTAGAAAAATCCGTGGCTGTTGGGGCTGGCGTGATCCGTGAATGTGGAAGGGGGTCCTCAGCGCTGCTAACAGAAGGGATCTCTAAAAAGCAACCCATTTTGATCTGACGAGGAGGGTCAGACTAAGAATTTCAAAGGTGTGCCGGCTGCTTTGACTTGCGTGCAGACCCATTGTTCGCACACTTGGGCTTTTTCCTCGTCAAATCCTTGCTTCTGATTACTAAGCCCAATACATAGGATCACCCAGTTGGGGACACCCTGGGAGACTGCAGGGGAAAGTTGTTTTTCTGAAACCTGGGATTGGAGCAGGGAGTGACCATTGGAGAGCCAGCGCTGTGGCAGCCCACTTCCACAAACCGGTATTGAGTGCCACAGGGAAAGAAGGCTAGAGAGGCCATATAGACCCGGAAGTCAATCCAGAAACACTGCCACCCAGGGGCGGAATCACAAATTGACTCTTCTGTAATCAAAAATAAAGGAATACGAGAAATTAAGACACCGCCTGTTTAAAAATCAGGACTGGTTTACAACACTGAGGAGCAGTGGAACGCAAGGAACTGCAATATTGTCCAGACTGGGAAACAGGCGTGCCAAACAGAACAATAGAGGAAGTGAATGACCTTCACTACTGCACATTTTATTTTATTTTTATTTTTCTTATTTTTTTATTTTCATTTTTTGCATGTTTTACTTAAGAAACAAATTTTTTTCTTTTTTCCTCACTTGATTTTACCTTTTTAATTATTACATTTTTATTTTCAATCAGTATTATTACTACTATTTTGCTTTTTTTTTTAAGTGTCATTTTATTTTCTCTTTATTTTACTTTGGGATTAGTGTTCTACATTCTATTTTCATCTTTCCTTTAGCATCATTTTACTCTATACCAACTCTACCTTTATCCCATCACTCTCTTCCTAACCTTTCCCCTTTTGGTGTCCTGTTAATCTTACCCCTTTCCTGCTTTAGATTTTCCCTATTCTTTCTGTTTACCCCTTGTTAAAAATTTCACCCTACTTATATATCTAATTTCCAATCCCCTGCTCCAAGTCCATACACACTTCTCTCTTCGCTGTATTAACTATCCAAAAAATTGTTTTTCTCTCTATCCTTTTGTTGTTGTTTGCTTGAATGTTGATTATATCGAATTTTTAAGCTTTTTTGTGAGATTGTTTTGCTTATTCTTTTTTTTGTTTGGTTTTTTTGTTTGCTTTGTTTTTGTTTGTTTTTTGCTTCTGTTTTTCTCACCTCACTTGATATTAGTTGGTGTTGTAGTTTGTATTAATGTCCAGGTACTTTTTGCTGGCATTTGCTGGCATTAGTGGTTGTTCTATTGGAGTTTTCTCCCCATATATATAGTTTGTTCCCCTTTTCTTTCTTAGTCTCTTTCTTGTCTCTCTTACTTTTTTTTTTCCTTTCCCAATTTCAATTTGGCACTGCTTTTTTTTTTTTCCTCTTTCTTTTTCCTCTTCTTCCTTCTCTCCTATCCCCTAATTTGCCTTTCTTTTCTTTTTCACTTTTTTTTTATTTAGGTATTATATGTGTACATATCTTACCATTGTCCCCCCCCCCACACTCATACATGCCCTCACCCCCCAGAGTTTTGTGTCCATTGGTTATGCTTATATGCATGCATACAAGTCCTTCGGTTGATCTCTTATCTCCCCCACCTCTCCCTAAACTTCCCCCTGTAATTTGATAGTCTGTTTGATGCTTTACTGTCTCTGTATCTATATTTTTGTTCATCAGTTTATAATGTTTTTTATTATCCACAAATGAGTGAGATCATGTGGTATTTTTCCTTCCTTGACTGGCTTATTTCACTTAGCATAATGTTCTCCAATTCCATCCAGGTTGCTGCAAATGATGAGAATTCCTTCTTTTTTATGGCAGCATAGTATTCCACTGCGTAGATGTACCACAGTTTTCTGATCCACTCATCTGCTGATGGACACCTAGGCTGTTTCCAAATCTTAGCTATTGTAAATTGTGCTGCTATGAACATAGGGGTGCATATATCCTTTCTGATTGGTGTTTCTAGTTTCTTCGGATATATTCCCAGGAGTGGGATTACTAGGGTCAAATGGGAGTTCCATTTTCAGTTTTTTGAGGAAACTGCATACTGTTCTCCACAGTGGCTGCACCAGTCTGCATTCCCACCAGCAGTGCACAAGGGTTCCTTTTTCTCCGCATCCTCGCCAACACTTGTCGTTTGTTGATTTGTTGATGATAGCCATTCTGACAGGTGTGAGATGGTACCGCATTGTTGTTTTGATTTGCATCTCTCGGATAATTAGTGACTTTGAGCACGTTTTCATGTGTCTCTTGGCCTTCCTTCTGTCTTCTTTTGAAAAGATTCTATATAGGTCCGTTGCCCAATTTTTTATTGGATCATTTATCTTCCTTTTATTAAGTTGCATAAGCTGCCTATAGATGTTGGAGATTAAACCTTTATCAGTGATAGCATTTGCAAATATGTTCTCCCATACAGTGGACTTTCTTGTTGTTTTGTTGATGGTTTCTTTTGCCATGAAAGAGCTTTTTATTTTGATGTAGTCCCATTTGTTAATTTTCTTTTTAGCTTCCATTGCCCTAGGGGTAGTGTCAGTGAAGAAGTTCTTTTGGCATATGTCTGAGATTTTGTTGCCTGTGGATTCCTCTAGTATTTTTATGGTTTCCCGTCTTATGTTTAAGTCCTGTATCCATTTTGAGTTGATTTTTGTGTATGGCGTAAGTTGGTGATCTAGTTTCATTTTTTTGCATGTATCTGTCCAATTTTCCCAACACCATTTATTGAAGAGACTGTCTTGACTCCATTGTATGTTCATGCCTCCTTTGTCAAATATTAATTGAGCATAGTGGTTTGGGTTGATATCTGGATTCTCTATTCTTTTCCATTGATCTATATGTCTGTTCTTGTGCCAGTACCAGGCTGTTTGAGGACAGTGGCTTTGTAATATAGCTTGAGGTCTGATATTGAGATCCCTCCTACTTTATTCTTCTTTCTTAGGATTGCTGTGGCTATTTGGGGTCTTTTTTTATTCCAGATGAATTTTTGGAGAGTTCTTTCTAGGTCTGTGAAATATGCTGTTGGTATTTTGATGGGGAGTGCATTGAATCTGTAGATTGCTTTGGATAGTATGGACATTTGAATGATGTTGATTCTACCAATCAATGAACATGGTATGTTCTTCCATCTGTTTAGGTCATCCTCTATCTCTTTTTTCAGTGTCCTGTAGTTTTCCGTGTATACGTCTTTTACCTCCTTAATTAAGTTTATTCCTAGGTAGCTTAGTTTTTTTGGTGTGATAGTAAATGGGATTGCTTTTTTAGTCTTTCTTTCTGTAAGTTCACTATTGGTGTATAGAAATGCCATAGATTTCCTGGCATTAATTTTGTATCCTGCTACATTGCCAAATTCATTTATTAAGTCTATTAGTTTTTGGATGGAGTCTTTTGGGTTTTTTATGTACAATATCATGTCATCTGCAAATAAGGACAGCTTTACTTCTTTTCCAATTTGGATGCCTTTTATTTCTTCTTCTTGTCTAATTGCAATGGCTAATACTTCCAGTACTATGTCAAACAGGAGTGGTGAGAGTGGGCATCCCTGTCTTGTTCCTGTTCTTAGGGGAAATGGTTTTAGTTTTTGCCCATTGAGTATGATGTTTGCTGTGGGTTTATCATATATAGCTTTTATTATGTTGAGGTATGATCCTTCTATTCCCATTTTGTTGAGAGTTTTTATCAAGAAAGGGTGTTGGCTTTTGACAAATGCTTTTTCTGCAACTATTGATATGACTATGTGATTTTTTTCTCTCAATTTGTTTATGTGATGTATCACATTTATTGATTTGCGGATATTGTACCATCCTTGCATTCCTGGGATAAATCCTACTTGGTCATGGTGTATGATCTTTCTGATGTACTGCTGGAGCCGATTTGCTAGAATTTTGTTGAGGATTTTGGCATCTATGTTCATGAGGGATATTGGCCTGTAATTCTCTTTCATTGTGTTGTCTTTATCTGATTTTGGTATTAGGGTGATGCTGGCTTCATAGAAGGAGCCTGGAAGTGTTCCTTCCTCTTGGATTTTTTGGAATAGTCTGAGGAGGATAGGTTTTAGTTCTTCCTTGAATGTTTGGTAAAACTCTACTGTGAAGCCGTCTGGCCCCGGGCTTTTGTTTGCCGGAAGCTTTTTGATGACTGCTTCAATTTCTTCCATAGTTACTGGCCTGTTGAGCTGTTTAGATTCTTCCTGATTGAGTTTTGGAAGGTTATATTTTTCTAGGACTATGTCCATTTCCTCCAGGTTGTCCAGTTTGTTGGAATAGAGTTGTTCATAGTATTTTGTAACAATCCTTTGTATTTTGTCGGGGTCTGTTGTTATTTCACCTCTTTCATTTCTGATTTTGTTTATTTGGGTCCTCTCTCTTTGCTTCTTGGTGAGCCTGGCAGGAGGTTCATCAATCTTGTTTATCCTTTCAAAGAACCAACTCTTGGTTTTGTTCAACTTTTGTATTGTTTCTTTGGTCTCTATGTCATTTATCTCTGCTCTGATCTTTATTATTTCCTTCCTTCTGCTTACACTGGGCTTTTCTTGTTGCTCTCTCTCTAACTCTTTGAGTTGTAGGGTTAGGTAATTTATTACCATTGTTTCTTGTTTTTTGCAGTAGGCTTGTAGAGCTATGAACTTCCCTCTCAGGACTGCTTTCGCTGTGTCCCATAGATTTTGGATTGTTGTGTTTTCATTGTCATTTGTTGCCATGATGTTTTTTATTTCTTCCTTGATGTCTTTGGTAACCCAGTCATTGTTTAATAGTATGCTGTAATGTCTCCATGTGTTTGATTTCTTTGGATTGTTTTTATTGTAGTTGATTTCCAGTTTTATGCCACTGTGGTCTGAGAAGATGCTTGATATGATTTCTATCTTCTTAAATTTGGAAAGACTTTGCCTATGTCCTAACATATGTTCTATCTTTGAAAATGACCCATGTGCACTTAAGAAGAATGTATATTCTGTGGCTTTGGGGTGAAATGTTCTGAAGATGTCAATTAATTCCATCTAGTCTAGTGAGTCATTTAGGATTGATGTTTCTTTGCTGATTTTTTGTTTAGAGGATTTGTCCAGTGGTGATAGTGGGGTACTAAAGTCTCCTACTATGATTGTATTGCTGTCAATCTCTCCTTTGATATCTTCCAGGAGTTTTTTTTATGTATTTGGGTGCTCCTGTATTGGGTGCGTATATGTTTACAAGAGTTATATCTTCTTGTTGGATTGCTCCCTTTAGTATTATGAAGTAGCCTTCATTATCTCTTGTATGTCCTTCACTTTGAGATCTAATTTGTCGGATATAAGTATTGCTACCCCAGCTTTTTTTTCATTTCCATTCGCCTGGAAAACCTTTTTCCATCCCTTCATTCTCAATCTGTATGCATCTTTTTTTCTGAGGTGTGTTTCCTGTAGACAGCAGATATATGGGTTTTGTTTTCTTATCCAATCAGTTACCCTGTGTCTTTTGATTGGGGCATTCATTCCATTTACATTTAAAGTTATTATTATTACGTAGTTATTTGTGGCCATTTTTATTCTATACCCCTGTGTTCCTTCTTTGTTTCCTATTTCTTTTTTTTCTTTTTTTTTTTTTTTTTTTTACAGCAGATCCTTTAGCATTTCTTGCATTGCTGGTTTGGTGGTGATAAACTCCCTTAGTCCTTTTTTGTCTGTGAAGCTCCTGATTTCACCTTCAATTTTGATTGATAGCCTTGCTGGGTACAGTATTCTTGGATTCAGACCCTTCCTTTGCATGACTTTGTATATTTCATTCCATTCCCTTCTGGCCTGATGGGTTTCTGTTGAGAAATCAGTTGCAAGTCTGATGGGGGTTCCTTTGTATGTAACTTTCTGTCTCTCTCTGGCCACTTTTAAGATTCTTATTTTGTCGTTGGTGTTTGCCAATTTAATTATAATGTGCCTTGGTGTCAGTCTTTTGGGGTTCATTTTGCTTGGGACTCTGTGAGCTTCTTAGATTTGTGTGGGTTTTCTCTTCCCTGTATCAGGGAAGTTTTCTGTTATTATTTCTTCAAACAGGTTTTCAATTCCTTGCTCAGTTTCCATTCCTTCTGGTACCCCTATTATTCGGATGTTGTTTTGTTTCGTGTTGTCCCAAAGTTCCCTTAGGCTGTCCTCATGCTTTCTAATTTTTTTTTCTAGAAGCTGTTGTTTTTGGGTATTTTTTTCCATCTTGTCTTCTAGCACTTATGCGGTCTTCTGCTTCTTCTAGTCTACTCCTGATGCTTTCTATTGAGTTCTTTACAGCAGCGATGTCATTTCTCATTTCTTCTTGGTTCTTCTTCATTTCCTCTTGGTTCTTACTCATATTGTCGAATTTGTCTTCCATTCTTTTCAGCCACCTTATGACCATTTCTCTGAATTCTTTCTCTGATAGGTTGCTTGCCTTGAATTCGTTTACTTCCTTTTCAGTTGATGCCTACTTTTCTTTCCTATGGGGGCTGTTTCTTTGTCTCCCCAGGGTCTCTCTTCTCTGGATGTCTGGTTATATAGTTCTCTCTCTCCTTTTCATGGTGCAGTGAAGAGTTCCTTTGAATCCGTGTGTTTGTGCAGATTGGGGGCCGGTGTTCTGGTGCTCACAGCTGTTCAGTGTTTGCCGTTGTCGTGGACAGTCAGGCCTCCAATAAAACCCTCCTTTCCTTGCAAGATGGCGAGTTTTCCTCCTCTGAGCCCACTGCTCCGGGAGGGGACCCAGACGCTGTGGGTGCTGCACCGTCAGGGGTACCCTGCCTAGCACTCCTCCACCTTCTCCTGGAGTTTAGCTGTCCCTTAGCTTGCCAACAGACACTCCCTGTTCAAATCTCAGCTGTTCTTACTCTCTGCCCCAGGACCAGTCTTAGAACACATCTCTATTCAGCCACCATTTTTTCCTTTTTTTCCTAATTTTCCTTTCTCTGGTGGTCACCGTTATTGGAGGTTATCAATATCATGAATACATTTATGTTCAGTGCCTTGTGTTTTACCTGGTTGTGTTGTATTTTGTGCCTTTAAATCAATGCAGGAGAGAGAGAACTACATAACCAGACATCCAGAGAAGAGAGACCATGGGGAGACAAAGAAACAGCCTGCATATGAAAGAAAAGCAGGCATCACCAGAAAAGGAAGTAAACGATTTAGAGGCCAGCAACCTATCAGAGGAAGAATTCAGAGAAATGGTCATAAGGTGGCTGAAAAGAATGGAAGACAAATTCGACAATATGAGTAAGAACCAAGAGGAAATGAAGAAGAACCAAGAAGAAATGAAAAATGACATTGCTGCTGTAAAGAACTCAATAGAAAGCATCAAGAGTAGACTAGAAGAAGCAGAGGACCACATCAGTGAGCTAGAAGACAAGGTGGGAAAAAATACCCAATAAGAGCAGCTTCTAGAAAAAAAAAATTAAAAAGCAGGAGGAGAGCCTACGGGAACATTGGAACAACACGAAACAAAACAACATCCGCATAATAGGGGTTCCTGATGGAGAGGAAACTGAGCAAGGAATAGAAAACCTGTTTGAAGAAATAATGACAGAAAACTTGCCTGTTATAGGGTAGAAAAACGCCACACAAATCCAAGAAGCTCACAGAGTCCCAAGCAAAATGAACCCCAAAAGACTGACGCCAAGGCACATTATAATTAAATGGGCAAACACCAATGACAAAGTAAGAATCTTAAAAGCGGCCAGAGAGAGACAGAAAGTTACATACAAAGGAACCCCCATCAGACTAGCAACTGATTTCTCAACAGAAACTCATCAGGCCAGAAGGGAATGGAATTAAATATACAAAGTCATGCAAAGGAAGGGTCTGAATCCAAGAATACTGTACCCAGCAAGGCTATCAATCAAAATTGAAGGTGAAATCAGGAGCTTCGCAGACAAAAAAGGACTAAGGGAATTTATTACCACCAAACCAGCAATGCAAGAAATGCTAAAGGGTCTGCTGAAAAAAAAGAAAGAAAGAAATAGGAAGCGAAGCAGGAACACAGGGGTAAAGAATAAAAATGGCAACAAATAAGTGCCTATCAATAATAACTTTAAATGTAAATAGATTAAATGCCCCAATCAAAAGACATAGGGTAACGGATTGGATAAGAAAACAAGACCCATATATCTGCTATCTACAAGAAACCCACCTCAGAAAAAAAGATGCACACAGACTGAGGGTGAAGGGATGGAAAAAGGTCTTCCAGGAGAATGGAAATGAAAGAAAAAAAAGCTGGGGTAGAAATACTTATATCCGACAAATTAGATCTCAAAGTGAAGGACATAACAAGAGATAAAGAAAGCCACTTCATAATACTAAAGGGAGCAATCCAACAAGAAGATATAACTCTTGTAAACATATACGCACCCAATACAGGAGCACCCAAATACATAAAAAAACTCCTGGAAGATATCAAAGGAGAGATTGACAGCAATACAATCATTGTAGGAGACTTTAGTACCCCACTATCACTACTGGACAAATCCTCTAAACAAAAAATCAGCAAATAAACATCATTCTTAAATGACTAACTAGACCAGATGGAATTAATTGACATCTTCAGAACATTTCACCCCAAAGCCACAGAATATACATTCTTCTTAAGTGCACATGGGTCATTTTCAAAGATAGACCATATATTGGGTCACAGGCAAAGTCTCTACAAATTCAAGAAGATATAAATTATATCAAGCATCTTCTCAGACCACAGTGACATAAAAGTGGAAATCAACTACAATAAAAACAATCCAAGGAAATCAAACACATGAAGACATTACAGCATGCTATTAAAAAAGGACTGGGTTACCATAGACATCAAGGAAGAAATAAAAACATCATGGCAACAAATGACAATGAAAACACAATAATCCAAAATCTATGGGACACAGCGAAAGCAGTCCTGAGAGGGAAGTTCATAGCTCTACAAGCCTACTGCAAAAAACAAGAAACAATGGTAATAAATTACCTAACCCTACAACTCAAAGAGTTAGAGAGAGAGCAACAAGAAAAGCCCAGTGTAAGCAGAAGGAAGGATATAATAAAGATCAGAGCAGATATAAATGACATAGAGACCAAAGAAACAATACAAAAGATCAACAAAACCAAGAGCTGGTTCTTTGAAAGGATAAACAAGATTGATGAACCTCCTGCCAGGCTCACCAAGAAGCAAAGAGAGAGGACCCAAATAAACAAAATCAGAAATGAAAGTAGTGAAATAACAACAGACCCCACCAAAATACAAAGGATTATTAAAAAATACTACAAACATCTCTGTTCTTAAAAACTGTACAACCTGGAGGAAATGGACATATTCCTAGAAAAATTTTACCTTCCAAAACTCAATCAGGAAGCATCTAAACAGCTCAATAGGCCAGTAACTATGGAAGAAATTGAAGCAGTCATCTAAAATCTTCTAGCAAACAAAAGCCCAGGGCCAGACGGCTTCACATGGGAGTTTTACCAAACATTCAAGGAAGAACTAAAACCTATCCTCCTCAGACTATTCCAAAAAATTCAAGAGGAAGGAACACTTCCAGGCTCCTTCTATGAAGCCAGCATCACCCTAATACCAAAATCAGATAAAGACAACACAATGAAAGAGAATTACAGGCCAATATCCCTCATGAACATAGATGCCAAAATCCTCAACATAATTCTAGCAAATCGGATCCAGCAGTACATCAGAAAGATCATACAACATGACCAAGTAGGATTCATCCCAGAAATGCAAGGATGGTACAATATCCACAAATCAATAAACGTGATACATCACATAAACAAATTGAGAAATAAAAATCGCATAGTCATATCAATAGATGCAGAAAAGCATTTGTCAAAAGCCAACACCCTGTCTTGATAAAAACCCTCAACAAGGTGGGAATAGAAGGATCCTACCTCAATATAATAAAAGCTATATTAGTTGTTGTTGTAGTTTGGCTATCTACAGCATCCTGCCTTGCGTTACAGAGTTCACAGTGTAATTGGGGGTGACAGTTTAATAAAAGTCTCAGTACTGGAAGATCAGTGTGGGAAGGTAACCCACAGCTAACATCATACTCAATGGGCAAAAACTAAAACCATTTCCACTAAAAAACAGGAACAAGACAGGGATGCCCACTCTCACCACTCCTGTTTGACATAGTACTTGAAGTATTAACCATTGCAATTAGACAAGAAGAAGAAATAAAAGGCATCCCAAATGGAAAAGAACAAGTAAAGCTGTCCTTATTTGCAGATGACATGATATTGTACATAAAAAACCCGAAAGACTCCATCAAAAAACTAATAGACTTAAATGAATTCGGCAATGTAGCAGGATACAAAATTAATGCCAAGAAATCTATGGCATTTCTATACACCAATAGTGAACTTACAGAAAGAGAGACTAAGAAAGCAATCCCATTTACCATCACACCAAAAAAATTAAGATACCTAGGAATAAACTTAACTAAGGAGGTAAAAGACCTATATGCAGAAAACTACAGGACACTGAAAAAAGAGATAGAGGATGACCTAAACAGATGGAAGAACATACCATGTTCATTGATTGGTAGAATCAACATCATTCAAATGTCCATACTACCCAAAGCAATCTATAGATTCAATGCACTCCCCATTAAAATACCAATGGCATATTTCACAGACCTAGAAAGAACTCTCCAAAAATTCATCTGGAATAAAAAAGATCCTGAATAGCCACAGCAATCCTGAGAAAGAAGAATAAAGTAGGAGGGATCTCAATACCAGATTTCAAGCTATATTACAAAGCCACTGTCCTCAAACAGCCTGGTACTGGCACAAGAACAGACACATAGATCAATGGAAAAGAATAGAGAATCCAGATATCGACCCAAACCACTATGCTCAATTAATATTTGACAAAGGAGGCATTAACATACAATGGAGTCAAGACAGTCTCTTCAATAAATGGTATTGGGAAAGTTGGACAGATACATGTAAAAAAAATGAAACTAGATCATCAACTTACACCATACCCAAAATAAACTCAAAATGGATACAGGACTTAAACATAAGACGGGAAACCATAAAAATACTAGAGGAATCCACAGGCAACAAAATCTCAGACATATGCCTAAAGAACTTCACTGATACTGCTCCTAGGGCAATGGAAGCTAAAGAGAAAATAAACAAATGGGACTACATCAAAATAAAAAGCTCTTTCATGGCAAAAGAAACCATCAACAAAACAACAAGAAAGTCCACTGTATGGGAAAACATATATGCAAATGTTATCACTGATAAAGGTTTAATCTCCAACATCTACAAGCAGCTTATGCAACTTAATAAAAGGAAGATAAATGATCCAATAAAAAAATGGGCAATGGACCTAAATAGAATCTTTTCAAAAGAAGACAGAAGGAAGGCCAAAAGACACATGAAAACATGCTCAAAGTCACTAATTATCCGAAAGATGCAAATCAAAATGACAATGAGGTACCATATCACACCTGTCAGAATGGCTATCATCAACAAATCAACAAACGACAAGTGTTGGCAAGGATGTGGAGAAAAAGGAACCCTCGTGCACTGCTGGTGGGAATGCGGACTGGTGCAGCCACTGTGGAGAACAGGATGGAGTTTCCTCAAAAAACTGAAAATGGAACTCCCATTTGACCCAGTAATCCCACTCCTAGGAATATATCCTAAGGAACTAGAAACACCAATCAGAAAGGATACATGCACCCCTATGTTCAATAGCAGCACAATTTACAATAGCTAAGATTTGGAAGCAGCCCGTTAGCAGATTAGTGGATCAGAAAACCATGGTACATCTACAAAATGGAATACTATGCTGCCATAAAAAAGAAGGAATTCTTACCATTTGCAGCAACCTGGATGGAATTGGAGAACATTATGCTAAGTGAAATAAGCCAGTCAAGGAAGGAAAAATACCACATGATCTCACTCATTTGTGGATAATAAAAAACATTATAAACTGATGAACAAAAATATAGATATAGAGACAGTAAAGCATCAAACAGACTGTTAAATTACAGCGGGAAGGTTAGGGAGAGGTGAGGGAGATAAGAGAACAACCGAAGGACTTACATGCATGCATATAAGATTAACCAATGGATGCAAAACATTGGGGGGTGAGGGCATGTATGGGAGTGGGGTGGAGGGGGGCACAATGGTAAGATATGTACACATATAATACTTTAATAAAATAAATAAACAAACAAACAAACAAACAGGAGGTGGGCCTGATTTGATCTATGGACTGTAGTTTGGCGACCCCAGCTTTATATACCACCAAAGGCCTGATGCACAAAATTCGTGCAAGAGTAGGCCTTCCTTCTCCCAACTATCGGTCCCAGCTTCCCTCTGGCACCTGGGACCTGGGCTTCCTTCTGGTGCCGGCAGGCAACCAGGACCTGGGCTTCCCTCGCAGCCCCGGCTTCGTCTGGAAGGTTGTCCAGTCTAATTAGTATATTACATTTTTAATATTATAGACTACAGCAGCGGTTCTCAACCTGTGAGTCGCGACCCACAGCTTGAGAACCGCTAGCAGGGTCACCTTAGACCATCAGAAAACACAGATATTTACATTATGATTCATAACAGTAGCAAGATTACAGTTATGAAGTAGAAACAAAAATAATTTTATGGTTGGGGGTCACCACAACATGAGGAACTGTATTAAAGGGTCATGGCATTAGAAAGGTTGAGAACCACTGCTCTAACTGCTCTCCCCTGCCGGCCTGATCCCCCTAACTGCTCTCCCCTGCTGGCCTGATAGCCCTGACTGCTCTCCCTACTGACCTGATCCCTAACTGCTCTCCCCTGCTGGCCTGATCCCCCTAACTGCTCTCCCCTGCTGGCCTGATCCCCCTAACTGCTCTCCCCTGCTGGCCTGATCCCCCTAACAGTTCTCCCCTGTCAGTTTGATCATCCCTAACCACCTCTGCCTTGGCCCCACCTCTATGGCTTTGTTTGGAAGGACGTCCGGTAGGTCGTCTGGAAGATGTCCAGTCTAATTAGCATATTCTCCTTTTATTAGTATAGATTAACCATGACTTCTATTAATACACTCATTTCTTTAAAAAAAAAAAAATCAGCCCTAGCCGGTTTGGCCCAGTGGATAGAGTGTCGGCCTGCGAACTGAAGGGTCCCAGGTTCGATTCCGGCCAAGGGCACTTGCCTGGGTTGCGGGTTCAATCCCCAGTAAGGGGTGTGCAGGAGGCAGCCAATCAATGATTCTCTCTCATCATTGATGCTTCTATCTCTATCCCTCTTCCTTCCTCTCTAAAATCAATAGAAGTATATTTTTAAAAATTACATTTTGCCCTAGCTGGTTTGGCATAGTGGCTAGAGTGTCGGCCTGTGGACTGAAGGGTCCTGGGTTTGATTCTGGTCAAGGGCATGTACCTTGGTTGCAGGCTCCTCCCCAGCTTGGGCCCTGGTCGGGGCTTGTGCAGGAGGCAACCAATCGATGTGTTTCTCTCACATTGATGTTTCTCTCTGTCTTTCCCTCTCTCTTCCACTCTCTCTAAAAGTCAGCAGAAAAATATCCTCGAGTGAGGATTAACAAAAAGAAAGAAAATCATATTTTAAAGCATTCATGATGAAGGGGCAGATCTGCACAATCCATGGTTACAACACCCTAGAATTCTCATTTTGTTGCAGAAATGATACAACTCTTGAGGTTTTAAAATGCACTAACTGTTTACACTAATAAAAGAGAAACATAGAAATTGACACTACGCCCACCAGCCAATCAGGAGTGAGTATGCAAATTAACCCAACAAAGATTGCGGCAGCCATGGAGCTGGAGCAAGCAGGAGACTTGGGTTGACCCTGGTGATGGAGGAAGCCAAGCTTCTCCCCCACCCTGGCCTCCATTCAAGGAGGGGCTGGGGCCCTGGGTCGCGGGAGGTGTGTGGCCAGTCTGAAAACAGCTCTCGGCTCCTTACCCAGGCTGGCCACACCCCCATGGGGTGAGGATCCCCACTGGGGGGCTTGGCCAGCCTGCAAACAGCCATCAGCCCCTCACCCAGGCTGGCCCAGCACCCCAGTGGGGACCCCCACCCTGAAGGGGATGTGGCCAGCCTGAAGACAGCCCTTAGCCCCTTACCCAGGCTGGCCACGCCCCCATGGAGTAAGAGGCATTTAGAGGCCAAGAGGGAAGGGCAGTTGTGGGTAATCAGGCCAGGATGGGATGGCAGTTGTGGGTGATCAGGCTGATGGGGGGATATTGGGGGTAATCAGGCCGGCGAGGGGGTGAGGAGTTGTGAGTGAGCAGACCAGCAGGGGGACCAGTTAGAGGCAAGCAGGCCACCAGTGGGGGTCAGTTGGGGGTGATCAGGACAGCGGGGGGGCAGTTGGGGTGAGCACACTGTCACAGGGGGCAGTTGTGGGTGATCAGGCTGGCGGTGGGTAGCAGTTGAGGGCAAATAAGCCGGCAGGCAGAGTGGTTAGGGGCAGTCAGGCAGGCAGGCAGGTGAGTGGTTAGGAGCCAGCAGTCCTGGATTGAGAGAGGGATGTCTGACTGCTGGTTTAGGCCTAAATCCCTGTAAACCAGCAGTAGGACATCCTTCGAGGGGTCCCAGATTGGAGAGGGTGCAGGCCGGGCTGAGGGACACAGACACCCCCCGAGCACGAATTTCAGGCACCAGGCCACTAGTAATACAATAAAAGACTATGAAACTGGCCTTTATAAATGGGCTATCGATGGCAGTTAATCTGATTCTAGAAAGCACCTGAGGAAATGGAGAGGGAGATGGCATTCACCTTGAATTCAATCCAAATCACTGGGGCCTGACCAAAGGGGAATACCGGCGGTCCGAGTGGATGGTTTCTCAGATCCTTTTCTGTGCCAACAGTGTCCGGCGGTGTTTAATGTGCAGAATCACTGCAGTTCTTCCTCCCCCACATGCCAGGAACAACCACACGTGTTTAACATGCACATTCACCATTGCTCTTCCTTCCTAGATGTGCCACTGACAACCACACGTGTGTGGAGACAAGACACGATGAGACCATGGCCATTTACTTCACCAGCGGAACAAGTGGATCTCCTAAAATGACTGCACACACCCACAGCAGTTACGGTTTAGGATTATCTGTAAATGGAAGGTAGCCTCACAGAACTGCAGCTGGAGGTGTCCACAACTGCAAAGGTGACGATTCACTTACTGGTCTTTTGGATTTTCCCACATGGGTCAGGCCTATGCTCTGTTCCCAGGTTCTGGCTGGATTTGACACCTTCGGACGTGATGTGGAACACCTCCGACACAGGCTGGGCCAAGTCTGCATGGAGCAGCGTGTTTTCACCATGGATCCAGGGAGCGTGTGTATTTGCACATCATTTGCCACAGTTTGAGCCAACTTCCATCTTGCAAGTAAGCAGACCCAAGAAGTCAGTGTTTAGAAATGCGTTAGCAGTGCTGCCAACAGGACTGTGCACACGCGCTTGCAGAAATCAGAGCACAATGTGATTTAAGGAATTTCACATCTAGAAAGTAAAAAACCTGAACAGATAAGCTGAGGAAAGGTGTGAGTGCATTTATGTTAGAACTAGAGGCCCAGTGCAAGAAATTTGTGCATGGGATAGGAGGGGGTCCCTCAACCCGGCCTGCCCCCTCTCACAGTCCAGGAGCCCTCAGGGGATGTCCTCCTCTGTGGGAGGCTACCAGGATGTTCAGAGCAAGGCGCTGCCACCATCACCCTGCTGCTGCTGCCCTTGGCCCTTGCTTCTTAGTGCTGGCCACGCCCCCCGCACACTGGTGGTTGGGGGGCAATCTGGGGCCAGACCGGCTGGGGGAGGGGCTGGGGAGGTTGAGGCACAGCAGGTTGCACCCCGTCCAGCCTCTGCGGAGGCATGGCACCTGGACCGGCCCACACTGCTGACTCTGTGGCTTCCTCTGTGGAAGGGGCAGCACTGGGACCGTGCCGCGGCGCTGCCTTCTCTCCACCTCTGCAAAAGGGGCCATGGCGCTAGACTGACAGCACTGGATTGGCCCGCCCCTCCCACGCGGGCGCCGGACCTGCCCACCTCTCCCACATGGTGCAGGCCCTATGCCCTTGCAGCCACTGTGGCTTTGTCCTGATGGACATCTGGAAGACATCCGCCCTAATTAGCATATTACCCTTTTATTAGTATAGATAATCACTGTGCCTCCCATAGACACTTAGGCACTTATTAAAGTTGTAGTAAGACCAAGAGTTTACTTCTTACACATTGCAGACGCTCTCCAAGTTTCCCATCACAGTCTTCTGTTCAGTGCCAACTGTATACCGAATGCTTGTGCAAAATGCTATGACCAGGTAAGAAAGGTTGGTAAAGAGGCACATAATGGGGAAAGAGGAGAGAAAGAGGAAGGTCTAAAATAAAAGATCTTTCTGCCTAAACACATAATGCCGGACTCATAGGTATGGGATTTAGCAATCTCTTCTCCTCTCCATCCTCTTACTCCTCTGTGATAATAATTACCACGTCCAGGGCAGGGTCGGCCATGTACATGGCCCTGAGAGCCCAGGGGACAAGGACCGTCCTCCTACCGGGGACAGTAAAGAAGCACCCCTACTTGGAACCCTGTTCCAGCAAACAGGGAACAGTATGGATGTATTTTACTCTGGTCCTGATTCCATTTGACAAGATGAATTGGTAACTATTTTTTTTTAATTTAATAAATCTTTATTGTTCAGATTATTACAATTGTTTCTCCTTTTTCCCCCATAGCTCCCCTCCACCCGGTTCCCACCCCACCCTCTGCCCTTACCTCCCCGGCACTGTCCTTATCCATAGGTGTACGATTTTTGTCCAGTCTCTTCCTGCACCCCTCTTACTTCTTTCCCCCTGAGAATTATCAATCCACTCCCTTTATTTGCCCCTGATTCTATTATATTCACCAGTTTATTCTGTTCCTCAGATTTTTAATTCACTTGATTTTTAGGTTCACTTGTTGATAGGTATGTATTTGTTGTTCATAATTTTTATCGTTACCTTTTTCTTCTTCTTCCTCTTCTTAAAGAATACCTTTCAGCATTTCATATAATACTGGTTTGGTGGTGATGAACTCCTTTAGCTTTTTCTTATCTGTGAAGCTCTTTATCTGACCTTCAATTCTGAATGATAGCTTTGCTGGGTAGAGTAATCTTGGTTGTAGGTTCTTGCTATTCATCACTTTTCCTATTTCTCGCCACTCCCATCTGGCCTGCATAGTTTCTGTTGAGAAATCAGCTGACAGTCGTATGGGTGCTCCCTTGTAGGTAATTAACTGTTTTTCTCTTGCTACTTTTAATATTCTCTCTTTGTCTTTTGCTCTTGGCATTTTAATTAGGATGTGTCTTGGTGTGGTCCTCTTTGGATTCCTTTTGTTTGGGGTTCTCTGCACTTCCTGGACTTGTAAGTCTATTTCTTTCACCAGGTGGGGGAAGTTTTCAGTCATTATTTCTTCAAATAGGTTTTCAGTATCTTGCTCTCTCTCTTCTTCTGGCACCTCCATAATTCTGATGTTGGTATGCTTGAGGTTGTCCCAGAGGCTTCTTACACTATCTCCAAATTTTTGGATTCTTTTTTCTTTTTGCTTTTCCGGTTGAGTGTTTTTTGCTTCTTTGTATTTCAAATCTTTGACTTGATTCTTGTGTTCCTCTAGTCTACTGTTGGGTCTCTGTATAATATTTTTTATTTCAGTCAGTGTATTTTTAATTTCTAGTTGGTCCTTTTTCATATCCTTGAGGGTCTCGCTAAATTTATCGGCCTTTTCTAGGAAATTCTTGAAAAACCTTATAACCGTGGTTTTGAATTCTATATCCAGTCATTTTGTTTTTCTCCATTTCTTTCATTTGTGATCTGTTTCTTTGTCTCCGCATTTTCTCTGCTTCCCTGAGTTGGTAGGGTAGCTTTGTGTGCTAGGTGTCCTATAGGGCCCAGTGGGTCGGCCTCCCCAGTTATCTGAGGTGGACACTCTGGGTGCACCCCTTTGTGGACTGTGTGTACAGCCTTGTTGTAGTTAAGTCTTCATTGTTGTTGGTATCACTGGGAGGAATTGACCTCCAGGCCAATTGGCTGTGAGGATCAGCTGTGTCTACGCCGGGAGAACTTCTGTGATGGAGACACCCCTATGAAATAAGACTTGCAAAATTGCAAAAGCCTCTGTGCTTAGCTTGGATGGGGCAGAGTCTCAGGGGTGAGCAGACAGTCTTGGCTTTCCATCAGCCCTGCCCTTGCGCATGCGCCTCCAGACCTCTGCCTTCCGCGGCTCCCCTGAGTTTCCTCCTGACAGTCCAGATCCCCCCGTAAGAGCGTGGGTCCCCAGGGGCTCGCCCGGAACTGGGGTTCAGTGCAGTCGGGAGCTTCCGACTCCCTTCCGCTAGGGAAAGCCAGCAGCAACCTCAGCAGTCAGTCTTCTCTGCGGCACGCGCCTCCAGACCCCTGCCCGCCGCAGCTCCCCCGAGTCTCCAAGTCTCCATGTGCCTTTCTCTCTACGTGACAGTCCAGACTCCCCCCGTATGAGCCTGGGTCCACGGGGTTTCGCCCAGAACTGGGGTTCAGTGCAGTCGGAACTGGGGTTCAGTGCAGTCGGGAGCTTCCTTCTCCCTCCCGCCAGAGAAAGCCAGCCAGGCACTCGGCTGCCCTTCCTCTCTGTGCGTGTGTCTCCGTACCTGAGCCCTTTGTAGCTCCTCTGATTCTCCGTGAGCTTTTCTCTTTCCTTCCAGTTGTAGAATTTCCACTCAGCCAGCCTTCCTGTGGTTCTGGATGATGTCCATTCTGTCTTTTAGTTGTAGTTTTGAAATTGTTGTGCGAGGCAGCAGTTTAGGTGCTTACCTATGCCGCCATCTTGGTTTCTCCGGGCTGGTAACTATTTTTAATTGATTTTATTTAAATGTGACTAGAAAAGTTCACATAACATAAAATTCAGTCTATATATATATATATATGGCTAATATGCAAAGTGTCCTCTCGGGAGTTCAACCGGGAGACTGGGAGTTCAATCGCTATGACATGCGCTGACCACCAGGGGCAGCGCGGAATGAAGGAAGGCCCTGGCTGGTAGCCAGAAGGCCCCGATCGTCCTTGGTTGCTGGCAAGGCCTAGGGACCCTGCCTGGGCACAGATTTCATGCTCCGGGCCTCTAGTAGGTATATAAGAATCTATATTGAAATTCTTCCTCCAAACCTTGTCCTCAGTCTCATTTCTCCTTCTCCCGGAAATCTATGCGTACACAACCCAGCAGGCATATGTTCTTCCCCTCTTTATAAATATAAATGGAAATATAATATGCACACAGTGCTGCACCTTTTCCCCTAACAATACATCCTGAAACTGTGCTGTCCAAAGTAGTGACAGCTAGCCACATGTAAGTCTTTAAATTTAATTTTAAGTTAAAAATTCAGTTCCAGACTAAAATTATATTGTAGTGCATGTTTTAAGACTAAGAGAGTAAATTTTAAAAGTTCTTATCACAAACAAAAATAATCTTGTAACTATGTAGGATGACGGATATTAATTAATCTATTGTGGTGCTCATTTCACAATATATACAAATATCAAATCATTATGTTGTACACCTGAAACTAATTTAATGTTATATGCCAATTATAGTTAAAAATAAAATTCAGTTCCTCAGTTGTACTCATCATGGTTCAAGTGCTCAGTAGCTACACTGAGCTAGAGGACACTAAGTGGATAGCAAAGATGAGAGAAATTTCCATGGAACAGAAAGCTCTATTGGACAGCACCATCCAGGAATGTCCTTGTTCTTTTTTTACAGCTGTATACTATTCATTGTATAAATATTTCATATTCAATTTCAGACAACTAGAAAACTTTTAATCCTGATTTAACATATTAGTTAAATATGATTACCATGTGTGGTATCTTCCCTAAGGATTTTTTTGAAATAAATCATGCTTCCCATCCCCCAAATAAAAGGGAGAAAAAAAGAAAAACTGGTGTGTGGGGAGTCACTTTATGATGTTAGAATGGTTTATTTTGTATTGGAGAGGGGAGTTAAGAACTAAAAACAATGGTGTGATCTCACTCATATGTGGGATATAATGATCAACATAATCTGATGAATAAGAATCGATCCAGAGACAAATGGCAGGGGAGCGGGGGTGGTTAGAGAGCAACCAATGTATGTATGCATGCATATTAGCAAAACCAATAGACACAGACACTGGAGAATGGCTGGGGCGGGGGGTAGGTGGTGGTCAATTGGGGGAAAAGGGAGACATATGTAAAACTTTAGACAATAAATAAATAAAACACAATTAATGTTGACTTTTCATTATAAATAACCTTAATTTCTATTTCTTCCCATTTTTCCTCCTAAATTTAATCCGTGACCTGTCTTCTGAGAAGCTTTAAGTTCAAAAGCTTAAAACACTGTGTGAGTGCTGGGGAACCCATGAGCCCTGAAGTGATTGAGCAGTGGAGAAGCAGGACGGGGCTGGAGATCTATGAAGGATATGGGCAGACTGAGACGGTACAGACCTCCCTGGGCAGACAGGGCTGGATCCCATGTAGTTTGATGTATAGAAACCAAAGGCTCATTATCTACCTAGGGTTGTGTGAGGGCTAGGGGGGAATGGAGTGGTCAGAGCAGTTTTTAAAAAGCTTGAGGGAAGCTAGTTATTAAAAAAAATCCCTGTAACAGACATGCCGGGGCTGACCAGCAGACCCTGAGTGATGGATGAATGATTACTCTGACACATGTTTCTGTGAAAAAGAGGGCTAAGGGGCTGCCTGGCTAGAGGGACCAGACAGCCCCGTTCACCTGCCTCTTCAAGCTTTTATTGTAACAGCAGTTTGAGATAAGGTTTAACTTTTGGATACAATTAGTAGGGTAAGTAATCTTGGGAGGACACATGTGTCTGCAGTGTCCTTTACGCAAGGGCACCTATGATTAAGCATAAAGATTCCGGTAAACACCTGAGGGTCTGCACGTGCACAGACTTGTTTGGAAAGGTCAAGGAATAATAGGGGCAGTTGCCTTCAGCCAACTCCCCTAGGTCAGAATTCTGAGAAACAGGGTTGGCCGCCTCCCGCCAACTCCCCTTTTTGGAATTTCCTCCTTACAAACTTTCCAACCAAGTCCTGTGCTTCCCCACACAGACACAGTTGGTTAAATAGCCTAACATTACAACCTGGAGCTGTGTAATAGAAATAGCCATTCATTAAGAAAAACTGCTATACAACTGATCAAGATAAACACATTAAAATATTTTTAAATAAAAAAAATTACTAGAGTTATAAAACGATTTCCCCATATATAACAGGGAACTTACTTAGTCAAGGCTGCCTCAAAATTGAAGATGTTGAGTTGCTTATTACTGAAAACATTACGAGTTTGCTGGACAACATCATGACAAGCATACTCTAAAAGGGTCATCTAAAGAGCTTGTAGAAATAGTAATAAGAAATTCTAAAGAAAATGAAAAAATAATAACAGAAGTGGTAATTATATAGGGAAGGGGGTAAGATGGAACAGATAAGGGAGAAGCTGAAAGAATGTTTTCAAATTATATCTTTTTACAATGCATCAACTTATAAACCATAAGAATGTAGTACCTGGTCAACAATGAAAATACCAAAAATAAAGTTGACAAATTTACTAAATAGGAACAGCATAAGCATCATGCTAATATGAGTAAAATGTTTTCATAAATATGGATATTTTAGTAATTATAAATTTATCCAGTGTTATAACTTTATTATACATATTTTACTTAGTGTCCATCTCTGTACTTCATGAGATAGACATGAGAGCAGATAATCTGTTTTATTTTGAACCTGATTCCTACTAAGTTCTCAAAAATATGGTGGATAAATGAGTAAGTTTTATGTTACTGGTAACGTTACTTTATCCCTTCTTCTTGACTAGGTGCTGATCTGTGGACATTTTAAGGGGATGAAAATTAAGCCTGGCTCAATGGGAAAGCCTTCGCCTGCTTTTGACGTTAAGGTCTGTGCAGACAGCTCCAGAAGGAGATTGAACAGCCTGCCGTTTCCCCCACTTTTCCCTCCCCTTACACTCCTAGTTTGGGTGATAATTTCATGCTATCTTAACTTCCATGGAGAGATGGAAATGGACTAGAAATGTTGATTTGTCGGTCTCCATTTTTTTCTGTTCCAATTTTAGTATGTGTGCTGCTGAAGCGCCCCATTTTTTAAAAAAGCAGTTACTTGTGCCAAGTAATTCTAAGCATTTTCTGAATATTAGGCCATTTAATTTCCAGAAGCCCATGAGAGACAGAGTACTATTAGAACCACTTACAGATGAGGCCCTGAGAGGGTAAAGAATGTTCCCGAGGTCAGACAGTAGCTGCTGGTGCTGGGACTCAGCCCCAAGCGATCTAGTCCCGTCTGTGCTCCAGCACAGCTCCTGGCGGGGAGGGTGAGGGGCCCCGGAGAGTCACGGGGCAGGAGAGGCTGCAGCATGCTCCCTCTTCCCGCAGGCGGGCCTGTAACCTCTGCCACCTCCACCTCTTACACCTGAGTGGCATCCTCTATCCCACCAGCGCCCTTGTGCGGGTTAGAACTGTTCTTAAATCAACCCAGCCGAAGCTAGGGACAGCACAGGAGCTTGCACTCTATGTAAAAGAAAACAGGAGCAGCAGGAACGCAATGCGGATGAACTGACGGAGAGCTCAGGCCAAACCTAACGAGGGCTGTAGATTAGACCAATGCTTCCCAAGCTTATTTGATCAGAAGAATCACATGGCACTCGCTGAAAATACTCATTTTCCAGCCCCTTCCCTGGAGAGTCAGTGGATTTAGGCTGGGAGCCTGAAAATTGTGTTTGAAACCAGCACCCAGGTAGTTCTCGCCATCAGGGAAGTTTGAGAAAGGGCAGATGACACTGATTGCTGACATCACTGTTTCTGTAAACCCGATGCTGGGCCCTCTCCTCCCCTCTAACTGGGCTGTGGGAACCTTGTGTGAGATGGGACTGCCTAGCGGCTCAGGTCTGGCTGCTGTTCGTGTGGGAGTCTGGTGAGCTGGTCCCTAGCTAGAGCAGCCCACCTACACTCTGGTATCTGGGTATGTGTCCAACCAGCTGGACATCAAGTCGATGCAACTTCAAAGCCCGAAGCTCCTCATCTTCTTGTTTAACATCTTGGGACCCTTGAACCATGAGGAATGTGACTCCAGAGACAGAGCATTTTACCTTTTCCTGTCATTAAAGAGCCTTTGCAGTTCCTAAATGTCTCCTCCCTATCAGTAATTCCTGATTCCTGGGACCAAATATTTCTTTAGATGACTCGGTGGGAATTCATGTGTTTTTATTTACAAGAACTTAATGGTAAGATTTTACATTTAGAATTCCTTTGCCTTTCAAGTTTCTCACTGAGGACATAAGCCCTCTTCCCTCTGGAAAGTGCCAGCTAAGAATTATGTCCTCCTTTTCCACACAAGCCAAGCCACATCTCAGGCTTCACCGTTCTCGGTGGATGAATATAAAGGCCATCGAATGTTCATATTTGGGAACAGCTAAAGTCATTTAGAGCGAAATCTGGTACATAAGATAAGCAGTCAATCTGGGAAATGCTAATTTGGATTTTTAAAATCTGAACTGGCCCTGTCTGGGTGGCTCACTTGGTTGGGGCTTCATCCCCTTTACCAGAAAGTTGTGGTTTGATCCCAGGTTGGGGCTTATATGGGAGTCAATCAATCGATGTTTCTCTCTCACATCCATGTTTCTCTCTCTTGTTCTATCTCTCTCTCCTTCCCTACCCCCCTCTAAAACATATCCTTGGGTGAGAGTCCAAAAAAACAAACAAAACAAAACAACACCTTGGACTGCGCTCCTGGAGAGATCCCAGAGTGTAGATGCAAGGGCAGGGTCTGGCCTGAGTGCTGAGCTCTGATTCCGCTCAGTCACGCACTGTTACTTAAACTTCTGCACCTCAATTTCCTCATGTGTAAAATGAGCTTAACTATAGTTCTAACCAAGCAGGACTATGTAAGGACTAAAGAAAATAAGACATCTGCAGTTCATAAAGCGCTTGGATTTAGTACTTAGAATAAGTGCTCAGTAAACGCTCACTTTCTGAGGGGCCTGGGGAAGGGTCAGAGGACAAGGCTG
This sequence comes from Ia io, assembly GCA_025583905.1. Lineage (NCBI taxonomy): Eukaryota > Metazoa > Chordata > Mammalia > Chiroptera > Vespertilionidae > Ia > Ia io. The sequence continues at coordinate 115,190,451 of JAJQQW010000010.1, read as the reverse complement.
AAAGGGCTCATCCTCACTGTTTCCGCTGGTTCCTTACGTCGGTGCTGAAGCCAAATGCTGTTTGTTCCACAAAGTTTGAAAACCAGTAGTGAAGGTCTATTTCAGAGGAAAAGACAATCAAGGTCTTTTTCAGAGGAAAAGACAATTGCTAAATGATAAAAGCAGTTTGCAAAAACAATACATTATAAAATGATCCTATTTTTTCCTATGTCTGTATCGTCTCCAAAAATATTTCCAAAATGTGATTATTATGGGATGCTACAATTAAAACTTTTATTCTTTTTTCACATGTGGCTAACCTGCATTTTATATATTTTGCAATAAGAATTTAACTAAGTACATTTCTCTTAAGAATTTAAAGTATTCTTAAAATTTGTTTGAATTATTTAAATGGCAATAAATTAAAACAAAATAAGCAAAGCAAAGATTAAGAGGTGGCATTAAGTAAAAATTCCCTTCAATTGTTCTGTTTTATCCTAGATTTTAGATGCAGATGGCAATGTTCTACCTCCTGGACAAGAAGGAGACATTGGCTTTCAAGTTGTACCTACGCGACCAGTTGGCCTTTTCACTCATTATGTAGTAAGAGGCTCATTAAATAACTTCTTCTTTTCTATTTGTTTCTCAAAACTCCTTGGTAATTATCTCTACTCGCCACAAAACATACCTAAGAGAGGTACTTGGCCTTTTCTTGAGAGACCCATGTCCTAAGACAGAGAACTGGAAAAGCGCCCCATGCTTGCCGGAGAAGGCTCGGGCTCCCCGGGCTGGACCACGCCTCCGGCCATGCCGCGGGCGGAGGGCAGCCCAGAAAGAAGATGCCCCTTACTCACACCGGTCCTCTCTGCCACCCAACACCACCATCATTGTCCTGGAATCCAATGCGTGGTCTCCCTTCTTGGGAGGGGTGCGAGGGATAGAGAATGGGGCAGTAACGCAAGTGCACTTCTTCCACTGAAGGCCTTCCAAGCTCCTTACAAATGTATTTCCATCCCTAATCACAGTGTACAAATAAGTGCCAGGTTTACATCAATTCATCCAGAGCTTAGGCTATACTTGCTGGTGAATTTTAAATAAGTTAGCAACACATCATCTTTCTTCCTGCCGAAGTTACAGGACCAATTCTATTTCCGTGTAAAACCAGACAAAACACCATAGAAACAACTGACTGTCCTTTGAATTATTAGTGTTGGTTCTTTCTTGGAACTCTGAGTGTTCCTTCTCTCATTCCTACCAGTGTTTGATATTAGCCACTTAGCCACAGGCAGCCTGCCCCTCTGAGCTTGAGCTTCTGCAGGGTTGGCTCTGTGGCCCACCTACAGAATTCTCTGGGTGGAAGCGTGCCTAGTCTTCGTAACTAGTTCACCTTCCTTATTTCACATGCTGGCTCCTCTTCCTTCTAAGGCTTCTCCAAGGGACAGGCTTCTTCCTCCTGCACACTTACGAGTTCCGTGGAACAGAAAAGTCACATTCACTAAACAAAATGCTATTTGTTTCACAGGATAATCCTACCAAAACAGCGTCAACTCTCCGAGGCAGCGTCTACATCACCGGGGACAGAGGCTATATGGACGAAGACGGATATTTCTGGTTTGTTGGGAGATCAGATGATGTCATATTATCCTCTGGGTAATTTCTGCAGCTGTGCATATGTCTATGTGAACTGGTCATCAGTGCTCCGGAGTGAACCTGCTGCTCACGTTATAAATGCCTGTTGTATGTCTCACCTCCAGCTACCGAATTGGACCGTTTGAGGTGGAGAGTGCCCTGGCTGAGCATCCCGCGGTGGCGGAGTCGGCTGCTGTCAGCAGCCCAGACCCCATCAGAGGAGAAGTAAAGAACGAATTCGTCTCCACTGTATAATGTGTTAGCAGCCTGACACATACTTTAAATAATAGTTCATTGAAACAGAATACCCAAATGATGCATCCACTTACTGTGCAAGTCAGATAGAAATGCGCTGGTCTGGAAGAATTGCTATAGAATAAAACTGCAAAACATACTACAAGGAATTTTACTCCTCTCCATGGAGGGCCAGGGCAAAGACGGCATGAATGCCAACAGCCCAGCCTGCACCAGGCAGGGTGTCAGAGGTCAGGAACATGCTGGTGCCCAGAGGTCTGGGAACCACATGGGCGGGAGTGGCCGAGAACAGGCTGGCATCAGAGCGGGGTGGGAGCAAGGTCAGAGACAGGCGCCGAGGCAGCCAGAAGCAGGCCATGGAGGTCAATGAGCAGAGGTTCAGGAAATAAGCTCTAAGTAAGACAGGAGTCCTGACAGCTCACTCCTACGGGGCTGATCTCCTGGCAGTTTGGGTAAAGGTTCCATGCCCCTCTGCAGGCGCCCTCTGCCAGGCACTCCCAATATTCGAGATGGGTAAGAGCAGGGAAGAGACGCAGCGATGGTGGAAGTTGGTCCCTTTGCGCGAATTCCACCCAAAGGGTTTCCTGAGCCTCAGCTCCTCCTGAACCTGCCCCAGCCTCAGTCATCATTCATTGTGTCCGTCCAGCCTCAGTCATCATTCATTGTGTCCGTCCAGCCTCAGTCATCATTCATTGTGTCCGTCCAGCCTCAGTCATCATTCATTGTGTCCGTCCAGCCTCAGTCATCATTCATTGTGTCCGTCCAGCCTCAGTCATCATTCATTGTGTCCATCCGGACAGATGCTAACTTGACAGCCAAGCCTGTAGGGCGGGTTGGCTTGGGGGTCAGCTCATAGTTACAAAGTGGGTGTTGGTCCCCCTTCCCACACAGGGATCAAGGGAGGGGAGACTGACCAGTTCCACTTCCCAGTGTGGGTGAGCGGCCACACCTTCGCGGGAGGCACCCTGTGCTGGGGCTCCAGGCAGCTCCTCCTGGTGGCAGGGATGTCCTAGCTGCGCTCCTTGTCCTCCAGGCCTAGGACTGAGGAGCAAGTTCCAGAATTTATCGAACAGATAAGATAAAGACTTTAGGACAATACCCAAAATATTGATCATTTTTATCTACCTACCATAGTCTTGCAACTTATTATGTGTATTTTCACACTGTTGTCTACTTGGCAATGTTTTAGCTTTAAAATTCCTAAGGCTATTTGCTAATCATAAATTGACAGTTTTATGATAACTTAATTTTTCTTGGGTAAACTGTCCAAAAGCAGATGGGTTTAAAATTAACTATTTCCCTAATTTAATTCCTGTGTGGATAGTTTTGTGCACTCTCAATTGATTTTCACATTTTAATAATTTTTAGTTATTTGATGTGGTTACTTTGCATTTATTTATTTATTTATTTATTTTTACTCCTCACTCAAGGATGTTTTTTTCATTGGTTTTTAGAGAGTGGAAGGAAGGGAGGGAAAGAGGGGGAGAGGAGAAAGAGAGAGAGAGAGGGAAAAAAACACATCGATGTGAGAGAGGCAATCAATTAGTTGCCTCCTGCACACATCCTGACTAGGGCTGAGGATTGAACCTGCAACCCAGGTACATACTCTAGATCGGGAATCAAACCCACAACCCTTTGGTGTACAGGCCTGTGCTCTAACCACTTAACCACACCAGCCAGGTACTTTGCTTTTAAAATTTTATTTTCAGCCAATGACTTAGTTTGCCTACTTAGCTACATTTTCACAATTTTTAAAAATGTGAATTTTCCACAAGGCTTCTTTAAAAGCACCACTTCCAACAGGGACAAAGGGGTGGGTGGCTTTGTTACCACTGTCCTATGGATAGGATAAATTTATATACATGCATATACATACACACATAGTTAGTTGCACAACTGCCCCATGGCACAGGTAAATTAGAAATGTTCAAGGGGTTTTGGTAAAGACAAAATTGAATAATTCCTCATAAAATGTTATAACATTGCTCACTGGTATTACAATGATCATTTCTCACTAACTGGTTGCCCAAAGTGACTTACTGTTTCAAACAGTTCATTTTCAATCAATATTTGCTCTCAGACTGGTGGATAGGTGGCAGCTTACCTTCAAGCTGAACTCATTCAATCTCAAACTCCGCTTCCTACTGGGAGTATGGCCTCAGCCTGCTCAGTGCAGGGTATTTCATCTTAAACGCTGCAGGCCCCTCCTGGAGCTGTGCCCCGAGGAAGTGCCCGCCACGGAGTGCTGGCTGGTGGGCTGGATTTGTCAAATAGCATTGCTATTTGACTCACCTAGAGTTGCCCCTTGGGAAGGCAGTGATGGAATGCTGGGGTAACACTTAGAATCTCAATATACTCTTGACGTGGCTACACAGGAGGGTGGCCTTCTGCCTTCTCCATCAAAGGTCCAAACACTCTGGGCAGGGCTTTACGAAACAGTCCAAGGCAGGGTGAACTTTGAGCTAGATTTCTGAGCATAGAGTGATGACAGCTTCCTGTGTTCTGCCAATTAGAGAGCAAGGCCACCCCACACCTACTCTTGTTCCTCAGCGTCAGGCAAGTGGGTCAGAGCAAGAGCACACTGGCTGTGGGATCTTCCCACCGTGTGCCACCGAAGTGTCTGGAATAGAGGGCGTGGCCTCCATGCAGCAGGCAGGCCCAGGGACTGTCATCGGTGGGCCTAGCAGCTGGGTTCCACGGCCTGGAGAGTGCTTAGTGCACTGCCGTTTCCAACAGGGCACTTGATTCTTTTGGCTCATCCTCACCCAAGGGTATTTTTCCATTGATTTTAGAGAGAGTGGGAGAGAGAGGGAAAGACGAGAGAAACATCGATGTGAAACACATTGATTGGTTGCTTCTTGCACGAGCCATGACCAGGGCCTGGGCTGGGGAGGAGCCTGCAACCAAGGTACATGCCCTTGACTGGAATCGAACCCTGGACCCTTTGGTCCACAGGACGATGCTCTATCCACTGAACCAAACTGGCCAGGGCAATAGGAAACTTTTTGACAAGAACAGAGACAGGTAACAAAGTGGAGTTTAAGATGTAGTTAGAAGAGAAGGTTCAAGTGTAGATCACAGAGCAGGGGTCCCGGAAACTCTCTTGTATTAGATACAGAGCAGGAGGTATGAGAGCCAACTGGCGGACTGGAGAGCACAGAGTCAGGATCAAACCCGTTAAACCTCCAGGCCTTCCACCAAGCGCTTAGATTCCCAGGCGGAGAAAGTAAACAGGACACGCTAAAGCATAAAAATACACAACTGATCTTATTGGTGTTTCAAATATTTATTTTAGGTAGTAAAGGCTTTTATTGTTCTGAACCCCAATTACAAGTCACACGACCAAGAACAACTAAAAAAAGAGATTCAGGAACATGTAAAAAACACTACAGCGCCTTACAAATATCCTAGAAAGGTAGGTATTCTAATTATGATATTTGCTTAGTGTTCTGAAAAATTTAAGTTATTTTTTTATTTTAATGAACATTCTCCTCAAACATACTACAGCAAATGACATGGATAAGAATCAGAACCTTTGAGATTAAATTAAACTCTTAAATTTTGTTGGGTCATCTGGCTCATCATCAGACTGGGATGATATCAGAGTAAAATATTAAATACCAAGCAAAATCTCAAGTTCTCCTTTCTCCCTTTTCGGTGTTACCAAAACCTCATCCCAATGTGTGTCCTATTCTCCACCTAGAGTTCATATAATTGACTTTGTCTAAAAATGAAAACTACCGGGCTAATTTTCTTCCCTTGATACCAACAGGTAGAATTTGTTCAAGAGCTGCCAAAGACTATCAGTGGGAAGATAAAAAGAAATGAACTGAGGAAGAAAGAATGGGAAACTATTTAAAACCATTCCATTAATTATCACAGCATCCATAAAACAAAGACTGTAAAAACCACAAGATTATGAAGAGGTGATAAAAATGTGATAGTATGCTTATAAACTACTGATTTTAAATACCTTGTGGTTATAACATAAGAGGCTGAATTTTGAAATAAAATAGTAAATTCCTCTGCATTGGTGTCAGTGTTCTTATAACTTGGAAATACAAAAAGAATACCATCTGTTGATGAGAAATTTTAAAATGTATAATATAGAAGCAGTTTATGGACCAGATCTCTGACCTGTTGGTTTTCAAATCTTAGTTGAATAATCCTTCTAATATGCTAATATACAAATCAGAACCAATCTTCAAGCATTGAAACAAAACTGAGTAACTTGTAAGTTTTTAGAAGCAAAAAAAGTCAAATTACCATAATTCTCAAAGTAGAAATAGTGACCTGAAAAATAGTTTAGGGATTTTTATTAATCATATTTTTATTCAAATAATTAAAATAGCTCAAAATTAGTTTCAAGACTTAACTATAAAAGAAAGATATCATATACTATTATTATTACCCTATACTAGGGGCCCAGTGCATGAATTCCTGCACCTTGAAATGAACTGTGGGCCGTGAGGCTGCGGTAGGCACAGGGGTGGGTCCCGGCCCATTCTCGGTGCCCTCGCCTGGGCCCTCCCACCGCGGTCTCCTGGTCCCATCTACCAGCAGCCCTGCTCTTACCTGCTGTCGGCGCGGAGTAATCGGGACCGGCGCCAGGCACCGGCTGCGGGTGCGAGTGGCAGCTCCGGTGCAGCAGCGGGTGCAAGCGGGACTGTCGTAGGCAGCGGGTGTGAGAGGCGGCTGCCAGACCCGATCGCCCCTCAGGAGCAGGGGGAGGTGGAGAAGCCCTGAGGGGAGATCGGGGCTGGCAGCTGCTGCTCGCACCCATTGACAGCGCTGGCAGCAGATGTGAGTGGTGGCTCCGATGCTGGCAGCAGTGCAAGGGGGGCTGGCGCCAGCAGCAGGTGTAAGCACCCAGCGGGACCGCGCCGTGTGGGAGCAAAGAATTTTCAGTAACCACCTGAGGCTCTCCCCGATGACGACGACTGGTGCCCCCGCTTTGGTCTGGCACCCCCCCTCACCCGCTCCACCATCCCACCGCAGCTGATGCTGCCATGTTCCATGTGCCCACCCTGGTGGTCAGTGCACATCATATCAACCAGTTGTTCGGTTGTTCCGCTGTTCGGTCTATTTGCGTATTAGGGTTTTTTATATATAGACTAATGGCCCGATGCACGAATGAAGATTCGTGCAATAATGGGCCTTCGTTCCCCTGGCTGCCGGCACCACCTTTGCTCAGGCCAGAGCCGCCTTTCTGCCTTCTCACGCTGCCCAGAGGCCAGGAGCGGCTAGGGTGGTGTGGAAAGCCTGTGTGTTGCCATGGCGATGACGCAAGCGTCCTGCCGCTCTGTGCCTGTGTATGCAAATTAACCTGCCATCTTTATTGGGTTAATTTGCTTACGCATGCCTGATTGGCTGGTGGGCATCACAAAGGTATGGTCAATTTGTGTATTTCTCTTTTATTAGTGTAGACTAGAGGCCCGGTGCATGAAATTTGTGCATGGGGGGAGGTGTATCCCTCAGTCCGGCCTGCACCCTCTCCAATCTGGGACCCCTCGGGGGATGTCCAACTGCCCGTTTAGGCCCAATGGAATCAGGCCTAAACCAGCAGTCGGACTTCTCACAATCCAGGACTGCTGGCTCCTAACCACTTGCCTGCCTGATCAGCTCCTAACCCCTTCTGCCTGCTAGCCTGATCACCCCCCTAACCGCTCCCCTGCCGGCCTGATGCCCCAACTGCCCTCCCCTGCCGTCCTGGTCACCCCCAGCTGCCCTCCCCTGCAGGCCCAGTTGCCCCCAACAGCCCTCCCCTGCCGGCCTGGTCGCCCCAACTGCCCTCCCCTGCCGGCCTGGTCGCCCCAACTGCTCTCTCCTGCTGGCCTGATCGTCCGTAACTGCCCTCCCCTGCAGACCTGTTCACCCCCAACTGCCCTCCCCTGCTGGCCTGATCGCCCACGACTGCCATCCCCTGCCAGCCATCTTGTGGTGGCCATCTTGTGATGACATGAGGGCATCGCACAAGGGCGCGAGGACCACCTAGGCTTTTATTAGTATACATAATAAAAGGCTTATATGCAAATTATCCCCTTGGGAGTTTAATCGCTCGCTATGATGTGCGCTGACCAGCAGGGAGCAGCATGGAACATGGCAGGCAACCAGTGGCAGCAGAGGGGCAGGAAGGGAGCAAGGGAAGGAGGAAGCGGGAAAGCCAGGAATCTGATGGGCCCTGATCACTGGCCAGGCCTAGGGACCCTACCTGTGCACAAATTTCATGCACCGGGCCTCTAGTATTTAATAAATGCAGTTTACAAAATATTTCACTTGTGGTTCTTCAAAGTATGATAAATTTGGCAAATGCCAATATATGAAATATAAATAAAATAGCGTAAGGCACTTTAAGATTACTCATGTTTGGGAATTCAAGGAACAATCAGTGTTCATACATGAACAAAAGACAGAAGTTAGATAGCTGGTGACTGAAATTAGAAGCCTGTGAAATTTGTCTCTCTTTTCAGTGTGTGTGTGTGTGTGTGTGTGTGTAAAAGCCCAAGTGCAGTCTACAGAGCTCAGATAATGCTGTTCTCGTAACTTGTAGCCCTATATGCTTTTCTCTTTAAAGTCACATTAAAGTAAAAACATAGTTTAGGTATAAAGTTCATCAATTCCTCATTGAAGGTCTGAGTCTCAAAGAATTTTTAGTAGAAACATTTACCTTTTGGTCACAAACATGGCTTGTTTCTGGAGAACTAGAGTTGAGTGCCCCTGAGGAATGAGACCAAATTGTGCTGTTGGCCCTCTCCTTTTTAAGTGTTTGTTCCCATTTGAAATAACCACAACATTTTCTGTTTTCTTGGTGTTTCCCAATAGGGCAACAGTAGAAGACTTTCCCATGGTTTGGTCCATTATTAGAAACAACAAGTCTCTTGGACCTTCGGCCACACTTGCATAATGGAGGTGTCACTTTCCCACTCTTCCAAGGCCCTTGTAGGTTAACAGTAGGAGTGAAGACAGAGGAGAGGAGCTTCCGAGAGCTCACTGGGGAGCCATCACATGATGTAGGCTTTTCTTCATGAATAGTGAAGGGCTGCTTTTTAGCTGGGGGGAAAACTGGAGGGCTGGGTGGATTCCTTTTAGTACCACCTAAAAGAAGACATTTCCCCAGAACTGAAGGGTAAGACATATTGGCCTTAACACTGTTCAAACTGCTTGATTTGCACTCAGGTAATTTAAAGTTAGAAACATCTGACCTTGGATCTTTGGCTTCTTTTACATTATAAATAGTAGTATGTGGACTCTTATACACAACCGACTTAGAGGTCTCCGATTTTTGAGGAGTTTCTTCTGTGCTTTCAAAGTTCTCATAACTTAGCAATTCAGATTCTTTTAGAACCACTAACCTTTCTCCAGACTTTAATGAAGTAGCTAAGTTCGAGTCACTAATGAGAGGCATATAATCTATATTTTGCTCAGGCTGAGATGCTGGCAGTAAAGCTACATCCTCCCAATCAGTCAACATAGGCAAACAGTCAAGAGCAGAACTCATCTCCACATCAGAAACATGATTGACAGACGAAATGGTAGTTGAAACAAGCACCAAACTGGAACCCATTGTTGAAGCCTTAGATTTGGAATTAAATGCATGATGTTCGTCTTTTATTTGCTTCTGCACAGGCGCACCGACGCTGGGGCACTGCAGCTGCCCCAGAGAAGTAGAGGACTGAGGAGTGAAGAGAGAGAAACAGTTTCTGACGCTGCGAAGACCCACTTTTAAATTGCTCTTTGGTTGTAACTCATCTTGGTTTACTTTCATGGAATTCATACCAACGGACCTCATTTGAACGTTTTCATGATAATGTATTGTATTTTTAGGCTCCCTATCACTTGTGCTGGGACCCTGACTGCTTCTGCTGCAGGCTGATGTTTCTTCAAGTTGATTGGTATTCAAATTTCTGCCCAAAATGTTGGGATTCTTCTTAGTGGGAACCTATGATTCCACAAACAAATCCAATAGCTTTAGCAACCGTGCATTCAGAATTTCTTTAGTACACATAATATGATATGACAAAAAAAAGAAAAATGCCATCATTGACTGACATAAATTATTACTCATGATGTCTACATTTCAACGACCCTACAATTACTTCTGAAATTTGAGATGACAGAATAAAGAAGTTATATGCCACTGACCTTGTTCAAGGACCTTGTAATTTTCATTAAGCAACCATCCCTGATCATTTTCCAAGCGAGAAGTGCAGTATTCCGAGAATCATCCAATCCTGAGGAAATAAATATCAAACACTATCTTTAGTACCACTAAAAAGAAATACGGCAATAACAACAAAAAAACCCACCACTTAAATGGAAATTGGAACTGTTAGTTTTTTTTTTGTTTTTTTTTTGTTTTAATTTCTTTATTGATTAAGGTGTCACATATTTGTCCTCATCCCCCCATTCCCATCCCACACCCCTCCCCACGGATGCCCCAACCCCCTGTTGAACTTAACCATTGGTTAGGCTCATATGCATGCACACAAGTCCTTTGGTTGATCTCTCCCCCCTTCCCCCACCCTCCCCTATCCTCCCTCTGAGGCCCGATAGTCCGATCGATGCCTCCTTGTTTCTGGTTCTGTTCTTGTTCATCAGTCTATGTTGTTCATCATTTCCCCTAGATGAGCGAGATCATGTGTCACTAGAGATATACTTATAAGAACTGAATGTGAGACGAGCAATAATAGTTATGCTGACAGGCAAATGAATCAGTCTGTAGTGAGTTTCTTTCTGGACCAACAGTTCTTTTGAGACCCAATTTCAATGTCCAACAGTTCCTTATGTGTACATGTCGGCACTGACCCCTCAGCTCTGGATGGTAGACAAATGGTGGTAATGCAGGTCCGACACCCTCTGGTTTGGTCTCGGCTGGACCCAGGGGCACATGGCCTCACCCGGACCCGGGACCCAGCCTCACCCGGATCCAGGGGCACACGGCCTCACCCGGATCCGGGATGCTCCAGCTTCACCTGGACCCAGGGGCGCGTGGCCTCTCCCGGACCCAGGGGCGCGTGGCCTCACCCAAACCCAGGGGCGCGTGGCCTCTCCCAGACCCAGGGGCGCGTGGCCTCACCCAGATCCAGGGGCGCATGGCCTCACCCGGACCCAGGGGCGTGAGGCCTCACCTAGACCCAGGGGCGTGTGACCACACCCGAGCCCAGGAGCACGCAGCCTCGCCCGGACCCAGGACCCAGCCTCTCCCGGACCCAGGGGTGTATGGCCTCACCCAGACCTGGGATCCAGCTTCACCCGGACCCAGGGGCGTGTGGCCTCACCCGGACCCAGGGTTGCGTGGCATCACCCAGACCCAGGGGTGCACGGCCCCATCTGGACCCAGGATCTAGCCTCACCCGGACCTAGGGGCGCATAGCCTCACCCGGACCCAGGGGGGCGGCCCCACCCGGACCCGGGACCCAGCCTCACCCGGACCCAGGGTTGCGTGGCATCACCCGGACCCAGGGGTGCACGGCCCCATCTGGACCCAGGATCTAGCCTCACGCGGACCTAGGGGCGCATAGCCTCACCCGGACCCAGGGGCGCGCGGCCTCACCAGGACCCAGGACCCGGGACCCAGCGGGGTTTCGTCTTCTTGATCCCAATTCCTGTTGGTCAATTCCCCTTCAGCAATTCCTTCGGCCATTTTCTCAGAGCTCCAGGGCGGCTGCCGCAGAACTCGTTGGGCGGTGGGCTCGGCGAAGCTCCGGTGTGCCCGGTGCGCGGTGGCAGGTTGGTCCGGGGTCGCTGCATCGGCCCTTGGGTCTGCAGCGGTGGCCAGTCGCCGAGCGTGCGCACCTGGCCGCTTCCGGGGCGTTGAGATTCTTGAAGGACTCGGAGGTCAGCAAGCGCGGAGTCTCCCACCCCATATCTCTCAGGGGCTCGTCTGTCCGTGCTCGGCAGCGAGTGGAGCCGTCCCCTCAGCCAGAGACCGCCGAGGGAACTGCGCCGAGCACATTCCAGGCCGCCATTGTGTCGCCTGAGCCGTAGTTCTTAAAGTGTGATCTTTGGGTCACTGGCATCAGCATCATCCCGCGTACCCCTCTCTTTTATTCTAGTTGTAGAGCATCTGCTCAGCCAGCCCTCCAGTGGTTCTGGATGGTGTTTGCTCTGCTCTCCCGTCGTAGTCTCAAAATTGTTGTGGTAGGCAACAATCAGGCTTCCACCCTATGCCTCCATCTTGGTCCTCCTTTGTATAGTTAAGTCTTGATTGTTGTTGGTGTCATTGGGAGGAATTGTCCTCCTGGCTAATTGTCCGTGCGGACCCTCTGTGTCTATAAAGGAAGAGTTGCTGTGCAGGAGACACGTTTATGGGCCGGATCTTGTTGCAGCAAGGCTTTGGCACTCACTGAATCTGCCTCTTGAATGTGTCCCTTATGCGAGTGGTTGAAATCTGGTGTCATCTCACACCGACCACTAGATGCCCTCGTTTCTGGGTCTCCAATGGAGTGTAGGTCAGCTACTGCCTGAGGCCACTCAGCAGGAATTGCAGCAAAAACTGCAGTTTCCTCCTCCTGTCTAAGCGGCCCTGGAGCAGTCCGACTAGAACCGCAGTTCATCTGGTCAAGCTGCCACAGGGCAGGCCACCCACATGCAAAAGCCGCTGCTTGGAGCCCAGGTGGGCCTGCAAAACGTGTGGGGCAGGTCTGCAAAACGTGCGGGGCGGGTCCCAGGGCGGGGCGGGTCTCAGGGCGGGGCGGGGTCTCAGGGCACCACCAGGCCATGGCGTGGCGAATTGCAATGGCTGCAAGTCTGCTTTTTCTGCTTTCCACGTTTCTAAGCCCCTTCGTTCCGCACTCCAGCGCAGCAAACACTGACTGCTGGGCGCACCTCCGCAAGGAAGTTACTCCCACTCTCCGACATGAAGGCCGAGAGTCCAGACTCTCCCCGCAGGCATCTGGGTCTCCCGCGAGTCCCCAGAAGCTGGATTTCAGGGTGATGGGGAGCTAATCTCCCCTAGGGTTGGAAAAAAAGCCGCACAACCCTTCCTCCGCCACCAGTCCGACCCACACGCCTCCGCAGCTTATCCCTTCCGAGTTCGCTCTGTCCTCTTCCCTCTTAGCTGTAAGTCCACCCTTCAGCCAGCTCTCCTGTGGTTCTGGGTGGCAGACGCTCTGTCCTCCAGTTGTATTTTTGAAATTGTTGTGCGCGGCGCAGTTCATTTGTTTAACTTTGCCGCCTTCTTGGTTCTCCTCTCTCAAAATGGCTAAAGGACTTGAATGTAAGACGGGAAATCATAAAAAATCCTCCAAGTCAGTGTTGGCGGCCACCGGGGCCCCGAGGATCTCACTGGACAGCTCGGCCAGGTCGGTGACGCGGATGAGCCCGTCCTGCAGAGAGATAGTCTCTTCCTTCACCGAGAGCCACTGCGCCAAGTCCGCGGCCGCCCACGAGCTCATGGCCCCGGCTGAGGTGCTGACTGAGAGGAGCAGCCACCCGGCCTGGGGAGGCGCGAGCAGGAGTTGCCGCGCTCACCAGTCCATCTTTTAGTTGTATTTCCGAAACTGCCATGCGAGGCAACAGATCAGCCGTTCAACTCTGCCGCCATCTTGGCTCCTCCCCGGAACTGTTAGTTTTATGACCATGTACTAGTTTTGATCATGATAAGTTGGTCTGTGGAAAGCTGCAGTAGCCTTACCAATGAAAGACAAGGTCTCCCACATTTACAGAGAAAGAGGGGAAAATTTGTTAGTTCACAAAAATGTGACCAAGATTCTGAGGGGCCATGTTTTGTGAGTTTTGCTTAGTTTTCCACTAGTCCATTATATTATTTGGGCATTTGTTTAATTCCATTTGTTGGCTAATTCTTTTCATTCTTTTTTAGCAACTGGACAGCCACTAGATGGCAATCTTTATCTTACACGCAAATGGTCATTTGAGTCTTAGAGATAATTTAAATTGTGTAGATTAGAAGGAACGTTTTCTAGGCTGAAGTATATTCCTTATTAATGACATCACAAAAAATGAGATTCACATAAAAGACTTTATAAAAATTAAAATTACTTACATAGTAAAATGATTTTCAGTTTATACTAACCAGAATGTTCCCGTCCCAAGAATTCGATTCCCACCTCCTGCAAGGCACCACTCAGTCCTTTTGGTGTTCTCCTATAGAAAACCTAAAAAATAAATGAAGACTGTTTAAGAAAATGATTACTATTTGGAAGACTGTATGAACCATTCTTCATCATTTTTAGTTCTAGATTTGAATTACTTATTTTTGTTACATTGTCTTTACATGCTATAAGAAATGCATTTATGTGAATATTTCAAAAGAAAATATTTTATTTGTAGAAATCCATACCTATGTGTGGAATAAAGTTTAATCATTTTTCAAAAGAAGGAAAATGAACATGCCCCCACCTTTGACCCTTACCTTGTAAGTTACTCTAAGATCAATCCAAGAATTTAAGAACACAGGTTTAAACAGCTGTTTTCTTTTACACTCATACTCCAGGCAAACACCCAAGTCCCAGTCTGCATTAAGTATATTAAAATAGAACAAAGCAATGATGCCAGCAGTTTTTATGCTATTATCATTTATAAATAAAGTGGTGAAAAATGATATAAAATAGTAAGATTTAGAATCATATAACATGTAATACTACATATACTATAATAATGTAGTTAGCATATAATAGTGAGATTTAATTGACTTGCTAATATCTAACAATTATTCATTTTATGTAACTAACTGTTAAGAAATTAAGATTGGTAACTAAGCTTCAAAATGATTTATTAAAGATCCAATAAGACATACTGAATATTTCAGAAAGAGTAAGATGTGAAATTATAAGGCCTATATGAAGAAGGTTATCTGCTTTTAACATTCTAAGAGAATATTCATATAATTGAGAAACTAAACATCGCAACCAGAAACCAAGTACACCTATTAATGCTAAGCAGCAATGACACAGCGCTGCTATCATTCTATAAATGGCAATGCTGTATCACAAGCATACAAAAGATCTACTTTAAATGGCCCATTTTTTCCTTGATGTCAACATTAGTAAGTGTGAAATAAAAGCATAGGATATATGCACTAGCCGGTTTGGCTCAGTGGATAGAGCGTCGGCCTGTGGACTGAAGGGTCCGGGTTCGATTCCAGCCAAGGGCATATGCCTGGGTTGTGGGCTCGATCCCCAGTAGGGGGCATGCAGGAGGCAGCTGATCAATAATTCTCTCTCATCACTGATGTTTCTCTCTCTCTCTCCCTCTCCCTTCCTCTCTAAAATAAAAAAAATATATGTTAAAAAAAAGCAAAGGATATGAGTTGAACAAGAACTCTTTTTATTCAAGATTGTATAAAATAGCATGATAAGAGTTCTCACTAAATAATCTTTACCTGGATTCAGAGGAACAATCAAGATTCTTAAAGTTAAGGCTTAAAGTTTTCAGGCATCCCAGAATGGTAATTTAAAAAATATGAATAAATTTACTTTTCTGTTGGGCACTTGGATTTCTTTTCCTGGCCCAGAAGGTTAACAAGTATAATTCTTACTAGAGATAAATATTTACATATTGCATAAGAGTGATGCTACAAACTTTTTTTACCTGACCAAGTAACAAATGCACACAATTTTACTTCTGAAGTAGATAGATCTGAAACCCCAGTAGCAAAAGTAATTTTCTTCTGTTGCTGAATCTTCTGAATCCATTTACAGAACTGAGATAAGCAAATCTTCAGAGGGACCCCTTCATCCACTTGAGCCTGAATAGTCACAAAATCTGAGTTCAACAATGAAACTTCATAATTATTGACCACATACTAGTAATTAGGCACTGCGGGGTATATAACAAAGAAGAGGTCCTACTGACAAAAAATTTACCTAGTGAAAAAATATTGTAACACATGGGAAAGAGCTAATTTAATGATTAGAACTCTATAAAGTAAGAAAAATTAGGTTACCATTCTAAATTGCAGAGAAAAATAATAATCCAGACCACCAGAAATTTGATGTATTTAATTTCCATAAAATAGATTTGATATTCATTTTTTCCACACTATTCTTTCTAATTGTTAAAGATTCTAATGCCCTTCTGGAGGGGACATTATTTCTTCTAATACTGAATAAACCTAGCTCCAAATGGTATATAGGTTTTATTTTCTTTCTGAGATTGACTTCTGAATTTTAATATTTGCATCAAACCTGTTTGTTTATTGTTTGGGGGCTGGGGGCAGTGAGAAGAGAAGTAAGGAAGGGCATACCTGCTTTATGCCTGTCAGCTCCATGCAAAATTCAGAAAGAACTGGATGTTCCTGAGGCTGAACATAAGCATGGAACTCAGATTCAATCTCTCCAGTTGATGTGCTCAGCAATACCGCTGGAAATTCAACTACGTGAAAGAATCACCAATTGACACTTAATAAATCACTGTCTCAGTAAAAACATACTAAAATGACCAAAGCAATGTGATGTAATGGTTATAATTAACGTTATGCCAAAGAATGTCAGAATATTAAAGTAGAGTATGTACTTAAAATTCAAATATATTTTCACCATTAAAAGCCATGTGGAAGCAATGTACTTCTTTTTGCAAAGGTTTTTTCCCCAGCTTCTATGCAATTTAGATTTTGAATGCAATCCTAAAACGATTATTTTTTCTAATTTTTAAAATGTTATTGGCCAATAGAATTATACAGGTTTCAGATAAACAATTCCATGGGACATTATCTGTATTTCATGTTCACCACCCCAAATCAAGTCTGTCCTCCCCACTAAAAGTATTTTACAGGACACCTTTAGGCATTAGGTTTTGCTCCCCCCCTTTCTTGGGTAAGTCAGGTTTTACAGCCAACTACTAACTCATGGACCACCTTGTTTTCTTTCACTGTTGACTCGTTTACGTCTACGCACTTTAAAGTGACTCAGCTAATGCTCGCTTGGCCTGTGGCAGTCGCACTTACTGATCTCCTGGGTCTGGTGGCGTTTCCCATCATTCCAGCACGTCGACTCGAAATCAATCACAATTAAGTAGTCAAACAGCTGCTCTGCAAAAGAGGAGGTGTGCGGTGCGTCACCAGTGTGGGGTGCAGCTGCACAGGACAGGCTGGCCCCCCACTTACGGCCTCTGCTGCCCGCCGGGCTCCCGCGCGCTGGGCCCAGGGCCTTGCTCCTGACGAGTCCAAGCTGCCTGCAGGGAACAGCCCGTCAGGCGCCGCCCCGCCGGCGCGGGGGGCTGAGGACTGACGGCGCCCCTAACCCCCCCCCCCCCCCCGGAGCGGGGGGCTGAGGACTGACGGCGCCCCTAACCCTCCCCCCCGGAGCGGGGGGCTGAGGACTGACGGCGCCCCTAACCCCCCCCCCCGGAGCGGGGGGCTGAGGACTGACGGCGCCCCTAACCCCCCCCCCCCGGAGCGGGGGGCTGAGGACTGACGGCGCCCCTAACCCTCCCCCCCGGAGCGGGGGGCTGAGACTGACGGGCGCCCCTAACCCCCCCCCCCCCGAGCGGGGGGCTGAGGACGGCGCTGGCCCCCCCCCCCCGGAGCGGGGGGCTGAGGGACGGCGCCCCTAACCCTCCCCCCCGGAGCGGGGGGCGGGACTGGCGGCGCCCCTAACCCCCCCCCCCCGAGCGGGGGGCGCCCTAAACCCCCCCCCCCCGGAGCGGGGGGCTGAGGACTGACGGCGCCCCTAACCCTCCCCCCCGGAGCGGGGGGCTGAGGACTGACGGCGCCCCTAACCCCCCCCCCCCGGCGCCTGGCGGACTGACGGGGCGCCCCTAACCCTCCCCCCGGAGCGGGCGGCTGGCGGACTGACGGGGCGCCCCTAACCCTCCCCCCGGCGTGGGGGGCTGAGGACTGACGCCCCTAACCCTCACGTGCTGAGCGGAGAGCAAACTGACGCCCCCGCGCCCCGCGCCGCCCGCCCGCAGCCCTTCGCGTACCGCGCCAACCTCTTGGTCGCCATTCCCCGCACGCCTTCCCCCCGCCGCCCAGCTGCCGGAAGTCTCCGGCGTCCACTTCCGCTCCGTTCCCACGGCCCGCGCCGCTGGGCGGGCGGGGCCTGGCTGTCCCGGCGGCGGCACCTCGCGGTGCGGCGGGCGGCGGGCGGCCGGGGGGCGGGGCGGGGGGCGGGGCGGGGGGGGGGGGCGGGGGGCGGGGGGCGGGGGCGGGGGCCGGGGGGGCGGGGGGGCCGGGGGGGGGGCCGGGGGGCGGGGGGGCGGGGGCGGGGGGGGGGCAGGGGTCGGGCCGGGGGGGGGCAGGGGGCGGGCAGGGGGCGGGGGGCGGGGGGGGGCCCGGGGTCGGGCAGGGGGCGGGCAGGGGGCGGGCAGGGGGGGCGGGGGCGGCAGGGGGCGGGGCAGGCGGGGGCGGGGGCGGGGGGGGCGGGGGCGGGCAGGGGGCGGGCGGGGGCGGGGGGGGGCGGGGCAGGGGGCGGCCGGGGGCGGGGCAGGGGGCGGGCCGGGGGCGGGCAGGGGGCGGCCGGGGGCGGGCCGGGGGCGGGCCGGGGGGGCGGGGGCGGGCGGGGGCGGGGCAGGGGGCGGCCGGGCCGGGGGCGGGGGGGGGGGCGGGGGCAGGGGGGGGCCCGGGGGCGGGGCAGGGGGCGGGCCGGGGGCGGGCAGGGGGCGGCGGGGGCGGGGGCAGGGGGCGGCCGGGGGCGGGGAGGGGGCGGCCGGGGGCGGGCAGGGGGCGGCCGGGGGCGGGCCGGGGCGGGCCGGGGTCACGGCCGGATGGAGGGGGGCGGCCGGGGGCGGGGCAGGGGGTGGGGGCCCGCCGGGCTTGGTTAAGGCGGGGGGCGCCGTTGTTTTGCCTGTCAGACTGGCCAACAATCTCGTTTTTGTTTTATTTTTATTGACTTCGGAGAGGAAGGGAGCGGGGGAGAGAAACAGCGGTGATGAGAGACATCACGACCGGCTGCCCCCCCCCGGACCGAGCCCGTCCGGACCGAGCCCGGACCGAGCCCGCACGTGCCCTGACGGCCTCGAACCCAGGCCCGCTCAGGCCGCAGCCCGGCCGCACCGGTACGGGCTCCGGCGGCAGGAGGGTCAGCAGCCCGGGCCGGTGGCTCGGTGGGTACCAGCCTCGGCCTGCGGACCAGCGGTCCCGGCTCGGTCCGTCCGGCTCCTCCCGCGGGCCCTGGTCCGCCTCGTGCGGGAGGCGCCCGATGGAGGTTTCCCCTCCCCTCCCGTCCCGTCCCGGGTGAGGGTTTAAAATACGCCCGGAAATGGACAGCCTCCTCCTCTGATTGTGAAACAGCCTGGAACTCCCCGAACAGTCCGAGGACCAGCACCCAGGACGCTCCCACAGCCCCCCATCCCCCCCACCCCGGGGTGCCGGGGAGTGCTCACCCACACCCCACATAGCCCCCCATCACCCGGACCCCGGGGTGCCAGGGAGTGCTCACCCACACAGCGCCCCATCCCACCCCGGGGAGGCGCCCGGGAGTGCTCACCCACACCTCCCCCCGTCCCGGGGTGCCGGGGAGTGCTCACCCACACATGCCCCCCATCACCCACCCCGGGGTGCCGGGGAGTCCCCGACAGTCCGACACCAGCACCCAGCCCCCCACACAGCCCCCCATCCCCCCCACCCCGGGGTGCCGGGGAGTGCTCACCCACACAGCCCCCCATCACCCCCCGGGGTGCCGGGGAGTGCTCACCCACACAGCCCCCCACCCCGGGGTGCCGGGGAGTGCTCACCCACACAGCCCCCCATCACCCACCCCGGGGTGCCGGGGAGTGCTCACCCACACAGCCCCCCACCCCGGGGTGCCGGGGAGTGCTCACCCACACAGCCCCCCATCACCCACCCCGGGGTGCCGGGGAGTGCTCACCCACACAGCCCCCCACCCCGGGGTGCCGGGGAGTGCTCACCCACACAGTCCCCCATCACCCCCCCCTCGGGGTGCCGGGGAGTGCTCACCCACACAGCCCCCCACCCCGGCCAGGGAGCCTCTTCTCCCGCGGGACAGGGCGGCCTGCGTCAGACCCCGCAGCGAGGTGTGCTGTGCTGGGGTCCTGTCCCCTTCAGCCCATCCAGGCCCTCAGTCTCCCCTTCCTGATTTTGTGGGGTCCTGGAACAGTTATTTTTCAGAATGTCCCTCCGGCTAGGTTTGTCTGTTTGCTTATTTCTTAATCCTCACCAGAGGAGATGCTTTCATGGATTTTTAGAGATTGGGGGGTTGGTGGGGGAGGGAGAGAAACATCAACGAGCTGCCTCTGTTCTCGCCCCTCCCCACGGGGACTCGCACTGGCTGAGCCGGCCCCTGCCGCTGACGGGTCCGGTTGTGCATCTTGGCAGGAATAGCACCGAGGTGACACTCTGTTCTCGCATTTTATCAGGCTTTACACGGTTTTGATTGTCCCATTGGGTCATATTTGTTATCTTGGTTGGTTGATTAAGGTAGTGAGTACTAAACTCTTTTTCTCTAATTTTGTGGGAAATGCTTTCTCATTAAACTTGCAATTGTCTCTTTTTTTCTCAGTATAAACTCATGGCTACCTATTGTATTTGGGTTATAATCCATTCTCATATTTTGATGCTGAAAACATCCCAGATTGGCTGTTGAGCTAGCTCTTTGTCCTTTTGACATGACCCCATCATTTGAGCATTTCTTCATTTCTCTGATACAGATGTTCCTGGCTCATCCGTGCTTTCCCTGCCCAGCCCTGGAATCAGTAACAAATGACATTTAGCAACTGAAGATTTGGGTGACAGATGTGCTCATTGCAAATAGGATGTTAATGCTCCCAAAAGAGAGTTAGGAAATATATACAAACACATGTACACATGTTTACAGCCAGTCTTATAACATTAAATATATGTAAATATGTAATTCATATTACCAACTTAATCTTATTTATAAAAGTTGTTTATAATTTAGACATAAAACATTTAAATTAATATTTAAATATATAATTTCTATTACATTAAATATGTATCCATATGTAATGAAAAACCATGAATTCATATCAGTAGCTCTACTTTCAATTAGATTCCACAGGGTTCATTCTGATTTTCTCCCTTTTCATGTTTATAATTTCCTTCTCTGAGAACCCTAACTCCCATTATCTTCAACACGTTTGATTAGTCCCCCATTGCTGCAACTGCCCCACACGCCCACACCCTCTGCATCTGGCCTGGGCTCAGTCATTCTGCACCTTCTACCAGGTTACCCTGCTGTGTGAAGGCCTCCATCACTTCTGTGACAGGCTGCTACCCTCATCCTTCTCATATGGACACCCTCACCCTGTTCATGGTGAATCCTGTGATACCACTGTGGTCCCTCAGCATTGATGTCTTCCTTTACCCTAAACAGTTTCTGACTTGATGCCAGGTCACTGCTCTTCCCTTCCACTGCATGGATGCCCTCCTCATACTGTTCAGGCTTTGACACCCCACATTGGTTTCCTGTGTGTGTATTGCATGCCTGCCCTAATCCTGGCCATCTGCCCTATAGGATGTCCTCTTTACCCTTCTCAGGTTCTGACAGCCTATGCTTGGCAACCGTATAAACCCATACCTCACTCAGTTCCACCTATCAATCTCACACATTTTTGGTTGATATATATAAACTAGGGCCCCAAAATTCATGCACCTTGAAAGGAACTGTGGGCCGCGAGGCTGTGGTGGGCACAGGGGCGGGTTTTGGCCCATCCTCTGTGCCCCACCTGGCCCCTCCCACTGTGGCGAGGAGCAATTGGGGCTGGCACCAGCAGCGGGTGCCAGCAATACCTGCTGCCCTGATCGCTCCTCAGGAGCAGGGAGAGGTGGAGAAGTCCTCAGGGGCAATCGGCTGGCAGCTGCCACTTGCACCTGCTGATGGCACCAAGCGATCAGGACCGGTGCTGGGCACTGGCAGCGGGTGTGAGCGGGACTGGCACTGGCAGAGGGTGCGAATGGCGGCTCCGGCGCTGGCAGCGGGTACTAGCGGCGACTCTGGCTCCAGCAGCAGGTGTGAGCGCTGGGCAGGACTATGGCGCTTGGGAGCAAAGATTTTCGGTAACCACCAGAGGCTCGTCCTGATATCAGCAACTAGCATCCTGCTTTGATCTGGTGCCCCTGCTCACCTGCTCCACCATCCCGCCACAGCCGATGCTCGCCATGCTTCGCGCTCTGCTGCCCAAGCCCACCATGTTCCAACGCGCCCCCTGGTAGTCAGAGCGACCAGTTATTCAGTTGTTCCGCCATTCAGTCTATTTGCATATTAGCCTTTTATTATATAGGACTAGAGGCTCGGTGCACGAAATTCGTGCACAACAGATCCCCTCAGCCCAGCCTGCACCCTCTCTAATCCGGGACCCCTCAGGGGATGTCTGACTGCTGGTTTAGGCCTGATCCCAGATTGGGCCTAAACTGGCAGTCAGACATCCCTCTCACAATCTGGGACCTCTGGCTCCTAACTGCTCACCTGCCTGCCTGCCTGATCATCCCTAACTGCCCCCCCTGCCTGCCTGGTTGCCCCCAACTGCCCTCCTGTCAGCCTAGTCGCCCCCAACTGCCTCCCCTGCCGGCCTGGTTGCCCTATGCAGCCTGCTGTTCAGTCATTTGGTCGTCCCTCACTAACCCCCCTGCCGGCCTGGTTGCCCCACACAGCCTGCTGTTTGGTTATCCGTCTGGTTGTTTAGGTTGTGATGGCCCCTGGCTTTTTATATATTAGGATTGGTACATTCCTTTAGGAGTTAGTAATATTTGTCAGAATGTCATATATATTTATTTTGACCAGGAATGTATCCTAAGAAAATAGATGTGCCAGGATATCTATGCAAGGATACTGATAATACTGTTTATAATTATTTAAAAAAGTAACAGTGTCATCAATAGGGAATTTTTTTTTCAGATAAATTACAGGTTTTTAGGTAAATTTAGAGAATGGACTATTAAAATTAAAGGGTCATGGGGAAAATAACAATAATAATATCTGATGTTTATTAGGCACTATCTTCAGTCTATTGTACTTGCACTACCTCACTGATTTTTCCAATCTCATGAGGTAGAATTATAATATAACTCTATATAGTTGAAGAAACTGCATCTTAGGGAGGTTAAGGCACTTGTCCAGATAGTAAAAGTGGTATTTGAACTCTGGTTGTGTGAGTTCAGGGTGTGAGCTCCTCACCACTATACTATGCTGCCTCCTTCATTACAATGAAAGTGGTAATTATCTCTTGAGTTGTACAAGTACAGGACAGGTGACTTTTATTTTCATTGATTGTCTTTCATCTATTTTACATTTCTCTATCATCTGACTCTTTAATAAGCAAAATATCTATATATATAAAAGGCTAATATGTAAAGTGTCCCCTGAGGAGTTCGATCAGGAGTCCAGGAGTTTGATCACTTGCTATGATGTGCACTGACCACCAGGGGGCAGCGATGAACAAAGGAAGGCCCTGGCCGGCAGCTGGCCGCCAGGGAAGAAAGGCTGCCCAGCCGGCAGCTGGAAGGCCCTGATCGGCCATGATCGCCAGCCAGGCCTAAGGACCCTACCCATGCACGAATTTCATGCACCAGGCCAGTAGTGCTTTAATATCGGGATGTAAGTGCAGAGCTCTTTTAAGGAGGGGTGGAGCGTCAGTGAACTCCCTGTTGCCCTAGGATAAAGTCTAACTCCTTAGCTTAGACCATGTGATCTTCTGTGGTCTGACTCCTGCTTTTCTCCTCTCATATCTCTACTGCTCTGCAGCATGCAATCTTGGCTCTGGCCAAACCAAACTATATGTTTAGACACAATGTTTCCTCCTACCTGGCTGACTTTATTTTCAAGGCTCAACCCCATTATTTTTATGTCAGTGACACTGTCCCCCAAACACTCTTAACCCTCAAGGTGACCGTACAAACCCATATTCGCCTCCTGGCTCCTGAACCTTTACTAGTGGCCCGGTGCACGGATTCGTGCACATCGAAAGGCAATTAATTAGAAATATTTTAATATCGCTATTCACCCTTTCTCTATAATAGAAGTGTCAACCAAATTCACGATCAACAATGACCGATAGAAACACACGTGTGTGATTGGTGCCAGCGAGAGCTTTATGTTTCGCACATGTGCAAGTCAACTTAGCCTTTTATAGATATAGAATAAACTTAATTAGACCTGCTTTCTGGTGTAGCTAAACTTTTTCCAGCCCAGTGAAGCACCCAACTTCTCTTTCAGGTAATTGTCAGCAACACAGCAGTAAATATCAACACGAAGCAGATTATTATTGTAGATCACGCAGGGAGAACAAAGGGTAAAATATTTAACTGCAGCAGTCTTTGACTATATTCTGCACAGTGAGAAAACCTGAAGCCATTTTCAAGGTCCTCCATTTCTTACTTTTTTTCAGTAGTGTCAAGTTTCTAAGCTTCTAAATATCCATTTTCTGGCTAATGAAAAGAAAATAGGATTCCACCGAGTCTCCTATCTACCTACTCCAGGACTTCTGTGAGGATCAAATGAGATGAGGCACAGGAAAACACTTCACAGACATTTGGTTAAAGAATGAAATGTTTGCACCTGGCTATAAAGCAAGTCATGTTCCTGGGCTGAATAAATTGTAAGGAGGCTAGTCACTAGGGAGAGGAAGCTGGGAATTGCTATGTGACCTCATTACCTGGCGCCCACAGCCACTATTGCTGGGCAGGGCTGGACTGTGGGCTGCATTTTGCACTATGAGGTCTCTGTGGCGTTGGCTGCGATTTGGTGGGCTGTTGCTTTGGGGTGGTGGCAGGGCCTGTGTCCTACTTGGGGGAAGCTGAGTGTTGCTTTGTGGGTGCCAGGTCCACAGTGCCATTTCTCTGTGTGCATCACGGCAGCTCCTGCATTGAGCGTCTGCCCCCTGGTGGTCAGTGCGCATCATAGTGACCGGTGGGATGGTTGGACACTTAGCATATTAGTCTCCTATAGCCTATATAATAAAGCCTAATATTCAAATGGTCCCCTTGACTGGGATTTTGACTGGGAGTTTGACCAGGGGATGAGGCCAGCCAGCCAACCGCCCACAGCCTCTCCCCCTGGCTGGCTCTGCTCCAGCCTATGGCAGCAGCAGGCAGCTAGGGGAAGGGAGGCCCTGGCCGGCAGCCACTAGGGACCCTACCCATGCGCAAATTTCCTGCACTGGGCCTCTAGTATATAGATAATAGCATTTACCCACATTGTATTGGAATTAACCTATTTCTGCATTTTCCCTAGTACAATGGACTCCTTGAGAACATGAATCATGTTTTGTTCATTCTACTACCTGCTAGCATGTAACCAAATATCTGTAATTAAGGCTCTATATTAGTGTTTATTAAATATTCCATTAATAATGTCATATCACAGGTTATGGTTTTAGACCTTCCTTTCCAATTAATTATAACCCTCATGTTTGGATATATGTTAAAATCACCAGAATCTATAACATTTTAATAATTTGCCTTTGCTGCTGTTCTTGATAATAATAATTTTGATATGCCCTGATTTAATCTTTACAGAAAGCATGCTTATCTATCAAGTAACCCATGACCAGCCATGTGAATTGCTGAAGTACACAGTTCTGATTCTGGGCAAATCCAGTGTTCCCAAACCTTGGTCTGAGATGAACTTAAATGGTGGGGATAGAACTGAGGTTTTAAACCAGTGTCTAGAGGTCATATCTGCCTTGATTGACATTGCCAAACAGAATTTCCTAAAAAATTTGTGATAGTTGTCTAGTTTTATGTAGGAATCTATATATATAAAAGACAAGCAATTAGAATGACAGAATGTCTGGTCACTATGACATGCACTGAGGCAACCAACCAACCCAGTCGGGGCCCTGATCGCCCCCCCCGCCCGGACCTCGCATGGCCCCTCCTCCTGGTCAGCCCTGCCTCTGACTGGCCCCTCCACGCTGGCTGGCCCAGCCCCGATCAGCTCCCCCACCCCAATCGGGGGCAGGGCCAGCTGGCCAACCTCCTGTGTCCCCTCCACCTGCTGGCCTGGCACCAATGACCACCATCGGGGCGGGCCAGCTGGACCCCACCCATGCACGAATTCGTGCACCGGGCCTCTAGTTCCTTTATAAAAATTCAGAATTTTGACTTCATCAACAACTCAGAAATTTGCAACTGTCCCTGTATTTCCACACAGCAGCAGTTTGTCACAGCTGAATAGTGGCCTCCCCCTTTGGATGGGGCATGTGCAAACTTCAGTGTCCCACCTGGCCAGCTTCCCTGGTGGACAGTACCTGTCTTGCGGCTATAGGTATTTTGGCTTGTAACCCCCAGTGGAGACCCAGTTGAAATAATATGATCATAAACAAGTGTTGGCAAGAATGTGGAGAAAAGGGATCCCTCTTCTTGCACTGTTGATGGATTACAAATTGGTGCAGCCTCTGTGGAAAAGACTATGGAGGGTCCTCAAAAAACAGTTAAAAATGGAACTACCGCCGAAACCGGTTTGGCTCAGTGGATAGAGCGTCAGTCTGCGGACTCAAGGATCCCAGCTTCGATTCCGGTCAAGGGCATGTACCTTGGTTGCGGGCACATCCCCAGTAGGGGGTGTGCAAGAGGCAGCTGATAGATGTTTCTCTCTCATCGATGTTTCTAACTCTCTATCCCTCTCTCTTCCTCTCTGTAAAAAATCAATAAAATATATATTAAATAAATAAATTAATTAATTAAAAAAAAGAAATAAATCAGTTTTTTTTAAAAAAATGGAACTACCATATAACCCAGCAATCCCACTTCTGGGTATTTATCTGAAGGAAATGAAACAATAATTTGAAAAGATATTTGCATCTCAGCATTATTTATAAGAGCCAAGATAGGGAAGCAGCCCAGGTGTCCATCAATGGACAATGATTTAAGAATGTATGACGCAGATGTATACAATAGAACATTATGCTGCCAAAAAAGGGAAGGATATCGTGCCATTTACAACAACATGGATGGACCTAGAAGGCATTATGCTAAGTAAATAAGTCAGGATGAGAAATACTGTATGATCTTACTTATATGTGGAATCTAAAGAACGAAATAAATGAACAAACAAAAGAAACAGACTTACAGATACAGAGAACAAATTGATAGTTGCTGGAGGGGAGGGGGGTTTGGGGATGGGTGAAAAATGTGAAGGATTAAGAGGTACAAATTGGTAGTTACAAAATAGTCATGGGGATGTAAAGTACAGCCTACAGAATGTAGTTAATAATCCTTTATAATAAAAGCCTAATATGCAAATCGACCAAACAGTGGAATGACTGTTCAGCAGGGGGCAGGGCTGGTGAGAAGGCGGCACCAGGCCAGCCAAGGTGGGTGCCAGCGGACAGAGGGAGGGGATGGCGATCAGGGGCGGCAGCAACCGGTGGCGGTGGAGGGGCAATTGGGGCGGGGGAGGGGGGGCTGTTCACCAGCCAGTGCTGTCCCCCGATCAGTCTGCCCAGTCTGCCGGTTGCCTCCCGCAGAGGGAGGCCACCAGTGGCAGCAGGGCCAGAGTGCCCCGTGGTGGTCAGTGTGCTCCCACAGGGGGTGTGCTGCTCAGCCAGAAGCCGGGCTCAGGGCTGGTGAGCGCAGCTGCAGTGGCGGGAGCCTCCCTTGCCTCTGCTGCAGTTCTAAAGACCCTTGGGGGATGTCCACCTGCCGATTTAGACTTAGGCCCGGCCAGGCTGAGGGACACCCCGCCCCCCCCCCCCCAGTGCACAATGTCATGCACCAGGCCTCTAGTTTATTTATAAAAAACGAATCTGTGCACTGGTGGGGTCCCTCAGCCTGGCCTGAGCCCTCTCCCAATACTGGGCCCCTCAGGGGATGTTGGAGGCTTGGTGCACGGATTTGGCCTGATCCCCGCAGGCCAGGCCGAGGGACCCCACCAATGCACGAATCTGTGCACCGGGCCTCTAGTATGCATATAAGATCATTGGTTAATATCTTCCTGTCCTCCCCTTTGCCCCCTCCCTTCTGAGATTCATCAGTCGGTTCCATGTTTCCATGCCTGTGTGTTGAGCGTCTGCCCCCTGGTGGTCAGTGCACGTCATAGCTACCAGTCGAACGGTCGCTTAGGCTTTTATATATATAGATAAGTTGCATCATTTCGATGTATGTACATAAGTGCTTTATGTTTTTTTTTTCATTTTTTTATTAAGGTATATGTGTACATATCTTACCATTGCCCCCACCCCCACCCCACTCCCATATATGCCCTCACCCCCCAGAGTTTTGTGTCCATTGGTTATGCTTATATGCTTGCATACAAGTCCTTCGGTTGATCTCTTATCTCCCCCACCTCTCCCTAACCTTCCCGCTGTAATTTGACCTTCTGTTTGATGCTTTACTGTCTCTGTATCTATCTTTTTGTTCAACAGCTTATAATTTTCTTTATTATCCATAGATGAGTGAGATCATGTGGTATTTTTCTTTCATGGACTAGCTTATTTCACTTAGCATGATGTTCTCCAATTCCATCCAGGTTGCTACAAATGGTAGGAATTCCTTCTTTTATGGCAGCATAGTATTCCATTGTGTAGATGTACCATAGTTTTCTGATCCAGTCATCTGCTGACGGGCACCTAGGCTGTTTCCAAATCTTAGCTATTGTAAATTGTGCTGCTATGAACATAGGGGTGAATATATCCTTTCGCTTTATGTTTTTTATTATTTATTTACCACAAGTGAAGATCAGGAATTGTCATCTTTCTTTTACATTTTTTTTTTTTTTACTGTTTCACTTCATTACTGCTGTGTATGTGCTCCATGTGAGTGACGTAGGTGCTTATGTAGGTGGGTTCCGACTTACGGCGAAAATTGTGTTACGTCGCATCATAGGAACGGATCTCTGACGTAACCCGAGGGCCTACTGTACATTGCTTTTCACATGCTATTGTATTTAATTTGAATGTAATAAATAATTAACTCAAGAGGTCTGTATTTGAATCCTGGTCAGTAACAGTAGTTTTTAATTTCCAGGCAGTCAGTGAGCGATGATAAACTCCATTAGCTGTTGCTCACTGCTTATTCCACACTTCCCTTCTGTATGCCTGTAACCGACTTGATGGTATCACGCTTAGCTGTGTTGGCTTGAATTTTCAACAGTTGGTGTCCGCTTTTTCACTAAAACCACCTGAACAACGTTGTGGTTTTTGTACTGCAGGGACTGGGTCAGCTACACTTTTCCCGGTTCCACTTGGAGTTTGGATTTCTCTGAAAGGCATTCAGACATGTAAGTTAACAAAACTTTATACTGAATAAGGGCTTCCCACCCCGGCATTAGTGCACATGTCCCAAACCCGTGCTCCTGGGTGACCTGATTGGAAACGTGAAAGGGTTGTGGAAAATGAAAAAGACTAAGATGCAGAAATCTCATTTGGAGGTTGGTTTTGTCTATGATAATCTAGGCAAAACTTTTATTCCCAGTTTGCGGTCTATAATTTCCAGGTTGATTTTGTCTTATTTTATTTGGGCTGTGGTGTTTTCAAAAATTGTAAAATTTACGTAAAATCTGTATCTCTTGACAATATCACAAGATTGGGCCCCCTTAGAACAGGATCTGGAGCTGAATAGCAGCTGTCATCTTTACAGGAGACGTGTGCTCTCCATTCTCCCACAGCCGCCACCAGTTTCTATTGGACTGTCTCATCTGTTGACCCCTGAGGGCACTTCCGTTGGTGAGCCCTAATCTAATCTCCTTGAGTCTCCGTTTTCTTTTGTGCTTCATTTCTTGAACACTACCTGTGTGCTCAGCCCTACGTTAATCATGCTGTGTGCATCGTCTTTCGTTCTCACAGTAGCCCTGTAAGAGAGAGGTATTTTATTCCCATTTCATTCTAGGTTGCTGCATAGAATATACCACATTTGATTTATTTACTCATCAGTTGATGAATGACTCATCCAACTACAGCAAGTGGTGGGGCTGGACTCTCAGCCCAGGGGGGCCTGAAGCTGGAGCTCTCCGCCGCTTTGCTTTGCTGTCATCTGTCCTAACCTACCTGGCATGCTGTCCACTGAAGCAACAGATTTGGGAGTGCTTTGAAAAACATAAGGGATTTTTTAAAGTTATACATTTCTGTAGTGTTTGTCTTATTTGCAACGCATAGAAGCAAAGAATATTTCTGGGGTGGGATAAATGTAACCTCAGCTCCCTAGTTACTTTTATGCATTAAGGAAACAGTCCTCCTTTTACAGTGCAAGCAATTAAGTTCCAGACCTTCTCTAGCACTGAGCTGACAATGAAATGAAAGACCAGGTTTTTGATGGTATTTTGACTGTTTCAAGTATTTTTGTAAAAACCTATTACGTTATTTGCAGAAATTCCGCTTGTCTTTTCCATCATCTGATTTTCTAGCTGACATCATTGGGCTGCAGAAGAAATGACCCTCTGGGGATCTGTCCAAGACAAGTCACAGGTATGGCGCTGACTCTGGGTTGATTTGTTCATTCTAAAAGATATTGAGTAGCTTTATCAGTCATTTTTATTCTTGTAAGCACCAAAATTAAATTCTAACTAATTTAAGCAGGAAGCAATTTTTAAAAGGGAAATATGGGCAATATCCAGGGAGATTAGACAACAGAAATCACAGCTAGCATTTAATGCCTCAGAACCATCTGGTTATGTTAGAGTTAAGGCTTTCTCTGGTTATCACTGACATTGGACTCTTACGAATTACTGTGAATACTTTTTAAACTGTCACTAGGTCTTTGTACCGCCAAGAGTACAGATGGGAAGGAAGATCTTGCTTTGTCTGACGTAAAGGTCACCTTCTGACTAAGGGACACTGTTCCTCACAGTGGAGAATAAGCAGGAGGTTTAGATGCTGGCCGGCTAAAAGACAAAATGTCCATGATAGCAATGCTTTTCCAACTGTGGGTGGTGTCTCATGAGTAAAGTATAGCTAACCTGTTTGGGGAGGGAAGGAGGTGAGTGGTGGAATAGAATGGAATAGAACTTACCAGCCTTCATTACACATAGTAAGGTACGTATTGTTCAGTGATGCTTTTTCTGTTTTCCAAAGTGGTTGAATAGTTGCACTTGAGGGATGTGGAGAAGCGGAGAGGAATAGCCCACGGTCGCTTCCCATCTCCTCCAGGACGTGCTTCCTTTGACCCTCTGTCTCCAAGGCCCCTAATGTCCTGCCTGCCCGTTACTTTCCTGTCTAGTAGATGCCCATGTCTGACTTGGAGCTGTGTTTGCTTACACTTGAACTGTATTATAAACATTTTTGAGTAAATCACAAAGTAGTCGTTGTGAGATTCACAGCTTATGTAAAAATGGCGAGCTGTAAAACAAGATACCAGGAAAAATAAATTTGATATGACTGTAGATGTTTGGGATGATTGGATGGGGTGGTGATGGAACAAGGACGGAATGGCGAGAGATAAGGCTTGCGGGGTGGCTAAAGCCATGTCCCACAGGTTGTAAAGGCCATGGCTTCTGTGTAGGCATTGAAGAGGCAGCGGTTTATGGCTATTTCTCCGTCCCCTTCAAGAGTTTGCTTTGTTTTCTCATCCTAAATAGCAAAGTTCCCCAGGTATCGTCTATAGCTCTCTGATCTTCTTTTGGAATATCCGTCTATTCTTTCCAAGATTCCATATACTCTTCTGTGGGTAGTCCTATATTCTTACCTCTAGGCCTGCTGTCCCAGATTCCAGGCCTGCATTGATAGCTTGCTGGATGTTACTACTCGGATATTCCTCAATCATGACACAGCTAAAAGCATTTTCCTCATTCCTAAATAAGGCTCCCATCTTCCAATCCCCTTTTCTCTTAAGACATCAGTGTGTGTCGTATATATATGTATATATATGTGTGTGTATATATATATATTTCAGAGAGGAAGGGAGAGGGAGAGTGATATAGAAACATCAGTGATGAGAGAGAATTATCGATTGGCTGCCTCCTGCATGCCCTACACTGGGGATCAAGCTGCAACCGGGCATGTGTCCTGACCAGGAATCAAACTGTGACCTCCTGGTTCATAGGTCAATGCTCAACACTGACCCACACTGGTGGGGCAAGACACCAGTCTTGAATTTAAGGATTGCTTTTCTTTTAGCTCCCCATACCCAGTCTGCATGGCTCCTTCCCTTCGCTCCTCTGAATCTCTGTTCAGATGTCAGCTTACAAGAGAAACTTAACCTGATCATTATAGTACAACAGTAATCCTTTTCCTGCTCCACAACGCTGTCTCCTTCTTTCCCTCCTTTACTGTTCTCCATAGTCCTTATCCTCACCTGTTGTTTCAAATGTTTTTTATTGAGGAGGACCAAGATGGCGGCATAGGGCGGACGCCTGACTGTTGCCTACCACAACAATTTTGAAACTACAACTGGAAAACAGAGAAGACACCATCCAGAACTACCGGAGGGCTGGCTGAGCAGATGCTCTACAACTAGAGTAAAAGAGAGAGGGACGCGGGATGATGCTGATGCCGGTGAGCCAAAGATCTCACTTTAAAATCTACGGCTCTGGAAGATGGCGGCGGAGTTGAACGGCTGATCTGTTGCCTCGCATGG
Organism: Ia io; assembly: GCA_025583905.1. Taxonomy (NCBI): domain Eukaryota; kingdom Metazoa; phylum Chordata; class Mammalia; order Chiroptera; family Vespertilionidae; genus Ia; species Ia io. The sequence goes on along the minus strand of JAJQQW010000010.1, from coordinate 115,158,203 downwards.
CAGTTTCGGAAATACAACTAAAAGATGGACTGGTGAGCGCGGCGACTCCTGCTCGCGTCTCCCCAGGCCGGGCGGCTGCTCCTCTCAGTCAGCACCTCAGCCGGGGCCATGAGCTCGTGGGCGGCCGCGGCCGCAGCTATGGCGGCGGCTGCGGCGGCGGCGGCGGCCGCGGACTCGGCGCAGTGGCTCTCGGTGAAGGAAGAGACCATCTTTCTGCGGGACGGGCCCATCCGCGTCACCGACCTGGCCGAGCTGCCCAGTGAGATCCTCGGGGCCCCGGTGGCCGCCGACACCGACTTGGAGGATTTTTAGGATTTCCCGTCTTACATTCAAGTCCTTTAGCCATTTTGAGAGAGGAGAACCAAGAAGGCGGCAAAGTTAAACAAATGAACTGCGCCGCGCACAGCAATTTCAAAAATCCAACTGGAGGACAGAGCGTCTGCCACCCAGAACCACAGGAGAGCTGGCTGAAGGGTGGATTTACAGCTAAGAGGGAAGAGGACAGAGCGAACTTGGAAGGGATAAGGTGCGGAGGCGCGTGGGTCGGGCTGGTGGCAGGGGAAGGGTTGTGTGGCTTTCTTTCCAACCCTAGGGGAGATTAGCTCCCCATCACCCTGAAATCCAGCTTCTGGGGACTCGCGGGAGACCCAGACGCCTGCGGGGAGAGGCTGGACTCTCGGCCTTCATGTCGGAGAGTGGGAGTAACTTCCTTGCGGAGGTGCGCCCAGCAATCAGTGTTTGCTGCGCTGGAGTGCGGAACGAGGGGGCTTAGAAACGTGGAGAGCAGAAAAAGCAGACTTGCAGCCATTGTGGTTCGCCACGCCATGGCCTGGTGGCGCCCTGAGACCCCGCCCCGCCCTGGGACCTGCCCCGCCCTGGGACCCGCCTCGCCCTGGGACCCGCCCCACACGTTTTGCAGGCCCACCTGGGCTCCAAGCAGCGGCTTTTGCATGTGGGTAGCCTGCCCTGTGGCAGCTTGACCAGATGAACTGCGGTTCTAGTCGGACTGCTCCAGGGCCGCTTAGACAGGAGGAGGAAACTGCAGTTTTTGCTGTAACTCCTGCTGAGTGGCCTCAGACAGTAGCTGACCTGCACCCCACTGGAGACCCAGAAACGAGGGCATCTAGTGGTCGGTGTGAGATGACACCAGCTTCCAACCAGTCGCATAAGGGACACATTCAAGAGGCAGACTCAGTGAGCGCCAAAGCCTTGCTGCAACAAGATCCGGCCCATAAACGTGTCTCCTGCACAGCAACTCTTCCTTTATAGACACAGAGGGTCCTCACGGACAATTGGCCAGGAGGACAATTCCTCCCAGTGACACCAACAACAATCAAGACTTAACTATACAAAGGAGGACCAAGATGGCGGCATAGGGCGGAAGCCTGATTGTTGCCTACCACAACAATTTTGAGACTACGATGGGAGAGCAGAGCAGACACCATCCAGAACCACCGGAGGGCTGGCTGAGCAGATGCTCTACAACTAGAATAAAAGAGAGGGGTACGCGGGATGATGCTGATGCCGGTGACCCAAAGATCACACTTTAAGAACTACGGCTCAGGCGACACAATGGCAGCCTGGAACGTGCTCGGCGCAGTTCCCCCGGCGGTCTCCGGCTGAGGGGACGGCTCCACTCGCTGCCGAGCACGAACAGACGAGCCCCTGAGAGACATGGGGTGGGAGACTCCGCGCTTGCTGACCTCCGAGTCCTTCAAGAATCTCAACGCCCCGGAAGCGGCCAGGTGCGCACGCTCGGCGACTGGCCACCGCTGCAGACCCAAGGGCTGATGCAGCGACCCCGGACCAGCCCACCACCGCGCACCCGGCACACCGGAGCCTTGCAGAGCCCGCTGCCCAATGAGTTCTGCGGCAGCCGCCCCAGAGCTCTGAGAAAATGGCCGAAGGAATTGCTGAAGGGGAATTGACCAACAGGAATTGGGATCAAGAAGACAAAACCCCGCTGGGTCCCAGGTCCGGGTGAGGCCACCCGCCCCTGGGTCCGGGTGAGGTCACGCGACCCTGGGTCTGGGAGAGGCCACGCGCCCCTGGGTCCGGGTGAGGCCACACGCCCCTGGGTCCGGGTGAAGCTGTATCCCGGGCCCGGGTGAGGCCGTGTGCCCCTGGATCCGGGAGAGGCTGGGTCCTGGGTCCGGGTGAGGCCTCACGTACCTGGATCTGGGTGAGGCCTCGCGCCCCTGGGTCTGGGAGAGGCCACGCGCCCCTGGTCTGGGTGAGGCCACACGCCCCTGGGTCCGGGTGAGGCCACGTGCCCCTGGGTGTGGGTGAGGCCACACGCCCCTGGGTCCGGGTGAGGCCACGTGCCCCTGGGTCCAGGTGAAGCTGGATCCCAGGTCCAGGTGAGGCCATACGCCCCTGGGTCCAGGAGAGGCTGGGTCCCGGGTCCGGGCGAGGCTGCGTGCCCCTGGGCTCGGGTGTGGTCACACACCCCTGGGTCCGGGTGAGGCCTCACGCCCCTGGGTCCGGGTGAGGCCACGCAACCATGGGTCTGGGAGAGTCCACGCACCCCTGGGTCCGGGTGAGGCCACGCGCCCCTGGGTCTGGGAGGGGCCACGCGCCCCTGGGTCCGGGTGAGGCCGTGTGCCCCTGGATCCGGGTGAGGCTGGGTCCCGGGCTCGGGTGAGGCCATGCGCCCCTGGGTCTGGGAGAGGCCACGCGCCCCTGGGTCCAGGTGAGGTCGCGCGCCCCTGGATCCGGGTGAAGCTGGATCCCGGGTCCGGGTGAGGCCGTGTGCCCCTGGATCCGGGTGAGGCTGGGTCCCGGGTCCGGGTGAGGCCACGCGCCCCTGGGTCCGGGAGAGGACACACGCCCCTGGGTCCGGGTGAGGCCACGCGCCCCTGGGTCCAGGTGAGGCCATGCGCCCCAGGGTCCGGGTGAAGCTGGATCCCGGGTCCGGGTGAGGCCATGTGCCCCTGGGTCCGGGTGAAACTGGATTCTGGATCTGGGTGAGGCTGTGCGCCCCTGGGTCCGGGTGAGGCTGCGCGCCCCTGGGTCCGGGTGAAGCTGGATCCCGGGTCCGGGTGAGGCCGTGCGCCCCTGGGTCTGGGAGAGGCCACGTGCCCCTGGGTCCGGGTGGGGCCATGCGCTCCTGGGTCCGGGTGAAGCCACGTGCCCCTGGGTCCGGGTGAGGCCACGCGCCCCTGGTTCCGGGTGAAGCTGGAGCAGCCCGGGTCCGGGTGAGGCCATGTGCCCCTGGATCCGGGTGAGGCTGGGTCCCGGGTCCGGGTGAGGCCGCACGCACCTGGGTCCAGGTGAGGCCATGCGCCCCCTGGGCCCGGGTGAGGCCACGTGCCCCTGAGTCCGGGTGAAGCCGTGCCCCTGGGTCCGGCCAAGACCAAAACAGAGGGTGTTGGACCTGCATTACCACCATTTGTCCACCATCCAGAGCTGAGGGGTCAGTACCGACATGTACACATAAGGAACTGGTGGACATTGATATTGGGTCTCAAAAGAACTGTTGGTCCAGAAAGAAACTCACTACAGACTGATTCATTTGCCTGTCAGCATAACTATTATTGCTCGTCTCACATTCAGTTCTTATAAGTATATCTCTAGTGACACGTGATCTTGCTCATCTAGGGGAAATGATGAACAACATAGACTGATGAACAAGAACAGAACCAGAAACAAGGAGGCATCGATCGGACTATCGGGCCTCAGAGGGAGGATAGGGGAGGGTAGGGGGAGCGGGGAGAGATCAACCAAAGGACTTGTGTGCATGCATATGAGCCTAACCAAAGGTTAAGTTCAACAGGGGGTTGGGGCATCCGTGGGGAGGGGTGTGGGATGGGAATGGGGGGATGAGGACAAATATGTGACACCTTAATCAATAAAGAAATTTAAAAAATAAAAAAAAATGTTTTTTATTGAGCCCTGGCTGGTTTGGCTCAGTGGATAGAGCGTCAGCCTGGGGACGGAAGGGTCCCGGGTTTGATTCTGGTCAAGGGCACATAAGCACTGAGTTGTTTTTAGTATTTTGTTCACTGAATTGAATTGTTCTGTCACTGTGCTCTACCAGTTTTTCTTGTGTAATGTTTCTTCCATATATTCCTTTTCCTCCATTCCTTCCACCATCCTAATCCAGACCTTTTCTCATTTCTCTCCCTGCTCCATTTTTTGCATACCTTTGAGCGTGATCTTTCTGAAAATATGGTTTGGTTATGCCACTTCCCTTCTCAGGAACTTCCTTTGTTCGCCATTATGTATTGAATGATGGCCTAAAGTGCAAACTCTTAAGCTAGACATTCACAGTGGTCCACAATTTACCTCACTCTCCTCTCTCAGCTTGTTGCCTGTACTGCTCTCCTATTCAGATTTTTTGTTTTCCCCCAACTGGTCTAGTACTGCCTTACCAACGGTGCTCTATGTATTTCTGTCTTGCCTGGAATGCCTCCTTCTACTTAGGAGATTAGCTTTTTTGGTTGCAAGGACCAGAAACTCATCCAGGCCACCGTAAGTGAGAGGGGCATTGCTTGAAGGAACCTGTGGCTAGGAAGCCATCAGCAGTCTGAAATGCCTCTAGTGAGGAGCGGCTCGCTATTCCTCTTAGGGCTGCTTCTCTTCTCTGTTTTCTTCTAACTGGTCAGTTTTCTGTCTTTCCTGGTTCAATTCTGGAAGCAAGCAATCTGACAAGCTTAGCTGCCATTGTCACTTTTGAACATGTCTTGGCAAGCACGTCATTGGCCAGTTTATAGCTGGGTCCGTCCTAAGCTAGGCTGGTGCTTTAGTAAGTGGCTAAAGATGGAGTAGCTTTTGCTAGAATGGGCTGTTTGGAGTGACAGGCACTGTAAGGGATGGGTCTGATATACCAATTATATGAATTCTTCCTCCAAGACCCAACTAATCTTTTTTTCTCTTGAACCATCTCTGACCACCCTAGCCAGTGTGTTCACCTCCTTTTCGGTTTGTAGCTGTTGTTATTAAACATTGTTTGGAACTTGTTTTCTCTTGTGTTCCTGCAACTGTATTAGAGTGCAAGCTCCTTAAAAGCTGGGCTTGGGTCTTGCACATCTTCTGATTTTCTCCATACTTACCCTTCACAACATGAAGAGCCATGTCCTATGAGGTCTCTTAAACACAAATGGAATGGAATACATTCAAATGTCCTTCTCATTTCAGGGTCTTTAGCTTCTGCCAGTTAAAAAGTCAGCATCAACCTGCAGAATGAGCCGAATTCAAAAGTACGGCTCCAAGGAAATGGGCTTGACCCGACGCCTGCTCACCAAGGAGGAAGTGAAAAGATTTCACTTTCCCGTACAAGGTTGGTTTAGATCTAATCTGATGTTGGTAACAATGTAAGAATATCTAGCAGTTTATTTAAAAACATTACTGTGTTTTTTTTTTTAATATATTTTATTGATATTTTACAGAGAGGAAGGGAGAGGGATAGAGAGTTAGAAACATCGATGAGAGAGAAACATCGACCAGCTAGCTGCCTCCTGCACACCCACTATGGGGGATGTGCCCACAGGCAAGGTACATGCCCTTAACTGGAATAGAACCTGGGACCTTTGAGTCCTCAGGCTGATGCTCTCTCCACTGAGCCAAACAAGTTAGGGCTAAAAACATTACTGTTGAAAGTTCTTTTTTGACGGATTGCTTTCCAAGTGATGTGTTCTATCTTCTGTTAATGGGGAATTGAAACATTTCCTAAAGTGCAGGATGTATGCCCTGGTTGGTAAAGTGCTGAATTGATGTAGTCCATGAACATGACCTTAAATAGCACTTAAATATTTAATCTGAAAGTTATTCCTTTTTCAGTTTTCTTTCATTTCTTCTTAGTATATTAAAAAGTCAGTATGTCTTTAACACTTCTCCAGTACTTCTAATCGCCCACCCGCCCCTCCATTTTAATCAATGAATAGAACAGGTCTGGGCTCAGCCTTGGTCGGTTACGTAGCAAGAATTGAATAAAAGCTATTTGATTTCCCTTTTAAAAATTTTATTTGTTAATCCTCACCTGAGGATATTTTTTCCATTGACAGAGAGAGTGAAAGTAAAGGGAGATCGAGAGAGAGGAAAAAACATTGATGTGAGAGAGACACATCGATTGGTTGCCTACTGCACCTGCTGGGGATTGAACCTGCAACCCAGGCAGGTTTCCATGACCAGGAATTGAACCCAAGACCCTTTGATGCACAGGCCAACACTCTATCCATTGAGCAACACTGGCCAGGGCTCATTTTATTACCTCTTAATCACAACAGTGATGTTAAATTTCTGTGTTTTTTAAAATAAAACAGCTCTATTGAAATATAATTAACCTACCATACAACTCACCCATTTAAAGTATACTGTTCAAAAAAAAAAATAAATAAAAGTACCCAGTTCAATAGTTTTTACTATGTTTTTACAGCATTTTATAGCCATCACCACACTCAATTTTAGGACACTTTTATCACCCCCAAAGGAACCCCATACTATTGTTTCTCCCACAATGCCCTTAGCCCTAGTCACACTAATCTACTTTCTGTCTAGATTTACCTCCTGTGAACTTTTCATGTTAATGGAGTCATGGTCTTTTGTGACTGGCTTTTTTCATTTAACATGAAGTTTCAAGGTTCATCCATGTTGTAACATGTATCAGTATTTCATTTATTTTCATTCTAATTCTAGCAGATGTATGAATATACCACATTTGATTTATTTACTCATCAGTTGATGAACATTTAGGTGGTTGTTTCCACTTTTTGTTTTTTTTTGTTTATTTGTTTTTGTTTTTTTGGTAGTATGGACATCTTTTTTATTTTTTAATCTCTTTATTGATTAAGGTGTTACATATGTGTCTTTACTCCCCCTCCCCCCATTCCCTGTTTCCACTTTTTTACTCTTGTGAGTGAGTAATGCTGCTGTGAACATTTAGGTACTCGTTTTTGTTTGGACATGTTTCCCTTTTCCTTGGGTATATGAGGTACCTGGAGTGACGCTCTGGGTCGTGGAGTAGCTCTGTGTTTAACCTTTTGAGGAACCCCAGACTGTTCTCCAAAGCAGCTGCATGTTTCGCACTGCCCCCAGCAGTGTGAGGGCTACCGTTTCTGCACATTCTTACCAGCACTGTTATTCTGTCTTTTATTACACTCTTCGTAGTGGGTGTGAAGTAGTATCATTGAGGTTTTGATTTGCAGTTCTCTGATGACTAATGATGCCAACCATCTATCTTTTCCACTGCTTATTGGCAATTTGCATATCTTTTCAGATCATGTGTCCATTTAAAAAATATATATTTCTTTATTGATTTCAGAGAGGAAGGGAGAGGGAGAGAGAGATAGAAACATCAATGATGAGAGAGAATCATTGATTGGCTGCCTCCTGCACGACCCCCACTGGGGATCAAGCCCACAACCCAGGCATGTGCCCTTGGCCGGAATTGAACCTGGGATCCTTCAGTCCGCAGGCAAACGTTCTATCCACTGAGCCAAACCGGCTAGGGCCTGTGTCTATTTTTAAAAAAAAAATATTTTTATTGATTTCAGAGAGGAAGGGAGAGGGAGAGAGAGATAGAAACATCAGTGGTGAGAGAATAATTGATTGGCTGCCTCCTGCACGCCCCCCGACTGGGAATCGAGGCTGCAACCTGGGCATGTGCCCTGACCGGGAATCGAACCGTGACCTCCTGGTTCATAGGTCAGTGCTCAACCATGGAGATGCAGCTGGGCCTGTGTCCATTTTCTAAAAATATTTTTTAAATTTTATTGATTTTTTTAGGGAGAGGGATAAAGAAATAGAAACAACAATGCATTTCTCTGATGGCTGATGATGTTGACCATCTATCTTTTCCTCTGCTTGTTGGCCATTTGCATATCTTTTCAGATCCTGTGTCTATTTTTAAAAAAATTTGTTTTTATTTTGATTTTTAGGGAGAGGAATAGAGAGATAGAAACATCAATGAGAGAGAAACATCAATTGGCTGCCTCCTACATGCCCTCATAGGGGATCAAGCCTGCAACCTGGGCATGTGCCCTGACCGAGAATCAAAGAATGACCAATTGGTTCATGGGTGGGTGCTCAACCTCTGAGCTACACAGCCTGGCCTGTGTCCATTTTTTAATTGGGCTGTCTATTATTGAGTTATTAGAGATCTTTATATATTCTGGAAACAAATTTCCTTTTAAGGTAAATTTATTTAAGTGAAAAAGCTCTCTGTAAAATGGTTTATATACCATAGGATTTCCATGAGGTGGGGGGTGGGGGTGGGGCAGGTGCCCCTGCCTCCGGCCCAGCAAGCAGGGAAGGAGACCATGCTGCCCGCCTTTTATTGATTTAGGGTACACAACAGTTCAGCCTAGGCCCATGGCTGAACTTCTGTAGGGAGTTTTCAGGCTATGATTTCAGAAAATGGAAGCATATTTCTAGACAGAGATCTCAGAGAGATTTCCAGGGCAGAGTTGGGTGCAGGGTGCACTGGTGAATATTACATAAACCTTTTGCTTGTCATGAAATCCTTTTAGATCTCTGCTAGTATAGAATCTCATCCCCACTTTTTCTTGCTTTGTTTAGAAAAGAAAAATGCCACATCCAGTCATTGGCATGCTTTATTCATCCTCCCTTGGAAATGGTCTAGTGACTGTGGATTTAGCCATAATTTAGTTTTAATCTCTTTTCTAATAGGAGGAAGAATTGGTACTTGGTAACTGTCAGGAAATCTAGGCCCTGTCTCTCTTATATCAGCAACCTACATTATTCTCCCAGAATCTGAAAGTCAATAGAGAAAAACTTGAAGACAGATTGTCTCTTATTTAATCTACTAGTGACTGGATGCACAGATTCGTGCACATTGAAAGGAAATGAATTAAAAGGTGGCTGGCGGGGTGGGACTGGGCAAGATGGGCTGGACACACCCTGGAGCCAACCTCCCGTGGTCCCTCCCCAGCCGGCTGCTCCTGGGGTGGTGCCATGGCTCAGAGGGCATCTACGGAGTGAGCGGGGTCCCTCCGGCAGGTGGGGTTCCTCAGCCTGGCCTGCAGGGATTGGGCTGAAACCGGCTCTCCAACATCCCCCAAGGGGTCCCGGAGTGCGAGAGGGCACTCTGCAAAGTTGCTGTCTTACAGGGTGTGGAACACAAACGCAAGTGTGCAGTAAACCAGATTCGGGCTGACAGTGCCCCAGCAACAACATAACCCTCGGGGAAAGGTGGAATCACGCAGCCCCGCGAGGAATCGGGCTCCCTCCTCTCTGGTTTCCGGGTGCGTCACCCGAGAAACGCCGCTGCCAAATCACTGCAGCTCAGCAGCTCCTGCATTGAGCATCTGCCCCCTGGTGGTCAGTGTGTATCATAGCGACCGGTTGGACAGTCGGATACTTAGCATATTAGCCTTTTGTATACTGTATGTAGATATTTCAAGTGTCTCACTTAAAGAAGGGTCCAGCAAATGTGTTATTTCAGTTTTTCCAAGATGAGTCTAATGATATTTACCATCTCTGGTTCTAAAGGCAATATTTTATTCCCTTACCTCCTAGGTTTTCCTGAGTGTGCAAACTTTGTACCTACCAAATGTAATGGTTCTGTAACAGACAAAAGTCCATCCTCTCTTTGGACTTGACTGTGAAATGGTAAGTACTTTTTCAACTGGAGTATTGCAAACTGGGGTCTAGTTTATGATATCTTGAGTCGAATGCACCAGTGAACCAGTGCATTTGGTTCCAGGATAATTTTCAATAACTGAAAGCAGACCCTTTCACTTACCTTTTAGAAAATGTAGATCTATGCTCTAGGATGAAGACTAAATATCGCCTAACTTTTCTCTAGTTGCTATGTTAATGAAGCCTTTGTACATTACTCCTGTCTTTTGACCGAGTGTTTTGTTGTTGCCTTGAAGACTTTGCCTCAATTATAATCAGCTAGGCTTAGTTTTGCACACTTAAGACCAGAAGTAGGATTTCCCTGCTTAAGCTCCCTTGTGTCTTACTTTTTCTAATTAGTAAGTCACCCTTTAACATTGCTGCCCGTCACCCAGTGTGCAGAGGACAGTTCCTCAGTTCTGCACAGCGTGGCTAAGAGCTAAGGTTTTGGAGTCTGTATCACGGTGTGCACCCTGGCTTTGCCTGTCAGTGGCTGTGTCATCTTGGACAAATTCCCTGACCTCAGCCTCCGCTTTTCCCTCTGGAGGGGGATGACAATAGAGGCTACTGCAAAGGATAACTGGTGTATACACAATGGCTTAGTACTGCACAGATGATAATACAGTGTGCTAATAAATAATAACGTATTAGTGGTACTTAGCAGAATACTGGGATGTAGTATACATTCAATAAATGATACAATTATGATTGATGTTATTATTTCCATTCATCTTCCTTAAGCACATCCTTCCCAGAGAAATTGTACTGTGTTGGTCACCTTAAGTATAAAGCTCAGCAGCCTGCCTACCTTTAATATCATGCAGAATGGATCCTCGGGTCAGCAAGAGACTGTTGTTGTCACAGGGACCCCAGTAGATGAGGGGCGATGGCAGCTGACAGCCTGAATGACAGCCCTGCCATAGCTCCGCAGTGCCTCTGCCTGACTATGTCCTGGTCTTTCGGTGCCTCCCTACGGGGAAAGAGCTAACACGCACCTCACTTGTTGCTGAAGGAGTGGCTGTGTTATGCATGAACGTGTTAAACCTGATGAAAAGATTTTGGACTACCTCCCTGGGTAATTTCTCCCTCCCCTTAGCTTTCCCTAGAGCTGTCAGACTAAAGTGGAATGAGACTTCACAGAAGAGCCCGTAGCTTCTCTGTCATTAGGTCTGATCTACTTACATATTATCAATGAAAAGGCTGGGGCGCCACGACTGCAGATTTGAACCCTGAAATTAAACAGTGCCAGCGCCTAGCGCCATTACCCTTCTTGCTCTCTAATCTTCAAATGACCTCACATCAACAGAAGCAACCTTCCTTGTCATAGAATTATAGATACAGAGACAGTAAAGCATCAAACAGACTGTCAAATTACAGGGGGAAGATTAGGGAGAGGTGGGGGGAGATAAGAGATCAACCGAAGGACTTGTATGCATGCATATAAGCATAACCAATGGACGCAAAACTCTGGGGGGTGAGGTAGGGGGGGAAATGGTAAGATATGTACACATATAATACCTTAATAAAAAAATTAAAAAAAAGAAGAAAGTAGCATATGCATCATGACTGCCTTTTTCTTTTCTTTTCTTTTCTTTTTTTGCCCAGCAATTTAATTTATTAGAACTTATTTTCCACATAGTTTACATGTACAAATTTATCCATGGTCAAGCTTATTTCTTCAGTTGCCATAATATTAACATATGTTCATATAACCAAGATGATTATAATTGAGGGTCTGGTTAAATAAATTATGGTTCAGCCATGAGTAGGAATATTAAGAGCCTTAAGAAATAATGAGGAATATTTTTATGCCTCAATAGGAATATATTAAGTGAAAGAAAGTAGAGAATACTGTCTATAGTACACTACTCTCTGGCTAAAAGCATATATACAATCATGAATACATAATTCTCTATTTTAATGTAATACATATTTTATCTATATATATTAGTACATCCCATACGTGTATATGGATATACATTTGCCTATATAACATACACATAAAGATATAGAGAATACATTCAGGAAGTTGCAAAAACTGGTACACTGGTCCAACCTTATCTGTGGTTTTAATGATTTATAGTCAAGTGCAGTTCAAAAATATTAGATGGAAAATTTCAGAAATAAACAATTCGTAAGTTTTAAATTGCACACCATTCTGAGTAGTGTAATAAAACCTCCCACCATCTCACTCCGTCCCTGGGACATCAATCAATCCCTTGTCCAGTGGATCCATGCTGCCTGTTATTCACTCAGTAGCTGTCCATATCAGATAAATTATCAGAGGTAGAAAGACCACATTCACATTACTGCTATTGCTGTATATTGTTTCAATTATTCTATTTTACTATTAGTTATTGTTGTTTATCTCTTACTGTGCCTAATTTATACATTAAACTTTATCATAGGTGTGTAAGTATTGTAAAGGAAAAATCATAATATCTGTGGGGTTTGGTATGATTCACGGTTTTAGGCACCAGTAGGGGGTCTTGGAAGTTATTTTCAGTGGATGAGGGGAAAGTACTGTAACATTATTTGCTATGTGGAGTAAAATTAGGATGATGTGGGTAGGGGAAGGAAGGAAACTTCTCTGAATACTCTATTTTGAACCATGAAAATGAGAAATCTAGTCAAAATGGAAATAAATGTATTTCCTATTTCTTTTTCTCTTTTTGTGATAACTGTTTACTCACTAGAATCACTATTTGGGCTGAAACATTTCTTCTTACATATTTTGGCAATTATGGTCATTTTTAAAGATCTGCTGAAATCCACAGGACTTCTCAGAAGAATGTAAACATGTGCACACGTGAAGACATACACATAGTTTTATTTTCAATTTTAGGGTAGCCATTGTTTTACTGTGTGGTTTTTTGTTTGTTTGTTTTGTTTTTTACACTCTTTTACAGTTTTTTCCTTTTATTATTTTTTTAAATTAAGGTATTATATGTGTACATATCTTACCATTGCCCCCACCCCCACCCCACTCCCATACATGCCCTCACCCCCCAGAGTTTTGCGTCCATTGGTTATGCTTATATACATGCATACAAATCCTTTGGTTGATCTCTTATCTCCCCCACCTCTCCCTAAACTTCCTGCTGTAATTTGACATTCTGTTTGATGCTTTACTGTCTCTGTATCTATCTTTTTGTTCAACAGTTTATAATTTTCTTTATTATCCATAAATGAGTGAGATCATGTGGTATTTTTCTTTCGTTTACTGGCTTATTTCACTTAGCATGATGTTCTCCAATTCCATCCAGGTTGCTGCAAATGGTGAGCATTCCTTCTTTTTTATGGCAGCATAGTATTCCATTGTGTAGATGTACCACAGTTTTCTGATCCACTCATCTGCTGACAGGAACCTAGGCTGTTTCCAAATCTTAGCTATTGTAAATTGTGCTGCTATGAACATAGGGGTGCATATATCCTTTCTGATTGGTGTTTCTAGTTTCTTAGGATATATTCCTAGGAGTGGGATTACTGGGTCAAATGGGAGTTCCATTTTCAGTTTTTTGAGGAAACTCCATACTGTTCTCCACAGTGGCTGCCCCCGTCTGCATTCCCACCAGCAGTGCACGAGGGTTCCTTTTTCTCCGCATCCTCGCCAACACTTGTCGTTTGCTGATTTGTTGATGACAGCCATTCTGACAGGTGTGAGATGGTACCGCATTGTCCTTTTGATTTGCATCTCTCGGATAATTAGTGACTTTGAGCATATTTTCATGTGTCTCTTGGCCTTCCTTCTGTCTTCTTTTGAAAAGATTCTATTTAGGTCCGTTGCCCATTTTTTTATTGGATCATTTATCTTCCTTTTATTAAGTTGTATAAGCTGCTCGTAGATGTTGGAGATTAAACCTTTATCAGTGATAGCATTTGCAAATATGTTCTCCCATAGAGTGGGCTTTCTTGTTGTTTTGTTGATGGTTTCTTTTGCTGTAAAAAAGCTTTTTATTTTGATGTAGTCCCATTTGTTAATTTTCTCTTTAGCTTCCATTGCCCTAGGGGTAGTGTCAGTGAAGAAGTTCTTTTGGCATATGTCTGAGATTTTGTTGCCTGTGGATTCCTCTAGTATTTTTATGGTTTCCCGTCTTATGTTTAAGTCCTGTATCCATTTTGAGTTGATTTTTGTGTATGGTGTAAGTTGGTGATCTAGTTTCATTTTTTTGCATGTATCTGTCCAATTTTCCCAACACCATTTATTGAAGAGACTGTCTTGACTCCATTGTATGTTCATGCCTCCTTTGTCAAATATTAATTGAGCATAATGGTTTGGGTCGATATCTGGATTCTCTATTCTGTTCCATTGATCTATATGTCTGTTCTTGTGTCAGTACCAGGCTGTTTTGAGAACAGTGGCTTTGTAATACAGCTTGAGGTCTGGTATTGAGATCCCTCCTATTTTATTCTTTCTCAGGATTGCTGTGGCTATTCGGGTCTTTTTTTATTCCAGATGAATTTTTGGAGAGTTCTTTCTAAGTCTGTGAAATATGCTGTTGGTATTTTGATGGGGAGTGCATTAAATCTGTAGATTGCTTTTGGTAGTATGGACATTTTAATGATGTTGATTCTACCAATCCATGAACATGGTATGTTCTTCCATCTGTTTACGTCATCCTCTATCTCTTTTTTCAGTGTCCTGTAGTTTTCCGTGTATAGGTCTTTTACCTCCTTAGTTAAGTTTATTCCTAGGTATCTTAGTTTTTTTGGTGTGATGGTAAATGGGATTGCTTTTTTAGTCTCTCTGTCAGTTCACTATTGGTGTATAGAAATGCCATAGATTTCTTGGCATTAATTTTGTATCCTGCTACATTGCCAAATTCATTTATTAAGTCTAGTAGTTTTTTGATGGAGTCTTTCGTGTTTTTTTATGTACAATAACATGTCATCTGCGAATAAGGACAGCTTTACTTCTTCTTTTCCAACTTGGATGCCTTTTATTTCTTCTTCTTGTCTCATTGCAATGGCTAATACTTCCAGTACTATGTCAAACAGGAGTGGTGAGAGTGGGCATCCCTGTCTTGTTCCTGTTCTTAGGGGAAATGGTTTTAGTTTTTGCCCATTGAGTACGATGTTTGCTGTGGGTTTAACATATATAGCTTTTATTATGTTGAGGTATGAGCCTTCTATTCCCACCTTGTTGAGAGTTTTTATCAAGAAAGGGTGTTGGATTTTGTCAAATGCTTTTTCTGCATCAATTGATATGACTATGTGATTTTCATCTCTCAATTTGTTTATGTGATGTATCACGTTTATTGATTTGCGGATATTGTACCATCCTTGCATTCCTGGGATAAATCCTACTTGGTCATGGTGTATGATCTTTCTGATGTATTGCTGGAGCCGATTTGCTAGGATTTTGTTGAGGATTTTGGCATCTATGTTCATGAGGGATATTGGTCTGTAATTCTCTTTCATTATGTCGTCTTTGTCTGGTTTTGGTATTAGGGTGATGCTGGCTTCATAGAAGGAGCCTGGAAGTGTTCCTTCCTCTTGGATTTTTTGGAATAGTCTGAGGAGGATAGGTTTTAGTTCTTCCTTGAATGTTTGGTAAAACTCTCCTGTGAAGCCATCTGGCCCTGGGCTTTTGTTTGCTGGAAGCTTTTTGATGACTGCTTCAATTTCTTCCATAGTTACTGGCCTGTTGAGCTGTTTAGATTCTTCCTGATTGAGTTTTGGAAGGTTATATTTTTCTAGGAATGTGTCCATTTCCTCCAGATTGTCCAGTTTGTTGGAATAGAGTTGTTGGTAGTATTTTGTAACAATCCTTTGTATTTCGGCGGGGTCTGTTGTTATTTCACCTCTTTCATTTCTGATTTTGTTTATTTGGGTCCTCTCTCTTTGCTTCTTGGTGAGCCTGGCTAGAGGTTCATCAATCTTGTTTATCCTTTCAAAGAACCAGCTCTTGGTTTTGTTGATCTTTTGTATTGTTTCTTTGGTCTCTATGTCATTTATCTCTGCTCTGATCTTTATTATTTCCTTCCTTCTGCTTACACTGGGATTTTCTTGTTGCTCTCTCTAACTCTTTGAGTTGTAGGGTTAGGAAATTTATTACCATTGTTTCTTGTTTTTTGCAGTAGGCTTGTAGAGCTATGAACTTCCCTCTCAGGACTGCTTTCGCTGTGTCCCATAGATTTTGGATTGTTGTGTTTTCATTGTCATTTGTTGCCATGATGTTTTTTTATTTCTTCCTTGATGTCTCTGGTAACCCAGTCATTGTTTAATAGCATGCTGTTTAGTCTCCATGTGTTTGATTTCTTTGGATTGTTTTTATTGTAGTTGATTTCCAGTTTTATGCCACTGTGGTCTGAGAAGATGCTTGATGTGATTTCTATCTTCTTCAATTTGGAGAGACTTTGCCTATGTCCTAACATATGGTCTATCTTTGAAAATGACCCATGTGCACTTGAGAAGAATGTATATTCTGTGGCTTTTGGGTTAAATGTTCTGAAGATGTCGATTAATTCCATCTGGTCTAGTGAGTCATTTAGGATTGATGTTTCTTTGCTGATTTTTTGTTTAGAGGATTTGTCCAGTGGTGATAGTGGGGTATTAAAGTCTCCTACTATGATTGTATTGCTGTCAATCTCTCCTTTGATATCTTCCAGGAGTTTTTTTTTTATGTATTTGGGTGCTCCTGTATTGGGTGTGTATATGTTTACCAGAGTTATTTCTTCTTGTTGGATTGCTCCCTTTAGTATTATGTAGTGGCCTTTGTTATCTCTTGTTATGTCCTTCACTTTGAGATCTAATTTATCAGATATAAGTATTGCTACCGCAGCTTTTTTTTCATTTCCATTCGCCTGGAAGACCTTTTTCCATCCCTCCACTCTCAGTCTGTATGCGTCTTTTTTTCTGAGGTGGGTTTCCTATAGACAGCAGGTATATGGGTTTTGTTTTCTTATCCAATCCATTACCCTATGTCTTTTGATTGGGGCATTCAATCCATTTACATTTAAAGTTATTATTGATAGGTACTTATTTGTCGCCATTTTTATTCTTTACCCGTGTTCCTTCTTTGCTTCCTATTTCTTTTCTTTCTTTTTTTTTTTTTTTTTTACAGCAGACCCTTTAGCATTTCTTGCATTGCTGGTTTGGTGGTGATAAACTCCCTTAGTCCTTTTTTGTCTGTGAAGCTCCCGATTTCACCTTCAATTTTGATTGACAGCCTTGCTGGGTACAGTATTCTTGGATTGAGACCCTTCCTTTGCATGACTTTGTATATTTCATTCCATTCCCTTCTGGTCTGATGAGTTTCTGTTGAGAAATCAGTTGTTAGTCTGATGGGGGTTCCTTTGTATGTAACTTTCTGTCTCTCTCTGGCTGCTTTTAAGATTCTTACTTTGTCATTGGTGTTTGCCAATTTAATTATAATGTGCCTTGGCGTCAGTCTTTTGGGGTTCATTTTGCTTGGGACTCTGTGAGCTTCTTGGATTTGTGTGGGTTTTTTCTTCCCTGTATCAGGGAAGTTTTCTGTCATTATTTCTTCAAACAGGTTTTCTATTCCTTGCTCAGTTTCCTTTCCTTCTGGAACCCCTATTATTCGGATGTTGTTTTGTTTCGTGTTGTCCCAAAGTTCCCTTACGCTCTCCTCCTGCTTTTTTTTTTTCTAGAAGCTGCTCTACTTGGGTATTTTTTCCCACCTTGTCTTCTAGCTCACTTATGCGGTCCTCTGCTTCTTCTAGTCTACTCTTGATGCTTTCTATTGAGTTCTTTACAGCAGCGATGTCATTTTTCATTTCCTCTTGGTTCTTACTCATATTGTCAAATTTGTCTTCCATTCTTTTCAGCCACCTTATGACCATTTCTCTGAATTCTTTCTCTGATAGGTTTACTTCCTTTTCTGGTGATGCCTGCTTTTCTTTCCTATGTGGGCTGTTTCTTTGTCTCCCCATGGTCTCTCTTCTCTGGATGTCTGGTTTTGTAGTTCTCTCTCTCCTGCGTTGATTTAAAGGCACAAAATACAACACAACCAGGTACAACACACAAGGCACTGAACAGAATTGTATTCACAATATTAATATCCTCCAATAAAGGTGACCACCAGAGAAAGACAAATTAGGGGATAGGAGAGGAAGAGGAAGAGTAAAAAGAAAGAACAAAAAAAGGAGTGTGAAAATGAACTTGGGAAAAGGAAAAAAAAAAGTAAGAGAGACAAGAATGAGACTAAGAGAGAAAAGGGGAACAAACTATATATATGGGGAGTAAACTCCAATAGAACAACCACTAATCCCAGCAAATGCCAGCACCACGAACCTGGAGATTAATACAAACTACAACACTAACTAATATCAAGTGCGGCAAGGGAAAACAGAAGTAAAAAACAAACAAAAACAAAGCTAACAAAAAAACCAAACAATGAATAAGCAAAACAATCTCACAAAAAAGCATAAAAATTCGATCTAATCAACATTCAAGCAAACAACAACAAAGGGATAGAGAGAAAAACTTTTTTTTTTTTTTTTTTTTTTTTTTTTTTTTTTTTTTTTTTTTAGTTAAGATAGCGTAGAGAGAGGTGTGAATGGACTTGGAGCAGGGAATTGGAAATTAGATATATAAGTAGTGTGAAATTTTAGCAGGTGGTAAACAGAAAGAATAGGGAAAATCTAAAGCCCGAAAGGGTTAAGATAAACAGGAGACCCAAAGGGGAAAGGTTAGGAAGAGAGTGATGGCATAAAGTAGCGTTGAGATAGGGTAAAACGATGCTAAAGGAAAGATGCACCTAGAATGTAGGACACTAACCCCAAAGTAAAACAAAGAGAAAATAAAATGACACTTAAAAAAAAAAGGTAAAATAGTAGTAATAATAATGCTGATTGAAAATAAAAATGTAATAATTAAAAAGGTGAAAATCGAGTGAGGAAAAAAGAAAAAAATTTAAAAAAAATTTAGTTTCTTAAGTAAAAGATGCAAAAAATGAAAATAAAAAATAAAAAATTAAAATAAAAAAATTAAAATTAAAAATTAAAAATTAAAATAAAAAAAATTAAAATAAAAAATTAAAAATTAAAATAAAAAAAATTAAAATAAAAAATAAAATGTGCAGTAGTGACAGTCATTCACTTCCTCTATTGTTCTGTTTGGCATGCCTGTTTCCCAGTCCGGACAGTATTGCAGTTCCCTGCGTTCCACTGCGCCTCAGTGTTGTAAGCCAGTCCTGATTTTTAAGCAGGCAGTGTCTTAATTTCTAGTATTTATTTTTGATTACACAAGAGACAATTTGTGCTTCAGCCCCTGGGTGGCAGTGTTTCTGGGTTGACTTCCAGGCCTCTCTAGGCTTTTTTCCCTGTGGCACTCAATACCGGTTTGTGGAGGTGTGCGCCTCAGAGCTGGCTCTCCGATGGTCACTCCCAGCTCTGATTCCCCGGTTCCAGAGAAACCACTTTCCCCTGCAATCTCTCAGGGTATCCCCACCTGGGTTTTCCTATGTATTGGGCTTAGTAATCAGAATCGGAAAAAGCCCAAGTGTGAGGACAGTGGGTCTGCGTGCAAGACTAAGCAGCCTGCACTCCTTTGAAATTCTTAGTTTGACCCTCCTCGTCAGATCAAAATGGGTTGCTTTTTAGAGATCCCTTCTGTTAGCAGCTCTGAGGACTTCCTTCCACATTCACGGATCATGGCAGCCCCAACAGCCAGGGATTTTTCTAGGCACAGACTTCCCTGGTCCTCCAGCTCCCGCAGCTCTTGCATTTCTCTCTCCCACCGCTGGGACGAGAAACCTCACCTTATCCCCAGCGAAATCTGGCATTTCTGTGGTGGAGTGAAGAGCTCCTTTGAATCCGTGTGTTTGTGCCGATTGGGGACTGGTGTTCAGGGGGTCGCAGCTCATGACTGCCTTTTTATAAAAAGGAACTATAAGTGAATATAATAAATAGGAAGGGATACTTACTAAGATGTAAAGTGATGATCTCCAGATGGTGGGACTAGGGTTAATTTTTAATTTCTTGCTTGCTTATTAACCTTTCTACAAGTGAGCATATACTAATTTTTAAAAAATATTCTTTTGAAATGACTTTCCAGGGAAGAAAACTTATTCATCTCCTAGCCTGTCCATTCCTTTTTTTATGGAAAGCTTCTCAGGAATCACAGGATCAAACTCAAGGTGTGCGGGATGGCTGGAGCGTTGGCCCGCCGTGTCTCAGAGCGGAAGCCCCTGGGCAGGACTCAGCTTGCCGAGTGCACGTGCCTGTTCACTGGAGCCTTGCGCCCTCCTCCCCACCCTCTGGCTGCTCCCTTAGAACAGGCTGCTCCTCCTGGTCCTTTCCTACTTGGGACGCCTCCGCATGGTATGGACACATCACCGCTGTGTCAGAGAGCAGGCAGGAGATTTAGCTAAAGTTCTTAGCCAACGCTACTTTGGCGTAGGATTGTTTTATATTATAATATTATCCTGACAAAATTGCTCATACGTTAGCATATAGTGTCGTATTTAATCCATATTGAAAAATTGGGGTCTCTGTTTTCCCTCTTAGCTTGTAAACATTATATTCTTATTTCTTATGAATCCTGGGATCCTAACTCTGGAGACAAGCAGGCCACAGAAATGAAAAAATGGTGGAAGTACGAGAAGGGGTTTACATGCACAGTTGAGGATTGATAGATACTACGTATCTACAACTACAGTCTAAGTATTTAACCAAGTCACCACTCGTAAACGACACCCAGTGAATGATTAGCATGTGATCACACCACACTGTGCATGGTGATTGCTCTGCTGTCATGTGCAGGCAATGTTCCCAGGTGCGCTAGGCCATGCCCCAGCCGTGCATTTGTTCACTTGTGGTGACTGGTGAATGCGTGCAGTTACTAGACCTAGTGTAAATTTAAAATTATAGTAACACAGTGTAAATTTAAAATTATAGTAACACAGCCCTGGCCGGTTTGGCTCAGTGGATAGAGTGTCGGCCTGCGGAACAAAGGGTCCCAGGTTCAATTCTGGTCAAGGGCATATACCTTGGTTGCAGGCTCCTCCCCAGTCTGGGCCTGGGTCGGGGCTCATGCAGGAGGCAACCAATCAATGTGTTTCTCTCACATCAATGTTTCTCTCTGTCTTTTCCTCTCTCTTCCACTCTCCCTAAAAATCAATGGAAAAATACCCTCAGGTGAGGATTTAAAAAAAAAAAAAATTACAGTAATACATATAGAAAACGTTTTATACATAATTTTAATTACACAAATGTGTCTACGTAAGTAAAAACAGGTTAATTGGCCTATTTTTTAACATACACATCCTGAAAACCTACTTTCTGCTTTAACGGACACCTCCTCGCCCAAATTAGTCCATTATATTGAGGAGTCTCTGTCATTTCATATGCTTTCCACAGCGGCACCCGTCCGCACTCCCGCCCGCAGTGCACGAGGGCTCCCTTTCCCGCATCCTCCCAGCACTGGCTTGCTGACTTGTTGATGGAAGCCATTGTGAGGTGGTATCTCATCGTGGTCTTAATTTGCATCTCTCCGATTAATGACGTTGAGTATCTTATGTCTGTTGACCATCTGTATGTTCTCTTTGGAGAAGTCTATTCCTGTCTTTTGCCCAGTTTTTAATTGGATTGTTTATTTTGGTGTTGAGTTTTATAAGGTTTTTATGAATTTTGGCTGCTAGCCCCTTGTCAGCTATGTCATTGGCACATATGTTCTCCCATGGGGATGGTTTCCTGTGCTGGGTAAACATCTTTAGTTTGATGTGGGCATTCCTGCCAGAAGCGCAGCACACCTCCAGACCAGGCTGCTCAACCCAAACCCGCTTTCCTGTGAATCTGTTGTCTAACCTCATCTCAGTGCTTGGGGTGATGATCCAGATCTCACAGGACTGCTGTGAAGGTGAGAGCATGCATTCACATACGTTGTATGAAGTATGGAGGTTAGAGAAGAGTCTGCTTATGTAGAAGAAAATATACAAGAACATGCATAGGCTTGGAACAAAAACTGGGCAGACTATATGGCAAGATTATCACAGTATTTATCTCTGGTTATGAGACTGGCAGATTAGGTTTTACCAAAGTTTTTCTGTGTGTAGCATCAATATAGTGCTTTTATAATTAGAAAAAAATTCTATTCAAAATTAACTGTCAAGTTTGGGCATTTGCGGCAGTTTCACCCTCTCCCTGTACTTCTCAGGTCCCTGAGAGCTGGGAGCCAGGAGCCCGAATGGAAGAGCCGGATTGGTCTGGGACACCGCACTCTGAAGCTCCTTGGAGAGGCAGGTTCCCGGCTCAGCGGCAGCCCCCCTGCCGCCCGGAGAGCTCCGAAGCCAGCAGCTCTGCGGGCTCCTGCCCGCTGGCCTCCAAGCGGTGGGAGCTGGGCACTGCGCACCTCTTGGGAATCTAGTCCTGGGGGACGTGGGTGCCTGCCTTTGGGTGTGGACAGGCCTGGGGTGGCGCCTCCTGAGCGAGTCACTTCACCTCACGTGAGTCCATTTCCTCAGCTGTATGAAATGAGGAAGTCTTTACTCTCAAGGATTATTGTAAAAATGTAAAGATCGTTTGTGGACGTTGACAGAACAGTGTGCTATATGAATTATTTTCCCTCTCTGAACCTCAGTTTCCTCACTTTTAAAATGGGACATTAATACCTACTTCAAAAGTTACGGAAAGCCCACCTTGTAAGTGACATTATACTGAGGAGCCGCTTCCACGTGTGAGATCCCACAGCACGTGAGAGCTCCCTGTGCTCCCAGGACGAGTCTGGAAGTGGCAAGGCAATTTCCTTCTGGATGGGCGGGACTGGAGGTCCCTCATGGGCCATCCCCAGAACTCTGCAGCAACGGGCAGGACACAGACCTCCGGGGCCCTAGTCTGTACACACTCTTTCACGGATTCCCCACCGTTTGGAAGCCAGGGCTGCCTCTTGCAAAACACACATTCCATTCCTAAGCGCATCTGTGCGCTTTCCCTCCCACACCCTCCAGACAGCGATGCAGAGCCGCCAAGGCGGCTGCTGAAGTAACACCTCTTGGCGGGGGGGGGCAATTCCAAGGGCTTTTATAGAACTCTTCTGGCCTCCTCACCATAGTGGGGTCGTTCAGGGCACTCGGCCATGGTCGGCTCCCTTTCCCTTTGCCCCCCTTTTTGTAAATAACCTCTTCCCTATTATAAGGAATAATGAAGACTTGAAAAGTACAGACAAGTTAAAATCCCATCTAGTCCCACCAGAGTTGACTGTCACTATTTTACCATTTTCTGTCATACTTTTCCATCATTCAAAAGCAGAGTTAAGCCGAAACCGGTTTGGCTCAGTGGATAGAGCGTCGGCCTGCGGACTGAAAGGTCCCGGGTTAGATTCCGGTCAAGGGCGTCTACCTTGGTTGCGGGCACATCCCCAGTGGCGGGTGTGCAGGAGGCAGCTGATCGATGTTTCTCTCTCATTGATGTTTCTAACTCTCTCTCCCTCTCCCTTCCTCTCTGTAAAAAAATCAATAAAATATATTTTAAAAAAAACCATTAACACCCCCCCCCAAAAAAAAAAAACCAAAAACAAAAGCAGCGTTAATAGCTGCCAATATTCCAGCATGATGTGCGCCCATTGCTAACCGTTCCCTATTGCCACTGAAGTGGTTCCCAAGTGAGGCTGCCACTTCCATCCTCGCACCTGCATCTTTGGTCCATACTGTATCGTGAAAAATTCCTAGAAGTGAAATGATTGGGTTAGAGTGGGAACACTAAAGGGTTTTTGATCCCAGAAAAGTTTTTCATGGATTTGTTTCAAATATTTGCCAATTTGATAAGCCAAAAATGGTTTTCATTATAGGCTTACTTTCTGGGTTTTTTGTACCCTTCAGATAGGTATCTACCACTTTTTCCAGAAGCTTTTTGGCTGTTTTCTTCAGTGAGTTATCAATACCCTTTGCCCATGTTTAGTGAAGTGCTTTTCCATACTGAGCTTGTAAAGTATTATGGATTGTGTCTATTTGTCAATTGCAGAAATGTTTCCAATTTGTTTTAAGTTTTAGAAGTTTATTCTTTTATGATCTCTTCTTTCCTTATTTTGCTGAGAAAGTCTTGATACAGAGATCAATTTAATATCCACTAGCAAGTATATGTATTTTTAATGGTTAAACTTACCATGGTATATCTTTATTCCTCCTGGAATTTATTTTGGCTGTGGTAACTTTCCTCCAAAATTTAGATTTTACCCAGTTCCCTATCTTTACTTACCCATTAAAAGACAACGCCTTCTTTATCATGTAAGTCCATGTATGTAAGAGCCTGTGTCGTGTTTTTCTTGTCTTGTCGTACACTAGTTCCACATTATTCTGTAGCTTCCTATTTTAATTTACTAGCAATTTCAGTAGCACCTCCCAAAATAAACACAGGCAGGGCCCATGGAGAGTCCCCATCACCATGGGGATTACAAAACACTACCTTTAGGCGCTTGGCTGCTGACGGCCCTGCTGCCATCTTCCACTAGGCCTTTCTCAAGTTAAACCCAGGCGAGGGCCATGGCTTTCAGAAGACGGGCATCCTCAGGAGTCAGAGCAAAGCAAAGGAAATAGAGGGTTGGCCTGGCTCCTGGCCTCTCCTTTCCCTTCCGAGGCAGACCACCCTTCTGGACCTAGAGCTAGAGAATGGCTTCCAGAGCCAACCCAGGCCTTGCTGTGGCTGGACTGCGGAAGGACGCGGCCAGTGCGCAGGCGACTGCCTGCCTCTCGGCGCCGCTGCAGTAGGTCTCCCTTCTTGCTAAAAACAGTCCACGGCAGTTACGCTCGTCTGATAATGTATGCACCAGCTGCTCGCCGTCACTGAACTGAAACTTGTATTTCAGCAACAACACTCTGATAGCTCTGGGCTCTGCACAAGCACGAATTCTTCACTTTGCTATTCTCCACACCTCACTTTGTAAGGCCTGGTGTGTGTGTGTGGGGAGGGGCGAAGAGGGGCTCGTGCAGAAGACAGGAGCCCAAGGATGGAGTAAGTACATGTTCTGGAGGTTTACTTTTCAAGTGAGGGGAAAACCGCCCTCTAGATTTCCTTCCAAACTCAACCTGGAGGAAAGAATTCCAGCGCACTGAGAAAACTTTTACCCTCTTCTTGGCTGGAGAGGACACGGCAGGCCTCCCGGGCCTTCCCACCAGGAAGGAAAAGGAAAAGGAAAAGCACATCTCATCCCACCGGTGCACTGAGATACCGGCATGAGGTCAACAGGGCCGCCACGTGAGGTGGCTGGCCAATCGCTTCCCTGAACATAAACAGTAACCAGACAGAAAGCACAGGAAAGGAGGCCAAAGGTCATGAGTCGTCGACCCTCATCAGACTCCTATGTCAGAGCCAGATGGGGCCATCAGGAACCATGTTAGTCTAAGCCTTCCATCTCCCCCAAATTTGGCAGAGAGGGGAGTCGGGCTAGAAGAGGGGCAGGGGCCTGGGAAAGGGCATGTGTGCCATGCCTACCTCCCGCCTAGTCTCTGGAGACTCACCGGACATCCTTTGGAAACCTTAAACTTACACACCTTAGGTGCTTTGTACATACTTCGTAAACCCTCACACTCTAATGGAAATGACAGTCTTCTGATTTTACAGATGAGAAAAGGAAATTGATTTCACGCACCTGACAGCTCAGCTTGTCTCCTTTGCCTTAATCACTGCCACCCTGAGAGGGCTGCCAACCTCTCACAGAGCTCACACTTACTTCCTGTTCCTCATGGGAATCCACGCCATTTGCTGAGGTCACACATTTAGGGAGTGGCCCTGTGAGGGCTCGTTTGCTTTTGCCTCAAGTACTGGGACCCCAAAGGCAATTAAGCTTGGTGAGTGGGAGAGTCTGGGTCCTATCCTATCTGGACTTTCCAAAGCATAGGAACTGCTATCCAATATCATGTTGGAAGATTTACCACGGGGTAAATCTTGCCCAAGAATAAAGCCACTGTTTATTTATTGTTTTTTTTTCCTCCAGAATTGTCAAGTAAACAAATTTATTAAACGCAACAGCAGGTAACCTTCCAAATAAAAGACCATCAAAAGAAATAATTAGACAAAGACAAAAAATGTGTGTAACAAGTTAATAAAAATATTCAGTGGGCCATTTGGAGAGCATAACAGTGCAGAGAATACAAACAAAAGTATTGATTTCAGTCAACAAGTTTGTACAACCTTAAGAAACACTGATCACAAACCAAGAGGAATCCACAAAGGTGGAGGGTCACATGAGTAGTGGACTCATCACCTCAGCGGGGTAAGGCAGGGTGTCTATAAGACCAACTCACCCAAGCCCCCTTTGCCTACTGCTTCAAATTCCCCCTTTGAAACCTAGAATCATTCATTAGTGCAACGGGTATGAGCAATTAATCCCAGACTATGGGCTGGGACCAGGTCAGAGGGAAGACACTTCTCCCAGAATAAATGTGTGCTGGGGCCCAGCAGCTGAACGGCTTCCTTTGGCAATATCCAAGACCTGTGCTGGCAGTGGGGAGGGAGCGGGCAGGGAGGGAGCGGGCAGGGGAAGCGGGAAGTGCGAGCAGGCTGAGCTTCCGAGAGGAGGGGAGGAGGTGATGCCCAGCACCTGATCTGAAGCAGCACCTGATGGCCGCTCAAAGCCATCGGAACCATCTTGGTTGCTGAACCAGAGCTCAAGCATCTGTTCTGTCCCTCAATAAGGAAAACACCGCTACAGCCTCACTGACATGCAGGCCAGTCCAGGTTACACTAAATAAATGCCACAATTACAGCTTCCCATAGGAATCAACTGCAGGGAGGGTGGGAACCCCTCAGGACCATGCAGAGAAATAGACTGGAGTAAGGGGTCAATTTCACATGTCCTCAAATGCGTCCCAATGAACACTTGACAGATCAGTATGTGATGACTTTGCAAGAGTCCTTTCAGCTGGCGTCGGTTACCAAGACGGTTAAGTCCTCACTAGCCAGAGACCAGGAAAGTGGAAACGCAGGCAGCTAACAAAGCCAGCCTGGTAGCAACCCTCCAGCCTGGCCGTGGAATTGTGTGACTGGGTCTCCTTCTGGGCTGCACCGCACTGAACACACTCCTGTAGCACACATACTGTGCTAAAGGCAGATCTGCTTTAGTTTTTAAGCTTTTACACCCAAGTCCTTATCCCAGTAACGTCCCACCTCTGTCTAACACAATGTGGCCTCGGCTAATATATGAGGCCACCTGAGCGGTGGAGTCCCACACTCTGCGGGCTCCAGCCCCTGGGCGGCCAGTACTGTTTCAAAGACCAACTAATACTGTGTGGCTTAACCCTGTTAATATTGAAAACTATGCCTTGTACATTTTCAACTGATTTCCCCAGGCCTGGGAGCTTGGTTGAAATTTGGATCTTCACTCAGCTCTAGATTTTTCTTACCAAGATTCAGTATGGAGTCTTGGAACCAACTCATACAAGTGGGTCCATGCAGCATGGATGAGGGGGCACTGCTTGAGGCAGCCAGCTGAAGCCTAGCAGTGCCACTACAGGAGGCGGGGTTAACGATGTATTCAAATTTGCAGGGATGGGGAAGAGCAACTCAAATGAAGCAACACCATCCCATATAGCTTTCTAACTGCTAACTGAGACAGAAGCTCACAAAACCATTCGCCAAAACCAACGCATTTTCCAACACAGTAATTCAGTTTGTCGTCACCCTCAGATATTTGCCTATTTTCAAAATGGCATCCGTATCCTGCCCTCCACACCCTGCGCTGTCGCTGTCGGAGGGAAGGGTGCCCTGGCTTGGCTGAGGGGCCTGCATTTGGCCTCTTCCACATCGTTCCTGCTAAGCCGCAAACCTATTTCTCGGGTCAGAGAAAGGGGTTTCCTTTCCCAGAAGCATAACAAAACCCTGCACGCCCACCGTGGGTCCCTCCGCAGCAAGCCTGCTTGCTGTGGGCACGAGGGTCCAGCGCTGGCCGAGCCCCCACAGAACTTCGGTCAGGGACGCCAACTTGGAAGTCCCTCCCCGACTGCGCCCTTTTCTGGTTCTCATTTGCATTTTTGTAATAATTATCATTGAAAATATAATTGAAAACTTTAAAAAATGGTTCTTGTGTGGGCCCAGGAAGATGAACAAAATTAAAAACAAAACCCGCTCACTCTAGTCCACCTAACGCAGGGGATGCCTTCTTGTAGGCTGGGGAGGGGGCAGTCCTCTGGGTCCTCAGGACCTGGGGCTCCCTCTCCTGTGCCCTGGCTAGGGGCACCTGCCCCCGCCCCTACCCAATTCAGAATTGGGAAAACCAGGAGGTTGCAGACAGTTGGATGAGAAGGTGGTCTCTCTAAGAACTCAGTTTGGGCATGCTGACTACAACTGAACCCACAGAACCAGCTGGGGTCCCTAGAAACTATACAAGGATCTTGTGTCAGGCTAAGTGAAGGCAGACAGACACCTGGCCTGAGACCCCACCCTCTCCAGCTTTCCAGCAGTATTGCTGATGGCTGTGGCTGACTTTCAAGTTCCCCATCCACCCTCTAGAGAGGCAACGAACATCAAACTCCAATGACATTCCCTGTCAATGTCAATTTCAGGAAAACATCGACGGCAGAAACTCCTCAGACGGGAGTCTGAATCCCTGAGGCGAGTCAAGGACCTGGGAACCACACTTGCTGCCAGGCTGAGACACTGCCTGGAGGGAGACGAGGCAGCCAGGGAGAACACGCCCACGCTCCACGGACAAACTCGTCACCTCAAAAATATAAGTGTTTTATACGTTTATTTAAAAGATTCCCTTTTCCACCTGTTCCCAAGTTCCTGCCGCCACCCTTCCAGCACAGGCTCGGAGGACATGGCCAAGGGGAAAAGGACAAGCCCTCCACTGAAGCGAGGTAGGACAGTCAGCTCCTGGGCAGCGTGTCCAAAGCTGGCCTCGGGGAGTGAGCGCAGGAGTCTGGGGAACTGGGCCTCCCTCTTGTGAGGAAAGAGCTGAGAAAACTCATCTTCTCTTTAGTGAGAATGGTCCACACTCAGATTCAGAAGCCTCCATCCTGATGTTCCCTGGCCCTCCTCTCCCTCCTCTAGGGCCAGTTTTAGCAGGCAAACGGGAATATAGATACATATATGTGTACATATATATTTTAGATAGGTAAAACATATACATATCTTATATATGTACATATACATATTTGGGGAGGGGAAGGAGAAGGAGAAAAGGGCAATGTAAACCTAAACAGTCATCACATCACCCCAATGAGCCTGACATCAACACAGATAATAAATAACGCCCGGGGTGAGCGACGCCACGGCGCAGCAAGAAGGCAAGGGCACACATTTACTATTAAATACTCGCTACGTCTGGCAGAGGTCAGGCCAGCCCCAGGCTTCTGCACTTGCCAGACAAGTAAGCTGATGATACTCAACGTTTTTTAAGAAAGTATTCAAGCAGAGCTCCATACCACAGTTTTCCTTCAAGTCCGGTGGCTGGCAGGCAGTTTCCGACCACCAGGAACAGAAACTTTGGCTCCAAGGCAAATGAAAAAAGAAAAAAAAAAAAAGTATTTCCACTTACAACATGAAAATACAGAAAATTTCATCAAAGAAAAACACCTATCCAAGACTGCTTGCAGCCAAGCGGAGGTAGCGCTGCTGTCTCTGCCGCGGTGCTCCGGCTGCGGGCTGCTCTAGAACACCGCTCACTTGACTGGCCGGGCCGTGCTGGTGGGACACTCGGCGGGAAATGCCATGCGCCAGAGGGATGAGAAGTGCGGGAGCGCGGGCTCGGATACATTAGGTGGGCGGGGCTGTCACCAGAGGACACATTTGGCGGCCCTGGCTCTCCAAGGGCTTTAACTCACAGGGAATTAATGCAACGTGGTTAACAGTTAACACTGCTAGTCAACTCCGTGTAAATCTTTAAAAAGTCACAACCGCAATCCAACCATGTAAACAGCACCACACACAGTACAGACCTGCCCTGAAACAGGGTGCACAGCAGATCTGGCACGGGTGTCTAATGTCAGCTCAGCGGACCGCCGGCACCCCCTGGCGCCCTCCCCCACAAACAATCTATTTGTGCAAGAAGTGGCAGGCTTATTCTATCTGAAGGCTTAAAAAAAAAGATACATAACATGTAGCCAGGTTCAAATATTTTGGGGGACCCCCCAAAAAAAGGAAATAACCAAAATAACCAAAAAGTGAAGAAAGTGCCTAAAACATGATACAGCATTTTAGAGCCCTTTCAGATACAAGGCAGAGAAAGGTGTAAAGTAGAAAATATCCGGATCTTCGGTAATTTCCAGAAAGGTCCATTCCTTGGCTGGCTCCAGGGCAGCGCAGCCCCGGGACAGAGCACTAAGCCTGCTCCTGGGGACACAAGCCCAAGGGTCCTGAGCTGCGTGCACCGCCCCCGGCCCCCTCCCTCTTCCTCCGCTCCATCTCCCACTCCACAAAGGTGTCGAAGAGACTAGGCCAGGCTTCATCTTCGCTGTAGTTGCTGAGGTCGGGGCCAATCACCTGAGTGAAGTTAAGGAACATATTCCAAGTGTCCCGGGAGATGCCCTTGACCCCCGAAGGGTTCTCTGTTAGGAAGTGTAGCCACTGGTCCAACACGGGCGGGTTGTTCTGGGTAAAGACTAGCTTCCACAGGGCAATGGCTATTTCCCGATGCAGTGACCGCTGCCCTTCTTCAGAGTCCAGGCCAAACTGAAATGTAAACCGGTACAGATCCTTGAATTTGTCCTCTTGTTTGGCTTCGGTCAAGAGGCTGGGGAACCGTGCACAGATCCCATCAATGCTGTCTGCACTTATTGCTTTGCAGCCATCAAAAAACTCCTTCCTGCAACAGGAAGGAGGGGCACAGTTAGTCACTGTAAACGAGAATCATTTCCTGTGAGGCAATAGCGTGGAGATAGCACCATGCAGCTGGGGGGCTGGGTGGGAATTCGCCTCCTCCACCTCGGAAGCGCTGAGACTACCACGTCACTCTTCCAGGTGGGGTGAGGACAAGTTAGTATGTCAACCGCTTCCAACAGTGCCTGCCTATCCGTTCACTTATTCATCTTCCTGAAGCCCAATGCCTGCTCCATGCCCTGCTCCCCGCTCTCCTCCATGGGGCCCTTCCCGCTCTCCTGACTCTCTGTGGGCTGTTTCTGGAATATTCTTGGTGACTGCCAAGGGACCAAAGATTCTGGATGAACCTGGGTAACTCCCACCAGTGATCAAAATTTCCTCTTATTAAGAAACAAAAATTGTGTATGTATTCTGTGTAACACCTTTAGCTCACAATATGGACCACACTGATCACCATCTCAGAGACTGCTGCATCCACTAAAGAGAAAAGGCCTCTGAGGTCTGCTGGGTAATCTACCCCAGGGCTAGAAATTACAGGAGGAGTTCTCAAAGCAAATTCTTATCCACCCCCAGCACTTTGCAAACCACACCTTGGGGTAATCCTACCATGCCCTCCCCCCAAACACCCTCCATGGAGATGTATGGCCATAAGGTGCCAACTACAGCTTGCTCCCGGGCCAGGTAGGCACTGCTGGAGGGTGAGGAGGGGCTACTTGCCTCATGCAGTGACAGGCACATCCAACAGGCACTCTCAGTGCCTGGCACGCCAGGTGCAGAGCAGTAGAGAGGGAGGAAGGGAGCGGATGACAAGAGGGAGCGGAGGGTCTGCAGCAGCAGTGAGGCTGGGCTGCGACGTGGCAACAGGGCTCAGCATGGATTATGCCCTGTTGAACTTTAGTCAAGGAGGGTCAGTGCCCAGTTATTGAGAGGCTGAACAGCTTTAGGGAACTCTGACAGAGAGAAAGACCCAAACTCCATGAAGCCAGCCCAGTCTGCCCTAAGGGACCACTGCCCAGGTGCGCTCCCCCCTCTGCTCACCCGGAGCAGTGCCGGGGACTAACCTGGTGAACTTGCACATGGTAGCAGCCTGGAACTTCCAAGCCAAGAGCAGCACTCGAAATTCCGTGGGGTCAACACAGAGGTCATTGCAAAAGCGCTCCATGCCTTCCTCCAAAATTGCATCCTCCCGCTCATCCTTGTAGCGCCTGAACAGTTCCTCCAACCTCTGCAAGGAAGACTCCTCGGCACAGGACTTGGGCTCCCTCCCAGCATCTCCCGAGGACGTGGGCAGCTGGCAGGCCTCCGTGGCAGCCTCTGCCTTCTTGGTCCCATTGACGAGGATATCCCCACCTGGCTTGCCACAGGCCGGCGGCTGTTCCTCGCGGTGGCCTGCACCTCGCCTGTTGTGTGACTTGCTGCTGGGGTCACGGTCTCCATTCTTGCTGCCCAGGGTTGATGAGGGATTCTTGCACTTGGTGACACACTGGCCCATGGTACTGGTGGCCTGGCCTCTAGAGTGGTCCCCTCTGGATCAGAAGCCCTCGCTGCCACCGGCCCTTGAATCTCAACATGCCATCAGCCAGAGGAGCCAGCCAACCTGGGAAGAAACGAGAGAGCACTCACCGCTGGATAGAGACAGGACATGCAAGCTCTCTCCATGGATCGGACTGCACATGAGCCACCACAAACCAGGAGAGAGACTCCAAGTTCATCACCACCTCCCTTGTAAGCCAGCTCTATACCTTGACCTTGGAAATGCAGTGGCTAGAGCACATATGGAGAACCAATAAAGAAAATCCCTAACATTCGTCTAGCAACACAGTTTACCAAGAAGAGGTGCTTCATGTGCAGAATGCATCCAGGAAATCTATAGTTTGCCAGAAATATCCCAAAGGAAATGCGTCTTGCCCATTGGCCATCACTTAAGAGGGTTATCTGGACTCAAGTGAAGCCAGAGGGGCACATAAAAGGTCCATCTTCTGGTCTCCAATGTCAAAACCCTCCGATTTCCTTTTCAAGTGGGAGAAGGGATGGTCACCCACACTCCTACAGTCTCACAGTGGCCTAAAGGCGAGGTGAAGGGTGTTCACAGTTAAGACTGTAAGCAGAGTCCTAGCCAAACAGCAAAGTAAAATGTGTGTCTGGTCTCTTCAGTGTTCTTTCCGGGACTCCCCCACGGAGCACATGAAACGTCCTTTCTCCCGCCTTAGTCCACTCGAGGTCCCCAGGCCCCGCCTCAGGTCCTCTGCCAGGTGGTATGGAGGGAGAGTGGAGCCACATTCACTAAATGTGAATGCTGGTAGGCTGCAGGCTCGGGCCTCCAAGAGGCTGTCTCCACTTTAAAGGAGGGCAGATTTACCGAAATCCATTCTCTAAATGGGAAGATAGTTGCTACATGAAAGAGAGAAGTCTGCATGAAAATATAACAAACTCACCATGGTGGTTTATTACCTATACTAGATGCCTGTTGCACGAAGATTTGTGCAAGAATAGGCCTTCCTTCCCCTGGCTGCCAGCACCGATTTTCCTCTGGCACCCGGGACCCAGGCCTTTGCTCTGGCCGCAGCGAGGCTTGGCTTCTCTGCTCCGGCCGTAGTGGAGAAGCCAAGCCTCTTCAGTCTTCAGTCATCTTCAGTCTTCGCGCTGCACCTGCGTATGCAAATTAACCATCTATCTTTGTTGGGTTAATTTGCATACTCACTCCTGATTGGCTGGTGGGCATCATGGAGGTATGGTCAATTTGCATATTTCTCTTTTATTAGTGTAGATAAGAGGCCAGATGCACGAAATTTGTGCAAGGGCCTTGGCCCTGGCCACTGCCCATCGTCGCCACCACCACGGCTGCGGCTGGGGGCCTCTGCCTTGGCCCGATAATTAAAAAGCTGTTTTTATAAAGAATTGCTGGAAATTTCTGGGCCAGGAGTGAGGTGATTTCTCTGAAGACCTTGTCTACTCAGGACTCTTACTTTCAATTAGTCCACTAGAAGATCCATCTACAATTTAGTACAGGTCCCCGACTTATAAGGGTGCAAAGCAGTATGTATAACAAATGACATGAGATAACACTTGGTTATAAAACAGGCTTGTGTTAGATGATTCTGTGGACTACTGGAAGTGTTCTGAGCACGTTCAAGGCAGGCCAGGCTAGGCTACGGTGCTCGGTAGGTTAGGTGAATTAAATGCATTTAGACACGATATTTTCAGCGTGCAAAGAGTTTATCGGGACATAACCCATGGTAAGTGCAAGAGCATCTGTACTCAGAAAATGTTACCACCTGCTACAATAGCCACGAGCCACAGTCTAATGGGGAGGCGGGCTAGCCAGGTCAGTGCCCTGCCTCCCGCTCTAGGGAGCTTTCATGGACCTCCAGGATCCACATTCAAGCTCTCAGGAGAATGCAGTGGGCAGAGGTGCTTTTCACAGCGGCTGGAGCTGTGAGCCGTACAGAAAGAACTGTAGCTTCCTCCAAATAGTGTCGGGATAACTCGGTTATCTTCAAAAGGAATTCTAAGGGCATCAGGATGTACATGTTTAAAATGGAGACCAGAGTCACTCCTGTAGTTACTGGGGACTCCATGTCAGGGTGTGTCCCATTCTCCGCCCTCCAAGAGAACAGAGGAACAGAGACATGTCTACATGTGCCCTTCAAAGCCTCCCAGTTTCCCCGGCTTCAAAATCACACGGAAAGCACAGTAAGGGCTTACTGTGGAAAATGACAGACCCGCCTAAGTGTTTTTAAGTCTTTTCACACTTTAAGAATAGTATAGCTACTAAGACATAAGCCCAGCCTATTAAAATTTTAAAAGGGAAAGGGCTAATTCTTGGAAGACCTGCATTCAAGAGAAGCAACTGTTCAAGCTGAATTATCTCAAAACAAGCAGGACTATGCCATGAGGAGAGTCTGATGTCCAGATTGTTCCTAAAGGCTACAGTGCTGACCGAAACAAAAGGCCCACACTCCCCCCACACGCTCACAGCCTGCCAGCTCCAAATTCCCGGAGCACTGACTCACCAGGCACTGCTCACGCCTGCGCAGGGAGCCCAGGTACCAAGAGGCTGAGAGGGTTTCCTGGCCTCCATCTGACCCACTTACTCCAGTCCACACCTGACACCACCAAACAGACGCCTCACTGCACAGCTTCCTCTAAACCTGGCGCCCAGGCCTTCAGGTAGGAGGGGCAAAACAGGAGGCCTCCCAAAGAGGTCCAAACCACTGACCCACCCAGCCCTCCACGTGAAGAGCATCTGTGATGATCTGACACGGCAGAACCAGCTGAAACCTGAAGGCTTTAACATGCCGAACAGATGAGAAGAAGGAAAAAGGAAGATCAATTTAGCCAGATGATCCATCAGCACAAGCCAGCCTCACATCCATTCATTCTTCCATTCCGGTCCCGGCTCGGAAACACCTCCTCCCGGTGGAGGACGAGGCAAGATGGATTCAGGTCTGACGGTGAGGACACCTCACCCCGACCACGCATTGCGCTCCTTCCTAGCGTGGCTTCCTTCCTTAGGAAGCAGTGCTGCTCCCAGACCTGTCCCAGGCTGTGGCGGTGCCCAGCCCCGCGTCCGTGGCAGGCCACAGCTCCTTTAGGTGTTTTAAAGCTGAAAATTCCCCTGGGCCCACTAGCTGTTGGCTAATAGCTAATAATAGTTACCAATTACTGACCACTGGATATCGTGCCAGGCACTATACTGATAAGCCCTTTATGGACATGAAGACTCATATATCCTCACCACAACCCACTTAAAGACAAGGAAACGGAGGCGCAAAGCAAATCACCCAAGATCACAAGCATAGAACCCGGTAGGTATGGCTCGAGAAACTATAACCCTCACTGCCAGGCCACACTGCTGTGCCCCTTGTCAGTGCTAGGGAAAGCCCCCCAGCAGATGGGCCCCAAGCGCCGAGTGTTACCACGGCAACCCCAGAGCAGCACTCTCCGCAGCCAGCCAGCCACTGGAAAGGGAGCAGTGGGCTGTGCCCAGTGGGCTAAACGGGCGTCCTACCCACGGCCCTCTCCCAGGCGAGCCTGCCCGGTGATGAGGTAGCCAGGTGCCCCTGGGCTCAGCCCCCAGAGGGGGGCGGAGTGAGTCCACCAAAAGCCCGCTCTCCATCGCTTTTGACCCTGAATCTCCTCAGCCTGCAAAATGTTCATCAGCCTCACTGCAAGGAAGTGCAAAGGGACCTGTCACACTGCCCCCCGGCGCGTTTGGAACGGCAGCTCCCAACAGCCAACCGGTATCTGGCTAGCCTAACCGAAGCCCTGGCTTGTCCCACCTGGACAGCGGGCTCCATCCAGGCCTCTGCTTCCCAAGCCCAGCAGGACACCCACCCCTGCCTCGACCCAGGCACTTGCGTCTTGTTCACAGTCTCTCAAACCCAGCACTGATGCTGCTAAAGACACCACTGCCCGGAACACCTGGGGGACCAGGTTCTCCATGGAGGAGGACAAGCTAGGTGTTGGCTGTGCCCTGTGACCTTCTCATCCCTGGTCACTCCGTCCAGTGGGGCAAGCTTCCAGCCAGTTCCAATTCCCTCCCTTCCCCTCAGGCCAGCTCTGGACTGCCAGCCACTCATTTACACTTTAATGGCACTGCCTTCCCAGTCCGTCTCCGGCTGCGTCTGCGCAGTGTCGGTGGGCACTGCAGCAAGGCCTCAGTACAGCATCCCTGATGAACGTCACTGCGCGTGCCAGCACATCATCTCACACACACACACACACACACACACACACACACACACACACACACACACACACGCAGTGCTGTGGAGTCACTACCCCATTTCACAGGAAGAGAAATGGAGGCACACCAGGGTCAAGGAGCTTTCAAGGGAGGAACAGGAGCGAAGAATCAAGAGGTGAGCTCTAGGGGTAGACAAACCTGGGTCTGGATCATGGGGGACACCAGCTGTGAGGCTGTGAGCAGGTAAGGAACACTGGACAGAGGGCCCTCGAGGACTAGTGGTGGAGTAAATGAGGTCATCCCTGTCAGAAGCCTGTCCAATGCCTGCTCACAGGAAGCACTCGGCAGCCATCGGCCGTCATGCCTCCCCATAGAGCAGCGCCCTCTCGGCGCCAGCCCAGCTCTGCGGGAGCGGGGCAGCGCTGCGGGTGCCTGAGCACAGAGTGACTGTCCTCTGCCTCCAAGTGGCAAAACTGAGTTGAATGGAGCCAGGGACAACGGGTGGGGAGAAGGGAAAGGCAGAAAGAGTGAAAACCACCTGGGAAACGACTTGCAGACACAGCTGTAGCTTGGGGCTACCTGAAAGATGGAAGGCGGGAGCTGCTCAGCCTTGGCCGGACCAAGATCAGCCCCAGCAGCCCCTCCCTCCTTCCCTCACATCAGCCTTTAGCCCCCGACCCCACATCCCCATCAGCCTGGCTTCTGTTCCTAGGGATGGCTCAGCGAGTGGCCTGTCTAGCCCAGGCCCGGTGTCGGCACTGCTAGGCTGGCAGGCCCAGGCTGCAGTCCCTGGGGATGTCTGGACCAAAGAGGAGTGGGAAGCTGCTTCTGTCTCTCGGGCAGGCCGTGCAGTGACCATCAGGCTGGTCCCGGTCTCCCGGGCTTGTGTCTACTGCTACGGCAGTCACCAGTTGGGGAACTGAATAGCCACACAGGGGTAAGCCACACAGACGCAATGCGAGCAGAGACAGGAAAAGGAGAGATGAGTGTGACTGCTGAGGAAGAGAGGTGGAAGGACTGCGAGGAGGAGCACAGCTGTGGGACATGGCTGCACACTCCCCTTCACAGCTGCCCCCACGGAGACCACTGGAGCTTGCGCATTGGGAAGCGGGTTCTTCACCCTCAGCCGTGGGCCAGGAAATGAAGCCAGGCCTCAGACTCCACGGCCACCCCAGGGGGGAGGTTTCACAGAGGAGGTTTTGCCCTGTTCTGGTCCTTCAATGACGAGCGTGAAAAGGAAAGGAAGGCCTTTGCCCAACCGGCTGATGCGTGTTGAGAGGAGACTTTAAAATCTGTATCGATAGCAGCATCTTTTAAGTTACAAACATGCACTGAGGCGACTGACAAATGGAATTGCCCCATTTGACCACTTCACCCACCCCTACGAGGAGTAGAATATAACCATTTTCACCGAGGGGGAAGCAGAATAGAGACGGAGGGATGTGGTCCGGAGGCCCACAGCCAGTCTCTAAGGAAAAGGGACCCATCACTGGCCTGGGGAGATGACAATGGTACCTCAGCAACACCTGGAGCTCTCCAGAGGTGCAAGTCAACAGGAGCAGAGTCAACTCGCAGGAAGCCTTCAGTTCAGGTGTGGTACCGCCCTGAGCAACGTATGCCCATGAACGAGTCACTTAACCTGAGCTTCTGGGGCCCCGACATTGAAATAAGGATCTGGACTAGTCCTCCCAGTCTAATACTGTGGGACCTTCACCCCAGCGAGACTGGGTTCTAAACTGCACGCCGTCTGAGGACAGCACTTCCTTCTCCCACTTCTGCCCACGCCTATTGGAGCCACAGGGGAGTGGGAGCAGAGCCACACCCACCCGAACAAGCAGTGAGGTGGCCCGCTGTGCAGCCTCTCCTCTCCCCCAGTCCTCTTAGCTGGAGCTCTGCAGGGGCAGCAAGGGCCTGACACGGAAAACAGGCCAGCAAGTTGGCTCCCTCTGTGGCTGGCTGGCAGGGAAGCCCGCGCACAGGATGCGCCGTTGGCTGCTGGTGAGCCTGTCACCCGAGGAGCATCCTGTGGAATGAGCAGCTGAAATCCAGGAGGCAAACGCTGGCCCCGAGCACAGGGTCAGCAAAGCACTGGAGAGCCACCTGAGGCGTCCTTGAAGGAGGGGCTGGTCCAACCCACCTTCTCATTCTGCTCCTCTCCAGTCTCCTCAGAAGCAACAAGCCACTGACAATGCTGGTGTTTCTACATATTCACACTAAGAACCCATCCTTCCAACTCCCACCTAAACAGCTGGGAGAGCTAGTCGGGCGCACATTTTCACTTCTTACTTTATTTATCTGCCAGACACTCAGAGGCCAGAGAGCATGAATTCCTCAGCCAGCCTTTCTCCAGCTGTCAGGGCTGGCGTGGCTGAAGGCAGAAGCCATCCCTCGGGGTCTCAAAGCAAGACCACAAGAGCCCCTTCACCTCACCTGGCGGCCGCAGTGCGGAGTGACTGGAGAGAGGCTGGGAATGGGTGGTGTCCATTTGTAAGTTACTTCTTAGAAAGTAAATTTGCAAAAATAACCAGGAGGAAGGACTGAGTGAGTCCTTTCCATGCAGTGGCCTGCTGTCACCTGTGGAGGGGAGGGTTACCCGCAAACGAGACCCCTCTGCTGCTGCTTCTGTGCTCCTAAAGGCGTCTGTCCTACAAGGTCCTGGCGGCACAGGACGCAGTGCGTTAGGGGGAGCAGACACATGCCTTGCTATATTTCAAAGTGCAAAAGAAAAGAGAGCAGGGAAGAAGGGGGCAGGGAGGAAGGAAGAAGAAAAACAATTTTTAG
Organism: Ia io; assembly: GCA_025583905.1. Classification (NCBI taxonomy): domain Eukaryota; kingdom Metazoa; phylum Chordata; class Mammalia; order Chiroptera; family Vespertilionidae; genus Ia; species Ia io. Next base: position 115,119,437 of record JAJQQW010000010.1, on the reverse strand, counting down.
AAGAAAATAAACCAATTGGCTACATTTCTGTAAAATAAGAACAGCCAGGTTTGCACAAAGTAATTTTTCTTTTCTTTTTTTACCTTCACCAGAGGATATTTTCCCATTGATTTGAGAGAGGGAAAGAGAGAGGGAAAGACAGAGAGAAATGTCAATGTGAGAAAAACACATCCACTGGTTGCCTCCTGCACACGCCCCGACCAGGGCCCGAACCTGGGAGGAGCCTGCAACCGAGGTACGTGCCCTTGACAGGAATCAAACCCGGGACCCTTCGGTCTGCAGGCTGACGCTCTATCCACTGAGCCAAACCAGCCATGGCCCTTTCCTTTTTAATGTGTTCTTACTGTTCCTTACTTTGTATACTTCAAGTATACTACTAAGAATATATGTCCAGCTGAGGCCTAAGGGCTGCAGCCAGTGTGGGTTGTCTAGAACAAATACTGCTTGCCAAACACAACCAAGCCAGTACACATGTACTACAAAATTCCCAAATACCAAGTCATAAAGCCTTTTTGGTCTCTGGGCTCGAGAGATTAATCCCACACAACTCAAAATAACCCACCAAGGGCCGCACCACTTTGCTGAGCTGCCCGGAATGGTTTTTGCTGTCACACTGCCCACTTCTGTGCAGACAGCACCCCGGAGGGCACCAGTGTTAGGTGGTCACTCTGCTTCTTCACCACACCTTTCAGTTCCTTCCACTGTTTCAAACCAGAGGGCTGTGCCGGACGTGGGCTCAGTGGGTCCTACTGCAAATGGCAGGCCTGTGACACTGCGTCTCTGGCTGGAAGCTCGGCGCGGTCTCCTGACCTCGCAGATGGCGGTCCAGGCCCAAGGGGCGGTATAAGCTCTTGCTGCCAGTTGGCATGCGGAGGCGGCCAGTCCTCAAACACACACCTACCACATCACTGGCCACTTTCCTGCCGCCGTCTCAGGATTGCAGTTGCTGGCAACTGACTGACAAACACTTAACTAGGAAGAAAGGCAAGAAAGGAAACTGTTAAGTGAATCAGAGGAGGAAGGAACCCAATACAGAGATGGCAAGTGCCTGCATCCACAGGGCTTAAAGGGGTACATGAGTGACCAGTGTCTAGATGTGGTTCCCAGAGCCACATTTCCTCTGCCCTCAGAGGCCTCAGGTTCACCACAGAGTAACTCGCCAGTCTCTTAAACATTTGCTAATTCATTAAGAAAAAAATCCAAATCCATTAAGGCCACATTTGCCAGTTTCTTCCCAGAGGGCAGTGATGGAAGCCAACTGCGCCAGAGAGGAAGAGGGACAGGAAACGACCTGCACCATCACAGAATACCGCTTTCAACCCCATCGGACACGGGCCAGCGCGGGGAGGCCATAGGCGTCTCTCCCGCTGCCCATCCAAATGCCTTCCAGCTGTCCATACAGCTTAGAAAACAACGCGTGAAGAAAAGGAAGTGCCCTGGTATCCCACCACCCACAATTCATATTTGGGAGTCTGTCATGCAGTATCTTTCATGAACACATATGGATGGCACACAGAGACCCATGTATGCACATATTACGCACATGGAACTTTTAACAAAACTGGGGTTGTACTGTACATTCTTTTTTTCTTTTTTTTAAATCCTCACCCGAGGATGTTTTTGTTGATTTTTAGGGAGAGAGGGAGAAAAAGAGACAGAAGGAGAGAGAAAGAATGAGAAAGAGAAACACTGATGTGAAAGAGAAACATCGATCAGCTGCCTCCCACACATGTCCCCACAAGGAATCGAACATGTCACCCAGGTATGTGCCCTGGTTGGAAATTGAACCTGCCACCTTTTGGTGTATAGGACAAGGCTCCAACCAATTAAGCCGCCGATCCAGGGCTGTATATACTATTTTGCAAACTTTTCCATTGACACCTTTCTATATCAATATTCTCACCTCATTCAATGCTTTTAAAAAAACAGAAATTCGCCTGACTGGCATGGCTCAGTGGTTGAATGTCGACCTATGAACCAGGAGGTCACAGTTTGATTCCCGATCAGGGCACATGCCTGAGCAGTTAGGGGCATCAGGCAGGCAGGCAGAGGCGGTTAGGGGCGATAAGGCAGGCAGGCAGGCGAGGTGAGGAGCCAGAGGTCCCGGACTGCAAGAGGGTGCAGGCCAGGCTGAGGGATACCGGTGGGGTATTTCGTGCACCAGTGGGGTCTGGACAGCCTGGCCAGGGGGAGGGGACATGGGCGGTTGGCAGGCGTGCCTGCTGGTCGAACTCCTGCTCAAGGGGACAATTTGCATATTAGCCTTTTATTATATAGGATATACACTGAGTGGCCAGATTATTATGCGTTCAGAGATCATAATAACCTGACCACTCAGTGTATTGTAGTACGTATTTCTCCCAACATGATCTTGTAATACTGGCCACCTAATTAAATTTCTTAAAAAATAAATCCTTACCCAAAGCACAATAAAATATTATCTTTCAGGAAAAATATCAAGCTGCCAAAGGAGATGGACAACAGGTGAAGAAGCCACGTGCTTCACTGTAGATCACATCAGAAAGGCTGCAAATCCAGTAACTCCAAGGATTGCAAGACAGTGTTGGAAAATAATAGGGGTGGGGTAACGGGCAGGAAGAGGTTAATAAGTCATAAAGGACATCTTGTTTATATCTAAATTTCCCCAACTTATTCTTGCAAAAGAAAAGCAACCTTCTGCATCCCCTAAAAAGAAATGACGATACCCATCTTAAGGTCTAATGACTACTAGTCCCCTTACTATACTGAACCAGCCAGAACTGAGAGAATCACACTCCCGGGAAGCACAGGGCTTATGCAATGAGGAACTATGGGGCCCCGAAAATGGGTAACAGGCTGGCCTAGCTTGTCCTCAGGCCCACAGGCTTATTACAGGGCTTCCTAGCCTCAGCCTGGAGCCAGGGCTACTCCCGCGCGCAGTCACACTCTTCACCCTCCCAGCATCCGGGATCTTCCTTGGGTGATTACCCAGCTTTCACTACAAGATCCCCCTCCCTCACTCTTGGCCAAGGAGCAGGGTGGGGCTCATTATGGACCATGTGACTCAGGCTCACCAAAGCTTCACATGCCCCGGCTTCAATGACTGGGTCAGGAATATGCAGGTGACACAAGCCAGCCCGAGTGAATTAAGTACCGCAAGCACAGGAGGTTGGAGCTGCTTCAGTCATCTGATCAGGGACAATAATGCCTTTCGAAGGGCTAAACGGTCCCGTCTTAACGGTAGAACCCAAGAATAAACCACCACCAAGTGACAGAGAGACGGTGAGTTTTGAAGGCATTATTTGCACCGAGTCCAATTGTACCTAAAATCAGACCAAAGCCTTCACATCAGTTATGTAAGCCAATAAACGCCCCTTCTGCATAAACCAGACGTCAGGCTTCTGTCACAACAGAGTCCTCACCCAGATACAGGCCCTGTCACCCATGTCTCTTCTGCTCAGAGAACAAAGAAAGAGAAGGTCTGATACCTGGGCATTCTGATTCCCAAACTGGGACCAACTTACCAGACCGCAATTTCAACACAGCAGGGAACCCTTATCTGTACACTAGGACCAGTGATACCAAACTTGTGCAAACTGCAAAATCCCATCACAACTGCATCATCAGGGTGCTCTTGAAAAGACGAGCTACAAAACCTTCCCAATTTCAATTTTTGCAACCTTAGGCCTCCTGCAAGCAGCTACGTAACAGAGCACTTAGACTGCTTTCGTCTGTTGTGCATGCGCTTTCTGTCATCTTCAGGCTCCCGAGGAGAAACCTCCCGCACTCGGAGCCACACGGAAGTCTCTGTGCAATGACATGAGCCATCTTCTGGCTGAAACAGGTATCTGATCTCACCACATCCTATGAAACGGAAAGACCAGACCTGACCAGAACCTGGCTACCCTCTTGGTTTCAATTATTCTTACTGAAACAATTTCTCTTTGGTTTCAAGCCTGTTTAGAAAGTACTCAGGTTTTGAAGCTGGTGACAGGAAATGCTCACATCTATGTGCCTTGATGGGAAAAGCTTTCCCTGTAGGTTAAAACTTGAGGCCGCAGTGAGCTTTGTTGTTGTTTAATAACAGTTCCTGATCTCACAAATGTGCGCTCCTATGGCCAACGGTACATTAACATGTAAAGATAAGCAGATAATTCAATCAAAATGGAGCTTTATACCTGACAGCTGGCACCATGGTGTTTTAGGCTTGGCAAATAAGACATCGGATCATTCCAGCCCAGCCCCTGCCCGCTTCCTGCCAGAGCTGCCACCACCTAACGGCCATCGCACTGTTGTCTATTAAAACAGCGGCCCTGTGTTCAGAAAAAACACCATGAGGGAGGCCTACCATCAAGCCGCAGCAGCACGGCTCTTCGGGGCACCTCTGAAAACGGGAAGACGGCTGTGGACCCTGACAGCCCAGTACACACACTCCCTCGCAAGCTCCAAGTGTTGTGTCCCATGACTGGGGACCATGACCTGACCGCAGCTTTTCAGAATGGCATCAGGGCTTCCCCTGCACGGCTGCCCCATCCTCCCGCCCATGCCCCCGGCCCCCAGCTCCAGCGGTGGGCGCCTCCCGGGAGAGCAGGCCCTGCTTTGGATACAGAATGCCCAGCACACACCTGAAAGCAGGGGAAATCAAAGGTCCCGGTGACAAATAACACATGGGCCTCAGTTCCCATGCTGAGACGCATTCCCTGTCCAACCCATCTAACGTGCACCGCGCTGACCCAGCACCGTGGCTCCACGCTCCTGATGGAGATCCTCGTCAGCTCCCTCACTGCCAGCTCCCACCACGGGAAGGGGCAGGGGTTTTGTCAGGCCTGTCCCTGACCCTGTGCCCTCAGCCACAGCACAGAGCAGCGCTGGGTAATAGCTTCTGAATGAGAACGAGCCCGCTGTAGAAGGCTCTGGCTCATTACTTCAACTGTTCACGCGGGGCTGGATAAATGAGGCCGCCCCACCGAGGCTGCTCCTGGCACAGCTATTCAGTGCGGCCGGCCCTTGAACAACACAGGTTTGCAGAGTGGGTCCACTATCCGGATCCCCCATAAGTCTGTGCTGCTACTATAAGTATGTTTTCTCTTCCTTAGGGGTTCAGCAACACACCAATTCCGATTACATGGTGACGTTACCAGATACTCAACGTCACAGGTGGTGGCAGCTCTGGCAGGAAGCGGGCAGGGGCTGGGCTGGAATGACCCGATGTCTTACTTGCCAGCCTAAAACACCATGGTGCCGGCTGTCAGCTGCCAAGAGAGTGGGGCCCTAAGCGTTCTTCCTCCCCCGAACCGGTTCCTAAAACCCCATTTCTCCTGCGCCCTCTGCGGCCAGCACCGCACACCTCATCAGTCCTCAGGAATGACGCCGGCACAGCTTCGCAGCCAGCACTGCGCGCCCCTCTCCCACTCAGGCGCATTTTCACCCCAAACACAGCAAAAGCCAAAATTTGAAGTTAAAAAAGGAGATGTTTATCCTGACACGCCTCCTTTTGAGCTGCACTTCAATCCCCAGGAAAAATTCACATTAATAATGGCCATCACATCCTGGCAGGTGGCTCAGGTGTTTGGAGGGTCCCTCATTCACCAAAAGGTCAGTGAAAGTATGGGAGGCAACTGATCGATGTTTCTCTCTCTCTCTCCCTCCCTCATATTCTCCCTGTCTCCCTCCCTCCCTCTCTAAAAATAAAAACACACATCCTGGGGAGGATTAAAACATGACTACTACTACCAGCCACCACGGCCCCCTTTAGCGAGGGAAAGCCGAGGGGCGTGAGCCTCGGCATGTGGCATTCCAAGCTGCCCTACGGGTTTGCCAGCGGATGAGCTCCAGTGAACTTGTGCTGGTCTGAACTGCATCCTCTCACCTCAATTAACAAAGGCATCCCACTCCAGGTGTTTGCAGATGCCAGAGCAGAAGGCAGCAGCGTTCCCGAGTAAGGCCCACCAAGCACAAGGGACTCCCAGCAGCTCTCTCCGTGAGACGTCTTACTCCGTCACGTTTACTAAAAGTGCTTGATGACAGAGAGGCGGTCCACGCAGGGCTGACGCAGGGACCTGTCCACAGGGGTGAGCCATGTGTGCCATCGCGGCCTCCATCTCCAGGACCACTGGAGACAGAGGACTGTGTCTCAGAAGACAGCAAGAAAAGGCCAAGGACTCAAGTGCTAATCAGGACCATCAAAACCAGATGCAGCTGCTGAAAAGCAAAGGGCACACTCCCCCTTGCTGCGACGGCTCACCGTTCTGCTGAACCTCGTGAAATTCCCAGCTCCGGCTCTCCTGCCCCCTGCCCAGTGATGATATTTGGGGTAGCAACACCAGTGGCTTTTCTAGGAGAATCTATATAATAAAAGCCTGAGCGACCGTTACAGAGGAATGACCAGAACGACCGGTAACTATGATGTGCACTGACCACCAGGGGGCAGACGCTCAACGCAGGAGCTGCACCCCTGGTGGTCAGTGCGCTCCCACAGGGGGAGCGCCGCTCAGCCAGAAGACAGCTCACAGCTGGCAAGCGCAGTGGTAGTGGTGGGAGCCTCTGGTAAGGAGCAGCGAGCAGGCAGGCGGTTAGGAGCCAGGGGTCCCAAATTGCGAGAGGGCGCAGGCTGGGCTGAGGGACCTCCCCTCCCCCGCCCTCTGCATGAATTTCATGCATTGGGTCTCTAGTGATTTATAAAAATAGAGCTTCAAATTTTAGGCCTAAAATAAAAAAGAAAAATAGCCAGAATTAGAAGTTAGTTTTAACACAATATGTTAAAAATTGTAAGTCTAAGCACTGGCAGCTGGGGACAGGAGCCCTATCGCCACATGACTTCTCAGTGAGCCATAAAACACAGTCCAGGCTTGCTGACAGTGGGCGGCCACCAGCTTTAGTCAAGGGGCCACTGGTGCTGAGGGGACACCGGCGTGGCATCCCCCCGCCTTGCTGCAGCGGCGGCAGGCCCGACACACTGACAAGGCAGAAACAGTAACTCGCTTCTTTCAAGACTAGTCAAAGAGGAAACGTTTGAAACCATAAATATGACTCACTTTTCAGAAGTTAAGTCATTTTAACGGGAAAAACCCTCTAAACTATGAATAAATCACCGACTGAAACATCTCTGGTTCTGACACCCATTCGTGATTAAAGCGAAGGCACACACAGCATTGAGCGGCAGGCTGCTCCCCTCTCAGTTTGAGAATCACTCTGGCGCACCTAGGTAAGAACAAAATTAATCTCCAGGCCTAAAGGATACTGTCTTGATAATAACATCATAAAGACCTCCCCAAAAGGCTCCTGGGTACCGTCAATTATACAGTAAGTCCACTTCTGCCAGCCGCCAGATTGACCCCTGCTCAGGCCGGGTACCACTCCGTGTCAGCAGGAGGCCCTCCACCGCTCCAGCCAAGCCAGCCTCTCAGGCGCTGACAGCAGCTCCCACAGAAAGAGAAGTCAACCTCACAATCTTGCTTCTTCCAGGCCAAAACATTTTATAAATCCAGGAAAGGAAAATATTTCATTTATAACTTCTTTTGACTGGATTAAAAAAAAATTGAGACTATGTAGACCAAGCATGTCAAACTCGCGTGGGCTGTATGGAGCCCACTACGAATATTTTTGCGGCCCAGCCAATATAACGTTACGTAAGAAACGTTTTAATAAAAATTTCGTAACTTAATTTTTATAATACCTGTTATACATAATTATTAATAATGAACAACATTCGCTAATGACTGATTACTATCATCGTGTGGCATTCATTTCCCTTACGCGCATGCGCACCATTTCTATCCACTAATACTAGCAGCGAGTATTATAGCAGCCGATTGCCACGTCCTTAGTCTTGTACTGACTTGTTTGGTGTGCGCAACAGGAAATATTTCGCTTTCGGAGAACAAGAAAAATAGCTTTATTTGCGTTACGCTTATTATTTGGGCAGTTATTCAGTGTCTGGTAAGGTGATGTTCAAGAAAAAATATTAATTTTTATTAAAAGGATCTATTATTTTATGTTAACGATGACTCATTTATTTCAGCCCTTTGTATTCAGCCTGTCTCTATCAAAATAAAGCCACGGTGACCAAGACAGGACATGAGTGGACCAGCAGCCCGGGTCTCTGCGTGACTGTATAAAGCGGGCACCCTTCAGCCTACTGACCCGCATGGAACATGAAGCAATGAATTTTTATAGATCAAGGCAAACTTTGTAAATTCTAATCCTCGGGAATGCTGCAGTTCAGGCCTGGCCATCTTTACTGCATGTCCTCACAAATAGTTTAAAGTGCTACTTCCTCCACCCTCTCTGCCACTGGACTAAACACACACACACACACACACTCTCTCACACACACTCACACACACACACTCACTCACAAACACTCTCTCACACACACACACACACACACACACACACACACACACACACACACACACACACACACACACACACACACACACACACACACACACACACACACACACACACACACACACACACACACACACACACACACACACACACACACACACACACACACACACACACACACACACACTCACACACACACACACACACACACACACACACACACACACACACTCACACACACCCCCAGGAGCAAGTCATTATTTCACAGGTCCCCTTCACCTACAAAATAAAATGCTAACTCAACAAAGCACACAGGCCCTTCTGAATTTGGCCTCAACTGCTGTCATTCTCCCTCCTCTCCCCACATTCCTCGGCACCCTGACACCCCGCCATGCCCAAGAGGCCGGACATTCGTGCACTGCAGCTTTCACACGCTGTTCCCTCACTCTGCCTGGAAGGCCTCTCACTCCAGCGCTGGTCTTTTCAGGCCCAGCTCAGGTCTGACCTCCCCAGGGCTCCTCTCTGCCCGCACACCCTCAGTGATAGCACTGACACTAGTTAGTACTGACTTTACATTTTCTAATTGTTCTTATGTCTATCATTGTTAGGTTGGTTTTCCTACCACACCATAAAGGTCCTTTAAAACAAGATCCACAATAGGCACTCCAATTTATTGGAATGAATATTTGGCAACATACGTATAAACACATTTCTTTTTCCTGAAACACCATGTCTCCAATCCAGACTATATATACTTCACTTTGAATTCAACAGTGGCTCAAATTTGGAGGCCAAATGTTTCTAGCTTACCAGATTGGTTTTGCGTTTCAGAAGCACCTATGAATGATCCATATTCCGCCTGGGAAAGCTGGCTCCCTGCTCACATATGTCTAACTTGAGAACTACAATAGTCTGGTTCTTTCTAGAAAACATCTTGTATCTGTAGTGAAAGCTGTTAAAAGTGTGTTGTGAGAAGCTGTGTTCTGTTAATCTATTGTAATCAAAAGCTCCTTTGCTTAAGGCTGTCAGCTGTCAGAGTGCCACCTCCCGGAGGGAGGCCTCAAGAGCTTGGTGTGGAAAGAGTCAATTTAAGAACTGTATGCGAGTAGGGAAGCTAGAAACCAGAGAAGCAGCGGAAGCCTAGGCTCTGAGGAAGGAGACACTGTTCCCTTCCAAGTGGGCCAAAGCAACGAGGCAGCTTTTTACCTGGCGCGTAACTTGGTATTCTCTTTCTGCCAGGCCAAGCAATGATTGTGAGCTGGAAACTTAGAAAGCATTTGCTTGAATAAATTAAGCAATTCTGGTTCTTTGCCTGAAGAGGTTTAAAGAAAGAGTTTAAAAAAGTCTTCAATTACATATGTGTATTTTTTTACTTGAAGTTACCATGAATGTTCCAGTTTCTAACAAGCTGAAAGGGCTTTATTTTATAAACTAGAGGCCCAGTGCATGAAATTCATGCATGGAAGGGGTGGGTCCCTCAGCCCGGCCTGCACCCTCTCCAATTCAGGACCCCTCAGGAGATGTCCGACTCCCTCTTGCAATCTGGGACCACTGGCTCCTAACTGCTCACCTGCCTGCCTGCCTGAGAGCCCCTAACCCCTCTGCCTGCCTGCCTGATAGCCCCTAACCCCTCTGCCTGCCTGCCTGATCGCCCCTAACTGCCTCTGCCTTGCCCTGAACCCAGGACCCAGGATTCCCTCCTCTGGCCTGTCACAGGCACCCAGTACCTGGGCCAGCTTTGCCTGGGCTGGCCACAGTCACAAGGGACCATAGGCAGTCAGTTTAACCCAGGCCATAGCCGCAGGCGCTGGTGCCTGGGACCATGGGGCGGGTGACTTGTTCCTCTCCTGGGCCGCAGCCACAGGCGTAGCCACTGGCGCCCGGGATGATGGGGCGGGCGGCTTGTCCCTTTCCAAGGCCACAGACACAGCCGCTAGTGCCCAGGACCATGGGGCATGCAGCTTGTCCCTCTCCCGGGCTGCAGCCTCAGCCACTGGTGGCTAGGACCATGGGGCAGTCAGCTTGTCCCTCTCCTGGGCCACAGCCTGGCTGGTCCCCATTCCTCTCTCATGAGCTCATTTGTGCCTGGCTGGTCCCTATTCCTCTCTCCCCAGTGTTGAGTGTCTGAGCCATTAAGGCATTAGAGCATGAGGCCGTGATGACCATTTGCATATTAGCTCTTTATTATATAGGATGAAGACTCCCGATGAACTGAAAGGTTAGCCTTTCACAGATGACCAGTGGTGCTGGGAACACGCACGAATGGCTTGAGGTTTCGGACTTCACCATGATGTCTGCACATCTCTCATTCTAACTAAATTACATTTAATCTTCTCAAATGTGTGGTCTTGGATGCTTGTACTTCAGTGGAGATTATCCTGCCATGGAGATAATTATTTGTGTGATTGGGAAAGAATATTCTTTCATGTGGCTCTCATCCTCAAAAGCCCAACTACTCAGCTGCCCATAGGAGATCATAACCAAGACTCATTGATCCAATAGCAATTTCCCAAGAAGAGAATGAAATAAACAACTTCACTCTGCTTTGCAAATCCTAATCTATAGACCGAGGGCAAATGTCACACCCCTGCCCATCATCCCCTTCCAGAATTTCTCCAGACTTACCAGCAATTATCCTATCCTATATAATAACCTTTTGCACTCGGATGTCGAGTGTGACTCGACACCGTTAGCATTAGAATAAAGGAATCGAGAAAAAAGCAAGCGAGCGCAAAGGGTTAAAGAGGGAATATGCTAATTGACCCTCACACTGTCGCAAAGATGGCAGCGCCCACAGCCAATAAGGAGGGAATATGCTGACTGACTGCCCCACCCTCAAAAATGGAAGTGCCCACACAGCCAATAAGGAGGGACTATGCTAATTGACTGCCCCGCTCTCAAATATGGCGGCGCCCACAGCCAATAAGGAGGGAATATGCTAATTGATTCCCTGAAGAGATTGCCGGCTCACAAAGATGGTGACACCCATAGCCACAAGATGGCGGCGCGCCCAGTCCCCTCAGCCCTGCTGCCCACCTCTGGAATCCCGCAGTCCCCTCAGCCCCCCAGCCGCCCAGGGCCAGCCCGAGGTGCAGGCAAGCCTCAGATGGTGGCTGCCCAGCCGCCCAGGGTCGCCTGAGGCTCAGGTAACCAGGGCCGGCCGAGGCTTGCGGGGCCGGCAGTGGCAGCAGCAGAGGTGTGATGGGGCGTCACCTTCCTCTGATCTCCAGGTTGCCTCCCGCCCCTGAGGGCTTCTGGACTGTGAGAGGGGGCAGACCGGGCTGAGGGACCCCCCCCTCCAGTGCATGAATTTTCATGCACCAGGCCTCTAGTCTATAATAATAAAAGTGTAATATGCTAATTAGACAGGACATCCTTCTGGACGAAGCCGGGGCTGCAAGGGAAGTCTGGTCCCAGGTGCCAGAGGGAAGCCAGTGCCGGCAGCCGGGGAAAGGAAGGCCTACTCTTGCCAGAATTCCGTGCATTGGCTTCTACTCTATCAATAATGACTAATGCCTGCACCAAGGGGAATGGATTATTTCAGAAACCTGAGTACGGAGGTCTTGTGGGTCTGTGCAAAGGATGAATGTCATGAAGTGGATTTCATGACAAAGAGATTTTTAATCCTGCAAACACAGCCTCAAGTAAAGACTTTCTCCCTTTCTGAATGCACCAATTCAGGTCAGGAGATAAGACAGCATGAATGACAAACCAAAGTTCCAGCGTGAGGGCTTGTGGCTTGTAACAGGTTCTACTCAGGTGGGGAACCTGAGAGTTTCTTATTATAAAATCAAGTAAAAACTTTGTATTAAAGTAATCAAGGAGGAGAAAAATTTGGGGCTACACCACTGTTAGCACTTTGCTCCGTTTTTACCTACTTTTGACTAGATAGCACATGGTGTAGAAAGATAGCAGCATCGGAAACATCTTTATAGCAATCTTTTAAAACTACAATTTGAAACATTAATTTATCACAAGGAGCTATACCAGATGCATAGCCCTTTATGCCAAGGTAATTATAGAACAAAATCACTTGCAGAACACAGGCCAACCACCAAATGTAGATAATGAAATATTACAGTGTTAAGATACACACAAAATGTCTAGGGAACAAAGTCAAGAGCCGTAGACTAGTCTGGAAGCAGCTATCTTAGCTATTACACAACTGAGATTTCAGTTTCATTCTGGTGTTTTACTTAAAAAGAAAGCACCTCCCACAGAAGTTTGTTTCATTTCTACAACTGCTCGTTTTACTTCTCAAGACCCCCACTATGCTGACTTTCAAGCAATATGACAGAAAGTGAAATGGAATTTTAAACAAAGCCTGCCTCCGATGTTTAACTTCACTTTAGGGCCCACAGCACACTGTACCTTTAAAGCAGTTACCAACAAGAAGTAACGCACAGGTCACTAAAATGGGGCAGTCTCGGCCTTCCAGAACCCAGAATACAGTACATGAAGAATTCAAGGGAGGGGGTGGCTTTTTGTCCCACCCAAGAGAACATGTCAGAACCCTAACTCGTACCAGGGGCATTCCAACCCCAAAGACTGGAAGGAACTAAAGAGCAGTCCAGGTTGTGGGGAAATTCTAATGGTGAAAGAGAAAGTAATATTATTCATTTTCATTATTTAAAAAAAGCTACCACTACTAACATCTATATTTTTAAATGCTACACAATCTACTTATGGGTATTTTCACCATAAATGCACAAACAGAAATTTGTCTGTTTGCTTGAGTTAGGAGGGTCTTTAAATCCGCTCAGCAAATCCAAATGCTCACACTGTGCCCATCCCCACAAAGACTTCATACAGTGAGGATAATCACAGTAAATAGACTCAGTAAGATCATGCACTTGAAGGATATGGCATGAGAATTCCGAGTCTGAAGCCTTAAAAGCGATCTCACCATTCCTACATAACCTGTGACCTCACATATTTGTTTAACACCCAACTCTGCTCACGTACTACTTTCCTTAAAAGCAAGCAAGTCAGATCCACTGTGTCATCACCCTAAGCAACACTATCCTGGGAAGTCCTGGAAACATGCATTGTTTTCATTCATCTGCATACAAATACGAAACTAGTAAACAAAGCGTCCACCTAAAACCATCTCGTGTACCACCAGCCGCACACGTACACAAATGGAGCCGCAGCCATGCCGAGGAGGTGATTTAGTCCCAGGAGCTCTTTATAAAATTAAATGTATTGGCTAATTATATAGGTTGCAGGTATACAACAACACATCACCCGTACATTGTATTGTGTGTTCACCACCCTCAGCCAAGTCTCCTCCATCACTATTTAGTCCCCTTTACCTTATCCTACCTCCTCTCATTCCCCTTTTCTCTGGTAATCACCATACCATTGAGTTTTTATTTGCTTAATCCCTTCACCTTTTTTATCTCTGAAAAAAGATAAATACAGGTCAGGAAAGCTGTCAGCATGTTCTTTGTACCTATGAATCTGTTTCTATTTTGTTAGTTCATTTGATTCCACATACGAGTGAGATCATATGATATTTGTCTTTCTCTGACTGGCTTATTTCACTTAGCATAATACTCTCCAGGTCCCTCCATGATGTTGCAAATAGTAAGACTTCCTTCTTTTTTTTTTACAGCCGAGTTGTATTCAATTGTGTAAATGTACCATCGCCATTTTATTTAGTTATCTACTTACTAGAAGCCCGGTACACGAACTTCATGCGGGGGGTGGGGTGGGGGTGTTGAATGTCCCTCAGCCTGGCCTGCACCCTCTTGCAATCTGAGACCACTGGCTCCTAACTGCTCGCCTGCCTGCCTGCCTGCCTGATCGCTCCTAACCACTCAGCCTGCCTGCTTGATCGCCCCTAACCACTCTGCCTGCCTGATCGCCCCTAACCTCTCTGCCTGCCTGAGGCCCCTAACTGCTCGCCTGCCTGCCTGGTCGCCCTTAACCACTCAGCTGACTGCCTGCCTGATTGCCCCTAACCGCCTCTGCCTCGGCCCCCACCACGCGGCCCAGAAGGACATCCGGAATGTTGTTCGGCTGACCGGTCTAATTAGCGTATTATGCTTTTATTATTGTAGATAGTCACTTGGGCTGCTTCCAAATCTTGACTACTGTAAGTGAACATAGGGGTGCATATACCCTTTTGAATTAGTGTTTTGGGTTTCTTCGGATAAATTCCCAGAAGTGGGATCACCGAGTCATAAGGCAGTTCCATTTTTAATTTTTTGAGGAAACTTCTTACTGCTTTCCATAGTATAGTCCGAAATGCTTTAAGTCACAGTTAAGCAAACAGACTCCAAGAGCCACACAGTAAGTGGTGGAAGAGTCCAGACTAGAATCTAGGACTTAGTCCCAACATGATGGTCCCACCAGAGTAGCATCTCCAGGTGGGTGAGCTACAGGGAGCTTAGAGACCCGGCCTCTGGAGTTCACAAGTGACCCTCAGCAGCTGGAAAGCCCTTTGCCAGTGAATCTGGGCTTTTCACTTTCTCTGAGAAACAACACACACAACGTGGTATCTGACAGCCCCTTCTCAAAGAATGGGCCAGCTAAAATAAATCCGTGTCCTTCACACTGACAAAGATAAAACATCTCCAGAATCCGTTTCTCATTTTCTGACTCAGCAGAATCCCAGGCTCTGAGCCGGCCCCCATTGCTGCCCCACGAATGCTCTAGAAGTTTAAGGAGGCAGGGTTCCACCTCTGTGCTTTAGGCTGGCTTTGGAACAGGCTGCAAGTTTCCATTACAGTTGTTCCTGTGTCTCCCAGATGCCCAGAGCAGGTTTATTTTCCACACACTATGCCACACAGCCCCCTGTAAGGGGAGAGAACATTATAAAGTTCCTGGCCCTTTGGGAGATGCCAATCCTGGTGAGTTTAGCTATGCATGCATTTGGCTAATAATAGCTAACTTTATTAAATTTTAATTATGTGCCAGGTACTGTGCCATATCCTTCAAACGCACTATCTATGTGAATCCTAGAAACGATTTACTGTGATTATCCTCACTGTTCACTTAAAGGAAGGGAGGCTGACATATGCTAAGTGGTAAGTAGGTGATAGGGTTCAAATTCAAACCCAGACTGACTGCAGTCCGACGCTCTTAACTGATGCCCTACATGCACTCTGACTCTTTTCAAAGTCACAGTGAAAGGAAGCATGAATTCCGTATACCCAATTTCTTACTAACTGAGCTCATTCTTGCATTATGGAGGTCTAGAGAGTGAGTAGCTGTTGGTTGAGCGGTGGGTGTTCTGTGCACCTAAAGGTTGCTAGTTCAATTCCCCGTCAGGGCATACACCCGGGTTTTGCGTTTGATCTCCAGGAAGGCAGCCAATGGATGCTTCTATCTCATATCTCTCTCTTTCTCTCTCTCAGCATGTCCTTGGGTGGGTATTCCTTTTAATATATAAAAAAAGATTATATATATACTAGAGGCCCAGTGCATGATTGAATCATGCACGTGTAGGGTCCCCTACATGCTTTCGCTTTTCGCGGTGGAGCTGGGTGCCTGTCCTCTGGTGCACCAGGCCTTTCAGAAGCCTCCGGCTCAGTGGAGGCTTCTGAAAGGCCTGGTGCCGGAGCAGACAGGCACCCAGCTCCCCCACTTTTGATGGTCTGCGGCCGCCGAGGGGGGCTACCCTGCTGTTGAGAGGCGCAGGGCGCGGGACTCCCGCCCCCTGCGCCTCTCAACGGCCGCTGAGGGGGGCTGCCGCGGATCTGGCCATTGAGAGGCACAGGGTAGCCCCCTCTCAACAGCAGGGTAGTCCCCCTCAGTGGCAGCGGATCCGTGCCTCTCAATGGCCGGATAGGCCACCCCGAGTCCCGCCCCCCAGCCTCCCGCCGCCCAATCGTGGGCGTAGCGGAGTGATGGTAATTTACATGTTACTCTATTATTAGATAGGAGATTTGGTCTTTGTCCCCAGTTCCAGTTAAAGCTCCTAAAATCCTAGGACAGTGATGGGCAACCTTTTGAGCTTGGTGTGTCAAACTTCGCCAAAAAACTGAGCATAACTCGGGTAGTGTATCACTTTGAGGAAAAAACTAACTCCAAGACTCTAGTCGCAAATGTTTCATCCTCAGGAGCAGCAAATGTTTCATCCTCGGCATGCGGCCGCGTGTCATCAGAAATGGCTACGCGTGTCAGTGCTGACACGCGTGTCATAGGTTCGCCATCACTGTCCTAGGACTTTCTTACTCATAGGAGTGCCCTTTGTTATTCACCAGGACCACATGGAGTTGCTGCTCCGTGACTCAGGGTGGTGGGCCCTTAGTTCAGAGACGGGCTGGCCACACCAGAAAGAGCAGGCACAGGATTAAAAGGTAGAAACTTTCAGGGCCACCTCCAGACCACAGGGGAGGGAAAGGTGACTGGAGTTCAACCACCAAATGCCAATGAGCTAATCCACTACGCCTTCACACAGTAACTCAATGAAGCTGACCAAGGCGAGGAGCGTCAGGGCCGGTGACCCATGCAGGTGCTGGGAGGCCAGCATGCCCGAAAGTGACCTGGAAGTTCTGTGCCCACAATCCCTACCTGCCCTGTGCATCTCTCCCATCTGGCTGTTCCTGGGTTGTATGCTTGAGAATGAAGCTGTAATCCTGCATATCATGCTGTCCTGAGTCGTATCACATGTTCTGGCAAATTATGCCTCCCCCCGCTGGGGTGGTCACGGGAACCTTGCAGTCTGCAGGCAGGAGTGCAGGTAGCTTGGGGCTCCCCAATCCTGGCTTGTCTCTGAAGTGGGGCAACCCTGTGAGACGGAGTCACTAACTTGTGGGGTGGGCACTAACTCTAGGCAGTTCATGTCAGAACTGAACTGAACTGAATTACTGGACACGCAGCTGCGTCAGAGAATTGTTGGAATGGCATAGTTAATAACCTCAAAGAAAGAGGTCCACATTAAAACCAACTTAACCAATGCCTTAGAAGCCACTTCCCTGCTTGGTTTAATCATTAGATTTACCACTCTCACTGACTCAGAGCCCTGTGTGCCAGTTTCGGCACTAGCGGGAACTCTGTCAGATCCACAGTACCTGTTAAAATAACGTTTCTTTAAAAGAAGACCAAAGACCTCATTTCACCTGAGAACACGGGATGTTATAGAAGTGTGAAGTGAAAATGGATTTTATTTAGTTGAGCATTTTAGTTGTGATTTATTTCAGTTACTATAGCTCCCGTGAGAGAACCGAGTACCGCCTCAGCAGTGTTCCCTGGGGACAGCAGGCCTTATAAATGACAACAGACACCACCTGAGCATGAACTGAGGCAAATATGGATGGACACAAACTCGAATGGACCCAGGGATATGACTCTCCCTCTTGTTCACTAACTTCTGTCAAAATCAAGTCAAAGGAGACAGATCTCTAAAAAGTTAGGCCAGTGCTCCATAAGCTGTCAATCAGGACTAGCTAGCTCAGCGGTCGGCAAACTGCGGTTCGCGAGCCACATGCAACTCTTTGGCCCCTTGAGTTTTTAGCAAAAGCCAGCTTAGGAGAACCCTAATTAAGTTAATAACAATGTACCTACCTATATAGTTTAAGTTTAAAAAATTTGGCTCTCAAAAGAAATTTCAATCGTTGTACTGTTGATATTTGGCTCTGTTGACTAATGAGTTTGCCGACCACTGAGCTAGCTGATCTTAATGACCAATCAGGTCAAAACAGCCTGTGTCCTCAGGCATCCCTCCCCACCAGGAACACAAACTCCAGGCCCAGCTGCGGTCAGGACCCTGATTACCCAACACCACAGGCCCGCAGCTCCCTCCTCGTGAAAGGTGTTCCCTCGCGCTGGGCCACCTTCTGGGCTGACTCCTTCCCCACCACTCTCCCCACAGCAAGTGCCACTGTGAGCATTCTCCATCCACTTCCTGCTGGACCACAGGCAGTGCTCTTTACCCTATGGATCCAGTCCACAACACCTCCTCCCCCCCACAGAACCCCCTATATCTCACTGCCTCTGGAGAGGTCTTCAGACTTATCTCTTTCAGTGTTAGGAAACCCACAAGCAAAATTCTCCTTGCTATAGGCATCAGCTACAACCAACTGTTTTAAGTAAATGACAAGTGACAAGTTATTTGACAAGTTATTTCAAAGAAAAACTGACTAGGAAAAAAAAGAACCATGGGAATATTCTTTAAGAGAGACATAGAATAGTCATTCTTGATTCCACTCATCTAGAAAAGAAAAGGTCGCAGCCGGGGAAATGCCTCCTCTGAGGACTCGGGCCTTCCAGCATAGCATGCCCAGATCCTGCGACCGGGACCCCGCACCCTCAGAGCAGTGGCACTCCCAGCCTTCCCCTCCTGTCTAAAGAGCAGCCACTAGGCAGTCATCAAGTAGAGGCAAAGCGAGTATTCAACGGAAAATAAATTTGCTTCAGATTTTAAAAAAGGAGGTGGCCACTGGAGTTATTTCCACAGGGTTTCCCTGTTCAGATTCCAGGGAAGGTCACTGGGAAGAGGAAGTATTCAACTTGGCATTTTGCAAAGGTATTCTCCACAGCAAGCCCACCAGCACAGCTGAAGAACTTGGACTGATAAAGACTCCGCTCCCATTCGAAGTGCTCCTGTCCCTTTCAGCTAGGGCCTGCCGAGGGCGGCCAGCTGCTGGCTAGGCTCCCCACCCTGACAGCCTCACGTGGCACAGGCTGGAGGCGGTGCAGGGAGTCTTCTCCAAAAGAACAGCAGTTTGTGACAAAACGTTTGCGGACAGATCAGGAATACAGACCCAGCCCGAGGGTCCAATCAACCTCAAACTGAGTGCCAGCAACGATGCGCGATGCGCGAGGCAGCGCAAATGAGAAAACAAGCAATGCAGGGCCCGATTCTAGTCCTGTGGCTGCCAGTTTCTTGCCGTGCAACTTTAAAAGCAAGTTTACTAACCCTTCTAGCTTCCCATTTTCCTACTACATCAATGCTTTCAACCTGTTTTTAGTCTCAAAATATTCTGCTTGCCTGACATCTTAAGGGGAAAACCAATATAACAGAATATAAAGTAACTTTCACAGAGTAAAGCGAAATGTGGTGAAATGGAAGGAAGACATCAAGCCCCCTTTCCCTACAATACTCTAGCAATGACTCCTGAGAGAAGTCCCCATAGCCCAGTTTGAAAAAAATAACACACTGGATATATTCTAAGATTCTTTGAGGGTCTTTTTTCTGCTTCTTCCTAACCTGGAAAGAGAGGTATTAACTGAATTCACTATACTTGATGCTATGACTTCAGTCTTGTTCAGAATCAAAATTATGGGTCACACACCAACCCACTTTAGGCGAACAGTGCAGAGTCCAAACCCTTCACCAACCAGCAAGAGCTCAAAGCTATACCTACACGTTGCTGCCTTGATAGAATGGAAGCAATCTGCGAATCAGATAAGGAGGCAAGTCTTTCTGACAGTCTCCTAGACTGACGAGAGATTGGGGCAGTGGCTACAAAAAAGTGCTAGGCATCTCCAAAAATGAGAAGTCCTACCCTGTGCAGTGTTGCTATAAGATCCTTGTCAGCCGAAACCGGTTTGGCTCAATGGATAGAGCGTCGGCCTGCGGACTCAAGGGTCCCAGGTTCGATTCAAGGGCATGTACCTTAGTTGCGGGCACATCCCCAGTAGGGGGTGTGCAAGAGGCAGCTGATTGATGTTTCTCTCTCATCGATGTTTCTAACTCTCTATCCCTCTCTCTTCCTCTCTGTAAAAAATCAATAAAATATAAAAAAAAAAAAAGATCCTTGTCAGTCGTCATCACACCTGATCATGATCTACAGGCCTCAGTGACGGTGAGCTCCAGGCTCCAGGTCCGGGGCTGAGCCATCCAGGAGAGCAGGGCAGAACAGGAAATGGAAGAGGCTTCCCCACACTGCAACCCAGGCTTCCATGCTGCAACCCAGCCCAAACCCAGCAACCCAGCCCAGCTCCCAGGACACTGCTGAGCAGGCCCAGCCCTCAGCGCATCAGGGAGTCATCAGCTCCAGGCCTGCCCCGCCCTGCAGTCAGGTGAGTGGGGTGCTGCCATAGGTGGCTTGTTTTGCCACAACAAAAGCCATCACTCAAGACTGACTTACTGAGCTTACCTGTTCTGATGTATGGGATTGCAATAAGGTCTCATTTGCAACATTTTAAAGATGATTTGGCACTTTGCCCCTCCCATTTTCTACTTTCAACATCACAACTTCAAAGAATTAGGTAAGAGTTTGACAAACTTTTTCTCTCGTTATTTCACAAAGTTTAATATGTTAAATTCTACTTTCTAGTCATTCGTTAAATGGTCAGGTGTGGTGATAATCTCCTTGTTCCCCAAAAAAGAAATAAGACCCTCCATTACCTAGAAAAACAGATACAGAACTAGTGAAACTTGATTTGAATTCAAAGGCACTAACTCAATTAAAATCCAGTTCTACTGTGCAGCGAGCTTCAGGACATGTAGGAAGAACTGATCAGGTTCATGGTATCAACATCTGTAAACAGACACAAAGAGGCCAGTGTAAGTTATGAAGAGCTGGGGAGACGGGGTTAACGTGTAATTACCATTTTTTCCATCTGAGTTACCCCCTCTTCACCTCACACCAACTGGCAGCCAGTGTACAGTGAGCTGTCCGTCCTGCAGTACATCCACCAAAACAGCAGCAAAGCCTAATGAACTTAAGACCTCTAAGGCAATGCAAATATCCACACTCAAGTGGCATCTACTGGCCCACCTTTCAGTAGTTTGTCCAAAAGTCCCCGAAATTTAAGACACAAATTCACTGGTAATCTAGATTAACCAGCCCGGTTCCTAGATTCTAAGTTCCTTTAGATTTGTGGAGTCTTTCTTGAAGCATGAAGCACGTTTAGTGGCCAATGTAGGAAGCAATAGGGTCTCCCAGCATTCAAGTCCCCTCCCACCCATCCTCCCCCTTCAGAAATTAGAAAAGAGCCACCAGTTTCCAAACTGGCTGATGATACCTCAGCCTGCAGAATATTTTCATACTTGAGTTATAATAAACCATTGCTATGAAAATGAATAGAGTACAGTTTAATAATCTATTGGCTAGAGCAGTGGTCGGCAAACTCATTAGTCAACAGATCCAAATATCCACAGTACAACTATTGAAATTTCTTTTAAGAGCCAAATTTTTTAAACTTAAACTATATAGGTAGGTACACTGTTATTAACTTAATTAAGGTACTCCAAAGCTGGCCTTTACTAAAAACTCAAGGGGCCAAAGAGACGCATGTGGCTTGCGAGCCACAGTTTGCCAACCACTGGGCTAGAGCATTTGTAGTCCAGCATTAGGACACAAAGTCCAAAATTCTGTAACCTAGGCCAAAGCCAAATTATATATATACTAAAGGCCCAATGCACAAAATTCATGCACTCGGCCGGGGGGGGGGGGGGGGGGAGGTTTTTTTTTCTCAGCCCAGATTGCCAGAGGGCACAGGCCAGGCCGAGGGACCCCACCGGTGCACAATCGGGGCCGGGGAGGGACGCAGGAGGTTGGCCAGCTGGGGAGGGATCACAGGAGGGCTCGAGGCCATGTCCAGCCCTCTCACCCAGTCCCTATTGGCCGGACCCTAGCATCAAGCTAACCTACCAGTGGGAGTGTCTGCCTCCTGGTGGTCAGTGCATGTCATAGCGAGCAGTTGAGTGGCCTTAGCATATCAATAGCATATTACGCTTTGATTGGTTGAACGGCTGACTGGACATTTAGCATATTAGGCTTTTATTATATAGGACCAGAGGCCTGATGCATGAAATTCATGCAAGGGGCTCAGCCCTGGCAGCCGCGGTGGCTGCCCTCAGCCTTTGCAGCCACAGCGGCAGCCCCGGCTTCATCCAGAAGGTCGTTCGGCTGTCCGTTCTAATTAGAATATTATGCTTTTATTATTATAGATTATTATAGATGAGAATCACAAAGGAATTCTCCATTCCTGAGCTACTCTGCAGTACAGAGGGGGAATCTATTGTTTGCCTCACTCCAGCTGTGCACTCTAGTCGCTTGCTTGCTAACTAAAAGACTTTCTTTTTGCCTTCAAACTGGAATTCAGTAATTCAGTACCAGGCTCTATTCCATCCCCTTCAGTAACCCCAAGACTGCCCAGGAATCTCTTCTCAAGTTCTGACAGTCCACCTACCCATGCTACTAAAGTACTAGAACCTACAACAGGCGTCAAGTCCTCAATTTCTGATTCATTTCCCTAAACAATGAATGGTTTTCTTTCTAATACTGACTTTACTACAAATAGATCAAACAACGCGTAAGCCTTTCAACCACTTGGCTCAAAGAACCAATTCACCCAAAGAACACACTAGTCACTGTTGTGGGGTTCAAAAGGAGAAAATGGCATCTTCTTTGTTTTAGCTCACGGCAACATGGCAGAGGGCCACGTCCAGGAGGGCCTTGCCAGTGGACAATCTGGTCAAGGTGAGGTGGGAAGTAGCTGACTACTGGAAATGAATGGCCCCAACAAATGGCAAAAGGCAGCTGCATCCCTTGGTTACATGGCAGTCCAAAGACGCAGACATGGCGGGCCTGAGCCCACCGTGGTCATCTATCTAATATGATCCACTGAGTGAACTTTCAGCACCAACCCACATCTCAGCTGAGTGTTATTAGTCACTAGGCAGACTAGACATGAGTAGAAATACTGCAACATAAAACCCACCTCCCTACAAAAAACAACTTTAAACTTAGATCTTGATGGTCATCTTTATAAACCAACAGGGGCATATTATCATTTGCCCACCCTTCAACCCTAAATTCATGCACAGCTGGAAGCAAAGGAGGATTCATATACTAAAACACATTTGGGGTACTTGTTATACACTTTTAAATAGTAGCATATAGCCTGTAAGGAAAAAGGTATGCTCTCAATTGAACATCCATTCAATTATGGAGGTTGAGATTTACCTGCCAGAAAAGACCCATGTGACCACAGCCACCTCCTTTCCCATTCTCAGCTGGGTAACTTTTTTACTCAAATTACAATAGCCCATCAGTAGCTACAAAACAGTAAGTGTAAGACTCTAGGAAAGGCAATAGAAAGGATCAAAAGGAGCATCCATCTTGTTCTTATTTGCCTACCTATTGTGAGCCCAGCCTCCTCCTCTCCCACCTGGGCTCTCTTCGTTTTCCCCTTCGCTCAGCCGGCTCGGGATAACTGCTGCCCCTTCCCTGTGGTTGCCCTACCTTCACACCCTTCTCCACCTCACCCTTCCTCCCATTCCCCAGAACTGCCATAGTCACTCCTGCCAGGTCCTGCCTCTCAGCCGCGCTCTTTTTTAGTTAAAGCTCAACTCAAGTGTCACCTCCTCAGAAAGGTGTTTCTTGACTGCATGCCAATCACTGTCTATTCACTCACTCATCAAAATCTGATTTATATGTTTTTTTATTATGTGTTCCCACCCGGAACCTGATGTAAGCTTTCTCAGAGTGGACATTACGCTTGTGTTCATCTTTGTATGCCCAGGGCCCAAAACACCAGCTAAGCCCTTAGTAGCCATTCACAAATGCTTCGTGAATGAATGAATTTTGGACCTTTTATTCAATGACTCCAGATCAATTAAGGTGAGAGCAGCAGCCATCCTTTTGTTGCATTTCTGTGAAACACCTCAACATGCTGTTACTTGTAAAATCAAAGCATTATATTGTTTTATCAGACCCGGATGAGTAGGTTAACAGTTCTCCCAGCAGTATGGTCTCTCTTTAACCTAAGGAGGCCCAAAATTAGACACTATCTCTTAAAGTTCTTCAGAAAACAGTTCCAGGTTCAACAGAGGATTTCCAAAGAAAATATCAACAACGAAATAGGAGCCATCACACGTCACTGTGAAAGCCCTGTGACAGGCTGAGGGAGCACATTTCTTTCTTTCTTTTTTTTAAAACCAACAGAACAACAATAAAGAGACCTTCTTCCCAGTCATTCTTTGCTTTCTTCAAATAATTTTTTCACATGTTATCGGTTTGTTTTCTTCTTTAAAGCAAAACTAAACAGGTCACATTTTCTCATTTAAGACCACCTGTACAAAAAAGAATCAGCTAAGTAAGATGGGAATCAGCTAAATAAGATGGGAATCAGTACAAGCAGAATGTGTCACTGAAAACTTGTGGGCCAGACACACAAATAGAGGGGGGCGGGGGGAAGCGCCACTGTCCAAGTGTAGAAACAAAAAAGTAATATTGGGTTTTCTGGTCTCTGAAATGCACCGTGAAGTGTGGGCGGAGAGAAACACGGAAATCCAGAATTAGCCTAACATCAAATCATTTTGGAAAGAGTTGACACCATGTAAATTCCTCACACGGAAAGTATTCAGAGCAGGAGACCTCGATTCCTGGGCTGTGATGCCATTCAGGAATCCTAGCAAGGGCTCTGAATTCCAGTATTCACAGGGGGAAATGTTCATCTGAACGGAGCTCCCGGGCCTCCAGAGGTGCTCTCAACGTGACAGCCTGTATCCGAGCATTTACAAAGCGTGCGCTTAATGGAAGATCTGGATGGAGGCTGAACCCCAAATTCAAGAGGGGGCCAAGGTACCAAGTTCCATAAGGAAAAGCACACCCTCGGTAACCACCTAACCAGAGAATTACAGAGGAGGCCGGGGGTGCGCTGGGGAATGGGGGGATGAGGGGTGAGGGGCAGTGAGAAAAAAGCAGCACATTTGTCACGCCGTCCCACTTACAATCCAGGGTACAGGCAAAGCCTCCCACCTACTACCTCGGGCACAGATGGCGATCGCTACAGCAAAGGTGCAGACGAAGGCCTTCAGGTCCGAGCCCCTCAGTCCCAGGCTGTTAATGATTGAAGAGCCGGGTGGGGGCGGGGAGGCACGCGCGGGCGGGGGCGGAGGGGGCTGGAGATTCACCGCCACCGCCCGCCCGCCGCGCTACCCGGGCCCAGGACCGAGTCTGCACCCCCAGGCGGCGCCGGGGTGGAGGCGGGGGCCGGGGCCAAGTTTTCCGAGCCCTGGCTGACACGCGCGGGCTCCGCTCGCCTGCTCTCCTTCCAGAGGAACCAGTCCAGACAAGGCGCTGACTTCCACTCCTCCCGTCCACCCCCTCTCGAAGGTACCCAACCCCCGCCCCTTCAGCGCTCCCCCTTTTCCTCCATTCGGGCCCCCCCAATACTCACAGTTGCTCCAGAGGTTCCTCCAGTGAAACCCTTTCTGGCAAGGACGGCGGCCCGGCGGGTCCAAAGCACCTACCATCCCCGCTCGCGTTTCCAGACTCCCTGCCCCGCCGCCGCCGCCGCCGCCACCCCAGCCGCCGCCGCCTCTTCCCCCGCGGCCCACCGGCCGCGGCCGCCCCGAAGCCCCGCCCCCCCATCGCCGGCGCATCATCACTTCCGGTAACCCCGCTGCCGCGGCTCCCGGAGGAGGAACAGAGGGGCGGGGGCGGGGAGCGTGCGTCACGACGTACGCACGTAGGAAGCCGTCGCCAAGTGAGTGCACAGGCCTGGCCACGTGGAGGGCGGCGGCGGGCGTTGGGCTGAACCATTGGGGCTGGAGCGGGGGGCGTGCAGCGGGAAGGGGACCGCGGGAGGGGCAGGGGGCGGGTGTGCAGTGGGCTCCGCTGCGGGCGGGCGGGCGGGCGGGCGGAGGAGGCGGGGCTGGAGTGTGCCATTCCACGGGCTCGGACGGCCGCAGACCTGGGTCGGCTCTCCCGAGGTCCGCTCGTGCTGCGGCCCGGCCGCAGGGCCTGCCGAGGCGTGCGCCGCTCTCCGTGGGCTCCCGCGCTGCCTCCTCGCAGCGGGCCGGGCGTCCGGCGCTTCCGAGGGTCGGGGAGGCCGGACCGGCGCCGAGTGAGTGCAGGGGACGGAGACGCGGGCTGCGGCGCGGAGACTGCGGGGGCGGGCGGGCTCCTGGGGCCGGCTGGGGTGGGGCGAGGGGTCGGCGTTGCTAGGAGACGCGCCTGTGTGACCCCAGCCCGGCGGGGGCGGCTCCGGGTCGCCCCTCTGGCCTCGGGCACCGGCCCGGGGAGGCCCGAGGCCGGGAGGGGGAGGCCTGCGGGGACGCTGGGCGCGGGTTTGCCGCCCGCCGGAGGCTGTCCTGAGTCCCTGGGTCGCCGCGTGCGAATGGGAGGTTCGCAGGGGCCCTGCCGGGCGGACGCCCCGCGGGAGCTGGCCAGACGCAGCGTGTCGGAGGCAGCCTTTGTCGGGTAGTGAGGGCCTGCGTGGTCACCTCGGCGCGCCGCGGGCTGTGCGCCGCCACTTTTTATTCGAGGCCAAGAGAAGGCTAAGTAGGCCAATGAGGAAGATGGCAGCAAGCGAGCGCCCCCCCAGACCGTGACCCCCCGAGTTGGAGGGGGGGGCAGCGCCTCTAAATCGGGTACGGTGGTTGCCCGGAGGCAGGCTTCGCGGAGGCCGGAGGAGGAAACTGGCCGGAGGGCTTTCTGGGGGAGGCAGCCGGGAGGGGGCTTTCCTGGGGGAGGCAGCCGGGAGGGGGCTCCCTGGGGGAGGCAGCCGGGAGGGGGCTCCCTGGGGGAGGCAGCCGGGAGGGGGCTCCCTGGGGGAGGCAGCCGGGAGGGGGCTCCCTGGGGGAGGCAGCCGGGAGGGGGCTCCCTGGGGGAGGCAGCCGGGAGGGGGCTCCCTGGGGGAGGCAGCCGGGAGGGGGCTCCCTGGGGGAGGCAGCCGGGAGGGGGCTCCCTGGGGGAGGCAGCCGGGAGGGGGCTCCCTGGGGGAGGCAGCCGGGAGGGGGCTCCCTGGGGGAGGCAGCCGGGAGGGGGCTCCCTGGGGGAGGCAGCCGGGAGGGGGCTTCCTGGGGGAGGCAGCCGGGAGGGGGCTCCCTGGGGGAGGCAGCCGGGAGGGGGCTCCCTGGGGGAGGCAGCCGGTGGCCGGGACGGAGGGCGCGGGCCGAGCGGGCGGGGGAGGAGGAGCAGGGCCCCCTCCCACAGCCTTGGGCCCCGGGTCCGGGCGGCGTTAGGCCCCGGCGGGTTTGAGGCGGGCAGTGCCGGGATCAGAGGTTCAGACTCGCCGTGGCTGCTGGAGAGAAGGCGGAGGCCGCGCGCCTGTTGGGAGAGGGAGGCAGTGTTGCGGTGGCAGTGGAAACGGAGAGTTAACTTCACAGCGCGTTTTGTGTGTTTAAAAGAGAACATTTATTTTAAAAGTTACAGAGACAAAAGAAGGGCCCTGGAGCTTGAGAGAGATCATGGCAAAGGTCCCCCTCTTTGGAGGGGTCTTCGGAGAGGGGGCGCGCGGAGTATTCTGGAAGTAGACCTGCAGGACTGGACGCGAGGGGAACAGGAGAGGGAGGAAACGTGGTGGGAAACCTGAGTTCCCTGTGAACACAGTGCGTGGGTAAGGGTTACCCATCCAGGTGAAGATGTTGCGAAGTTGCATTTGCAAGTCAGGGAGAGGCCCGAGACAGTGGACACAGGCGGGGACTGACTGCTAGGTCGCCTGGGCTCCTACCCTCCTGGGGGCTCTTGACATTAGAGATTACCCAGAGAAGAAGCCCGCAAAGGGAACTCGACATAGACAAGGAAGCCCCTTAATGTCCTGGAAAAATGGGGCCCACCCTCTTAGTGAGCGGGGCCCATCCACCACCGGCAGCTTCTGCTTCCCCTCCCTGCCCTGGCGGCGGTGCTTTGGGACTGGTGCCCGCGGGCTGTGTCCCTACAGCAAGCCTGGCTCTGCTTGTTTCTGTGTCTCCCCCAGACGAGGCTTTGTGTCCTGCGGGCTCCTCGTGGAGAGCCTTACCGAAGGGCGCACCTGCGGCTCTAGCTGGGTAGGAACAGTTCCTAAGATGCCAGCCACAGACCAGCAGCTTCTGCAAGGCGCTTTGGTCCCTGCTGCCGCCGCCACAACCTAGATGTGGTCAATCTCAGAACATCAGAACACGCCGAGGCCTGGGCTTCCGTCTTGGATCTGCTCCCACCCCGGGGAGGAGCTGCGCAGGCCGCCAGTGGCTGTGAGAGGCCCTGCTCTTGGAGCAGGAGAGGTTGGCCAGACAGATGCTGCCTGCAAACATACTGTTCAGCCACAAAGTGCTTTAAATTATTTTTTAAATTTACTTACTAACATTTAAAAATTGGGCATTTGAGGCCTTGTTTCCCAGCATGTTGTCAGTTTGGATCAAATAAACATAAAAATTTAAAAAAATAAATAAAAATTGGACATTGAAATCCAGATTTTCAGCTTCATTTGAAAAAGGAGATAATGGGGCAGCACCAGCCGGAGGTTCCTACCTGGCGCCAAGGAGCTCTGCTGCTTTCCTGTGGCTCAGGGCCATTCGCCTGTTCGCCTACCGTCTCCCCCCCACCTACCTGACCCCTGTGGACATGGGCTTTGCAAGGTCGGTCTAGAGTTGTGTAGCCCGCATGGAGCCACTAGCTACCTGTAGCTGTTTAAGTCAAACAGAGTTTAGATTCAGTTCCTCGGTGCCCTCACCATAGTCCAAGTGCCAAGAGCTACATGTGGCCAGTGGGTATTTCAGTCACTGAAGTGGAGCTGGATGGTCCTGGGTGCTAATGGTTTCACACTGAAAACGGACAGTCGTCGTTCCCACGTGAAGGAACTTTGTGTAGGAAGGAGCTCAGTGCCTCTAGCTGAGCTGAGCTGATTTGATGGCTGAGGGGACTTGGAAACTACCATGACAGGAGGGGCCCTGCCCACGGGGAGGTCTGCACCAGACGGTGGGGTCAGCCCGGGCTGGAGGGCCCAGCTGTATCTAATGTTAGGGGCAAAGTATTTTTTCAGTTTCCTAACCCAGTTCCTTAGAAAATAATGAGGAAGGAGGGATCTAAACATTCATTTAAATTTAAGTGTTTCGTTTGTGGGCTTCCCTAATTCCTATGATGAATTAAAATCCTGAGTAGTTATGAATGAAGGAGTGGGTTTGATCTTTGGCATGGACTTAGTCTTTATCTCCAGCCCACACACACTTCCAACTCTTAACTTGTGGTAACTGGTTCCCAGCCCCACGGACTAACCCCTTACCTTGTCTTCATCCCAAAATACACAGACAAGGAACCCTCTTGCTTTTTGACTTGAGGTCAGAACGTTGGTTTTCATTTAGAATTCCTATCCTGGAGGGGAAAACAGCTGTAAATGTCCCAGATACAATAGCCTGATTGGTGTCCCCTTACCAGTGCAGTCTCGTGTGTTCCCTGCGTGGTATATTTAGAATGAGTGCACTTAACCCATAAAATCTTGTTTGGGAGAGTTTAAGTCTTCCAGACGTCAGTAGTTTTGTTTTTTCCCCTGTGTTCTGAAGATTCCCATATTACGGGGCCAAACTGATGCCTTTTCCTTTAGGTAAAATTAAAACATGATCTGCCCTCTACTCCCTCATAGCAGTTGTATGAGTTGGGACCTCCATTGTCACTTTCTTTGTAAAAAGATACTGTTCAGAAAGTAGCTGTGGTATGATTAAATATGCCACACAAGCTCATCCTGAGATTTGCAAAACTGGGTGGCATTGTACTTCCCTTTTTTGGATTCCAGTAACCAAAACCTGAACCCTGACAGGAAACAAGTCTGTGGAGTGTATGTGTGTGTAGGGGAGTGAAGGGGGGAGGGGGGGGTTGTTGCCTGATTGATGGAGGGGAGAAGGACAGAGAAGTGTGGGGCACAGTTCAGCTTGAAGGCCATTGGATTTGAGTGAGGATGATACCAATGGGATATGGATGTATACCAGAATGTAAGGAGTACCTCGGACCTAGGAAAAAGCGCCCTGAGGATAAACAAGGAGTAAGAGATAAAGGAAGAAAAATAGGAAGGGAAGCCTGATCCTGCCTTTGGTGGTGGCATCTGCATTATATTTTCAGTGGGAAGTGTGCCCTGTGGTCTGAAGATACACAGTGTCTCCAACAGGGCCAGCCACTCACACGGAAGAACAAATGTCCTGTACATACAGGGGTTTGAATGAGCAGAGGGAAACAGCTTTAGGAAAATCCATTACTACCACAAAGGAGGAACAGAAAATCCAAAACCCATTACTACCACAAAGCAGCCAACAGGCCTCCGTTTCCTCTCCTCTGCACAGAGAGCTAAGCGCAGATAACGTGGCCTTCACGTCCTCCTGTTCAGGTGGCGGTTGCCTTTGTTAACACTCCTGTGCTAAGTGACTTGCATGGATTATCTAACGAAGGATTCTCACTACAACTCTGAAGGAGGTTCTGTGGTCGCCCCATTTTACACTTTAAGAACGTGAGTCTCTGGAGGACCCGCCAGTGCAGCGAAGTCAGGATTCGTTAGTTCATTGCTTGCACTATACCGCCTCTTACGAATGTGGAAAAACTCTAAACTAAGACAGTCGTTACCTACTCTGCTACCAGGGCCAGCTTGCTTTGGTGTTAGAGCATTTCAGCTCCTTAGAGTTTCTTCAAATGAAAAATTTCTGGTTTAGTTTTGACTCCCTCATCATTTGGGTGTGATGAGCCTTATTCCCCAAAAGGATTGTTTTTTTTTTTTTTAAAAAAAAAGTTTGAGAACCCCATTTTTCTTGTATGTTTGGTTCTAAGTTTCACAGAAACAAAGTAAATCGTTTTGGTCCAGTGGATGAACCCTAACGGGCCTTAAGTGACCTGAGAGTGAGGCTTCCCTCCAGCCCTGCATCTTACACCGCCTGCATGGAACTGACAGGGCTCCTGCCCAAGGAACACTGAGCCCGCGGCGCGGCTCTCCAAACCAGCGTTGTGGGGTTAGTTCGTATTTCCAAGTGCTCCAGGGCCTCCATTGGAAAACCTGGCCCACATAGCTCCACCTTGTCTAAGATGAGAATGGACGCTCGTGGTGCTGTTCTGTGTGTGATTTATTCTAACAAATGTACACGGTGACATTTAGAGATTGTAAATTGTTAAAAGTAGGTTTACAGTTATGAGCACATGAAGCGGAGTTTATTCTTGTATTATTTGTTATGTTGTATTATATTCCATACAAACAACTGTAAACCTACTTTTGCCCCATCCTGTGTTTTAAGCTCCAATCATGTGCCTAGCCTAGGAGTGTAATGAATGAAACATAATCCTAATCCCCTTCCCCTATAAAATGTGCGTTTTGCAGGTGGAAAGTGAAAAAGGCCCCATTAAAAGTGAGGGGAGCTGAAGGGTAAGAATCAGCACTGGGCATAGCAGTGGTATGAGTTGGGACCTTCATTTGGCAAAAAGAAAGTCCCAGATGTAAGGAGACAGGGCCAAGGACCCGGACCAGCCACCATTGGTGCACAGTGAACACGTAAGACTGACTTCGTCCAGGCAGTTTTCATAGTCTTCACCTTCTGCCCACCCCTCAAAGTCATAAAGTACTTGGGAGAGAAGTTCGATTACATTCGTCCTGGTGAGGAGAAAAATGCACCAGGGGCAGATCCTGAAAGCGAGTCGTTCTGGAACTTGCCTTTTCTACCCTTTGTCTGCAACACCTTTTCTTCAGTAGAAGGCAGAGCCCCCTGAGAGTTCAGCACTGGGAGTTTTGACATTCCCGAGACCAGAGTCATGCTCTATAAAGTTGTCAGGAGAAAGGGAATGTTCATCTCTGCTCTTAAATGCCCATATTCATGCTGCAAGGTCTTCCATAGGTGGGGAAAGGGTGAAGTGGGCGACATCTCCCCTGGGCCTCCTGTAAGACCAAGGCCTGCATGTGCTACATAAAGGGTGCTCCAGATCCTGGTGGTCCTGAGGTCCAAAAAGGTTGGCGACCACTGCTCCAGGACACCTGAGAGTCTGGGGGCTGGGGTGTGGTCGGGGGGTGGGGAGCAGGCACACAACAGCTATTCCAAGTGAATGGCTCAGCAGAAGGAACGTGTAGGCTGGGCAGCAGGTGCCTCAGCATCAGCTTCCAACTCCTCTTTCAGGCCCACTGTCACAGTTTTTACTGTTGTTTACTTATTTATTAAACAAGCTTGAATATTTTGTAATACATTTATTTAAAGGAAGCTATAACACTACAAAATGAAATTGCTTTAAATCATGGTTTGGTGGGCAGTGAGAAAATATTTTTATTGTACATCAAGAATCACCTCCCCAGCCAGTCTCTGGGACGCCTGCTGTTGGGGAAGCTTCTCCAACTACGACCGAGGCCAGTGCAGCAGCAAGCCTCGCCACCCTCAACGTACCGCACAGGCTGCACCCGGCCGTGCTGGTGACTAATCTTAGCTTGGGACTGCATGCATGCGGTACAATTTTAAGAAAATAGGCCCCTTTCCAGTCAGTTTCTTCCATTCACACTTCATATCTTACTTTTTCTTATTCTGGGATTTGGGATTAAGGAAGTGAAAAGAAGCAGAGTTTAAAGATGTATCTATCTTCTATATATATAAAAGGCTAATTATGCAAAGTGTCCCCTGGGGAGTTTGACCTGAGACTGGGAGTTCAGTCGCTCGCTGTGACGTGCGCTGACCACCAGGGGGTGGTGCGGAACGAAGGAAAGCCCCAATCGGCCCTGATCGCCGGCCAGGCCTAGGGATCCTACCCGTTTACGAATTTCGTGCAACAGGCCTCTAGTCAATCATAAGAATGAAAGTTACAAAATTTTTACTGTAAAATTATGTAAGAATAGACTTCAGGCAGTTCATACTGCAGTTCAGTTGTGGACCTCTGAACAGTTTCATATTTCTGATGTCCTGCGGGAAATCCTAGCAGACCCCTTTGCATCAGATCAACCCCTGAAACTAGAGAGGAAGGAAAAGGGCTGTCGGTTCTGCATCCGTGAGAGGTCAGCGATGGTTTGAGGAATAAATGTTGGTTTCCAGCCATCAAATCCATAGGAAGGAAGACTCCTAGGGAAAAAATACTTTTTCTAAACAAGTTGCTTCCCAGGAACAGAGACAAATATAAATCAAAAGGATAAGAACTTTTAAAACTTTTTATATATGGCTGATGATGTTTCTAGAATCACAAGCTTCCATAGCATGAGATATTCGTTTATTCAGCAGACATCTGTTGACTAGCAGTTAATGCACCTTGCCAGGTGCTGAGCATTCAGCAGTGAATACGATGGATGTGGTTACTGTCCCCATGGATGTTAGAGTCTATGGGGGAAGACATACATTGACAGGCCATTTCTTGAGTGATCACTGCTACAAAGGAGAAATACAAGTTCAACAAAGAGACCTGATCTGGTGTATATGGTGAGGCAGAGGGGGAGGGAGAGATCATCCGAGACCTCCATGTTTTCACGGAGAACTAAAGGATGACTAGGGGTTGGTAAGGTACATGGGGAGGGGTCAGGAGAAAGCCTTCTAGAAATAACAGATAGGTACGTAACCCTCAGATAAGAAAGAATATGAGTTCCCCAAAGAACTGCAAGATTCTAATAAGGAGAGAACAACAGAGGCATATTTTTTTCTTGTTCTTTTTCGCACAAGAGTTCTCCATCCATTCCTTTCCTTAATAATTGAACCAGTAGGACACCAGAGTCAGCATCCAACTGTCTTAAGAATAAAGCCTGAGGTCTGTTGACCACAGAATGTTGGTCGAGCTCAAGATCACACCTTGGCTTTGGATGGGTTTCAGTCGCAGGTCATGAAACAGTGAGACCGTAGGGACCACACCCTCATGAAACCAGACACAGGCCCTGATAGAGTGATGAGTAGGGCCCTCACGCCCACTCCTTTAGCCACCATGATGATGACCTTTTCCTATAACCCATTTCCTGGAAGCCACTGGGAGGCCAGGGCTTAGCATTACCTTGCCTGTGACTGTGGGCTGGCACCATGTCCTCACCTGTAAACCTGTACTTTCTTTGCTGCAAACTCCTGTTCCTGTTTGATTGAGCTTTGATGCATGTAGGTAAATGGACCCCTTCAGTCCAGTAACAGGTAGGCTTTCTATGTCAATGATGTTGGAGAGGAGACATCACTTCCTCCCTTTCAGGATTAGTTTCCCAATACTTAAACATTCAAGTGTTTTGAAAACAGGCCTGTTAAGTACCAATTGTTCTGCTTGTTACCAGCGAGTGCCCTCATTACAGGGCTCCTGTGTCAGATTCTGGTGCATGATCAGTTGCTGAGGTTTTTAGAGGAGAGAAGGAACCCAATTAAATTCAGACTTAGCAGGACGCTGTATGCTAATATGCCAGGCTCTGCCTCCTACAGGTCCCTTAACAGGGAGGTGAGGCAGTCTTTAGCAAACCTTGGTTACAGACTCCCCGCCTCACAGGAACTGACTCTCAGACATTCATGGGAAACCATGGAATTTTAGGGAGAGCCAGAAACTCGGGAACCTTTCCTTAGCAGGACAACGTCCTCATCTCATCTGGGTTTTTATTAACGATGGGCCACAGAGCATGCTGCTCTTTCTCTCTTGGTTTTTATTATTCCTTCTAAGCAATTTCTCTGAAGCATCGTGTGCGTCAGAATTGTGTCGACTGTTACCTCGGTCCGTTAACTTGTGGACTGGGTGAAGTCATGCTTTCAGGCTTTTCATCAAACAGTTAAGCCTTGGTCCAGTCTTCGTTCTCAGGAAAAGTCACCAGGGTTGGGATGAGTAGGACGGACAGTCGTCGTTACAGGAGAGACTCCCTGTAAGGTGAGTTCCTTGTAAGCACGTGGACTTTCCGCGTTGACACCTCCTGCCAGCTCCCATCTCCACTCTCTAGCTGCCGGAGTTCCCTTAGACCCTGGGCTGCAGCACACCGTCTCCACCGTCCCGCCCTGCCTGGGTGGGAGCAGCCCCTCCCTGACCCTGCGCGCTGTCCGCAAAGCCAGGGTCCTGGTGAGGAGGCCCCGTGCCTCCTCTGTGATCTGTTAGAGGCGGGGCAGGGCCCATGCCCTAAGTGCCTAATCGGGACCCTCCAGGCGTGGGCCTTCTTTCCTGATGTAAAGTTAATAGCAGAGAAACAGGCTGAAGTTTTTGCCCAAGTAAAAAGAAAATACCGAATGCCCAGCAGCAGGAATGTGTATACGGAGTGACTTCAGACGTTGGACTGAATGGCAGTAGTGAGAACAGATGAACTAGAGCAGTGGTCGGCAAACTGCGGCTCGCGAGCCACATGCGGCTCTTTGGCCCCTTGAGTTTTTAGCAAAGGCCAGCTTAGGAGTACCCTAATTAAGTTAATAACAGTGTACCTACCTATATAGTTTAAGTTTAAAAAATTTGGCTCTCCAAAGAAATTTCAGTCGTTGTACTGTGGATATTTGGCTCTGTTGACTAATGAGTTTGCCGACCACTGAACTAGAGCTAAAGGAACAGCATGAGGGGCCTCACAGAAATGGGCAAAAAAGCAAGTGACAGGAAGGCAAGGCCTTTCACATACACACGTAGAAACAGTGTTTAAACTTGCGAAGCAAGACTGTATCACGTCAGCTATAAAGACGGGTGAGACAAACCCTTCAGGCTAGTGTCCGAGGGAGGGAAGCGGGGGAATTGGAAGAGGGACAGTGAGGGTCTCAGCTGTGCAGTTTGTCCTTTAAGGCTCATTGTGAATATGTGGCTGTAATTATATTACTCTCTGGAATATTTCACGATGTTAACAGGAATTTAATTTTTTAAAATAGTTACTTTAGGGAATGCATTTAGGTGGGGTCTTAGCCAGGTTCTCTCCACATAAAACATTGTTGTCTCAGAGTACAACCCAGAGCGGCCACGGACTTCAGTCATCACCGAGGTTTTTAGTTCTCGGCATGCACAGTTCTGTGATCGAGGTAGACCAACAGCACCAGAAACCTTTTCAACAAGGTTATGATGAACTAAGGCAGAACTGAGCCTGCAGACCCAATTTGCTTGGCCTTCGTGCTACACACATTTTCCAAAGTAATGAATTCGTGTCTTTTTTGAGGTTTCATCTTTTAAAAATCTGGAAGGCCACCTATTAAGCTACCCAGAAATCTGGCATCACTAGGCCCTCTTTCTACATGGCAGCCACTGGCCAGACTGAGTAGCGGCCTTTCCCTTTAAGGGGGCGTGTCCTCTCCTTTGGCCACTGTCCCCCAGCCAGGTTCCCTGCCGGCTGGCCCTGGAAGAATTTGAGTTAGCAACCCCTGCATTAAATTCATTCTTTAAAAATGTGCCTGTTGCCCTAACCGGTTTGGCTCGGTGGATAGAGCGTCGGCCTGCGGACTGAAGGGTCCCAGGTTCGATTCCGGTCAAGGGCATGTACCTTGGTTGCTTGCACATCCCCAGTGGGGGGCGTGCAGGAGGCAGCTGATCGATGTTTCTTTCTCATCGATGTTTCTAACTCTCTATCCCTCTCCCTTCCTCTCTGTAAAAAATCAATAAAATATATTTAAAAAAAAATGTGCCTGCTCCTTGGCACCCAGGGCAGTGATGTAATTTACCAGCGTACACATCGAAAGCCTCATCCCGAGTACTCTGACCAGCTTAAAGAATAGTAAATGTGTGTTTTGGTTTTGCCATGTTTGTGAAAATGGCTGTTGTAGGAAACAGCCTGGTGAGCAGCCTCAGCCACGCGGTGATGCGCAGGCCAGCGCCCGCCCGGCAGTGCAACCAAACAGATTGCCTAATTAAAGAGCTTGATTTTTAAAAGTGCACCTCTTCCAGCTGCCTGTTCTCAAGTGGGGTTTTTACGCAAATTTTCCCTCTTCCACTTGGGTCCGAGGATGACCACGGCGACAAGACACGACGTGCTCCGCCTCTACCGCCGAATCTTCAGGCTGGCGAGGAGGTGGCAGGCGGCGTCCGGGCAGGCGGAGGACACCGCGAGAGAAAAGCAGTACATCCTACAGGAAGCCAGGACGCTGTTCCAGAAAAACAAAAACGTGAGTAGCCTCAGTTGGAGAGCGGAGATCGCTAGAAGGAGAGCAGCTTCCTGTGTGTATTTATTTTCTGTCCTAAAGTCGAGAGGACTGAGCAGTCACAGTGGCAGAGCGTGGCGGGCAGCCAGAGGCACAGCCGCCGGAGGCTGTGCGCCGTCTCGCCCTGCACTGGCCCCAGGTCCCGCAGCTGAGAGGCCCAGGTCCTCAGCAGCCGGCAGGTGAGCTGAGCCAGGCGGGGAGGGTTCCGGCTGGAGCAGCCCCTCACCCCTGCGCCTGTTGCGGGCCACTCCCACAGGAGGGTACACAGGTTTTTATTTTTGTTTGTGTTTGTTTTTTGGTTCATAATCTATTCAGAGCCTCCAAGTATAAACCCATTCTGAGGGAAGAGAATAGAATTAAGCACAGGATGCCCTTCATGACTTCGCTTTGCACTCAAGCCTCTCTGGGACCACCGAAGTGGGTTCAGTAGTGCCCCAGGAACCCGTGTAATGGCAGGGCACCCCGACAGACACCAGGGCCAACAGCCACCTCTGGGGCTCCGTTTCAATCATCCCAGGGAACCCTCAGGCATCTTGTGGGGGCTCCTCAGGAAGACTGCCTGGCACAGCGCACGGACAAGGCTGCCGGCTCCTGACGTTGCCGTCTCCGTGTGGATCTCGGGTCCCATGCTGTTGCAGCTCCTTCGTGAAACGCCCTTCCTTTATCCACTCTGGCCCGTGCCTCGGTCTCCGTTCTGGCCTGTATGCATCCCGCCTGCTGCCAGCTTAGGTCCTCTGCAGGCCAGCCGTGTGTGCGGACGCCCAGCCTGGCAGCTGCCTTGCGTTCCAGCTCCCGTATGTGAACCCCACCCTGGCCTTTCACCACCCCCTGCAGGACACCCCAAGTCCGGTGGCCATGTGACCCTCAGCTCCTCCACACTCTGCTCCTGGTGCGCACCATGCGTGCCACACCAGCGTACACGTAGCCCCGCGGTCCTTAAACTGCCCTGGGAGGAATGGAAATCCAATACTGCAAGTGCTGTTTCTGTTTATTTTTATTGCATCATTTCAAAATGTCTGTTTTGTGTCTATTTATAATGACATTATTGGTATATTTAATGAACTTAATACGGTGCCTTACACGCCAGAGCATCGCTCACGGGCCTGCCGTGTGAGTGTCAGATTGACAAGCGTCACACACACTTTGACTCGGTTCACCTTCAGGAAGCCTTCCTCGGTTTCTCGGCTCACCGACCCCGGATGAGCCCTGTCTGAATTCCTAGGCGGCTGTTGATTTTGTGCCACCGTGCCTTCCGGTAGCTTCACGGTCAGGGTGTCCTCTCCGGCGTAAAGGCAGGGACCGTGGCCTCGCAGCGCCCACCCTGGTGCTGGGCACGCCACAGTAGCACGCGCTCTGAGGACGGGCCTGAGGCTGCTGAGACCCTGGGTTTTCAGTCACGGCAACCATCAGCCTGCGCCTGCCTCTGCTTGGATGGGCCCGTGAGCTGGGAGCCGGAGGACGGAACCCAGTGAGATTTGTTGAGTTGGGGGAGGTCCGTGGGCTTTTCAGTTACCACATGTGCTTGTTTGACTGTGTATGGAAAGAAAAGAGTATCAGGTACTTCACAGTTACTGTGCTTAGGAGAGTCCATTTAAAGAAAAGTTTACTTTTTTATTTTTTAAAAACTTTTATTTATTTCAGAGAGGAAGGAGAGGGGGAGCAAGAGAGAGAGAAAACATCAATGATGAGAGAG
This sequence comes from Ia io, assembly GCA_025583905.1. NCBI lineage: Eukaryota > Metazoa > Chordata > Mammalia > Chiroptera > Vespertilionidae > Ia > Ia io. Next base: position 115,080,768 of record JAJQQW010000010.1, on the reverse strand, counting down.
AATCATGGATCGGCTGCCTTCTGCACGCCCCACACTGAGGATCGAGCCCACAACCTGGGCATGTGCCCTTGACTGGAATCGAACCTGGGACCTTTCAGTCTGTAGGCTGACACTCTATCCACTGAGCCAAACCAGCTAGGGCATAAAGAAAAAGTTTAATGTTAGTGTAGGTGGTGTGGAGATACAGCAAAATCATGCAGGCAGCCTCTGAAAAATAGCTGTCCAATAGGAATGAATTAAAACTATACCTATTTTTTTTTTTTGTCAGATTGGCAAAAAATATATTTTTTTGGTGTGCTGCAGAATTTTAGTAATTTCTGTGCCATGAGATGAAAAAGGTTGAAAATCACTATTTGAATCTTGAGGGAATATCTGAGAATTAACCCTTTGCACTCGCTTACTGTTTTCTCGATTCCTTTATTCTACTCGGGATTTAATTTTTTAAATACCCCAGATTTTACAAAGCGCGGCAGTAGAATAAAAAACTGGAGTTTCTTTTCATACAAACTTATTTATTTGGATTTTTTTTATTTCACATTATTGATACATTCAAAGAGTAATTTTAATCTCTATAATTTTTCATGATGTGATATTTTTTGAAACATTCACCCACATGAAGACCTGGTTTACATTCACATGTTTCGCAAATATAAATCGTCCTCTTCTTCCTCCTTTGATTTTTCTGTTAGAACAAACAACACAATCTTTGTGTTTTTTGTTGGGGTGAGGTGTGATTATATGGAGCTTTCCATCTAAACGTTGCTCTAAGTTAGTGGATAATAATCTACCCCTGGAAGTTAGTGTACCATCTCTGAATTCTCCAACAAGATCATGTACTAGTTTCCTAATAAATTTCACATGCGTTATCGGTTTTTCATTTTTTCTTTTTTGGCATCAGTTGAGACGGCATTGACATTTTACTTGTCCTTTCATGCTAATGAAAACAAGAAAAGATGCTGGAAGAATAGACAAAAATCCCCCTTCCCCCCCGCGGTGAAACTACGTGTCGAGTGTGGCTCGACATATGAGCTGCTACCGATGCTAACCGTGTCGAGTCACACTCGACATCTGAGTGCAAAAGGTTAAAAATGCATGAACATATACCCTTTGACCCATAATTCTTCCTCTAGGAAATTATCTTTTAGATATATTTGCATATGAGCCAAAAAAATCTAGAGGGATCCATAACATATTTGTTTATAATGGCAAAGATGGGAGATAACCTAAATGTCCATCAGTAGAAGATTGGTTAAATTATATTGGAATTTGGTACACCTGTTCAAAAGAATGAAACAGCCCTAGCTGGTTTGGCTCAGTGGATGGAGCGTCGGCCTGTGGACTAATGGTCCCAGGTTCGATTCCAGTCAAGGGCACATGCTGGGGTTGCGGGCTCGATCCCCAATAAAGGATATGCAGAGGCAGCCGATCAGATTCTCATCATTGATGTTTCTATCTCTCTCTCCCTCTCCCTTCCTCTCTGAAATCAATAAAAAAAAAATTTTTTTTTTTAAAAAAAAGAATGAGGCAGTTTTATATGCATAAATATAGAAGGAGCTTCAATTTATTAGTGGAAAAAACAAGGTTCAGAACAGAGTGAGCCATCATTTGTGTAAGAAAAACTTGAGTGGATAAAAAAAAGCTCTAGAACATTTACACAGTGGAATAGTATGCAGCTGTAAAAAAAGAGGCTCTCTTACCCTTTGTAATAGCATGAATGGACTTGGAGAGCATTATGCTAAGTGAAATAAGCCAGTCAGAGAAAGACAAGTACCATATGAACTCACTCATTTATAGGATCTAATGGACAAAATAAACTGATGAACAAAATGGAACCAGAAACATGAATACTTGGAACAGACTGGCTGGTGCCCGAGGGGAGGATGGTGGGGGATGACTAGATTAGAAGGTGAAGGGATTAGCTAAAGAACATATGTGCAGCCCAGCTGGTGTGGCTCAGGTTGAGTATTGATCTTTGAACCAGGTGGTCATGGTTCGATTCCCTGGCCAGATTGCGAGCTGCATCCCCAGTAGGGAGCCTGGATCAATGATTCTCATCATTGATGTTTCTGTCCCTCTCTCCCTCTCCCTTCCTCTCTCAAAAAAAAACCACACAAAAACATATGCATACCCCATGGGCACAGACAATAATTTGGTAAAGGCCAAAAGAGGGTTCAGGTGGGCAAAGGGGGAGTGGTGAAGGGGGACGCCTACAATAATGTCCAATTTTTAAAAATTTAATAAAAGCAAAGAAAAAACCTACATGTATACATGTATGCTGATATATGCAGAAAATACACTGGGAAGACAAACAAAAATCTGCTAGTAATTGTTATCCTTGAGAGGGGAACTGGGGGACAGGGGTAAGAGGGAGACTTCATTTTATAAGTTTAGTCCACAGCAAATTTTATATTAAACTTAGAGGCCCAGTGCACGAATTTCTGCACAGGTGGAGTCCCTGGCCTGGCCGGCAATTGGGGCTAATTGGGGCCCATCTCTCCCAGTTCCAATCAGGCTGATTGGAGCCAGGAGGCTGGCCACCCCGAGGGGCTGCTGGGGGCTGGCTGGCCGGCCACGGGGAGGGACCTCAGGAAGTTGGCCAGCCGCGGGAAGTTGGCTGTGGGAGCGCACTGACCACCAGGGGGCAGCTCCTGTAGTGAGCTTCTTCTCCCTGGTGGTCAGTGTGCATCATAGCTACCTGCTGGTTGTCTGGTCATAAGGGTTGCTTAGGCTTTTATGTATGTTATATATAGATTGCTTTTGAATTTTTGAATTATCAATATTTAATTTACTGAATGGTAAAAGAGTTTCAGAAAACGTGTACCTGTATTCTGTGTGGCATTTAGAAAAATGCCCGTTTCGTCTTTCACCAGCTCACAGACACAGAACAGATTAAGCAGTGTATAGATGAATGCACAGCTAGGATCGAAATCGGACTGCACTACCAGATCCCATATCCAAGGCCAGTAAGTGTGACCCGGTTAACACGTGGTGGTGGGTACTCATCCTTTGCCGAGTGTTTGTCTAGAAGGCTAGAGCTACTATAGGTGGCATGTTGGAAACAGCTGTCCTTGCATGCCATCAGCCAATCACGACCAACCAAGATGCCAAAGAAGCCTATCTCCTACGTGTACAGCTTTCCCATGTATGGAAGGGAAAGCCAGCTCACAGTTACATAGCGTTCTCTTTTGCTTTTCACATTTTTATGGAAAGATTTTCTTCTTATGTTAGACAGGGTTGTTGTTAATAAAAGAATAAAGTTCAAACGTTAAAGGCATGCATAATATAGAAAGTGAAATTTGTCAAAAATTTGCACCCTGTGGAAGTGACCCCTGTAACTAGTGGGTTGACCATATGAAACTACCAATTTTCTACCCTTGACCTACAAAAACTGCTGGTAATTGTTTCTTGAAAGGAGAACTGGGGGACGGGAAAGAGGGAGACTATAAGTTTAATCCACAGCAAATTTTATATTAAACTAGAGGCCTAGTGCATGAAATTTGTGCACTGGGCACAGGGGGGTAGGGGGTGGGGTGTCCCTCAGCCCGGCCTGCACCCTCTCACAATCCAGGACCCCTTGTGGGATGTCCAACAACCAGTTTAGGCCCCCGAGGAGTCCCGGATTGTGAGAGGGATGTCCAACTGCCGGTTTAGGTCTGATCTCTGCAGGCCTGTGGAAGTGCACTGACCACCAGGGGGCAGTTCCTGCCTTGAACGTCTGCCCCCTGGTGGTCAGTGTGCATCATAGCAACTGGTCGACCGGTCGTTATGTCATAACGGTTACTTAGGCTTTAATATATATACTAGAGGCCCAGTGCACAAAATTCGTGCACAAGGGGGCGGTCCTTCAGCCCGGCCTGCACCCTTTCCAATCCAGGACCCCTCGGGAGATAATCGGCAGTCGGACATCCCTCTTGGAATCTGGGACTGCTGCCTCCTAACCTCTCACCTGCCTGCCTGATCGCCCCAACCACTCTGCCTGCCTGCATGGTGCCCCTAACTGCTCCCCTGCCTGCCTGATTGCCCCTAACCACCTCTACCTACCTGCCTGATCACCCCTAACTCCTTCCCTGCTTGCATGATTGCCCCTAACTGCCTCTGCCTCGGCCCCCACCACCGTGGCTTTGTCGGAAGGACATCTGGATGGATGTCCGGAAGATGTCTGGTCTAATTAGCATATTACCCTTTTATTAGTATAGATAGATAGTTTTTAAATTTTTGAATTACCAATATTTAATTTATATTATATTGGCTCAACCTAATAGTTTGGTAATATATCCTTGTAGCCTTTTCCACACTCATGTACATACATTTTCTTAAACTACACGAGTCCTGGGTGTACTGTTTATTGCCTGCTTACTTTACTTCCTGGCTTCTGGGCATGACTGCCTTTCTCTTTTTGCATGGTTGCCTTGTATCCTTTTGTGAGAATGAACCCTTCCGGTAGACGTTTAGGCTGGTCCCAGTTTGCCACCATGCACACATCTTGGTGTACATGCTTTCCCTCACCTTTGCATTTTCATTTTACTGTGTGGTTTGTGGCTTTTCCCTCCGTGCAGGCAACATGGTCAACAAGAGCTCAGCTCTGGCATCAGACACATCTGGGTTCAGATTTGCTCCCCCACTTCGTGTCTAATCTGAGCAAGTTGTAACTTCTGAGCCTCCATTTTCTCATCGGTAAATGCTGATCTAATTCCCCAAGATGATTGTGAGGATTGATGACTGTAGATGTAGTGCTGAGCAGAGAGCATGGTATTTAGAAAATGCTCAATGAATATAAGCTGCTGCAGTGATTATAATTCTTAATATTATTATTCTTACTCTTCTTACTCAGATTCACCTGCCTCCAATGAGCCTTACCTCACTACGAGGCCGGGGACTTCGAAGCCAGGAGAAACTGAGGAAACTTTCCAAACCAGTATATCTCAAGTCTCACGATGAGGTTTCCTAATCCAGGGAAAGTTTATTTCTCAGACGATGAGCCAGCTAGGTCTTCAATGTAAACCAGACCGCAAAACTTTTCTCCTTGATTGGGGCAAAAATTCAATCTTCTTCTTTAAAGCCTCCCAAATATTGGTACTGACCTCATGATGTGTGCTCACAGTGTGTCAGGGCCTTGCTGTCTGAGGGGATGACACTAATCCTGGCGGTTGCAGACCTCATGGCCTCCCCGAGGGAGGAAGACTGGAGAATGGCAAAGCTGCTCGAGGGAAGTCCTTGCCTGGCGTGTCAGCTGACACTGAGAAGCCGCCCAGTGTCTGGGTTTCTCATGGCTGCTCGCAAACAATCTACCTCCCTCGGAATATTGTAGGCTTTCTTTTTAAGTTATAGATTTGCTTACAGGTGGGCTTTCCTCCCCGGCCGGTGTGGCTGGATTGGGTGTTGCCCTGTACACCCAAAGGTTGCCAATACCAGGCAGGGCCATGTCTGGGTTGCGGGCTCGATCCCCAGTTTTTGCTCTCGCGTTGATGTTTCATTCTCTCCCACTCCCTCTCTCTAAAAATAAAAAATCTTTTTTTAAAAAGTGGGCTTTTAGTGTGTTTTGTCATCTTTAGACCCTCCCACTTTGCAGACAAACACCCCTTAAAAAGTGCACCATTGGGTTCCTCACAGTTTTCCCTGGAAATGTTGAGACCCATGCCTGGCTCCTCCACGCGCATGCCGAGAAGCACTGCCTCTGTTAAAGCATAGGTTACTTCATCTCCAAGCGTGGACTTAGGATGCACTTGGGACTGGAAGGCTCGCTTGAAACTCCTGCTGCATCATTGCAAGTATTTTGCCTTAACATAATTAGAATGTACAAGGGCAAAGCTGGCTTTCAAGTTATGTCTAAATAGAAATGGAACAAGGAGAGAGTAAAACGAAGGATTTACACTTCCGTGTGTGCGAGGGCCCACAGAAGCAGCAGTTGATTACTTCCTGTCCACACCTGGATTTGGGATTCCCTTGTCACACGGATCCTCTCATTCACAACGGGCATTCTTTCCCAGGCTCCTGGGAGCAGGGCTGTTGTTTTCTATGCTCTGGGTAAGTACTGCAGGGTTTGGCAGTGAAAATGTCTAGAACTAGAACTATAGAATACAGCCTTACCCTGTTTAATACTGCCTGGCGAGTAGCGTGTGCAGATTTAACAATTGCAGCTCCAGGCCTTTGTGGAAGAGAAACGTAACGGTGCTGGCAGGTGTGTGGGCCATTCAGTGAGTACACACCCAGCCTTGCTTGAACTGGGAGGCATGAATCTGCTGTCCCACCTGTCACTCCCCTTCCTTGTCTCACTGTGGAAGCATCTCCCTGCCTGGAAGTGCTTCTGATGTTTAAGTGCCTCTCATTCAACACGGCCTGTGCGCTCAACCAGCCCATGAAATGGTGACCTGTTCTTGGAGGACCAAGTGACCATGGCTTCCTGGCTCCATCGCAGTCTTGGTAACTCAAGGTGATGGTGCAGTTTTTGTCTTGCTCTGTTGAGTGTAGAGACCACCTTTCCCCCCCAGCCTCCTCCAAGATGGAAGTCCACCTAATTGCTAACTAGCCTCGGAGTTTCTTCTGTATGCCAAGAATCTTACCTAAAAGTGAATTTTATATGCCTACTCTGCTTTGCAAAGATGCATATTTTTTTTTCATTTTCTCTCCAAGACAAGATCTCCATGTTTTGGTCTTTTAAAGGCAGAACCTATCTTCCTATATCCCTTCTCAATGAAATTTCCTTCCAACACTCACATGAAAACCACCCAACACTAGATTTTTAAAGAGCAAAGAGTAGCTGGTAACAAGGTTTGTCTGCTGTCACCTGCTGAGCCATTGGGAGGCAGGCTGACACATCCGGCCGGGCTAACCCCTGGCCACCTCTGCCCCAGGTGCTGGGCTCCAAGGCACCAGCTTCTGAAGAATAGGCTGCTCTTTCATGGAGAGACGTTCATGGCTCATGGCAATCTTTCTTTTCAAAATGGGGGAAATGTTTTAAGTTATAAAAATGTAATCCATTATACAGAAACATTCTGCCCCTTGACCCCTGAGGAATGAAATGGCCAGTCCCTGCCTGCTAGGGTCTTTCTTCATTAAGGGTTCAGGAATCTGGAGAAGGGGCTGTGTGTAAATGAATTGAGAGACTAGACAAGAAATATAAATTTGTAAGGCATTTAGGGGAAGCCAGGGAGGCTTAGCTCTAGTGACTAAGCTCTGAATCTCCGGACCCACGGCCCTTGATTCACATTTGCCCTTCAGCAAAGCAGATATACATATCAAAGGTAAGGTTTGGTAAACAGGTTAGGGCAGTGGCCGGCAAACTCATTAGTCAACAGAGCCAAATAACAGTACAACGACTGAAATTTCTTTTGAGAGCCAAATTTTTTAAACTTAAACTATATAGGTAGGTACATTGTTATTAACTTAATTAGGGGTACTCCTAAACTGGCCTTTGCTAAAAACTCAAGGGGCCAAAGAACCGCATGTGGCTTGCGAGCCGCAGCTTGCCGACCACTGGGTTAGGGGAAGTGCCTTTGGCTGTTCTATCAGCAGGTAATAACGTGCAGATTTTCAGCCCTGCTGAAAATGTCCATTCAACCTTTTGAGGACTTCTCGCATTTATTATGATCTGCTGGATTTAGCCCCCAGCACATCACCCTTTTTTATTTAATAAATTTTAACAAGAATGTATGCCATTTGCAGAGCTTGGGTCCTTTTAAGATTTTTAGATTCAATAACAAGGATTGATTTCTATCATGTCCTTTTAAATTGCTGCCAGGAATCAAAGGAATCAGTCTGCAGTAAACTCCTTTCTGGGCCAACAGTTCTTTGAGTCCCCTTCCCAACCACTGTCCAACAGTTTTTATGGGTTCCCTTCCCAATCATTGTCCCCTGTGACATGACAGCAATGATACTCCAGTTCTGGATGGTGGATAAACGGTGAGCAATGGCAATGCAGGTCCAACCTTCCTTGGCTTGTCCTGGGCAACCTGCAGTGACACACAGCTGCTGACTGCTAGCATGGCAAGTCTTCACCATCCCCCATCTCTAGACTGTTTTTCCTTTGTCTCGTCAGCATGTTGCTTGGAGCCACTGCCATCTGTGGCTGGAGTAGTCTGGTCAGTTCCTCTTTCGGATCCATTGTTGCAGGAATCCACACGGGCTTGGAGGAGCTCTCTGGAAATACATAAGCATTTTCTCGACCAAAGGTTAATAAAGTGACCTTTCTATAAACTAGACTCAGGATCTTTTCATTTTGCCCAAACCATTTTCCTTTGGCTATTTCTGACACCATGTGTGTCTTGCCATCAGCATTACAAGTGAAAAAACTTTTTAAGTAAAAATTTAAATAATTAGGCTTGATGTAGTTTACTTACCGGAGATTACTATCCCCCCTTTTTTTGTTTTAAATAATATCAAGAGGCTTTTGGAAATCCTGTAATGCATCCTTAATAACTTTTAATTTAATTCTTAGCACAGAAGTATGACTGGTTTGAATTCATTGCATGATAAGCAGCTTTACTATGAGGTGGACCATCAGTAAAAAATTAGTTAATGCTCCAGGAATAGTCTCCTGCCTAGTACAACTAAGTTCCCCTGAATATTCACTTATTTCAATTTGCCAATTTAAATCAGTCTGAGATAAGGCTTATTTTCTAACTTTACTTGTCCTTGGCTGTGGACAGTAAATGACACTAATTGAATTTTTGCTTTGAGTCTTTGAGTATATTTATATAAGCTTCGTTTAGGGAGGCAAAATGCAAATTATTTACTTTTCTTTCTGAGGCCTAATACATTGACTTTTTATTACAGTTTTCTATACATTTGAAGGAAACCTCCCTTTATTTCCTCTGAGTAATTTCTAGGCCACACTTAGGAACTTTCTTTTTTAAAAACCTTTTTTCTTTCTTTTAAACTGAACAACACACTTGGTTGCTTTTCAGATGCTGGCTGATACTGCTGCCTACATATTAAGTGACTTTATTTATGGTGACTTTATTTATGATCAGATTTAATGCTTGAATGATAACTCTCAGTTTACCCTGTAAATATTAGCAGAAGAGATTTTAAAATGTCTCCTTTTTATTAAGATAAAATTTACTTTTAAACAGCATTCTTTTTGGCTAGTGCTCATTTGCATACACAGATTATGGGAGGTCTTAGTAACTATTTTTACTAGAATTAATTGCTTATAAAAATATTTGCTTCTCATATAACTTAATTTATATGAGACCTTGCTTATATTATAAAAAGCAATTTATTAAGTAAACTAGGCATCTCTTATTGAAAAGGTAAAGTAAGCAAACTTATACGTTTGACCTATGAAGTATAGACACCCGTCCCATCCCCTCAGCCTATCTGAGAGCAGGCTGCCTGAGGGCGATTGCTTGCTTTTGTTTTTAAAATTCCGCCGCTTCAGAAATATTCAGCAATCGTGTCCTGCCCTCCCTTAGAGGTTAAAACCTTAAAATACATGTATATAAATAAAACATAGTTGTTGACTTTTATTTGATACAGCTTTCTATGTGATTTCAAGTATATTAGATTGGCCTATTTCAAAAATATTTCTTTTAAGAAGAGTGAATAAATTCTTGAACTACTCCAGGGCCCTTGGAGTGTCCTAAAATCATCTCTTGGTTAAACTCTTGAAATTTAACTTGGAAAGACCATCAAATTTTATAATTATTCTAAAAGATATCAATTAAATTTAAAATGGTTTTTATATTAAAAATTTGGTTCAGACTATAGAATTAATTATCTTTTTAAATTAGACCATGTAAAATATTATATCTTAGAATTATTTTCTCAAAAATAAATTTCTATACTTTATGCATTTTGTTATTACAACTATATAATTACTCCCAACTTAATTTGAACTTTAAACTCTTAGAAGCCTTAAACTTTAGCTGGTAAGTTATTTCTGAGATCAGTAATTTCTCATATTAGCATTTCTCAGACTAGTAATAACTTTATATTTTTAAGAATATATTCCAAAAATACAATACATATTTAATTAATAAATTTAATTCTATCATTTAGATTTTTCATGCGAGGCAAACTCAGATTAATATTTCAGTATTTTGTTATCCTAAAATACTTAGACATTCAATAAATTTTTATTATTTAATTTAGCAAACTCCAAAGCTCCAAGTTGCCATAGACTTTGGAAAACCAAATTTCTGGCTGGTGAAAGGAGGGGGAAGCTGGGAAGCAAGCTTGTAGCCATTTAAATGTAAAGTCGTCACATTCTTCCTGAGAGAAATGTGACCAAACCCCTCCTCCATCAAGGAGTGAAGCTAGTTTCCCCTGGGCTACTGGACCTTCATTATTAATACACTAGAGACCCAGTGCATAAAATTTGTGCATGGGGGGTCCCCTCAGCCCAGCCTGCACCCTCTCCCATCTGGGACATCCCTTTCACAATCCTGGACCGCTGGCTCCTAATTGCTCACCTGCCTGCCTGCCTGGTTGTCCCCAAGTGCCCCATCCCTGTGGGCCTGGTCTCTCCTTACTGCCTTCCCCCGCACCCCCCTGCTGGCTGGTCACCACTTACTGCCCCCCCTGCCAGCCTGGTCACTTCTTACTGCCCTCCCACTGACCTGGTCATCCCTCACGGCCTCCCTGCCAGCCTGGTTGTAGGCAGCCATCTTGTGAGAGAATGACAGTCAATTTGCATATATCTCTTTATTATATAGGACTAGAGGCCTGATGCACGAAATTCATGCAAGGGGCTTGGCCCTCGCAACCCTGGCTTTGTCTGGGAGGTTGGTCGTCCAGAGGGACATCCTGTCTAATTAGCATATTACACTTTTATTATTATAGATTATTGCTGAAAAGCTTTACCACAAATCCTTCATATTACTTACATTTATTTATCCATGTTTCAATAATTTTGAGATTCTAAAGCCAATTATTATTATCCAAGGCATTTTCTTTGGCAAATTCTGTAACAGAGATAGCTTACTGACTTCTAGTGGCCTTAATGTTAACTTTGGAATGTGGTCCATTATTATTCAAAAAATGCCCATGTATTATGGAAATACCAATCTTGTTGCTTAGAACCAGCCTGTATTTTTCCCTTTGGGTCATTTTCGCCATCTTCTTTCTTTTGAGAAAAAGTTTTTGGGTTTTTTCTATAGCATCTGCAAAGAGATTGAGCTCAGCCCAAAATCTTATCCAAAATTGGATGGAGCACTCTTTTGTTTTAAGCTAGCTTTCTCTCTTTATGAGTACAGAAATCCCAGATGCATTCATAAATTCTGCTAAATTTTTAAATGATGGACTGGGAAAAAACATGGCGAAGATGAAACTTTTTCTTAGCACTCTCAGGAGTGGGCATCCATTTTACAGGATTATCACGTCTCACCACCCCCACATCCTGCTTGCTTTGGGGGAAAATTCAGTAAATGTCCTGGCTACCATGGCCTCCCTTCTCATTAAATTAAACCAAAGGCATGCTTTATAGACTAATAATAAACATATTAAACCAAACAAAAATGGCAGAAAAAACTACATTCAACAGATAACATATAGACAAGACTTAATAAATCACAGTTCTTTTCCCGAATCTTTTCCTATTCTGCTCTCCATAGCATTGACTGGCCTTTAAAGTTATTTTAGCTAAAATCTGCCTGTCCCAAGGCGTCCTACGGTAAGTTTTAAAAAAAGCATCAGAGAGTTCCCTGGCGAGAGGATTAACAGCCCCACCCTCTCTAGCTGCCAAGTCTTTCCATACTAGAAGCAGAACAAGACCCCACATAGTTAAAGATGACAACGGCACTCTTTTTCCTTGAGCCTGATTTAAAAAAGTACCTTTTGACATTTTAATTTCTTTATAATTTTGCCTTTTGATCAAATTCTTCCCCTTTATGGCCTGGTTTGAAACAAATGATGCCCTTGCCCTCTTTGGATCGTGACTTCCAAAGCTGGTGCAAGCTTTATACGCAGTGAATCTCCCCACCAAATTTACAGTGACCCCCACCAAATTTATGGTGATCCCCACCTTTACCGGTGACCCCCACCTTTACCGGTGATTAACTTCTTTTCTTCACTCTGGTGAATCTTCTTCTCCAGATGTCCCTGTTTGGGAGCCATAAATGCTAGGGTCTTTCTGCATTAAGGGTTCAGGAATCTGGAGAAGGGGCTGCATGTAAGTGAATTGAGAGACTAGACAAGAAATATAAATTTGGGAGGCATTTTGGGGGAGCCAGAGGAGGCTTAGCTCTAGTGACTAAGCTCTCTGAATCTCTGGACCCACACCCATGGCTTTTTATTCACACATTTTGCCTTTAGCAAAGCAGATATACATATCAAAGGTAAGGTTTGGTAAACAGGTTAGGGGAATTGCCTTTGGCTGTTCCAGCAGCAGGTAATAACATGCAGATTTTCAGCCCTGCTGAAAATGTCCAACCTTTTGAGGACTTCTCCCATTTATTATGACCTGCTGGACTTAGCCTCCAGCACCTGCCTCCACAGCTTTTGTTGCTAAAGAGGGAGTTAGACAACTGTAATTAAAATGCAGTTGTTTCTTAGCAACCCCCTCAGTGCCTTGCACTTGCAATGTGACTTACCTGCAGTGCAAGGTTCATGGATTCCATCTCATAGGACTAACAATCTCACTTGGAACAGTAAGGCAGCTCCAGCTCTCTAGCCATTCTGACTTTCTTTTTCACCCTACCTTGAGCAGGAGACTGGCCCCTCCTGTCTCCATTGCTCCTGGCAAGATCGGCACTCCCCACAGGCACTTCTCCTCTCCGGGGTCACTTAGCTGGTTTGCGGTCTCCTAATCCAGAGGCCTGAAATCAGAACTTGGTCAGCCCCATGTTCCCATGAAGAAACAAGGTTTTGAAATGAGTTTGTTTCTCAGAAGCTTCCTGCGATCAGAAGAAATCAAAGATCCGAGGCAGGCCTTCCTCCTGGTGAAGCGAGCAGCGGGCAGACATTGACTCTTGCTTGCACAGCCCAGGTCTTGCTCAGATCAATGGATGGCCTGAAAGAAGCCAGTGTGCTTCATGGGAGAGTTAGTTGAGAAGTGATACTTTGAGGACTTGATTTTTATCTCCCTCAGGATTCTCTTCTACTTGGCCCTCAGAAACAGTGGCCATTTCTTGGACATGGTTGAAGCCAATCTAAGATTCCACATCGCAACATTGCGAAGTCCTCAGCACGGGGGCAGCATGCGCTGTGAAAAATGCACTGGGTTTACAGCCAGGCCGCCTCGGCTCCAAACCTGGCTCTGCAAAGCAGCAAAGGCTGGGAGACCTCAGGCCAGTTACTCAGCCTCCCAACCTGGATCAAGCAAGATATCTGAAGGCCTTGCCGTGACTCATGGCACAGCAGGCATGCACGAATATTGTTTCTCTCACCTCTCCTTTCTTCCTGAAATTCCAGCCCATCTGTGTAGGCCAGCACTCCCCAGGGCCGCCACAGACCAGCTGCAGAACGCTGGGCTACTTTCTAAGCCTTCGTTTCTGCATCTCTCAAGTGGAGACAGGACCATACCCACCACCTGAGGTGGCTGTGAGAAGTGCCTTTTAACCTTTCATGAGCCTTAAAAAGTACGTCACAGCCTCTTTCAACTCCCGAGAGGCCCTGATTCAGCCCTGTAAACAGACTAGGAAAGACGCGATTAAAATGCAGTGTCAGGTACAGCAAAAGAACAGGGGACAGTACCCGGGCTGCTCAGCCACAGGGCTAAAGGCCCAGGGGGAAGCGGCCTGTCTCAGCAGCTGTCCGGTTTGGGGGCTCTTACTAACCTCCCTGTCGCATGGTTTCTTAGCCGCAGAATGAGGATGATAGTCAAAACCTGCTTGATAGGGCGGCTCTAAGCTGGCTCAGAGCAAGCGTGATGTCAGTGAACTTCCCCTGATCGCCTTCATCACGCCACACCCTCTCACGAAAGGAACACCAGACGGCAGTGGAGAACGAACGCCCTTTATTTCAGTGTCGAGACAGATGCCTCAGTTATCCAGCTGGCACAGGGAGGCCACCCCGCGGTTTATCCAGTGCTTCTGGGGCCTGTCCGAGGGGAGTTCGATGGAGAGGACGTAGTTGGTCGAGTGGCCCGTGGTGGACAGGACGCCCCTCCGGGCACTTGTTTTGTAGACCGGACACTCGTATATGCCCTGGTGCAGAAACGCTGCGCTCTTCCCAGGCTTTAGCCAGATGATGGGCAGGGGGTCGTAGAGGATTTTAGGGAGAGACTCCTCGATCTGCATTGTGTTCCTGTCCCAGCGAGCACCTTCTAAGAAGAGCCCTTTGATGTAGGCCCCGTCCTCCGGGCTGCTCTCCATGACGGCCTCTTGTGAGGTTACCTGGAAGAGAGGGCTGTGAGCTCCGGGACCTGCCACTGGGAAAAGCGCAGCCTGGCTGCGGTGCCTGCCTGTCCCAGCATGCACCCCCCAGAACGCTGGCTTCTGTGATGAAAGGGCTGTCTGCTGTCCACGGCCATGCACCCTTCTGTGTGGCAGGCGCAGGGCAGGCACCAAACTAGGAGTCAGAGGCCACCTTCAGTGGAACTAGCTGTGGCCCTTTCTGAACCGGGACCTATGAAGTGAGGGTAGGTCAGAACAGTTATCTGGGGAAGAAGGAGAGCTGTGGCTTGTAGTTTGGTTCCATTTCTGTGGTCTACAGACTCCCACGTGGCCAAGTTCAGGCCACCACCTGCTTAACAATCAGTCCCAACTGGCTCTGGGGAGTTGGTATGAGCCAGCTCTAGTTCACCACAATTTATTTATTTTTATTGATTGATTTTAGAGAGAGATAGGAAGGGAGAGAGAGAGAAACATCCATTTTTGTTGTTCCACTTATTTGTGTAACTCATTGATTCCTGCATGTCCCCTGACAGGATTGAACCTGCAACCTTGATGTGTTGGAACAATGCCCTAACCAACTGAGCTACGCGGCCAGGGTATCCACCACAATGAGGCTCCGAGGTAGTAAACTCTAATTCCTTCCAGTAAACGCAGAAAATGGCTCAGGTAGGAGCAGCGAGTGGCGAGGGTTAGGGTGAACCACAGAGCATAAGCTCCATTCTAAAACCACCCCAATTCTAATCGTTTTGTTATTGTCAATGGAATGTTTATCCCATTTTTACTTCTAAGTACTTATTGCTAGAATAGGAAAGGATATTGATTTTTGTATATTTAACCAGTCACCTTACAAATTCTCCTATTCTTATATATATGATTTTAGGGTCTCTTAGGATTTCTAGGTATACAGTCATTTCAGCATAAAAAAAATGTGATTTTAGCCCTGGCCGGTTCAGTCGGCCTGCAGACTGAAGGGTCCCAGGTTCGATTCCAGTCAGGGGCATGTACCTTGGTTGTGGGCACATCCCCAGTAGGGATTGTGCAGGAGGCAGCTGATCGATGTTTCTAACTCTCTATCTCTCTCCCTTTGCTCTGTAAAAAATCAATAAAAAATAAAAATTAAAAAAAAGAAAAACACATTATTTAAAAAAATGTGATTTTATATTTTTTCTAATGTTTATCCCAGTTATTATTTTTTTTTTAGTGCATTAATTTTGGATTAACATTGTCTTCAGAGTTAAGTTTATTCACAAACGAAATTGAGCCTAGGGCAACCAGTTTGTGAAGTCTGGACTAGATCATCTCAATCAATCTTTCCACAGAGTTTAAAACTCTACAACCTGCTAGCCCTCTGCTCCTTTCTCTCCAGAGAGTATGACAGGGTGGTACTCCACCACTGACAATTCCTTTAACTTTACCCCAAGCCAGGGACTCCCCAAGTCCATGAACATCTCTCCAAATGAGGAACCTCCTCGTTAACTGTCATTTTTCTTGGTCTAAAGGTGGCAGACTTTTCCTTTGAAAAGATAGATCCCTTTTATATATACACAGATACATGGCCTTGGGAATCCCCTGGTTCTGGCAGGAATAACTTGTGGAACCACTTTAGTTCCCGCTAAGTATTTCATTTGTACGTCTCAGAAGCACTTGTGCCCGCACATGGAGCGTGCAGACCAGTAAGGAAACAGGCAGCACTGCCCCTGGCCGACCCCACGCGCCCGGCCGAAGCTCCTACCTCAAACTCAAACCCAATGTGGTCGATGGGGATGGTGTACTTCCGGGCATAGTTCTGGGAGACACCCGTCAGAAACGACTGCGTGAAGTAGAACCCGGAGATCCAAAAGACCACAGGGGGCCCACCGGTGATCCAGTCCTGGGGCCACAGAAACAAAACTTAGTCCACACCAAGCCCACGGCAGCGTGACAGGCACTGCGAACGGGGCCCGTCCAGAAATAGCTGTTCTCCTTCCCGTGGAACAGGCCTTCCAGGTTAGCTCATGTTTCCCACTCAAACGGAGGCACAAAGAAATACATGTTTCCCACTCAAATGGAGGCACAAAGAAATACACTTCTGCCTGAAGAAACACTCCAGGCAAGCTGGGTCCGGGCTGAGCGGCAGCCAGTCCCTGTAGCCGAGTGGCCAGGCAGCCAGTGGCCAAGTCCCCCGGATTCTGTAGGACAAACATCTTGCTTTTTATGCTTAATAATCCAATGTTTACAGGCTAGCTCAAGAATTTTAAATTGCCAGGAGCCAAACCAAATATATCTTTTAGCCAAATCTGGTCCCCGAGCCAGCAGTTTGTGACATTATGATAGTTCCTGCGCTTGCCTCCACAGGCTGCAGCCTCTCCGAGAACTCTCCTCTCCCCGCTGCCCTCCACTCCGGGGAAATGCTCCCAGAGAGCTGCCTCGCCTCCTCCCACCGCCTCTGTCTGTCCTTTCCGCATGTCCTGGCCACCTGAGTGTACGGCCGGGCGCCCGGGACCCCCTGCCAGGCACCTGGAAGAAGGTCAGGCGGGCCAGCAAGTCGGCCACATAGCCGCCCAGCGGCTTCAGCGACGGGTAGGACTTGGCCATCCACATGGCTGGCACTCTGCCCACGAGCATGCTGCTGAAGACACCCTCCAGCTCCGAGGACATGAGGACCTGCCCTCTGATGGCGCGGACCAGGCTGGAGAGGCTCTTCCGGATCACTTTGGTCAACCTGTGAGGACAGAGGCGTGCTCAGCCCCGCCCAGTTGCCTTCCCCAGGACACAGACTCCTGGCTCCTGTCACTTCCCCTTTAAAACGTCGGACAGGCAGTGTATGTTCACGGCAGAAAACTTCTAGAGCTGAGAAAAATTTAATCACCCAACTGTCTCTCCACTGGAAATGACTTGATACACATATATCTTTCCAGATTTTTCTGTATGTAAACAAATTATTTTTAAAGTAATTGTACCAGATTTTCTGTAATTGTAATCTGTTTTTCTCTCTTAGCATATAGGGATCTTTTTCTCCAATTTACAGTATTTATCCTTTGTAATGACTATAAGGTGCTCCATTTTATTTAACTATTTCCCTATTGCTGAAACTTATTATTTCTACATTATTGTCTCTGCAAACAACATTGCTAGGAATATTCATCGATATCAATCTCTGTGCAAATAAATAAGGTAATGATTTGCTCACTAGAAGTAAAAAGTTTAGGTCAAAGGGTAATGTAATTTTAAGGGTTTTTATCTAAATTGCCATTTTGACCCAAGCTGTTCTTTTTCATAGACTATGAAGCGCACCTAAGAAAAGGCAACTGAAGGGCAGCCTGGGAGATGCCGCCCGCGCCTGTCTCTCCCTGGCCTTGTGACCAGGCCTCGCCATGCCCAAGGGAATGCACCTCCGGCCCAACAACCTGCCCTCAGAGAGCAGTCATCTCTAAGGTTTACAAAATCCCAGCCAAATGGACACGAGGATGGTCGAAGGCTAGAAAGGCTGCGGCTGAGGGACTGAGACGTCGGCAGTAAGGAAATGGAGGGGCCGAGCATTCTGCGCACTTGCTTCGCTGAGGAGCCCAGGGCAGCGCCCACAGACCTGAGCCGTGACACCTGGACCCCTGCTTGCAAAGTCTTCCTTCTGTTCTCGCCAGTGGGAGCCCTGCTCGCTCCGAGGTTTCAGTACCGAGGAGAGGACATTCACCCTGAGCACAACCATGGCTCCTCTGGGTTGTTACCGAGTCCTCCGGGGCTTCTCGTGACCTGGTGACGCAGTGAGGAGGGCTGTTCGGGCACCGTCCTGTGTCTGTGTGACCGTCCGGACGGCCATGGGGAAATAAGGCTGCTGTGCCTCGCTGGCTTGTCTGACCAGCCAGCGGCCAAGGCTGTGAAAGCTGCCGCCCAAGGACGAGCCGGGGCCGGCAGTGGATGGAAGCCAGGCCTGGTGTTCGGAGTGTGAGGACCACAGCCGCTGGTGCCAAGTTCCCTGACTCGCCACAGGGGTGCCACAGCCTGGCTCGCACCCCATACTTCGCTCGGTTCCCCCAAATAGCCAACAGCTTATTGACTCCAGAGCGGAGCCCTAAGCCTGGGGGAGTCAAGAAATTCTTGGATGACATCCTTCTAGCTCCCTCGTCCCTCGGAGTCAGAGCCGCCCCGAAAGCTGAGCGGACCGATGAGGCAAACGGAGGCAGCCACACACGGGTCTGCAGCCCCACAGCCTGGGAGGCCGCAGCGGGAGTCTCCCCGTCTGGCCCGGACGGTCTTTGGGAACCTTGTAATTTTGACTGTAAATCAGTGATGGGCAACCTTTTGAGCTTGGTGTGTCAAACTTCGCCAAAAAACAGCATAACTCGGGTAGTGTGTCACTTTGAGGAAAAAACATTATTTCGCAAATGTTTCATCCTCGGCATGCGGCTGCCTCAGTGGCCGCGTGTCATCAGAAATGGCTACCGTGTCAGTGCTGACACGCGTGTCATAGGTTCGCCATCACTGCTATAAATCAATCAAGATAATCCCGGGGCTCAGTGCTCTCTACAGCACCCGGAGAAGTGAGGAGAGAGCCCATGCCAGCCCGGCACCCCGCCTGCCTCGCGGGAGAGGCCGTGGGTGAGCGTCTCCCCTGCTTGCTCCATTTACCCTGATCTCACAGGTTGGCGAAGTGCATGGGCTCTGGAGTCAGACAGCCTGGGTTCGAATTCACTTCTTCCCCTGAATGACTGTGTGACCTTGTACTAGTGACTTAACCCGTCTGGGTCGCAGTTCCCCACCTATAAAACGGTGGTGAGGGACTACTAACTGCATATTTCCAAAGACTGCAAACGTATGCGTGCTCGGAGCTGTACCTGGCACCAAGGGCGCAAGGAAAGTGGCCGCAATGATTGCTTCTACTTGTGCTTGGTATTGGTTTCAACCTGACACCTGACTTTGCAGATATCAAATGAGTGAGTGAGTGAATGAGAGCGAGAGGGAGCGAATAGGAGGAATGGTTTAATCTTGGGCCAGTACTTGTTGGTGTAGTCCTATCTACAGCCCTCACTGTGGGCGGGATGAACCACTTCCGCTGCAGAGCACCTATCAGTGTCCACCTCCATCACTGCCAATGCAACCCCACCCCCCACGCCACCCCAGGACCCAAATAAGCCCGTCTGGCCCACCTGTTGAATCTGATGAGCTCCTGCCTCAGGACGGTGTTCATGGATTCCTCATAGACCACAGGGTACTGCTTCATGACCACTTCCAGGTCAAAGTCCTTGGGGAGTTTGGAGAGTATGTCCTGGGTCAGCTCCTCAATCACTTCCTAAAGGGCAGAGGAGCTGAATAAGAAACAAGCCCGTGGCCTGGGACTGGCCTGGTGAACCTGAAGCTGTCGGCCTGGGTCTTTGTAAACATCGGTTGGACCTTCCTGGAATGTTCCTACAGGTAAAGGGGTGGGTGGCGGGGGAGACCCCCACACCATTGGGGAAGACGTCACCCTTGGCCCAGAAAGTCACGAGCTGAGCAAAGGGGGCCCTGTTCTCACACCTGGAGGGTGCCGGCGCCGGAGCCTCGGGCAGCCCTGACGCGGCAGAGCCCCGGCTGCGCGTCCCTGGGTGAGGCTCCACAGCTCTCCCTGGTCCTTCAGGACCCACCCCGAGAGGACAGCCTCGCGCAGGGCCGGTGACAGCCTCCTGGGAAGGCGCAGCACGCCTCAGCATGGACAAGGTGTTCAGAGCAGTGGGCCTTGCCCTCCAGGTCTGTAGACGGAGGATGGCGACCTGACCTCGAGAGGGCCCCAAATGAGCCCAGGTGCTTCCAGCACGTGAAGCAATCAGGTTGGGTCCCACATGAGAAAGTCACCTCCTTTGGGTCAGCACCTCCTCTCCTCTCCCTCCAGGGGAGTCGCAGCCGGTCTGGAAAGAAGCCGCATCTGCGAGGCTGCCACTTGCTGTTCAGTGGCCGCCATGGCTTTCCCGAAATGGGGGGGTTTCCATGAATGGTGCGGGCGTGCAGGTTTTGAATAAGTACTTTCAAGGCAAGTAGAGTTGGATTTTAAATGTTATGTGAAGGGAGTACAGGTCTATGTGGGTATAGCAGTGACTCCTACAAGTCCCACAGCCGACGTCGGACACACTGGTACTTTCTGTGTCCGAGGACTCTCAGCAGCAAGACAGGGCACCTGTGCCCCCTGCCAGACTGTGCCCCCTGCCAGGCTGTGCCCCTTACCAGGCTGTGCCCCCTGCCAGGCTGTGCCCCTTGCCAGGCTGTGCCCCCTGCCAGGCTGTGCCCCTTGCCAGGCTGTGCCCCCTGCCAGGCTGTGCCCCTTACCAGGCTGTGCCCCCTGCCAGGCTGTGCCCCCTGCCAGGCTGTGCCCCTTGCCAGGCTGTGCCCCCTGCCAGGCTGTGCCCCTTACCAGGCTGTGCCCCCTGCCAGGCTGCCAGGCCCCCACTTTTCTGCCTCCTTGCTCATCTCTCACAGTCCTGTGCCCCGGATGGAAAGCCGCCTGGGAAATGGAACTCAAGCCGGTTACCTGTGGAGACTTGCCGCTCGCGCCCGCCTGTCTGGGGAGCGTCAGCAGCACCCCCTGAAACAGCTGGTTGGTCTCCTGGTTGTCCTTGGTGATGTCGGCGTTCTCGTGGAGGCCGAACACCTCTGGGTGGGCTGTGATGGGGAGGTTCCTGAGGTACTCGATGTAGGACTGGGAAGAAAAGCTTCAGGTGACACAATGTGGGCTCTGGGGCCCCACAGGTCCCTCGGGGCTTGGACCGGCCCCGACACACTCGCACTGGCTGGGCCCGGAGCCGCACTCGCTCCTCTGCCCGTGGGAGGCGGGGGGCTGTGAAGGACACGCCTGGGTACAGCGGGGCACAGCGAGGGACGCCCTTCCCATCCTCCCTCCAGATGTCTTGTTTCCCTCGCTCCTTTCTCATCCTCCGTCCAGTTTTGGTCCCTCCCCTTTCACCACCTTCTGAACCGTTTTTTCCCCAAGTAGCAATTGCCAGTCTGTTCACTACTAAGGCTTCCCCTTAACGTCCCTCTTCCCCCAGGAATCCCTCCTACCTTGAGAGACCTGGCCTACCACATACTCAGTATTCATTACACAACAACGATGCCTCTCTCCGGGCCTTTAGGAACCTTGGGAATAGCTTAGGGACCAAAGCAGGAGGCTCAAGGCGACCCCAGGGCCCTCACCGGCTGCACAGAAGCCCCGCCCCGGGAGCAGGGCCCCCGACGCCTCACCTGGTAGGAGCCGTGGGGGGGGATGTAGTAAATGTCCCCGGGAGCGACGTAGTAGTAATCCTGCTCGATGTCCTTGCAGTAGAAGGTGGACAGCAGGGATAGCAGGAGACGCCTGTCTTTGTCGTCGGTCACTCTGCCTCCATAGTTACACTCCCCTGGAGACAACCGCAGAGGGGGAGGCTGAGCCCAGGCACGGGCACCGGGAGCTCGGTTACTAGCCAAAGCCAAGAATTCTTGGAGCCCACGAGCCGGCGGACCCAGGGCTGCCGGGGCCGCGCTCAGCTGGGAGGAGAGCAGACCTGTTTGCTGTTGCGGCTGCTCAGAAAGAACCCAGGCCACCATGTCAGGTGGCAAACAGCTAAACCGAAGCAAAGTGGTGCAATCACCAGTGATGGCTCCACAGGCAACGAGCAGCATCTAGGCATCTTCTACGTGTGTGCATGCATGTGTTTGTGTGTACATACATGTGGCAGACACTACAGAAATGTGGTTCCGGTCAAGAGCTCTGGTATGAGGCAGCCCTGGGTTCCATCTCCAGCTGATTTCTGGGTTCCAGCCTCTGCCACTTACGAGCAGCTTCCCTGGTCAGGAAGCCGAGACAGCACCGAGCTCATCGCACCAGGCTGAGGAAGCGCCGGGGAAGCACGAGCAGCAAGCGGAGCACAGGGCCCATCCGCCTAATTCCAGCTGTCACACACAGCCCAAGTCCAGCTGTCACACACAGCCTAATTCCAGCTGTCACACAGCCTAATTCCAGCTGTCACACACAGCCTAATTCCAGCTGTCACACAGCCTAATTCCAGCTGTCACACACAGCCTAATTCCAGCTGTCACACAGCCTAATTCCAGCTGTCACACACAGCCCAATTCCAGCTGTCACACACAGCCCAGTTCCAGCTGTCACACACAGCCCAGTTCCAGCTGTCACACACAGCCTAATTCCAGCTGTCACACACAGCCCAGTTCCAGCTGTCACACACAGCCCAATTCCAGCTGTCACACACAGCCCAGTTCCAGCTGTCACACACAGCCCAGTTCCAGCTGTCACACACAGCCTAATTCCAGCTGTCACACACAGCCCAATTCCAGCTGTCACACACAGCCCAGTTCCAGCTGTCACACACAGCCCAGTTCCAGCTGTCACACACAGCCTAATTCCAGCTGTCACACACAGCCCAATTCCAGCTGTCACACACAGCCCAGTTTCCAGCTGTCACACACAGCCCAATTCCAGCTGTCACACACAGCCCAGTTCCAGCTGTCACACACAGCCCAGTTCCAGCTGTCACACACAGCCCAATTCCAGCTGTCACACACAGCCCAATTCCAGCTGTCACACACAGCCCCAATTCCAGCTGTCACACACAGCCCAGTTCCAGCTGTCACACACAGCCCAATTCCAGCTGTCACACACAGCCTAATTCCAGCTGTCACACACAGCCTAATTCCAGCTGTCACACACAGCCCAGTTCCAGCTGTCACACACAGCCCAGTTCCAGCTGTCACACACAGCCCAGTTCCAGCTGTCACACACAGCCCAGTTCCAGCTGTCACACACAGCCCAATTCCAGCTGTCACACACAGCCTAATTCCAGCTGTCACACACAGCCCAGTTCCAGCTGTCACACACAGCCTAATTCCAGCTGTCACACAGTCTAATTCCAGCTGTCACACACAGCCCAGTTCCAGCTGTCACACACAGCCCAGTTCCAGCTGTCACACACAGCCTAATTCCAGCTGTCACACACAGCCCAGTTCCAGCTGTCACACACAGCCCAATTCCAGCTGTCACACAGTCTAATTCCAGCTGTCACACACAGCCCAAGTCCAGCTGTCACACACAGCCCAGTTCCAGCTGTCACACACAGCCCAGTTCCAGCTGTCACACACAGCCCAGTTCCAGCTGTCACACACAGCCTAATTCCAGCTGTCACACACAGCCCAGTTCCAGCTGTCACACACAGCCCAATTCCAGCTGTCACACACAGCCCAGTTCCAGCTGTCACACACAGCCCAGTTCCAGCTGTCACACACAGCCTAATTCCAGCTGTCACACACAGCCCAATTCCAGCTGTCACACACAGCCCAGTTCCAGCTGTCACACACAGCCCAGTTCCAGCTGTCACACACAGCCCAGTTCCAGCTGTCACACACAGCCTAATTCCAGCTGTCACACACAGCCCAATTCCAGCTGTCACACACAGCCCAGTTCCAGCTGTCACACACAGCCCAATTCCAGCTGTCACACACAGCCCAATTCCAGCTGTCACACACAGCCCAGTTCCAGCTGTCACACACAGCCCAGTTCCAGCTGTCACACACAGCCTAATTCCAGCTGTCACACAGCCTAATTCCAGCTGTCACACACAGCCCAGTTCCAGCTGTCACACACAGCCCAGTTCCAGCTGTCACACACAGCCCAGTTCCAGCTGTCACACACAGCCTAATTCCAGCTGTCACACACAGCCCAGTTCCAGCTGTCACACACAGCCCAGTTCCAGCTGTCACACACAGCCCAGTTCCAGCTGTCACACACAGCCCAGTTCCAGCTGTCACACACAGCCCAGTTCCAGCTGTCACACACAGCCCAGTTCCAGCTGTCACACACAGCCCAGTTCCAGCTGTCACACACAGCCCAGTTCCAGCTGTCACACACAGCCCAGTTCCAGCTGTCACACACAGCCCAGTTCCAGCTGTCACACACAGCCCAATTCCAGCTGTCACACACAGCCTAATTCCAGCTGTCACACACAGCCTAATTCCAGCTGTCACACAGTCTAATTCCAGCTGTCACACACAGCCCAGTTCCAGCTGTCACACACAGCCCAGTTCCAGCTGTCACACACAGCCTAATTCCAGCTGTCACACACAGCCCAATTCCAGCTGTCACACAGTCACAAGCCCAATTCCAGCTGTCACACAGCCCAAGTCCAGCTGTCACACACAGCCCAGTTCCAGCTGTCACACACAGCCCAGTTCCAGCTGTCACACACAGCCCAGTTCCAGCTGTCACACACAGCCCAATTCCAGCTGTCACACACAGCCCAGTTCCAGCTGTCCACACAGCCCAATTCCAGCTGTCACACACAGCACAGCCCAGTTCCAGCTGTCCACAGCTGTCCACACACACAGCCCAATTCCAGCTGTCACACACAGCCCAATTCCAGCTGTCACACACACAGCCCAGTTCCAGCTGTCACACACAGCCCAGCCCAGTTCCAGCTGTCACACACAGCCCAGTTCCAGCTGTCACACACAGCCTAATTCCAGCTGTCACACACAGCCCAATTCAGCTGTCACACACAGCCCAGTTCCAGCTGTCACACACAGCCCAATTCCAGCTGTCACACACACAGCCCAATTCCAGCTGTCACACACAGCCCAGTTCCAGCTGTCACACACAGCCCAGTTCCAGCTGTCACACACAGCCTAATTCCAGCTGTCACACACAGCCTAATTCCAGCTGTCACACACAGCCCAGTTCCAGCTGTCACACACAGCCCAGTTCCAGCTGTCACACACAGCCCAGTTCCAGCTGTCACACACAGCCTAATTCCAGCTGTCACACACAGCCCAGTTCCAGCTGTCACACACAGCCCAGTTCCAGCTGTCACACACAGCCCAGTTCCAGCTGTCACACACAGCCCAGTTCCAGCTGTCACACACAGCCCAGTTCCAGCTGTCACACACAGCCTAATTCTAGCTGTCACACACAGCCTAGGAGGCGAGGCCAGCCTCTCGCTGCTGCTCTGGGATATGACTCCCCTCCCACCCCCCATAACTGCATTCTCTGTGACTCGGGCGTCTGCTCAGATTTCTACAAGAACCAGGGACATCAGGGCACCTGCCAACTTGGGACACATCTTCCAGCCAGTCCACGTTCCCGGGATGTGGTTCCACCTGGTATTTGGAAGTTGTGGACAACACACTAGCCTGCAAGGAGGGGACATGTGTGTGTGCGTGCGCGTGCGTGCACACGTGTGCGCGTGTATGTGTGCGTGCACGTGCGTGTATGTGTCCGTTCGTGCGTGTGTGTGCGCGTGTGTGTATGTGCGTGTGCGTGTGTGTGTGTGCACGCACGCGTGTGCGTGCAGGGCTCTCCAGAAGGGCTGGCTCATTTCCAATCCAAACCATTCCAGAAAGCGGAAGGCCTACGGACAAGAAATAGGAAGTACGACCCACTCTGGGAGCAGAGGCCTCAGTTTTCCTTGGTCCCGAGGTGGAGGAGGGTCCTGGGGCGTGGCTGGGAGCGGCGGGATGAAGGGGACTCCCACGCTGGCGAGCACTGAGCCCACTGTGGCCGTTTCACCGCCATGGACGGGAGGCACCGCAGCTCGCTCTGTGCAGTCTCAGGCCTCAGCACAGTTCAGCCTGAACATCAGCGGCTTTTTGCTGTGACAAGGCTGTGACAGCTGCAGGCTGCAGTAAGAAAGGGAGCGAGTGTGTCCCGGCACCAAGCGCAGGTCGTCCCGGCAGAGACTGCGGGCCTGTGACCACCCCTGCAACTAGCTTTCCTGGGGGCCGGGCCTGAGCCCCGGGGTCTTGCGTGTGTGAGGACGGTGACTTCCTTCTGGCCAGTCTCTGCTCGGAAGCACAAGCGCAGGCTGGGCCGCACCTCCCGCCTCAGGCCTCTGCTCCTGCGCAGGCGGGGCTGGGGCGCCGGCAGACGATGCATCACCATCCAAAGGCGGCTGCTCCCGGGTGAGGGGCCGTGCGGAGCCTTCAGGATCACCCGCATCTGCTCTTCCCTCCGCACACAGGAGGGTGGCGGGGCAGGCGTTGTCCCCGTGCAATGCATTCCCAGCACCAGCTCTTCAGTGCTGGCCTGTGGCACTGACCACACGGTGTATGTTGAGAGGGCGGCATCAGAAGTTGGTGGAGCCCGGCCCGGGGCTCAGTGGTTGAGCATCGACCCACGCACCAAGAAGTCACTGGTTCGATTCCCAGTCAGGGCACATGCCAGTGTTTCGGGCTCAATCTCCAGTGTGGGGCGTGAAGGAGGCAGTTGATGTTTCTCTCTCATTGATGTTTCTCTCTCTCCCTAACCCCTCCTCTCTCTAAAATCAGTAAAAACATATTTTTTAAATAAGTTGGTGGAGCCTTTGCCAGCTGTGCCCGACATAATTCCAATGAGCAGTAACTTTCGCCAGTTCACGCTGGACATGTAGATCGGGCAAGAAGTGGGCCTTTGATGCCTGACACCCTGGAGATGTGCGGACTGTTTGTTATGTCAGCCCAGCTAGTCTGTGGGGCCTGTGGGGGGTGGGGACAGCTGCCTCCAGCCGCCGGCACCGGCGGGCAGGCTGGTCTCCGAGCCTCAGGCAGAGCTGCCTGAGCTGCAGGGCGGTTGGGCACTCGGTCCGCCTGTCCGTCTGTCCGTCTGCAAAGGCGCCTGTGCTTCTGGAGAGGCCCCTCCACAAACCAGCTCCCGCGGGCCTGACGCCGGGCGTCCCTTGGGATTTTGTGCCGGACACCGTGCTGAGGGAAGGACTGCGTGACCTTCTGCAACTGGACGTCATCACTGGAGAGCAGGACTGCTCAGCCCGGCGCCGTGAGCACGGGGGCTGGGAGTCCTGCTCGGGGGCTGTGCTGAGCATCCGGGGTGTCTAGCACAGCCGGCGTCCCCTGCTGCACTCCCATTTAGCTATGACCACCCACATGTCTCCCGACATTGCCACATGTCCCCGGGGTCAAAATCTCCCTCTGCTCTCTAGCCTCAGTCTCGTCAGCTGTGAAATGGGCCACGCACAGCCGTAGATTGCCGGGAGACCCAGTGCATGCTCCGCTGTGGAGCGGGGAGAGGGGGGGCTCTGGAAAGCCACCCCCCAGGTGATGGCTCACAACCCCAGCTGTGCGAGCTGTGGTGGGGAGTCTCTCCCAGGCCCCTGACTGCTTCAGCGACAGGCTGACCTTTGTCCTGAGCAGGTCCCGCCCACTGTTTCGGGCACCCAGGGCAACGCCTTGGAAACGCCTCCCTGCGGCCCCTCAAGTGCACCCCCTCCGGACAGCGTAGCCTGACTGTCCTGTCCCTGACCGCCTTGCTCCCTCCCCTGCACGCAACCTCCAGTGTCGCCTCCAAATTCCACGAGCACAAACCAGCCGCACACCGTCAGGCTGGGAGCATTTCTCAGTCTGTCGAGGTCTGGCTTCCGGCGTGCCCCCTGTTTGGCTCAGGTAAACGCGTACGAGAACTCTCAGCCCTGGCTGGGTGGCTCCGTGGGTTGGAGCGCTGTCCTGTACGCCAGAACGCCGTGGGCTCCATTTCCCACGAGAGCACTTACCCAGGTCTCAGCTTCCACCCTGCTGGGGTGCACACGGGAGGCAGCCCATTTGTGTGTCTCTCTTTCCCCCTCCCCCTCCCCTTGCCCTTTCTCTCCCCCTCCCCTCCCCCTCCCCTCCCTCTCCCCCTCCCTTCCCCCCTCCACTCCCTCCCCGTTTCCCCCTTACTTCCTCTCCCTCCCCCTTTCCCCTTTCTCCCCCTCCCCCTCCCCTCTCTTTCCCCTCCCTCCCCCTCTCCCTCTAAAAGCCAATCCTCAAGTGAGGATGGAAAAGGCGGCTCTGCAGGTTTGGGCATTAGTGTCTACCAAGTCCCCGCCCCAGGCCTGGGAGAGGAGCGGCAGCCTTAGCTCCGGGGAAGAGATGGGAGTGTGGTCTGCAGGGTGTCCCGTTCCCCCCGGCGCACTGTGACCCTGGCCATGGCGTTCCATCACTGAGCACATCCCTGTTTTACCCTTGAGGCTGAAGCCCAGTCTCCTACACCTACAGCCCTCCCTCCCTCCCAGACAGCAGGCCGGACACCAGGCTGCCCTGCGGCCATGCGGACTGGATTGCCCGGTCCCTCCGCGGGGAACCTCTCTCCTCATCCCCATCCACGGCCTCTGCCCCTTCTTCTCCCACTTAGAACCCCTCATCTTCGGGGGGTCCCATGACCACCTCCTGCCTTCTACTCACTGGGCTGCCTTCCCACTCCGCACGTGCTTCTCTTGTTAACTTATCACCGTGTTGTCATTAAAAACAGTTTCTGCCTGGGAGCCATTTGAGGGTAGGAATTAATATCTTAATTTCTTTCTTTTTAAGACACTATCTGGCCTGGTGGCAGCTGGCAGGGCTCGGTCTGCTGAGGGGCAGCCTGGGGAGGCGGGGAGATAGCGGGAGCAGGAGGCGGCTGCAGAGCCCTGAGAGCAGAGTACCTGTCCGGTGGGTGAGAGCAGAGTACCTGTGAGGCGGGTGAGAGGAGAGTACCTGTGAGGCGGGTGAGAGCAGAGTACCTGTCCGGTGGGTGAGAGCAGAGTACCTGTGAGGCGGGTGAGAGCAGAGTACCTGTGAGGTGGTGAGAGCAGAGTACCTGTGAGGTGGTGAGAGCAGAGTACCTGTGAGGTGGTGAGAGCAGAGTACCTGTGAGGTGGTGAGAGCAGAGTACCTGTGAGGCGGGTGAGAGCAGAGTACCTGTGAGGTGGTGAGAGCAGAGTACCTGTGAGGTGGTGAGAGCAGAGTACCTGTGAGGCGGGTGAGAGCAGAGTACCTGTGAGGTGGTGAGAGCAGAGTACCTGTCCGGTGGGTGAGAGCAGAGTACCTGTGAGGCGGGTGAGAGGAGAGTACCTGTGAGGCGGGTGAGAGCAGAGTACCTGTGAGGTGGTGAGAGCAGAGTACCTGTCCGGTGGGTGAGAGCAGAGTACCTGTGAGGCGGGTGAGAGGAGAGTACCTGTCCGGTGGGTGAGAGCAGAGTACCTGTGAGGTGGTGAGAGCAGAGTACCTGTGAGGCGGGTGAGAGCAGAGTACCTGTGAGGTGGTGAGAGCAGAGTACCTGTGAGGTGGTGAGAGCAGAGTACCTGTGAGGTGGTGAGAGCAGAGTACTTGTGAGGTGGTGAGAGCAGAGTACCTGTGAGAGAGAGAGTACCTGTGAGGCGGGTGAGAGCAGAGTACCTGTGAGGTGGGTGAGAGCAGAGTACCTGTGAGGTGGTGAGAGCAGAGTACCTGTGAGGCGGGTGAGAGCAGAGTACCTGTGAGGCGGGTGAGAGCAGAGTACCTGTGAGGTGGTGAGAGCAGAGTACCTGTGAGGTGGTGAGAGCAGAGTACCTGTGAGGTGGTGAGAGCAGAGTACTTGTGAGGTGGTGAGAGCAGAGTACCTGTGAGGCGGGTGAGAGCAGAGTACCTGTGAGGTGGGTGAGAGCAGAGTACCTGTGAGGTGGTGAGAGCAGAGTACCTGTGAGGCGGGTGAGAGCAGAGTACCTGTGAGGCGGGTGAGAGCAGAGTACCTGTGAGGCGGGTGACCCTGTGAGGCGGGTGAGAGCAGAGTACCTGTGAGGCGGGTGAGAACAGAGTACCTGTGAGGCGGGTGAGAGCAGAGTACCTGTGAGGTGGTGAGAGCAGAGTACCTGTGAGGCGGGTGAGAGCAGAGTACCTGTGAGGCGGGTGAGAGCAGAGTACCTGTGAGGTGGTGAGAGCAGAGTACCTGTGAGGCGGGTGAGAGCAGAGTACCTGTGAGGCGGGTGAGAGCAGAGTACCTGTGAGGCGGGTGAGAGCAGAGTACCTGTGAGGCGGGTGAGAGCAGAGTACAGTGAGTGAGAACAGAGTACCTGTGAGGCGGGTGAGAGCAGAGTACCTGTGAGGTGGTGAGAGCAGAGTACCTGTGAGGCGGGTGAGAGTAGCAGAGTACCTGTGAGGCGGGTGAGAGCAGAGTGTGAGGTGGTGAGAGCAGAGTACCTGTGAGGTGGTGAGAGCAGAGTACCTGTGAGGCAGAGTACCTGTGAGGTGAGAGGCAGAGTACCTGTGAGGCGGGTGAGAGCAGAGTACCTGTGAGGCGGGTGAGAGCAGAGTACCTGTGAGGTGGTGAGAGCAGAGTATCTGTGAGGCGGGTGAGAGCAGAGTACCTGTCCGGTGGGTGAGAGCAGAGTACCTGTGAGGCGGGTGAGAGCAGAATACCTGTGAGGTAGGTGAGAGCAGAGTACCTGTGAGGTAGGTGAGAGCAGAGTACCTGTGAGGTGGTGAGAACAGAGTACCTGTGAGGCGGGTGAGAGCAGAGTACCTGTGAGGTGGTGAGAGCAGAGTACCTGTGAGGCGGGTGAGAGCAGAGTACCTGTGAGGTAGGTGAGAGCAGAATACCTGTGAGGTAGGTGAGAGCAGAGTACCTGTGAGGTGGTGAGAGCAGAGTATCTGTGAGGCAGAGTACCTGTGAGGCGGGTGAGAGCAGAGTACCTGTGAGGTGGTGAGAGCAGAGTACCTGTGAGGTGGTGAGAGCAGAGTACCTGTGAGGTGGTGAGAGCAGAGTACCTGTGAGGCGGGTGAGAGCAGAGTACCTGTGAGGTGGTGAGAGCAGAGTACCTGTGAGGTGGTGAGAGCAGAGTACCTGTGAGGCGGGTGAGAGCAGAGTACCTGTGAGGTGGTGAGAGCAGAGTACCTGTGAGGCGGGTGAGAGCAGAGTACCTGTGAGGCGGGTGAGAGCAGAGTACCTGTGAGGTGGTGAGAGCAGAGTACCTGTGAGGTGGTGAGAGCAGAGTACCTGTCAGGCGGGTGAGAGCAGAGTACCTGTGAGGTAGGTGAGCGCGTCGAAGGGCACCTCCTTGTAGTCGTTCAGGAACATCTGGACCTGCCGCACGCTGATCCTCAGGTCCGACTCATTGAACTCGTACGGGATGTTCCAACCTGCGGGCAGCAGCGGGCTCAGTGGCCACAGACAGAGGCTCCGGGGTCCCCCTCACCACGGCCCTCACGCGGAAGCGGGGGAGCGGCCGTCCTTCAGCCACATTCCAGCGCCCCCCTTCGCAGAGGGGGCGGCGCCGCGGTGAACGGGGAGTGCCAGCCGGCTGGACTGTGGAAGCACAGGGCTCCCCGGCCAGCGGGCAGCAGGGCCAGTGGGCAGCCGGGCGGGGGGTGTAGAAGGAAAGGAGGAGGGCGCTCAGGGGGTCACCCAGAGACGGTTGCCGCCTGCTCTAAGGAGAACCAGCTGAGGGGCCCTGCAGGGTCATTTGCCGGCGGTTGAGCAGAATCAGCGGCAGCCGGTGCAGAGAGGGATCCCACCTGCAGCCGATGGCAAGGTGGCTGTCGGCGTGCAGCGCTCTGCCCTCACGCGGGAGTCAGTCAGTAGCTAGTTAAGTTAGGCCATGGCCGGGTATGTTCATGAAAACATTACTTTTATTTTTTTGAGAAGCACAGACAAATATGTCCCAGCGTATTTCTTTCATTGTCATGTGCGTGTGAAGAGAGCTACCTACATGCTATAAACTACGGGGGCGCTCCGTGGACAATGGCCACTGTGCTCAGGTAGGCGCATACACACCACAGGGCCGCGATTTCTCTCACCGACACGTGACTTCAGCAACACCTCTTTTCCTGGCACCGACGCTGACCTGGTTATGGGGTTGCCAGGCTTATTAAATAAAAATACAGGACCCTCGGTAAAGTTATAACTTCAATAACCAACAAGTCCTGTTCAGTACATGCGTGTCCCGAAGGCTGTGTGGCGCGCTTCTCCCACTCTCCCCACGGCCCCTGAGCAGAGCCCGGCCCGCCCGCCCGCGGTGGCTGCCCGGCGCCCAGCTCTCCTACCCAGCGGCCCGAAGTTCCGCCTCTCCTGGACGATGGCGTGGAAGAAGCAAAGGCCGAACAGCAGCTTCTGCCACATCTCCGCCTTCGTGCAGCTTTGGAAGAAGACGGGGTCGGAGATGGGGTCGTTGAGGTAGGAGCGCAGGAGGTTGGCCCGCAGCCCTTTGGGCGGCTCGTTGGTCATTTTGATGCCGTTCTGGAGAATGCTGACTGGGAACTTCTCCGAGGGGTAGCTGGTCAGCCAGAGTCTGGAAGGACAGCAGACCCAACGACTGAGAGCAACGCAGTCACTTAAATGGAAAAACCAACACCAGACAACACGATCCCACCATCCACCGAGCATGCCGATGCCGACCCAGGCTGAGAACCAGCCGCTTTGTGGGGGTTGCGAGCCCTCGGACCGGAGAGGACATGGAAGCTTGGAGATGCCGAGTGGCTGTTTCACGTGCACACCACCTAGACGTGGCTGAACTGCGATGGGAGCGCGGGGCTCCCTGCCGTCCAGGCCCCGCCTGCCCCTGCTGGACTGGCCGAGCGCTAAAGCCCGCACCCAGGAGAGGCCAAGTGAGCAAGCTCCCAGCTTCCAGCTACTCAGAGCCTGGCTGTTAGAGAGGAAAGGGACAGGCGGGGGAGAAAAGGCAAGCAAAGCGATGCCAGTAAATGCATCCTAGAACCAAGACCGCAGGGCAGAGAGGAATAATGTCCCGGGGGGAAGAGAGGTTTCTATTGGGGAGAGAAGTCTGCAAACCATGGCCAGGGAGCGGAACCCAGCACGGCCTGCTTTTGTAAGTGAAGTGCTGGGCCTGGCTCTGCTCCTCATTTACATAGGACTTGCGCTGCTTTCAAGCAGTTGACTAGTTGCTACAGAGACTAGTAGGCAGTTGACACGTGGTCTCAAAGTCTAAAATAGTTACTATCTGGCCCTTTACAGAGAAAGCTTGCTGACCACCGTCATGGAGGGCATTGGGACGGGACCTGAAGATATGGAAGGCTTCTGCCTTCCAAATGGAAAAGCGTCTCCATGCCCACAAAGTGGGAGCATATGCGAAAGCATGTGGAGGTGAGGTTAGCCCTTCGGCACACTGTCCTCCAGGCTTTCCTGCGTCTGGTTCCTACCCGAGCTCCATGGCACGGTTTGGTTTCATTTTCCAGGTTTTTGTTTGTTTGCTCTGCTAGACTTTAGAGAGGTTACCCACCGGTGGCTCTGGGTTCGGAAGGCCGTTAGAAACACAGGACACAGCTGAGCAGCCACACGAGGAGAGGAGGTCGGGAGGAGGCAAGGCCTGGAGGGTCCAGGCCCGGGACGGGGAGGCGGGAAGAGGCTATCACTGGTGGCCTGAGGCCCGGCCTTCGTCTGCAGATGGGTGACGCTAGTTCAGGCCCAGAAAACCAAACCAATGCTGTAACGTATTTTTGATAATTGCCCACTTTTAAAAATGTAGGGCTTTCTTTTAAAATTCTAGATTCCTATATACCCTTTACAATAATGACACATCCGGCCACGAGAGGCTGCGTTCCTGCATGGCAACATCGGCGGCATCAGCAGGGGCCGCTCCTCTCTGCAGGGCAGGGCTTCTCCTTCACCGCAGTCCCCACCGCTCCCTATTGTGTCCAGCGCTGAGGCCGCGGCCAGGATGATTGCTACTGTCCTGCGGAAAGTGGAATTCCTGTGCCCAGTCCTCCTCACGCATCTGTGTTACAGTCCTGGCTCCCGTAGGTACTTGAGTTCCTGACTTTTGGATTAGGAACATAGTATAGAGGACCTTAATGAGTGATTTTTTTCTTCATTGATTGTGTCATTAATGGTCAATGAATCAACTCATCATCCCAAATCAAACAGAATTCTTGAAACTAGTAGATCCCACTTAAACTCTTACATGAATCCTACCTGAGTCTTACACGAATAGAGTCAACTATGGCCTAGTCTGGTTTTGTAAATAAACACCAAATACTTTCCTATTTTCGGGCAGACATGACTAAAATGAAAATATCCACCAAGCTTTGGGGTAGAACAAGAGTTGGCAAAGTCCCTGTAAAGGATCAAATGGTAAGTGCCCAGCCTTTGCAGGCAGGTGGTCATTGCCATATTACCTGTAGCATGAGAGCATCCTTGATAATATATGTGAGCATGGCTGTATCTCAACAAAACTTTATTGAGGGACAATGACATTTTAATTTCATATCATTTTCATGTGTCACGAAGTATTATTCTTTTTTTGATTTTTTTCAGCCACTAAGAAATGGAAAAGCTATTCTTAGCTTACACACCAGACACCACCAAGCAGTCGCCTGGGCGTGGCCGGCCCTCCGGCTGGCCCTGCTGGACGGGAGCACACTGCACCTGGAGCTGAAACGGGCTTTGAAGTCTGTCTGGTTCGTCACCTTGCTCTGCAAATGCATAACCAAGCCTACTTCCGGGCTTTAAAGTTCACAGACATCACACAGCTGTTTCGTGTTTCATGGTGCCTGAGAAATATGGGCCAGAGCAAGGACAGCGGAGCCTAGGCTACAGGTGAGATATTTTTAAAGACAAATAGTTTTTAAGAATCAGATTTGCTGACGTTTAATGTACCTTTCCACCTCCCCTCAACAACGTCTCACAGCTCGTGCCCCAGAGTCCAGCAGAGCTTCTCGGTCCTTCCTTAACACGCATCTTTGCTTTTACAAATGCTGTCCCCTCGGCCTGAAATGTCCTTCCTGGCAAACTCCTATTCATCTTTCAAAACCCCAGGCCAATATCAGTCCTCCAGGTCTCCCCGACTCTCCCTTCCCCTTTCCGTGTCCCATGGCCCTTCTTAGAACATGAACATCCTTTCTCTGCAGGCTGCCTCCTGCTAGACCGAGCCCCCTATGGGCAGACCTGTGTCTGTCGCCTTCGCCTTCCCCGCCCCAGCACGGTGCCTGGAGCTTGAGCTGCGGCAGGACCGGCGGTGCAGGAGCGTCTCACCTGAAGCTGGCGTTGGTGTTCTCAGGAACAATCACTTCCTCACAGATCTTCTCCAGCGCAGGCATCCAGCTTGTGGCCAGGTGGCAGTTCTGTAGGACCACCCAGGTCCCATCTTTGATGGCGATGTTGATCATTTTGGCCGCAATAGGGCCTTGGCCTTGGCCAAGGGATATGATCTGTGTTTTGCTGCCTCCCATGCTAAGATCTTCAGCAAACTTCAGCAGGCCTGGGGCCAGGAGGAAAAGGGGCTTTTAAAAGAGAATGAGCCAGTGAAGTCCATATTAGCAGTAAAGTCACAGGAGGGGCACATCACGATTCTGGGCTCCACAAGACACGCACTGACTTCTGGTAATTACAAATAAGCAAGTCTCTGGGGAAGTTTTAGACTTCTGTTAAGATGGAGAACAAATATACCATTGGTTCCTCTTTTGCACTGAATATACAGACATTCTTGATTTTTAAAAATTACAGAAACTGAAAAAAATCAGAGTTTGAAGGAAAGAGAAACTCCTAGGTACCAAAAATAAAGACAGAAATCAAGACTAGAGGTGAGCACAGAACCAAAGAAAAGGAGCTGGGTTTGTAGAATGTATTTTCCAGGAAAAGCAGGTGTCTGTGCAGTGGAATCTCAGGGCAGTCTCTCTCACTTCCCTCTCCCCCAGAGGCAGAATGCTGCTAGGTTTTGTGAACCCTCCCGGAGATATTTATGCGCTTAAATCACGCAGAATACGATTATCCTTACACAAATCGTAGGACACCACATGTGCTTCCTTCACTCAGACTTTTCTCTCGTCAGGACATTTGCAAAGGCCTTCCTCTTTTCCATGGTTACACAGTATTTCACCACTGGGAAACACCGCACTTCATTTAACCCATTCAGAGCGGGGGTTTGTCCATGGGAGAGGGGTATAACTTTGCACTCAAAAGAGGTGGGGTGCTGGAACTGAGGCTTTTTTTAAAAAAAAAAAAAAAAAAAATAGAGTAAGGATCCTCAAAGGGCTGGGCCTTCATGGAGGGAAGGCCAGAAATCTGGTCACTGACTCAAGAAGCACCTTGGAAGCTTGCCCCTGGCTTGTAGCCTGGATGGGAAAATAAAAGCTCTCCAGTGAGAAACCAAAGCACGCAGCCTACGCCACACGCAAGCCCGCACCCTGCGGCGTGGTTCCCCGCGCTGAGAAACCCCATATACAACTGACCTGGAGCTGGAAACCCGGGCACCACTGTTTGTGCATAAACTATCAGTTAGCAGTGGTCGGCAAACTCATTAGTCAACAGAGCCAAATATCAACAGTACAACGATTGAAATTTCTTTTAAGAGCCAAATTTTTTAAACTTAAACTTCTTCTAACGCCACTTCTTCAAAATAGACTCGCCCAGGCCGTGGTATTTTGTGGAAGAGCCACACTCAAGGGGCCAAAGAGCTGCATGTGGCTCGCGAGCCGCAGTTTGCCGACCACGGGGTTAGGGCACGCCTGAAACCCAAGCGAGGTGAGACTCCCACAGAACACGCACGCTTGCTGTTTGTGAACGCACGGTAAACAACTCCAACTCCCAACCTCGCTCAGGGCTGACACACAGACCACAACGGGAGAGCTGATGCCCCGAGGGTGACACATGGACTCCGCTGTGGGCTGAAGTCTGCCCTCCAGATCCGCATCTTCGGGTCCTGACTCCCAGGCCTGGGGTGTGACTGTGTGGAGACAGGTCCTCACAGAGGGAGGCACAGTGTGTGAGGTCACGAGGGTGGGTCCTCACCCGCTATGACTGGTGCCCTTACACAAGGAGATGAGGTCACGCAGAGAGAAGACCCTGTGCAGACACGGGAAGCAGGGGGCCACGAGCAAGCGCAGAGGGGCCTCAGCAGCAGCCGCCACCCGCGCCCTGAGCGTGGGCTTCTGTCCTCCAGGACCGGGAGGAACCACGTCTGCTGTTCAAGGCACCCGTCTTTGGTGTTGGTTGTGACAGCCCTGGTTGATCTTTGGCGATAACGTATTGGCACAGGAGCCTGGGAAGGAGACCCATGGCTCCCAGCTGCCTCCTCTGACTGCCTTCACGGGCAGGTGCTGGCTCCGCCTGGGTCAGGTGCGGGTCACACCCCTCAGCCTTTGCCCAAGCGCCAACCTTGTCATTTGCGTTTCTGACACTCTTCCTTCATTCAGCAACAGAGGCAACTAACGCTTTGCGATCCCTCAACAGAACAGAAAACTAATTCCTGTCAACAACTCATACCCTTTAATAAGCACAAATGATTCCTGGGGACAGTGGCTACTCCTGGGAGCACTAGGAGGAGGAGGCACCTTCACTCTACGTCAGTGTTCCTCAGCCTCACTCTCCTGAAACGCTGGGCCGGATAATCCATTGTTGAGCCCTGTGCACTGTGGGGTGTTCAGCACCCTGGTCTCTACCTACTGGATGCCAGTAGCACCCCTAGTTGTGACCACAAAAATGTTTCCCACTTAGTCAAATGTCCCTTGAGGGCAAAATGGCCCTGGTTGAGCCACACTTCTACACCTTATGGCATTGTTTGGTTATTTTTTAATCATGACTCAATATTAATTATCCAAAAAGTTAAAAAATTAAAAGAAAGGAGGAAAGCCCAGCTGAAGTTCACAAACATCACACAGCTGAGAGAAGTGATAGTCAGAAAAAATGGTTTAAAACAAAGGTGGCCAATTAGCAGACAGGCTAAATCTAGCCACAGCGTGGCCCTTGCACAGTTTTAAGACAACATTTGAAGGAGCTACCAGAATGTAAAACAAAGTGCTTTTGCATTTCTCGTTTTCTCTTGAAAAAGTCAGATGGTCTGGCTCACACAGCCAGAGGGCGCAGTGGGTGGAGTAGCAGCTGGCCCTTTAGGGGGAAAGAAGCCTGCAGTCACCTCGTCCCACCCAGGCCTGTTCACTGCCCCGCCTTCAGAGCCATCTGAATTTGAGGCGCCTGCTAAAGGGGCGTGCTATTGCCATCCATTCACATTTTGGGCTCTTCGTGTCCTTCATACAACAGTCTACCCTTACCTGCCATTGGGTCTGCGCCGGGAGACAGCACGAAAATCAGGGGTGTGCAGCAGCTGGAGTCACTGTAGGACCCCTGGAGGTCAAACGTAGGGGCTTCAATGTACACGTTGCCCATGTGCTCAGCAATGAACTCCCGGGTGGCTGGGATCATCTTGTCGGGCCGCAAACATCGGAGGATCACCATCCTCTCCAACCCTTGAAGGAACTTCCAAATGCCAGGGAACTTCTCCTCGTGGGGGGATGCTGAGTCATAGATGAGCTTCCATTTATCAGCATTTTCTTCCAAATGTTCCATCAGGCCTTTCAATCCTAGCAACGAGGATGCACGAACCACTTCGGCCCATGCTTTCTCAGACAGCCATTCAGAAACTGGGTTGGGGAAGGGGTTGTCCAGGGCAACGCCTCCAGTTAGAAGAAAGTACCAAATTTCCTCGTTAATTAGCTTTTTCTCTTTCAAGATGCCAATGGTCAGGAGGAGGGAGAAAACCAGCTTGTCCTTCTCAAACAGAGAGCGGCAGATATTGTTGTAGATGCTGAGGGTGAAGTACTCAATGATGTACTCGATGCGCAGGTCCAGCTCGTCACTCTTCTTGCTGTGTACCAGCGACTGCATGTAGAGGTTGATGAACCATGTCAGGGAGTACTGGTACATTGGCTCGATGTTGGCCAGGTCAGAGATGCAAAAGAAGATGGTGGCAGAGTGAACAGCCACTGGCTTGTAGCCCATCCGAGTCTGGTCAATCTGAGTCTCTGTCACCGAAGCAATTTCCTGTTTCGGAGATCTCTTCAGACAGCTCCTTGGAGGAGGACAGGACCTTGATGGCAGTCTCATCCTCCAGGATGTTGCCCTCCGACAAGGAGAGGACCTCTAGGATCCTGTCTTCAATTTCTTTTAACTGCTTCTTGTTCTTGGCACTTTCCACAATCAGCTTGTTCTTTTTCTCTTCCAGTTCTGGCTTCTCCTTGGCAGCCACGATGCCAAGCAGCTGATCTTGGAGGCCCAGGGGGGTGATCATGAAGTTGAGGAGGCAGACTTTCACGGCGACCTCAGGGAGGTAGTGTGGGTTCCTCCAGCGGGTTGTGATGTATAGCTTGAAGTCCTTGGAGTATTCGATGATGTTTTCGCCCAGCCGCATGTACTCCACCCCCTGCTGCCTGAATGTGGACTTGAGCAGGATGGGCTCAATGAAGGCATCCAGCTCTGCCCCCACGTTCTCTAGTAGGACAGGGGTGCCGAACTGCAGGGCATTCTCCAGTGTCCTCACATAGTTGCTGTCCGAGAACTTGGTGACAGACAGCTTGTTCACTTTCTCCATGTTCTTGATCCACTTATTGGCCTGCCCCTGAGGGTCAATCATCAAGGCCCAGCGTCTGGAATTGGACACAATGATGCCATTGTCGATGGAGAAGGAATCAACAGGCAGCCCAGCGATCTGCCAGGCTCGGGTTTTTATGGGGTCCCCTAATGTGTTGCTGAGACTGAAGTCACTGGAGCCGGGGATGACCCTGTCTTTACACTGGGCCAGCCACTGCTTTTGGCACTTGGCCCGATAATCCACAGTAAAGGCCCCCAGGTAGGCCACAGTCCCCGCAGACACCAGCACATCCCCGGTCAGATTAGTATAGCGGATCCCCAGCTGCCGGGCAGCCTCTGTCCATCGGTCCTTCTCTCCCCCAAGACCGCTGATGAGCTTTTCTGCCCTGATGAGCTTTTGAGAGCAGATATCAATGTTTTCTTCCAAGATCATCTTCTTGGTGTTCATCTCTTCAATTCATCGTTCAGGGCCTGGAGGCGGTCCTCCACCAGCTTCAGCTCTGCTCTCTTCAGGTTCAGCTTCTGCATCTGGATGTCCAGCTTCCCCTCCGCCTCCCTCAGCCGCTCCCGCTTGGGAGCGACCACCTTGGCCACGCGGTCGTACACCTCCATGGCCCTCACCCACTTGCACAGACCCTCACAGGCAGATGACACGTTTTTAATGACGGTCGGCTGGAAGTCTGGGTGGTCGATAAATCTCTCTCGGATCCGTTTCATGACCATTGGGGGGATGTTGTCTTTGTCATATGTTTTAAGGCTCTCCAGGAACTTCAGATCTCCAAGAATCTTTCTTGATACCCCCCAGTAATCTTCTATCATTTTGCCTGTGAGATGAGCAAAGGGATAAGACTATCATTAAGATTTCTGGCTGAGACTTAAAGCTTTGCAGTGACGGCTCTCGGATCTGGCAAAAAATCAAATCCTCCAGAGGACTTTGAGGGCAGAGAAAATACTCTGCATGATACCATAACGATGGACCCGTCCTTCTATACTTGTCCAAACCCACAGAATGTGCTCCGCCAGGAGCATCGGATCGTGTGAACTAGGGGCTCTGGGTGAACCAGGTGGGTTAGCCGAGGCGGCGGGTGTTGGTAATGGATGGAAGAGGCTGTGCATGGGTGAGGGCAGGGGAATATGGGAAACCTCTTTGATGTCAACTTAAAGCTGCTTTAAAGATACAAAATCTAAATAAAAAAAGGAAAGTCTAAGCTCCTCATCATGGTCTGGGAGGCCCACGGACCGCACCCCTCATCGCTGCCTTGCTCTTCGGACGGCAGTCATGAAGGACCTTCCTGCCCTGCTTCGCTGTCCCAGCTTCCCTGCACGAGCTGTGCACGGCCTGCGCTGGCTCCTGACCAGACTGTGGCTCATTTTAGAAACCACCCTCACGGGCCACAGAAGGGTTTCCCTAGGTGACCCCCAACGAGCAGCCCTGCACCCGCCCCCAGCACTGCCCTTCACCTCGGCTGCTAGAGCGCCCATTCTTTTTACAGCGTTTGTTGCGAGCTGTGACTTTTGCTTACTTTTTATTGCCACCTCTCCCTCCCCGTGGTGAGTGGGGCTGTGTTTACTGTTCTCAGCACAGTGCCTGAGAGCCTGTCACCCATAGTATGTACTGAATGAATGCTGCCCGTCCTCCCAGCCACAGATGGAGAGGGCAAAGGAGTCACGGGCATGTGTTTGGAATATTCTTTTTCACGTTTGGTAGGTGGGTTGGATGGAACCCAAAGCGTCCTCCTCGTGAGTGAGTGTGGTCCTGAGAGAAGCGGGGGTGGGGTGGGGGGGTGGGGTGGGAAAGGAGACTGCAGCTGGACAGAGGCCCTCTGCGGCCTGCCAAGACAAAGCCGGGCCCTGTGCTCCTTAGCCGTTATCATGCTGACCCAGGGCTGAGTGAGCCCGACCTCCCCACAGGCGGCTCCTTTAAAGGCTGACAGGTGGAAAGGTTGGAGGCCTTTCGGCTCATGGCACTGTAACCGTCGCTCATCCAAACGAGTGTCCGTGAGCCCTGGCTGCGGGGCTCAGTTGTTTGGAGCATCGTCCCCGGTGGAGGGTTTTATTCCAGGTCAGGGCACATGCCTAGGTTGCAGGTTCGATCCCCGGTTGGGCAA
Organism: Ia io; assembly: GCA_025583905.1. Classification (NCBI taxonomy): domain Eukaryota; kingdom Metazoa; phylum Chordata; class Mammalia; order Chiroptera; family Vespertilionidae; genus Ia; species Ia io. Next base: position 115,039,384 of record JAJQQW010000010.1, on the reverse strand, counting down.
CCGATGGATGTTTCTGTCTCACATTGATGTTTGTTTTTTCCCTCCTCTCTCTTTCTCTCTCTCCCTTCCTCTTTCTCTCAAGTCAATAAAAAAGTCCTTGGGTGTGCATTAAAAAAAAGCTGTACTTGAGGCATCATATTAAGTACAACAGGTCAAATGTGTCCTGTCCTAACGCGAGCACAGCAGTCACACATTTACGTGGAGGTTTTTGTTTACCATCAGGAAAGTGGCCTGCTCTGGTTAAATCCAGGATGCCCAAATGGACGCGATTGCTCATTTGCTGCGTCCCGCACTCTGGCTGAAGGCTGCAGGCTGAGTGAGCAGTGCACGCAATCTGTGTGACCTTTGAGATAGAAAGGCGAACCCTGGGTCCTGGGCGAACCATCAATGACCCAAGGAGAGAAATGACTTTTGGGACCTGGCCATGATTCGTGCACCATTCTCAACCCTGGCTGCACCTTCGAACCACACAGGAGTTCAAAAAAATACCAATTCATGCCGAGGCCCTGCTGACCTCCCCACGGCTCTCGAGGCCCCACCGGCGGGGCCCGGGCTTCAGCCTCTTCGTGCCCCGCTGGTCCTGGGTGCGCTGGAGTGGAGACGTGCTGGCTGGCTCCCCTTGCTTACCCCACTGAACACACCGCACCCACTGCCCTAATGGACCCCGGTCCAGTCCACACCGGCTTGTCCATTCCCCACCCCCTCTGCATGTCCTTCATGGGCTTTCGGCCAACACCACCAGGAAAGAGGGAGTGCTAACCAACGGGAAGCAGAAGCCGCAGCCTCGTTCAATTCCAAGGCACCTGTCCTGATACAAGAGCCTACAGAGAATCAGGCTTTAGGAGACTGGATATGGACCTATTGGTGCGTCCAGTCTCACTCACAGAAGGTGCTTTCCGCCTGCCCCTGGGATCCTGGCCTCCCTATCCCTCCCGGTCTGCCTCCGGCCCCCTCTGCCCAGCTCTCTGCCTCAGATTCTCCTCCGCCAGCTCATATCGCACTCCCTCTTCTCCCGCAGTGTCTCTGTCTCCTTGTCTCTGTCTCTCTCTGCTTCCACTTGCTCTACGTTTGCGTGTCTCTCTCTGCGCCTCTGAGTCTGTCTCCATTTCTCTCTCACTCGCAGCCTCTGTGTTTGTCTTCGTTTCCCTTCACCTCGCCATGTCACTCTCTCCCGTTTCTCTGTCTGACACTGTGCACGAGTCTCTCCCCTGTCCTCTCTCTGTCGCTGTCTCCGTCCGCCTCTTAATTCCTTCCCCTTGGATCGCTCCCTGTCCATGATCTCTGTGTCTATGTGCCTGTGGGTCTCCATGACCTTCGGCTTTGTCATGATTTGCAGGCAGGAGCTTTGACTGCTCAGTTCTCCTGCGACACCAGCATTTTCCTGGCTCCTGGGAGGAGAGGGGTGGTGAGGGACACAGGGAGCTCTGTGGTCAGGAGCGCACTCACAGCCTGGCGCCCCGCTCGCTTCCTCCGGGATTGTGCCCACTGCCTGCGGGTGTGTGTGTGTGTGTGTGTGTGTGTGTGTGTGCGCGCGCGCGCACGCGCGCTGGGGAGGTTACCGCTGCCACTGGGGTCCGGCTTCCTCTCGGGTCTCAGCCCTTTCATGACACAGATGCTCTCCATGACCAGCTTGACGGGGCCTGGGGGGTTCTGCATCGACTTCACCAGGGAGATGTCTGCTGGGTTCAGGGTGTCGAGCGCAGCCAGCGCGGCCTCCAGTGCTGGCATGGCCTCGGCCAGGTCCCCCTCACACTCGTCCTGTGGGCGGCGGGGACAAAGGGTGAGCACAGCGCCTGGCATGCCTGGCACGGGGGAGGATGCGGCTCTGCTCCTGGAGAAAACCGTCCGGAGTGGGTGGGGAAGCCCCGCCCAGGCCCCGCCCAGGCCGCTCCTCTGGGAAGGCGCCGGGGCTCTGGGTGCAGGGAGGCCAGCATGGCCCTTGGGGGCTGCAGCCTGGATGCGTTGGACATTTAAGAATTCAGATGGTTGTGATCTTTTAAAAAATCAAGACTTTGTTTTTTAAAAAATTCCCCAGAGATATATGCAGTGGGGACCAAGGATGGGTTGAGAGATGAAGGATGAGCCTTCACAGGTGAGTGACAGATGGGAAGAGGGTCAGGGCCAGTTTAGGGAAGACGAAGGTGTGCGGTGCGGGCGGGATCATTGCCGCTCAGCGATGGGAAGGGGTCGGGTCAGGGACGGGGGAAGCGGCTCAGCAGCTGCAAGGCCGAGTGTAGGAGTGAGGAACAGGGATAGAGACAGGAGTTGGATAGTGACATCTGGGAAGAGACATTATTTCTTCACATAAAAACAAAATTAACAATGAAATATCATCCATAAAAATACTGATTCATGAAATAACACAGATAAGCCTTGAGCACTTTATGCTGAGTGACAGGAGCCAGACACAGAGCCCCAGCTGCCACGTGACCCCATTTACATGAAATGTGCGGAGAAATCCCGTGAAGTCGGTGAGTAGCTGCCCGGGGCGGGAGGGAGTGGGGGGCTGCTTTGTGGGGAGGAAAATATTCTGGATTTAAATAATGTAGATGGTTGTACAACTCTGTGAAAATATGAAAAGCCACCGAATTGCATAATTTAAAAGGGTGGATCTAATGGTATGTGAGTTATGTCTCAATTAAAAAAAAGAAAGCTTAACATTATAAAACTTTTAGAACAGGAAGGGATCTTATAGATTAGTTAGAGGCACAGTGACTAACTAAGAAAGAAAAAGAAAAACAAGATTTTAGGAAGCAAATGAGTTAGCTCAGGTTCCGCAGCTGGCCAGTTATGGCACCAGGGTGACCCCAGCCGGTGTGGAGTGCAGCCCGCAGCCCAGGGTGACCCCAGCCCAGGGTGACCCCAGCCGGTGTGGAGTGCAGCCCGCAGCCCAGGGTGACCCCAGCCCAGGGTGACCCCAGCCGGTGTGGAGTGCAGCCCGCAGCCCAGGGTGACCCCAGCCCAGGGTGACCCCAGCCCCGGGTGACCCCAGCCCCGGGTGACCCCAGCCGGCGTGGAGTGCAGCCCGCAGCCCAGGGTGACCCCAGCCAGTGAGCGGACTGGACTCCACGGGGAGCTTCAGTCTGAGGCAGAGCAGCGAGCGCTGGTGTCTAGATCCTGCAGGTTATGATGATGGGCAAACAGACACAGGTAGTCCTACTTTCCCACATGTGTGTGTGTGTATGTATGCATGTATGGGTACGTGTATCATGGACTCTTTATTTTAGGTTTTCTGCTCTCTCATAAACCTATATAGCAATGATTTATTTAGCTCCATTACCTTCAAACACCCCCACCCATAAACCAGCCACGTCCATATCCCTCTATTAAATAAGTGAATGGCCAGTCCCGGGCCACTCCATTGGCCCAGGTCAGCCACGGGATGTGCACGAGTGGAGGCGGAGGAAGAACCAGCCCGCCTGCCGCCCTCGCGGCAGCTGCATAGCTGGGTGCAGGGACTGGAAGCCAGGGCTCTTCCTCAGGGCCCAGGCCTGGCTTCCAGCTGCTTGCTCCTCAGGCATCTCAAACTCGCTCTCATCGTGACATTGCCTGCCAGGTGATTCCCCACCCTGAGCGCATGGGTGCCCCTCCCCAGACTACCCAGAGAGTCTGGTCCTCGGCTTGGGTGGGGCCTGGGCCCTGCACTTCAAGCTCCAGGTGAATCAGCTCAGCAGTTTCCTAGGGCAAGTCCGGGGCACCCCCAGGGCACCCCCGAAGCACTGAGAGTGGGCAGGGCCAGAGGGGGCTACTTGGTGGCAAACCGTCTGCCTAATATGGTCGTTAAAGTGACTATATGACATTTGGGAAAAACACTTTGGATATGCTGTTAAGAAATTTTTAAAGCATGACATAAATTGCAACCATGCTATGTGATGGCAATGATGGAAAAGGTGTTAAAGTTGACTCTTTTTTTTGTTTTTTGGCTAATCCTCACCTGAAGATATTTTTCCTATTACCATATTTTCCGGCGTATAAGATGACTTTTTAACCCAGGAAAATCTTCTATACGCCCAGTCGTCTTATAAGCCGGAAAATATGGTAATTTTTAGAAAGAGTGGAAGGGCGGGAGGGAGGGGGAAAGAGAGAGAGAAAGAGAAGAACATCAATGTGAGAGAGACATTGATTGGTTGCCTCCTGAACACTCCCTGACCGGGGCCAGGGATCGAACCTGCAACCCAGGTACATGCTCTTGCCTGGTAATTGAACCTAAGAGACTTTGATGCAATAGCAGACGCTCTAACCACTGGCCAGGGCTAAAGCTGACTTCCCAGCAGGGCTGTGTGACACTGTTGGAATGAGCCCAGCTCTGCAGTAATCCTGGCATCACTTGTCCTCCCTAGGAAACATGATTCATTAACTTAAAAGAATCGGTCAGTTTAAGCCACAGCTGTACTTGTGGGGCCTGCGTTGTCAGCCAGTCCCCTCATCTCCTCGCAGGGCGCCCTCCAGGGTCTCCCTCACGGGGAGAAACCAGCCCAGGACTGCAGCCGTCGAGACTCAGAAAAGGACTGGGCACCACACAGAGCCTCGGGGACTCACACAGCAGCTTCCGTCCCCTGACTCACCCCCCGGACCTTACTCCTGTCCTGGGGGATGGCAGAGCACTGCCCTCCCTTCCCAGCCAAACCGGGAGTGAGTGTGGGGTCGCTCTGCACCCGCCCTGCCCCTCCTGCCCCAGGGACCTCTGCTCCCCTCACTCTGCAGAGCAGAGGCCTGGCTGCGAGGCACCCACGCGTGGCGACGGCTGGCCTTCCTCCAGGCAAGTCCTGGCACAGGGTGAAGAACCACGTCAGGGGGTGGCTAACACGGGCCCTTGCGCTGGTGTGTTGGACACGTGACACGCCTTTGTTTCCCCTCTGTCTCCCCGGTTCACAGATGAGGAAGCTGAGCAAATGCTGGGCCCCAAGGTGCCTGATTCTACCGGGAGGAGCTGCAAACGAACGTGCCTCCAGGCCAGGCCAGCCGACACGCCGGGCAGGGGGGGCCGGCTCCTGAACCGGGACCCCACAGGCAGCGCCATCCACGCCTGACAGGTGCGCCCAGGAAGGGGTCCTGGGTCGCCTGATGCTTGGCTTTTATTCCCAGAAAAGTGTGTGTCACATGTGCCCCTGCCGCCTGGGCCACACCCTCATTGCGTGACGCTGACCCAGGGGTTGGACCCCCGGCGTCTGCGCGAGGCCAGGCCTCAGGACTCGTTGGAGGGAGCCGGCCCGGAAGGCCTGTCCTTGAGGAGCTGCCCCATTATTTAGTGACCCTGGAAGCCAGACACGGCCACTCTGGCTCAAGCTCCTGTTGTAAGAATGGCCACAGGATTTCTAACTGCTAACTGGGAGCGTTCGGACCAGCCTGCTACACTAAGTGCCCTGGGTCCAGTCCCGCTGACTGGCTGCGCAGCTGTGGCAGTCCATGCTGTTGACTCTCGGATCCTGTCCTGTCGCTCCTGCGCCCAGGGAGCGGGCCGCGCTCGTGGAGCTGTGCAGCTGAGCGCGCCGTGAGAGCTGCAGTGCACCCTGTGCAGCCAGGCTGCCTCCAATAGCTGGGAGAGGGAACGCCCGTCCCAGGACCGGCAAACGGAGTCCTCTAGGTCACCAATCTGTCCTCCAACCAACGTTCGTCCCACCCTATGACATGCCAGGCACACGTGAGCACAGACTGATGGAGGAGAAGGAGGTGTCCAGTCTGGAGGAGGCCCGGGGTGGGAGTGTGCCGTGTGTCTTTGTAAGGAGCAGCCAGGAGGCCAGCGTGGCCGAAGCGGAGTGAGGACTCCTGGAGATGAGGGCCGGTCATACCGGGTCGTGTGGGCCTGACTCTGAGGAGACGGACTTCCAACGCGGCCCGCTCCCTGGCCTCCGCCGGGGTCGGGGAGTGCGCTCTGGGACAGTCGCCCGCCTTTCCAAGCCTCACTTTTCTCACCTGCAGGACAGTGACCACACATGTCCCCCAGAGCTGGGGGCTCCCCTGCCCGGCCCTTTATACCTTGATGCCCTGAGCAACGGCGGCGGCCGCGTTGGACTCCTTTTCGTCCGCCTGCACCAGGAGTTTCTTGGCATCGGCTTCGATGGTCTCCTCTTCAATTTTCACCATCATGTTGGCGGTCTCCTCGGACGTCTGGATGAGCTGGGGTTGGAGAGCGGTCAGCTCCACTTGCATGACGGCCACCTAGCAAGGGACGGAGCGTGAGGAAAATGACCGAGAAGCAGCTTTGAAACCCCCCTCCAACCTACGTATCTGCAGAAAGTTCACTTTAACGGGCCTGTTGTTGGCTGGAGTTGCCTCTGATCTTTCCGTGCTCAGTCACGGTTCACACCAGGCGCTGCAGGTACCGGCACCTGCTCGGCACTCGACACAGAAACTTAAAACCTATCAGAAGGCCTTTCTCAGGCTGAGCCCACCTTCTCGTGTTGGGGCAGGAGAGGGAGAGCAAGAGCAAGTTAGGGGGAATCTACTTTATTTATCCATTCGTTCATTTATTTGAGAAAGAGGGAGAGAAACATCGATTTGCTGTTCCATGTATTTATGCATTGTTTGCTGTATGTGCCGAGATCGGGGATCAAACCTGTAGCCTTGGCGTATCCGGGTGACGCTCTAATCCAGCGGTTCTCAACCCGTGGGTCACGAACGACCCTTTCACAGGGGTCGACTAAGACCATCAGAAAACACAGATATTTACATTACGATTCATAACAGTAGCAAAATTACAGTTATGAAGTAGCCACGAAAATAATTTTATGGTTGGGGGTCACCACAACATGAGGAACTGTATTAAAGGGCCGCGGCATTAGGAAGGTTGAGAACCGCTGCTCTAATCAAACAAGCCCCCAGCCAGGAAAAGCCTCCATTGTTTCAGTCTGTGAAGGAAGCACGTGTGGCCGAGATGCGTGGGATGGAAGGAACCTGCAGGCCGTTTCCCTCTCCAAAACATCTGAACGGTGTGAGCACCTCTGACGGGGCCGCTGGCTGCTGCTGAGGGAGGGAGTGCCATTTCACAGGCAGCTCAATGCATCAGATGTTCCCGATGCAGAGCTGGGGCTCCCCCACCCCCCGGCAGTCCCACCCACTGGCCCTGGCTCTGCGTCCCTATGTGAAGAGGGTTTGTGACCTCATGCTGAGGCCCGGGAAGCGTGGGGAGAGAAGCAGGCGCCCTGGCCTGGCCATGACACGGGCTCTGGACCATGCGGGTCTGACTCTCAGTTCCGGCCTGACCTCTGGGGGCACTGACTCACTGGGTTGCGTGACTGTGGGCAAGTCGCCTGGCCCGTCTGCGTCTTGGGGTCTCTGAGTGAGCTTTCCTGTGCACAGCCCTGGGCCTGCGGAGGCTCACGGGATGCCACCTGGCACCTTCATCCTCTCTCTCTAAAAGCAAAGCATCCCGGTTGGACCCAGCTCGCCAGGAACAGAGCACGAAGGATGCCCCTGCCTCCTCCCCGGCCCTGGGCTGCAGAGTCCATGGATTTGCTGGGCTCAGCAACGGGCCAACCTACTGGCAAACATTCGGTTGTCTCGGACCTTTGTTGGTGCTGAAAATCCGTGTCTTAATGTGGCCCTCACGTTAGATGGCTGGTCAAGATGGCCTGTCCGAGCACAAATGAATACAAATTCATATGCCAGGCATTTGGTATTTGTGTCAGCTGTTCAAATCCTGTGATAGCTCTACAAAGCACAGACTATCACCTAACAGAAGAGGACACTGAGCCCCAGGAGGTAGGTGAGTTGAGAGCTGGGATTGGAGCCCAGGACTCTGACTGCACAGAGCCTGCTACTAACCAGGGACTTATCCTGCCTAGGAGCCCCTGGCAGGGCCAGGGCCAGGGTAGGCCAGCGAGGCACTCACCTTGGGCACAATATTCAAGGGGGCACCAGAAAACCAGTACCCTGATAAATAGTATTTTGTTGCAATATTTTAAGTCAAAATTAATGCCCCAAATCCATGATGAACAAACTACCAAAATCTTGAGTAAAGACAACTCAATGTGCTGGGCGTGGGAGGAGTCCGCGAGGGCGCCCTGCAGGTGGGGATGCTGGGGCCACCTCCTGAAGGTGGCACCTGGACCAGCCTTCCCCCCCCCGCCCCCCGCCCCTGAAGGCGGCACCTGAACCAGCCCCTACGCCTTCCACTTTGGCCTCCGTGGCTCCGCGATGCGTTCTCACCTGGGAAGCTGCGAACTCGAGTTTCTGCAGGCCTGTCAGGTAGCGGCTCCTTATCATGTCGACCTCTTGCCTCTTGCTGTTCAAGAGGGTCTTGAAGGTGAGGATCAGCTCGAGGTAGGAGGTAGGCGTGACATAATTGTGTCTGCGGAGCGTGTTGTAGTAGTCAAGCGACAGCTCCTTCACGCTCTCCTGGAAGTATTTGCACATGGAGACGACCCTGCCGGGCAGAGGCGGCGGGTGAGGCCAGAGATGCGAGGATGTGCACAGGCGCCCTGGGTGGGCCCGCGGAATCCCAGTCCTCCGACGTCGGTCAGCAGAGCCATCAGGAGGACTGGAGAGGGTTATGTTCTTAGGAACGACCTGGGATCAGGTGGCCCTAACCTCCGGTCACTCTGTGGTCACCAGGCTGGGCAGGAGCTCTGACCTTGGGCCCTGACGAAGCCTCGGACTTCGCAGAATGATGTTTGCAAATACAGAAAGTAAAACAGGATCACACAGGAAAACAACTATGTTGAAATAGAGTTTTTCAAAATACTTTAAAAACCAAATTTGTTTTATAGTCACATACATGCTTAGCAGGGGTCAGCAAACTTTTTCTCTGCTGCAACTACTTAACTCTGCTGTTGTGTCTGAAAAAGGGGGCGTGGTTCCAATACAATTTATTTACAAAAACAAAAAGCAAAAAACAACAGGCTGCAAACTGGACCTGTAGGAATCATCATTTGCTAACTGCTGCATTGAATAAACATTGGGCAGCATGCTGGAAGCTACCATAATTTTGAAGGAAATATCTGTAATGACTATGAAAAAGCCCATGTTATTTTTATTGGTAACAAAGTCACAGGTCCTGCTAATACTACTGGGTTTACTGCCTACATTCTTCATGGAAGAAAATGCAAAATCCCAGCTGGACGTGAGAATGAGATGTAGATTTTCCCCCATTCATATTCACTCACCCCCGGAGTTCTATTCATGGGCCTACAGACCCAGGCTAAGTCTTCTGGCCTACAGAACAAAGTCCAACGTCCTTAAGACAGAACTGAAAGTCATGCCCACTCCGGACCCCGCCTGCTTCTTCATGTCTCACCATTCACCCAACAGCAGACCCAGGCCCCTGCCAGGCACTAAGGACATAAAGGCAGACAATGCAGGTGGCATGGCCCAGGCCTTCATGGGGCACCCAGGGTTTGACAGTCTTATCTCTTCCCTTACCCCAGCTTTTTATTTGTTTTCGTGGATCTGTGCTTTGCACATCAAAAGTAAGTTTTCTTTACCCTTAAGAACCCATTCCACCCCCTGGCCCTGGCAGAGGCTGCCCTGCTGAGAATAAGAGCTCTAAGACAGCAGAGTAACGATATCACTATACTGGCAGTCCTTGGGTTACGTGGGACTCAATGTATGTTGTTTCATGGTTACATTGCCATCTCCCATCCTACCTAATAAAAGAGTAATATGCAAATCGACCCTAACTCCGCTACACCCACAAGCCATGCCCACAAGCCACACCCACCAGCCAATCAGGAGCAGATATGCAAATAAACCCAACCAAGATGGTTACAGCCACAGAGAGCAAGGTTTCCCAGGCAATGGAGGAAGCCAAGCTTTCCGCCTGCCCTTGCAGGCCTAAGCCTCCACTCAAGCTACACAGTTTCAATTATAGAAGGTAAACAAATCCAAACAGAAATGGCGGCAGCCACGGAGCTGAAGAGAGCTGGCCAGGGTTTCCCCCGGTAATGGAGGAAGCCAAGCTTTCCACCTGCCCTGGCTGGCCTAGGCCTCCACTCCAGGCTACAAAGTTTCAGTGAATTAATCCCAACAGAAATGGCTGCCAGCCACGGAGAGAGCAGGAGGCTTGGCTCTGCTCCAGGCTACAAAGTTTCAATTGTAGAAGGTAAATAAATTCCAGATACCAGGGCCTCCGCTTGGGTCACCAGGGGGCATGGCTGGCCTGCAAACCACCACAGGCCCCTTGCTCAGGCCGCCCCATGCCTGATCCAGGACACCCTTCAGGGCAAACCAGCTGGCCCCCACCCGTGCACCAGGCCTCTATCCTATCTAATGAAAGAGTAATATGCAGATTGACCATCACTCCAACACACAATATGGCTGCCCCCATGTGGTCAAAGATGACTGCCCCATGTGGACACAAGATGGCTGCCACAAGATGGCCAGCAGGGGAGGGCAGTTGGGAAGCACCAGGCCTGCAAGGGAGGGCAGTTGGAGGCAATCAGCCCTGCAGGGGAGGACAGTTAGGGGTGACCAGGCCGGCAGAGGAGGGAAGTTGGGGGCAAACAGGCTGGCAGGGGAGCAGTTAGGCATCAATCAGGCTGGCAGCAGAGTGGTTAGGGGGTGATCAGGCTGGCAGGCAGAAGTGGTTAGGGGCAATCAGGAAGGCAGGCAGGCGAGCAGTTGGGAGCCAGCAGTCCTGGATTGTGAGAGGGATGTCCAACTGCCCACCGGGATCGGGCCTAAATGGGCAGTCAGACATCCCTCGAGGGGTCCCAGATTGGAGAGGGTGCAGGCTGGGCTGAGGGACAGCCCCCCCTCTGTGCATGAATTTCGTGCACCGGGCCTCTAGTTTATTTATTAAAAAAAAGTTCCGTCATTTTGATGTATGTACATATGTGCTTTATGTTTTCATTATTTATTTACCACAAGTGAAGGTCAGGAATTGTTATCTTTTACATTTTTTTTTACTGTGTCACTTCATTACTGCTGTGTATGAGCTCCATGTGAGTGACGCAGGTGCTTATGTAGGTGGGTTCCGACTTACGGCGAAAATTGCATTATGTCGCCGTAGGAGCGGATCTCCCACGTAACCCGAGGGCCTATTGTATTCAGGTTCTTAAAGCTGTGGCAACAGTACATTCCCAGGACAATCCCGAACAATACAGTTTTACTCTTTTTCAGAAAAAATGTTTTATTTATTAAGTAGCTAACTAAATGCGATTTAAAAGTGTTTTTGTTTATTAATTAGCTAACTAAGTATGATTAAAAGTATAAGATTTTAAAATCTAAATTGAGAAATCTTAAAACAAGAATAGAGCCAATATCTGGATTTTCAATTTGGAATATATGCTTGGGGTACTAAAATGCAGCTAACACTTACCCTTTCCGAATATTGTCATCAAGTTCCACATCTTCCAGAAATTTGTTAGCCACCAACTCCAGGGCATCCGTGGGCCAGGACTGGAACCAATCAATCGTGCAGCAATTGATGAGTGAAGGGAACATTCTTAGGCGGTTCCGAAAGGCATCCCCAATTGGGCTCATGGCTAATGAGAAACAGACCTTGTTAGTCCCCTTCCTCCACGGAGGCCCAGGGCAGACCCCCTTGGGTCTTACCAAGGACTCTGGTGAGTGGGCATGCTCCCTGCTGTGCCCCAGGGCTGTCACTGGGAACAGTCATGATGCGTGCCTGGGAAGTGTGTGTGTGCGGGGGGGAAGGGGGTCATGGGATATTTCATGAAGTCCTGTGATGGGAATTCAGTGACTGGTCTCCCATTCCTATTATTGTCCCTTCCAGATCCTTAGGGTCCATTTGCCGGAGTGATTTGAGCCCTTTGACCTACTTGCCACGGGTCTCGTACACAGCTCCTTACAGAGGTATGGAGGCATCAGCTTGTCTCCATCCCATCCAGCCACAAATTTTGGGGTCTATACCCCAAATGTCATTCATTTTTTATTTAGATTCAAGGTGGTAGAGAAAGTGTGGTGCACAGGTCGATGTGTGAGAAGGTCAGTGTGGCTGAAGGAGAAAGGGAGGGAAACTTGGTTTGAGACCAGAGTGGGGAGGCTATAAGGACAGTCGGGCAGGGGACCTTATAAAACCATAGGGGAGGAATTTGGGTCTTCATCCTAATAGAAAGCAATTTAAGTGTTTTAATGCTTGGGCATGCATGTATGTGCGTGAATATACAATGATCATATTTGCAATCTATGAGAAAACCCCATCCTGGCTCAGTGGGACAGAAAGGTCTGGAGCGGACAAGAGTGGACATAGAGAGCCTAGTTAGAAGGCTGCAGAGGTGAGGCCTGGGGAGGTAAGTGGCTCGGCCTGCGTGGGTCTCTCCCTTCTCACCAAGGACAATGTGAAGGTTCTTCTTCACCCGCTCAATAAAGAAGTTATACATAGACAGAGGGGTGACATCAATCTTCTCGCCTGCTGTCCTGGCTGCTGTTTGCATCTTCTCGACAAGGTCAGCCTTCTCGTCCGCAGGGAAGATGTTGGGCACGTCGCCTGTGTTCAGAAGCATGTTGATGTCCTCAACAAAAGACTCGTCCTTGACCTGGTTGTCAGCAAAAAGGAACACGGTGCTCTTGGTGGCCACGCCGACCTGCAGCATGATCTTCTTCAGGTCCTCCCGCCAGTCGAGGCTTGAGTAGCTCTTCGTGATCTCGATCTGGTACAGCTCGTATGAGTTCATGAATGTGGACAGTTTGCTAGCACTCTGCCGCCCACTGCCCCCGATGCCCACCAGGAGCAAGTGGCCTTTGTCCTGCTTCAGGACCCTGCAGATCCTGGAGATGTGCTCAATGGCGAATCTGAACATGACCAAGGACATGGGGGCCTTGCTGACGTTGTTGAACTCATCTAGGTAGTACTCCATGACCACCGTGAGCTGTTTCAGGTCTGTGATCTCATCATAGATTTTGGGGTCGCTATCTGGTTTGAAGTAATCTCCAAAAAAGAGGCTATGGATATTATCATCGACGATCTTTCCAGTGGGTGATAGGTGGATGAGAACCTGTGGAAAAGGTAAGTCCCAGCCAGGCACTGAGCCAGTGGCCCAACCAGGATGGCAATGGGAGGTATAGAGGAAGGGAACAGGAGGTGAGCTTGTCTCCCTTAAGCACATCCGTCAAAGTCATGGTTCATTAACAGTTTAGAAAACAAAACAAACCATGATACGTGGATCTGATGGTTGTAAAGACTATGATGGAAGGACATTAGTGAAAGGCATGTAAAGCAAGGGTCATGCTTGCTAAGTAGTTAAAAAAACATTGGTGGTCAGACTGTAAGATTCCCCACAGGCCTCAAAGGAAGACACCATTTTTAAAAGTACTTGCTCCTTCACCAAATAGAGGTACAGGCGCTTCCCCTGGCCACGCTCCGTGCCCAGAGGAGAAATGTTTTAGATGCTTCCTCTTCCCGCATTACACCGGGGCCGGGAAGGGGGGGGGGCGGGGAGAAAAGGCGGGGGAGGGGGGGCGGGGCGGGGCTCTGTTCCTGGTCTCTGGCTGCAATGTGAAAACACTTTTGCAGTTTTTCTATGAAGAAATCACAGCTTCTTAGAAATAGAGGTAGAACGAGCCCTGACCAGGGTGGCTCAGTTGCTTGGAGCATCATTAAAATGTTTAAATGTTTAATATTTGGTGTATCTCATGCACCAAAACGTGGTTTGTTCAATTCCTGGTCAAGGCACATGCCTGGGTTACAGGTTCAGTCCCTGGTCTGGGTGTGTACAAGAAGCAACCAATTGATGTCTCTCTCTTTTCCCCTCACCCTCTCTCTAAAATCAATAAACATATCATTGGATAAGAATTTTAAAAAATACAGGTAGAACTAGTTGATTCTTAAAACAACTTTTTTTAAAAAAAAAAAAAATGAAATGGGAAAGAGAAAAAATGTATGAATGGGAAATCATGACAATCTTTCACTTGGGTTTACCAGGGCCTCAATCAAACCATGAAAATTTATGGTTCCTTTCTCAGCTCACACATTAATTTGACCCGGGATATGTATAAACAATAACATCATATAGCCAATCACTTGAATGGTTCCAACCCTATAAGTTACCAGGAAAGTGGAGCACAGTTGGGACTAGTGGTATGTCACCAAATCAAGTGACTCATTGGCTCAGTGCTATTGCTTTAGGGTCAGAGAGCAGACTGAGAGTCTCCACTGGGAAGGGAACCTGGATTCAGACTAACATGGTCAAGTATTTGGGACCATTTCTGAGGCCAAATGATCATAGGGTCTGGCTGACCTTCTCCATGGTGTGCTTGAAGCAATTCGAGGTGGTTTCCTTCACCAAGTTGAAGAAGACCTGTCTGTCCTCATCATCAATGAGCCGGTCGTAGAAAACCCGATAGACCTCATGGATCCAAAGCCGGATAAGCTTCTCTACATCCTGGAAAGCAGATGGGTTATCTCAATGATGTGCCGGAAGGGGCAGTTCTCAAGTCCCGGTTGGCGTGAGAAGGAAACAAGATCATGCTTTCAAAATGTTAAGCACAAGGCCTCGCACAGATTCGACATGTAGGAAAGTCAGCTCTGGTTGCTAGGAGGTGCGGAGTGACCTTGGTAACAGAAGGACCACGCTGACCTGCAGGTGGGAGTGAGGACAGAGCAGCACCCCTTGGATCACCCGGGAGAAGTCCCGCAGGTTAAAGACGTAATGTGACTTGGAGGGAGTCGGCAAGAAATTCTCCACGGCAGCTTTGTAAATCGTCATAGTAGCCTGTACCAGCATCTTTCCGTACCTTGGGAGGAAGGAGAAGGTAGGCCAGTCAAGGAGAGGCCAGAGCTGAGGGCCCCAGACCAATATCCTGGAAGACACAGCAACCTCTTACCTTAAGAACATCACGTCAAATCCTTTCCCAAAGTGCCAGTCAGCAATGGAACTAAAAATCTTGGTTAAAATGTCATCCTCAAAGGTGTTGATGGAGATGACATTCAGATGGCGGGTGAATCGCCCTGGAAGACACGTGGACACCCTCCATTCTGGGCCTGGCGCTCCGCACACGGAGCTGCTTCCCTCTGCCGCCTACCCAGCTGTGCTGTGCTGTGGCCGCCTCTCGCCATGGGGCTATTTCAGCTTAAATTAACGAATAACAACTAACATTACAAGTTGGTTTTCCCAGTCCCACTAGTCACACTGCAAGGGCTCAAGGGTGATAGTGGCGCTGCTGCTCCGCTGCCTGGGCGGATGCAGGTCAGCCTGGGGCCGGACCGTGGCAGCTCGGGGTGCGGAGTCACACTTGCTTCTAAACATAAAGGCACACGAGATCATCGCAAGATAGTCAAGCAATTGTGATACTTTTATAGAAAGGGCACATCGCCTGCCACTTACCGCCTACATACCAAACCCATTCTTTCCCAAACCAACTGCTAGTAATTTGGTCCCTTACATATGTACATCTGTCTATGTTAGATATCTATGCATCTGTATCTATCTATCGGCTTTATTGAGATATAATTCATATTATCCTTACATATCTACATCTGTCTATGTTAGATATCTATGCATCTGTATCTATGTATCAGCTTTATTGAGATATAATTTATATTATCCTTACATATATACATCTGTCTATGTTAGATATCTATGCATCTATACCTATATCTTGGCTTTATTGAGATATAATTCATAGTAATTTTGATAATCTGAAACCCATTTCCAGTAAATTACTCAAAAAGGGCTTATGGAAAAAGCCTCTGAGTTCTTGCATGTTGATAACGGTTTTGCTTTTATACTTAAAGGCCAGCTTTGCTGACTATAACATTCTTGACTCTCATTTTGTTCCCGTGAGTATCCTAAATATTCTATTTTCTTATGTGTAAAGCATTGCAGTTGAGAAGTCTTAAGATAACCTACCTTGATTTTGCTTATCCATCAGGTGTTCTTTTTTGCCTAAATGCCCAAAAGGTTTTTTTTTTCTTTTTCTTTAATGTCCAATAATGTTACTAGTGTATGCCTTGATAGTGATCATTTTGATCACCTCAGGTACACGGTGTACCAAATACGGTCACCAGCCCATTTTCCTCTCTCACAGATGAGAAGGCCACAGAATCGGAGTCTGGAAATGGTACTAAGATTCTTATGTATATTCCTCAACTGTTAGATGAGGCGATGATGGGAGGGCATCTCATTTATTTGTTCATTATTATTTACTAGAGGCAAGGTGCATGAAATTCGTGCATGGGGGGGGGGGTTTCCTCAGCCCTGCCTGCACCCTCTCCAATTTGGGACTCCCATGTCAGCCTGATTGATGTTTAACTGCTCCCCTGCCAGCCTATTTGGGAATCCAGGACTGCTGGCTCCCAACTGCTCGCTTGCCTGCCTTCCTGATTGCCCCTAACCGCTTCTGCCTGCTAGCCTGATCACCTCCTAACCACTCCCATGCCAGCCTGATTGATGTCTAACTGCTCCCCTGCCAGCCTGTTTGCCCCCAACTTCCCTCCTCTGCCAGCCTGGTCACCCCTAACTGCCCTCCCCTGCAGGCTTGATCGCCCCCAACTGCCCTCCCTTGCAGGCCTGGTGCCTCCCAAATGCCCTCCCCTGCTGGCCATCTTGTGGCAGCCATCTTGTGTCCACATGGGGGCAGTCATCTTTGACCACATGGGGGCAGCCATCTTGTGTGTTGGAGTGATGGTCAATCTGCATATTACTCTTTTATTAGATAGGATTATTATTTCGCTCCAGGTGAGTTGCGCCCCCTTTGGCAATGTGAAGAGTGATAACACCACAGGTGAAGGTCCTGCACCCCCACAGAGAACACCTGGCTGGCCTCCCTGGGAACACGTGTGGCACCTGAACTCTCTTTTGCATTTGAGACTCTCTGGCCCTCTCCTTGTCCTATTTCCACAACTTCCAACATGAAGTCTTCCGATGCTGCTCCCTGGAGCTGGCCCAGCCCTCCCTGGCCACGGCCGCACACACTCCTCCTCCCTCCATCAGAACAGAGTGCTGAGGTGTCTGGCTTGGCAGGCAGGGGTGGGGTAGGGAGGAGAGGAATAAGCTTCTCTTTTACGTACCAGTAATGTCATTCCTTCCTCCCCCGGGGGGCCCCATGGCTGTCACCAGCAGCACGTCCACGATGTCCAGCTTGTTTGTGTCTTTCTTATCAAACCAGTGACCGTGGTCCATCCATTGCCGCAGGAGCTCAATGGGGGGCTGGGCCCCATACGCCTCTTTGGCTGGCATGTTGAGGTCATCTGGGGAAGAAGCCAGGGCCACACGCTGTCAGTTTAGGGGACCCTCTGCTCTCACAGGACGCAGCAGAAGACTCTTTCCTCCACGGGAGAGTCCACAGCCAGTGTCTCACCCCCACTCTGGGCAGGGCTCAGCCCACGGACGTTTTGACCTACAGGAAGAGGTTTCCCTGGTTCTGCCCACTGTGACTTTAGGGCTGCATGGATTGGCATCACAGGCATTTAATCTTTTCCCATTCCCTCGAACAAAATATGCTGATTGTCTACTGTGTGTTAGACATTTTAATTTCTGGGGATATGATTTCTGGGGAGATGTAGAGAAGACAGCCACATCCCAGCTAACAGGGTATTTAATTTGACCAGCAGGTGTGGAGCAAGGCTTTGGACTAAGGTTTTGGTGGAGCAAGCTACAATGGCAGGAACAGACTGTGACTTTCTCAGTGCAGGAGCTGACGTCCCGGGTGCGATTGCCCAGTCTCTGCACAGAGAGGGCACGCAGTACAGTGGAGCTTAATGTCTCCCCACACAACACAGCTGAGTGCCCCGCTTGGGAAAGGTGGCATTTTAGGAGTTTTATACCGATTATCTCATCTAGTCCAAATAAAGACTTTGCCAGGAAGACGCTTCACAGTCTTGGAGGTGAGGACCTGAGGGCCCTGGGAGGTAAGTCACAATATGCATAGGGGTTGAAAGTGAGATTTCAACCTCGATCTGCTTGGCTGCAAAGCTTAAACTGTTTTTTTAAAAAATGTTTAATTGAATTTATTGAGGCGATATTGGTTAATACAATTATATAGGTTTTAGCTATATAATTCTATAACACATCATCTGTATATTGTATTGTGTATTTACCACCCAGCCTGTTTTTGAACATACCATAAAAATAGGAAGGGAAAACAGGTTGGAATAAAAAGAAAGGAAAATAAAATAAAAAAGATCCCTGCCTTTAAAGAGCTGATGTTAGCTGGCAAGGATACAAATATATGCAATGTTCATTATCAATACGTGCATTTAAAAAATTGATTTGAGAGGAGAAGGGCGCGAGAGAAACATTGATGTGTTGTTCTGTGTAGTGATGATTCATTGGTTGCTTCTTGTAAGTGCCCTGACCAGAGCTCAAACCCACGACCTTGCCTATTGGTCCGACTCTAACCAACTGAGCACCCAGCGGGGCAATACATGAATTTTAAATGCAACCAGATAGCTCAGAAGAGCAGGGCATCACTATAAATAAATGGGATTCTAGTCGAGATGTATTTGGCACCCAAAATCCTAGGCTTGGGCCACAGCTCCAGAATTTTCCAGATGTTTCGCTCTGAACAGGGAATTGAACCTTCTGGAGCCTCAATGAATGACTAGCAAAATGAGAATGGCAGTTAATGACCTCACAGGGTTGTGGAGTTCAACTGAGATGAGTGAGGAAGTGCTTTGTAAACAGGTAAAATCTTGGGAAACATCAATGTGTTATTTCACATTTATTGAGCAAATATTGGGTTTCTTCACGTACTGATAACATATTTATCTGACACAAAACTGAGTATGGATCTTTTCACAAGTGTGTGTGCTTTTAGAGATGCAACAGGACCAACACCACAGTCCCTTCTGGAACTGTGTCTCCCCACAGGGAGAAGCTGGGAGCCTGGCTCAGGCAAGGAGGCCTGGACCATGTCTCACGGACTAAAAAATTGGCTGCCCGCTGGTGTGGCTCAGTGGTTGAGCATCGACCGATGAACCAGGAGGTCATGGCTTGGTTTCCAGTCAGGGCACAAGCCCCATTGTGGGTTTGATCCCCAGTAGGGGGCATGCAGGAGGCAGCTGATCAATTATCCTCTCTCATTTTTGATGTCTCCCTCTCCCTTCCTCTCTCTGAAATCAATAAAAACATATTTAAAAAGTTAATAAAAACTTGGCACGTAGTACTTGGTCAACAAATACTTGGTAATGGAAGGAGTCAGAAGAAAAAGCAAAATTAAAGAAGGAAGAAAGGGAAGGAAGGAGGAAGAGAGGGAGGGAGAAAGGGAGGAGGGGAAGGAAGAAGTACTAAATTTTATTAACGGGAAATATTTTATCCGTCAGAGAGAGAAGGACTGCAGAGTGGACTGGCAGCTGAGAGGGGAGGAGCCTGGTGGCATCCAGGCCTGCGCCTTACCCACAAACACCACTGCCTTCTTCCCGATGGGGGGCCCAAAGAGGCCCTTCCGCCGCCGGTCCAGCTTGGACATGATGATATCCTGGGTCTGATACGCTGAGGTCCTGGCAGAAAAATTGAGGCAGTTGGGCAGGTAGATATTTTTGGGAAGGTGGAGGAGGAAATTGTTGGTGATAGCCGATTTGCCGGTGCCTGTGGGTCCCACAAAGAGCATTGGAATCTCATGGTCCAGGTAGGTTTTCAGGAAGAAGGACTGCCGGGCCGTCTCCACGGTGGGGATGATGAGTTCTGAGACCTGTACCACAAAGACATGGAAGAGCCTTGGTACCTGGTCCAGGAGGCTGGGCCTCAGCATTCAGAAGACTTAGTTCCATCCCTTCTCTCTTTCACCTTGAGTGAATATTTAACAGGCCCAGGAGTTTAGCTTATTACCCTGGGAAATGGGGTAGTGATGGCACCTCGTCCATTGAGCTGGTTTAAAATGAAATAAGATTTCCTGGCACTCAGACCCCAGCCAGACTCTATGGGCTTGGCCTTGGGCTCCTGGAACCCTGTTACTCTGAGTACCACACCCTGGCTTAGCTGGCCTCCCTGGACCCGACCCTGTCATCTTCCATTTGGCCTCCCTGGGGGCAGAGGGAGGGGCAGGCCTCTCTCATGTTGAAGCCTCCTGTGTGTGTGTATGCTGGGCTCAGCTCTGGGGAGCGCCCCCACACTGGGGTTTCTGAAAGGGGCCAGCTTGGTCTGTGCAGTAGGGTGGCGTGGTGCATGCTGGTAGACAAAGGCTTGGCTTTTTCAGTAAGTAATTGGATCGAAGGAAAAGGCTTAGATGCTGAGGGCATTGCAGCAGAGAGGATGAGAACTGATAGGTGTTGAGCAAGGATGTTCTGCTGTTATCCCCACAGTCTTCCCAGTAACCCTCTGAGTCAGGTGTGGAATTAGCTCAAATTTTCAGATGAAGAAAACTGAGGCTGGAGGATTGCTACTCACTTGTCCAAAGACAGAGCCAACAGGGAATGCGAATGCAGAACCAGGTTTTGCTATCAAGACTGGGAATTTATAGCAAGTTGGGTTTCATGGATTTTTATTGTCAGGGACAAGGGGAAAATGTGCAGCCGAACTGAATATATTTTCTGCACGGGACTCTTATTTGTATGAATTCAGCAAGATTTGAAACCCCTGGAGTTCAGGTGACCAAGCTCCTTAAGGAGAATTAAAGTTTAGGGTCTCAGTACTGGGGTGGGAGGTCCTCACCACACTCAGCCCCCAGGGTGGGCCCTGAACTCAGCACAGCCACTCTGGTCCTGCCTGTGTCTGACATGACAATATTCCCACTTTCCTATCCACCGTCTCCACCCACCCAGGGCCTGAACCATCTGCTATCACCCAGAGAGGTAAGTCATGTCACCAGATGCTACACAGAGTCATAAGCATGCACCCCCAGACAAACGTTCCACAGGGAAATGAGGAGGAAGTGTCAGTGAGTTGAGTCATCTGCTAACCAGACAAGCTAATCAGACCCTGTGCTGCTGAACCAGACCCTGTGCTGCTGAACCAGACCCTGTGCTGCTGAACCAGACCCTGTGCTGCTGAGAATGCGGAAGTCCTCCTCAGGGGGTTTAAACAAAGGCAGGTGTCCTTTTTGTCTGAGGTTCCTGAGATATCATAATACCATAATGCCTGTCATGACTGATAATGACAATGGTAATGATCAGAACGGCAGCCACTATTGGTTTGCACACAGTGTGTGCCACGTGTTCACGTATATTGTCTCCAATTCTTACAACCACCACGGAAGCATTTTTCTGTTGTTTGTAGTTGAGTGGACGGAGGCAAAGGATGAAGGCGGAGTGAGGAACCCATGCTTCCAGGCTCCGCCCACGCAGTTTGGCCTTTCCTGAAGGAAGTTCTTTAAAATGTGGACACAGAACTTCGGTCCCTGCTTTCACCTCGGAGGATTTGGGTCATTTTGGAAACCGAGTTCCAGGGCCAGTCCCTCTCTTTACCTTTGCGTTGGCTGGGATGTTTTCATCTTCTTTGGTGATGTATTCGGTCCACGTGTACCAGTGCCCGCCGCCTTGCTTGAGGAAATAAAAGTCATAGATGCTCCCTGGACTCAGAGAAACAGAACAGGCTGTTAGCACACAGGCTCACACTTCACACTGAGGCGCTGCTGCCTCATCCGGAGGCTTCTGCACTGTGTCTGTACGCGAGGCACAGTCGTGGCGAAGCTTACTCCCTGCGGCACCTGCGTGAACTGGAGCAGCTCTTCTAAAGAGTGATGACTTTATCACTTGTATAAAAACAATAGGTGCTCTGTGCAGAGAGTTAAACTAGTTTTAATAATGTAAACAGCAAGTATTAAAAATAACAAAAAAAGAAAGCAATCGATCACTCTAACCCTTACATCCAGAACTAACTTCCAATGGCCTTCTCCCTCGGCGCACAGCACGGTGAGATGGAAGGGCAGACAGATCAAAGAAAGGCTTTTATAAGAATGGGATCACTTGACATGTTCTGTTTTTAAATAAAGATGTTAAGTTCAATTTTACTTAAATCTCGCAGAGCCAACATGGACTAAAGGACCGACTGAACTTGAGATAAGTCATTATTCACTACAAGAGAAACTGCTTCATAAAGAGAAACTTCTAAAACAATAATTTAGAAAAATAATTGAAGTTATTAAGGGGTTAAAGACACTGTGCTTTAAAAAATCATTTAGCCTGGCCAGTATGGCTCAGTGGTTGAGCATCCACCTGTGAACCAAGAGGTTTCTGGTTCCATTCTTGGTCAGGGCCCGTGCCTGGGTTGCAGGTTCCGTCCCCTGTAGGGGGCCTGCGGGAGGCAGCTGATGGATGTTTCTCTCTCATCAATGTTTCTATCTCTCTATCCCTCTCCCTTCCTCTCTCTCTAAAAAAATCAATAAAAACATATTTTAAAAGATCATTTAATCCAATTTTGTGATAGTGTTTTAAATTTTCACTGTCAAAAATTTAAAAATATATGAGGGTGAGGAGCATCTTATATAATAAAGATGTTATATGCAAATGGTCGTTATGCTGTGAAGTGTAACGACTGACTGCGTAACGACCGGAATCACAGATCAGCAGGAGGTTGAGACAGCGAGCTACAAGCAGGTGGCGGAGAGCTACAGGAGAGGGCAGGGGAGCAAGCTATGGGGGGGGGGGGGGGGGGAGGAAGGGGAGTTACTGGAGGGCGGGGTAATGGGTGGAGAGCTACTGGAGGGTGGCAGCGAGCTACTGGCGAGCTACTGGTGCACTGATTCATGCGCAGGGCTACTAGTAGTATAATAAACCAGGTGCCCATTATCCAGCTTCAATAGTTATCAATATTTTGTAATTCTTGCCTCATCCATTTCCCCATCACTATATTCAATTTCCTTCCTTTTTCCCTCCCTCCCTCCCTCTCTTTCTTCCTTCTTTCTTTGGAGCATTTTGAAGCAAATCCTGACAGTGTATTTCATCTGTAAATACACATAACTCAATGTTAGGCCGATTTCACTGATTCCTTTATGAACTGTGTGGTGATTAGCTCTCACTCTTCCCTCCATCTCTCCTCCTCCAACTCCAGTTTCTAACACATTTTTGTTCTTCCACCACAGTTCTCCTGCTCTGAGCCTTAGGTTCGTATTTAAATAGATTCATTGCTCAAATCCGAGTCTTTTCACACAGACCATGTAAGAGTTCTTTATTTTGATCCATCTATTTCAGGCGTCCTCAAACTACGGCCCGCGGGCCACATGCAGGTGTTTTTGCCGTTTTGTTTTTTTACTTCAAAATAAGATATGTGCAGTGTGCATAGGAATTTGTTCAGAGTTTTTTTAAAACTATAGTCCGGCCCTCCAATGGTCTGAGGGACAGTGAACTGGCCCCCTGTTTAAAAAGTTTGAGATCCCCTGATCTATTTGTTGGCTGATTTTATTTCTTTTTCCAAAATGGGACTTACAGGGACTCATTCTCTCAGTTTTGCATGATTAAGGTGCCTGCACTGCTTTTGTATCTGAAGAGTGCCTTGGCAGAGAATAGTATTCTTATCTCCCAGTTCCTTTCCCTCAGAACCCGCAGACCACGCTTTATTTCTATATCCTGGAAGTTTGCGTTGCTGAGGCCCATCAGATGGTTTGCACCTTTATTTCCTATCGAGATGCCTGATGGAATCTTTTTGATACTGGATGTACAAGAATTTAATCAACTTATTTCTTTTGATCAGTTATTCTGTATCAATTTTTCTTGGAACATACCACATTCTTACAATTCGTAGAAACAGTTCTTCATTTTAGGAAATATTTCTGCATTTATATCCTTGTATCTATACTCTTTATTGGGTTACCAACTTAAACAATTAGCATTGCTTGGCCTCCATAGCAATCAAATTGTTTATAATTGTTTTAATGTATGTCTTTCTCTTCTATAGTAATAGTAATTATCTTAAACCTTTCCTCTAAGTCATTTATTAGATGTCTAGACTTGTATGCTTTATTCCTTGCTGGTTTTAATTCATTTATTAGATCTTTAATTGTACTGCTTGGTTCTCAACTTGTTTCTTTGGTTTTTCAATTCCTCTTTTCCTCTAATTCTATGGTTTTATCACCTTACCTACAAACTTTTAAAAGACTGCTTTATTCTAAATAAGTTCATTACCACCAAACCAGCATTATAAGAAATGTTAAAAGGACCCCTTTAAGAAAAAGGGAAAAAGAGACAAATAATTATAAAAAATAGATGGCATAGAGACTAAAAAAATAATACACAAGATCAATGAAACTAAGCTGGTTCTTTGAAAAGATAAACAAGATTGCTGAAACTTTAGCCAGACTCATCCTAAAACAAAGAGAGAGGACCCAATAAACAAAATCAGAAATGAAAGAGCATAGAAATAAAAAGGATTGTAAGAAAATGCTATGAACAACTATATGCCAACAAATTAGACAACCTGACTGAGATGGATAAATTCCTAGAAATATACAACTTTCCAAAACTCAATCAGGAAGAATCAGAAAACCCAAATAGACCTATAACAACCAATGGAATTGAAGCAGTAATAAAACTAAATAATAAAAAATCCTCCCAGGAAACAAAAGTCTGGCCTGACGGCTTCATAGGGAAATTTCACAACATTCAGAGCACTAACCCCTATCCTCCTCAAACTACCCCCAAAACCCAGGAGGCAGGCACACTTCCAAGCTCTTTACGAGGCCAGCATTATCCTAACTCTAAAACCAGATAAAGACACTACCCAGAAAGAAAATTATAGACCTATATCCCTGATGAATATAAGTACTAAAATCCTCAGCAATACATTAGCAAAGTTAATCCAGCAATACATTAAAGAGATTGTACAGCATGATCAAGTGGGATTTATTCCTGGGATGCAAGGTTGGTACAATATATGCAAATCAATTAACATGAAACACCACATAAACAAAAGGAGGGATAAAAATCATATCATATTAACAGATAGAGGAAAAGCACTGGACAAAACCCAGCACCCATCTATAATAATAAAAGTGTAATATGCTAATTACACTGGACATCCTTCTGGATGCCCTTTTGGATGACCTTCCGAATGAAGCCGGGGCTGTGAGGGAAGCCAAGTCCTGGGTGCCTGCCAGCGGCCAGAGGGAAGCCCGGGTCCTGGGTGCCAGCGGGAAGCTGGTGCCGACAGCTGGGGGAAGGAAGGCCTACTCTTGCATGAATTTCGTACATCAGGCTTCTAGTGCTATATAAAAAAAGGCTAGTATGCAAATCGACCAAATGGCAGAATGACTGGTCGCTATGACGTGCACTGACCACCGGGGGCAGACACTCAACACAGGAGCTGCTCCCCGGTGGTCAGTATGCCAGAAGTTGGGCTCACTGCTGGCGAGCACAGTAGTGGTGGCGGGAGCCTCTCCCACCTCTGCGGCAGCACTAAGGATGTCTGACTGACGTCTTAGGTCCGCTCCCTTGACTGACGGCTTAGGCCCACAGGGAGCGGGCCTAAGCTGTCAGTCAGACATCCCCTGATGGCTCCCAGACTGCGAGAGGGTGCAGGCCAGGCTGAGAGATGCCCCTGAGTGTACAAATTTCATGCACCGGGCCTCTAGTTTATGATAAAAATGCATTAAAAAAGTGATTATAGAGGGAATGTATCTCAATATAATAAAGAACATGCATGACAAACACATAGCCAAACATACTCAACAGGGAAAAACTAAAAGTGTTTCCTTTAAGTTAAGATCAGCAACAACACAGGGATGTCCACTTTCACTCTTATTCAACATAGTACTGGAAGTCCTAGCCACAGTGATCAGACAAGAAAAAGAAATAAAAGGCATCCACATTGGAAAGGAAGAAGTAAAACTGTCACTATGTACAGATGACATGATATTGTATATAGAGCACCCTATATATTCTACCAAAAACTACTAGAACTGATAAATAAATTCAGTAAAGTAGCAGGATACAAAATAAATATCCAGAAACAAGTTGCATTTTATACACCAACTAGAGGCCCAGTGCACGAATTTGTGCATGGGTGGGTTCTCTAGGCCTGGCCGGTGATCAGGGCCAATCAGGGCTGGGCCAGTTGGGGCCTGCTGGCTGGAGGGAGGGGCGAGGGGAGGGACTGTGGGTTGATTGGGACCTGCCAGCCTGAGGGGAGGGATGGGGTGTGGGAGGTTGGTCACTGGCCCCGAGGAGGGAGCCGGCCCTCAGGCCCCTGGGAAAGGGGCCGCATCCATCGCCACCCATTTCCAGTTCCCCATCCCAGCCCAGGGCCCAAAGACCCCGGTGGGGTTGGGAGAGGAGGTGACGGTCGCCGGGCCAGGCACAAAAGAAATGGACGCCGGACTCTGACACTGCTGGCTGGCTGTGGGAGGTTGGCTGTGGGAGCACACTGACCACCAGGTGGCAGCTCCTGCATTGAGCATCTGCCCCCTGGTGGTCAGTGCATATCATAGCAACTGGTCCACCAGTAGTTCGGTTGTTCCAGTTGTTCAGTCGTAATGGTCGCTTAGGCTTTTATATATATAGATCATGAGCTATCAGAAAGAAAACTAAGGGGGAGAACCAGGATGGCAGCATAGATAAACGCTGGTACTCACCACCTCCCACAACCACATCAAAATTACAACTAAAATACAGAACCACCATCATTCAGAACCACCTGAAATCTGGCTGAATGGAAGTCCTACAACTAGAGAAGTAAAGAAGAAACCATATCAAGACTAGTAGGAGGGGCAGAGGCTTGGAACAGGCTGGTCCAACACCCATGTGTGGTGTTTTTTTTAAAAAAAATATTTCTTTATTGATTTCAGAGAGGAAGGAAGAGAAAGGGAGAGATAGAAACATCCATGATGAGAGAGAATCATGGATTGGCTGCCTCCTGCAAGTCCCCCACTAGGTATTGAGCCCACAACCCAGGCATGTGCCCCTGACCGGAATCGAACTCGGGACCTTTCAGTTCACAGGCCGACACTCTATCCACTGACCAAACCAGCTAGGGCGACGTGTGGTGTTTTTTAATCGGGTGGGAGATTATCTCTGTGGAGGCTTCCTGTGAGGAGCTAGGGGTCCCAGCCCCAGGGTTCCAAAGCTGGGAAGAGAAGTCCCTGTAACTTTGGGTTGTAAAAACCCATAGGGATTGTGGCTCAGAGACATGGAGGCTGCTGGAGACCCAGCAGTTCCTCTTAAAAGGCTTGTACCTGAAGTTAAACAGTCCTATTCCCTCTGAGCTCCAGCAGTGGGTGGTGGCATTGGGTAAACCAGGGACATACAAGGAGAAACTGGACTGTCTGGACAGGGGCAGGAACTCGGGGGTGGCTTTCCCAAGACAGGGGTGCTCACAGCGGTCAGTGTTCCTATGCTGGGACCTCCCTGTCACAGAGCTGACTGGCAGCCATATCTGAGATTCTGTCAACATGGCCCACACTATTGGCTCAACCCCAGTGATTCCCTGAGACCCTGCCCCATCCAACTTGCAGCCCCACCCAAGCTGATGGCAGCAGTTTTTCCATATGAATGGCCTGTCCTGGCTTAGGCTTCAGACTTTACTAATATCTCTCAAAAAATCAACAGCTGGTGTCAGTGTGCTACATACCTATCGATAAGAGGCCCAAGACCTGGCACTAGCACCAGCCTGCCTTGCTTCACAACTGGGCCTCATCCAGGCACTTCCTAGCTCAATACAAATAGTAGCCATCTGAAGGTAGCTCTGTAGCTCCTGCCAGGTGGCCCAGGCAGTGGCTGACTTTGCCCTGGAGACCTAAGAGACAGTGCACCCAGTGGACAGCGTCAGACCATACAAGATTACAACTCTACAAATCCACAGCGACACACTCAGGGGGCAGACTCAGTGGGCACCAAAGCCCCACTGAACAAGTCCTGCCCCATAAGGGTGTCTCCTGCACAGCAGCTCTTCACTGTAGTGGCAGCTGGTTCTCACAGCCCTTTGGCCTGGATGTCAACTCCTCCCAGTGACACAAAGAGCAATCCAGGCTCAACTACAACAAGTCTGTGCACACAGCCCACACAGAAGTGCACCTAGAGTGCCCAGCTCAGGTGACTGGGGAGGCTGAGCCACTGGGCTCTGCAGAACACCTACTACACAAGGCCACTCTGTCAACTTCAGGAGACATGGTAGCTCTACCCAAAACATAGAAACAAACACAGGGAAGCAGCCAAAATGTGGAGACAAAGAAACATGTCACAGATGAAAGAAATGGAATCAAGCAAACTACTGGATACAGAGTTCAAAACCATGGTTATAAGGTCACTCAAGGATCTTCACGAGAGCTTCAAGGGACTTAGTGAGACTTTCAAGGATCTTAGTGCGAATGTCAAAGACATGAAAAAGGATCAGTCAGAAATTAAGCATGCACTAACTGAAATGAAAAATAATTTACAGGGATTCAACAGTAGAGGATTCCAAGAATCACATCAATGATTTGGAATATGAGGAAGCAAAAAACACCCAATTAGAACAGCAAAAAGAAAAAAGAATCCAAAAATATGAAGATAGTGTAAGGAGCCTCTGGGGCACCTTCAAGTGTTACAACATTCACATTATGGGGGTTCCAGAAGGAAAAGATAGAGAGCAAGATATTGGAAACCTATTTGAGGAAATAATGATAGAAAATTTCACCTACCTGGTGAAAGAAATAGACTTATAAGTCCAGGAAGCACAGAGAGTCCCAAACAAGCGAAACCCAAAGAGGCCCACACCAAGACACATCATAATGAAAATGCCAAGGGCTTAAGACAAAAAGAGAATCTTAAAAACAGCAAGAGAAAATCAGTTAATTACCTATGAGGGAGGACCCATACAACTGATTTCTATATAGAGAAACTTTGCAGGCCAGAAGGGAGAGACAATAACTATTCAAAATGATGAATAGCAAGGACCTACAACTAAGATTACTCTACCAGCAAAACTATCATTTAGAATCAAAGGTCAGATAAAGAGCTTCACAGACAAGAAAAAGCTAGAGGAATTCATCACCACCAAACCAGTATTACATGAAATGCTGAAGGGTATTCTTTAAGAAGAGGAAGAAGAAGAAGAAAAAAAAATAGATAAAAAATATGAACAATAAAATGGCAATAAATACATATCTATCAACAGTTGAATCTAAAAACAAAAATAAATGATCAAGAAATCTAATGAACAAAATAAACTGATGAATAAAATAGAATCAGAGGCATGGAAACAAGGGACAGACTGATGAATCTCAGAGGGAAGGGGTGAGAGGGGTGCAGGAAGAGATTAACCAAAGATCTTATTTGCATATATGCATAACCTGTGGACACAGACAGTAGGGTGGTGAAGGCCTGGGGCAGAGCAGGAACTGGGTGGAGGAGGGCAATGGGGGTGAAGAGGGAGACACCAGTAACACTCTCAACAATAATGGTTAAAAAAAAGAAAACTAAGAAAACAATCCCATTGATAATTGTAATCAATCCCACCCCCCAAAAGAAACTGGAGAAGCTACAAATAAATGGAAGCATACACCAGGCTCATGGATTGGAAGAATTAAAATGTCTATACTACCCCAAGCAATCTATATATTCAATGCAATTCCTATCAAAATACCAATGGTGTATTTCACAGAACTATAATAAATAACCAAAAAAATACATATGGAACTACAAAAGGTTGCAAATAGGCATAGCAATCTTTAGAAAGAAGAAAAAAGTTGGTGGTATCACATTACTTGATATCGCACTATGCTCCTAGGCTATAGTAATCAAAACAGCATGGTATGGCCCGGCCAGTGTGGTTCAGTGGTTGAGCATTGACCTATGAACCAAGAGGTCATGTTTTGATTCCTGGTCATGGCATATGCCCAGGTTGCATGTTCGAGCCCCAATGGAGAACATGCAAGAGGCAGCTGATCAATGATTCTCTCTAATTATTGATGTTTCTATCTCTTTTCCTCTCTGAAACCAATGAATATATATTTTTTAAAAACAGCATGGCATGGACATAAAACAGATATATAGATCAATGGAACAGAATAGAGAGCCCAGAATAAACCTATGCCTATATGATTAATTGAGGCAAGAACATACAATGGAGTAAAGATAGTCTATTCAATAAATGGTGTTGATAAGATTGAACAGATACATGCAACAAACCCCACACAAAAAAACAACACACTAAAATAGACCAGCTTCTTACACCATATTTAAGAATAAACTAAAAATGAATTAAAGCCTTAAATGTAAGACTCTAAATCATAAAAGTCCTAGAAGAAACAGGCAGTAAAATGTCTGATATTTCTCTTCACAATATTTTTTTCTGATATATCTCCTCAGGTAAGGGAAGCAAAAGAAAAAAATAAACCAATAGGACTACATCAAACAAAAATGTTTTTGCACAGTAAAAAAAATTATCAACAAAACAAAAAGAAAACCTACTGAATAGGAGAATATATTTTCCAGTGATACAGGGTTAATATTGAAAATTTATAAGGAACTCAGACAATTCAATACCAAAAATACAAATAGTCCAATTAAAAAATGGGCAGAGGATCTGAATAGACACTTCTTTAAAGAGGATATATAGGCTGATAGACATATGAAAAGATGCTCAACATCACTAATCATCAGAGAGATGCAAATTAAAACCACAATGAGATGTCCCCTCACACTGATCAGAATGGCTATTATCAATCAACAAACAACAAGTATTGGCAAGGATGTTGAGAAAAGTGAACCCTCTTGCAGTGCTGGTGAGAATGCAGACTGGTGCAGCCACTATGGAAAACATTATGGAGGGTCCTCAAAAAGTTAAAAATGGGTGGGGGGCAGGTGCAGGCTGGAAGAGGCCAGGGGAAAAAGGGGACATCTGTAATACTTTCAACAATAAAGATAAAAAAATTAAAAATGGAGCTGTCTTATGACCCAGTGATTCCACTTCTGGGTATATGTCTGAAAAAACCCCAAACCCTAATTTGAAAGAATATGTGTACTACTGTGTTCACTGCAGTGCTATTTACAGTAAACAAGATATGGAAGCAACTCAAATACCTTTAGAAAGACAAATAGATCAAAAGGTAGTGGTGCACAGAAATAATTGAATATTACTCAGCCATGAAAAAAAATAAAATCTTATTTGTGTCAGCAAAATGAACCTAGTGGTTTCTATGCTAAGTGAAGTTAAGTCAGACAGAGAAAGACAAATACCATACGACTTCACTTATATGTGAAATCTAAGGAATGAAATCTTACCTAATAATAGAGAAACATGTAAATTGACCGTACCTCCGCCACACCCACAGCCAATCAGAGTATGCAAATTAACCCAACAAAGATGGCGGTTAATTTGCATACATACCTGGGTCCTGGGAACCTCCTCGGCACCGAGGTCACTCCCAGCCAGCCATTGGGGTGGGGGGGCCTTCCTTAGGCTTGGGAAGGGGCTGAGCCTGCGACCAAACACAGACCATCCAGAAGTCAGTGCTGGGATGCCCAGCTGCAGCCTGGCAACCCAGCACCGATTGCCCAGGTGGCTGAGTCCCAGAAAGTGAGTCAGGATCTGCTCTGCAGCCTCAGTGGAAGCTGTTGATCAGTGTACTTACCTCTCTCTCCCTCTCTCCCTCTTTCTTTCTGATCTTCACCAGAAGCCAGGCTTTTCTTTCTCTCCTGGCCTCCGCGGGGGCTGCTGTTAAGCCCCGCCTCTTTGATCAGGCCCAGAAATAGGCCTGGAGATGCTGACTGGCATAGGAACTGACCAGTGAGAACCAAATCTGGGTGCTGTGGGGAGCCAATGGCTGCCTAGAAGGTGGAGCTTTTGACACTGACTGGCATTGAAACCAACCAATCAAAACCAAATTTGGGTGCTGTGGGGAGCCAATGGCTGCCTAGGAGGTGAAGCTTTTTTTTTTTTTAAATATATTTTATTGATTTTTTACAGAGAGGAAGGGAGAGGGATAGAAAGTTAGAAACATTGATGCGAGAGAAACATCGATCAGGTGCCTCCTGCACACTCCCTACTGGGGATGTGCCTGCAACCAAGGTACATGCCCTTGACTGGAATCGAACCTGGGACCCTTCAGTCCACAGGCCAACGCTCTATCCCTGAGCCAAACCAGTTAGGGCTAGGAGGTGAAGCTTTTGACGCTGGCATAGGAACTGACCAATTAGAACCAAATTGGCCAGCAGAGGAGGGCAGTTGGGGGCAACATCAGGACTGCAGGAGAGGGCAGTTAGGGTGATCAGGCTGGCAGGCAGGTGAGAAGTTAGGAGCCAGTGGTCCCAGATTGTGAGAGGGATATCTGACTGCCGGTTTAAAATGGCAGTCGGACATCCCACAAGGGGTCCCCAGTTGGAGAGGATGCAGGCTGAGTTGAGGGAACCCTCCCTCCGTGCACAAATTTCATCCACTGGGCCTCTAGTAAAGGAATAAAATTGAAACAGACTCATAGATGCAGAGAACAGCCTGATACTTGCCAGAGAGGAGGTGGTTTGGAGGGATGGATATAAAAGGTGAAGGGATTAAGAAGTACAAATTGGGCCTGACTGGTGTGGTTCAGTGGTTGAGCATCAACCTATGAACCAGGAGGTCATGGTTTGATTCCGGTCAGGGCACATGCCCAGGTTGAGGGCTCCATCCTCATTGGGGGCATGCAGGAGGCAGCCGATTGATGGGTTCCCTCTCATCATTGATGTTTCTATCTCTCTCTCCATCTCCCTTCCTCTCAGAAATCAATAAAAATATATTTTTAAAAAAAGTTGTTCAAATTGATAGTTAAAAAATAGTCACAGAGCTGTAAGTACAGTATAGGGAATAGAGTCAATAAAATTGTATTAACTATGTATAGTGCCAGGTGGGGACTGGAAATACCAAGGAAGCATTTTGTGAAGTGTATGATTGTCTGATTACTATACTGTACACCTGAAACTAATTCAAAATAATATTGAATGTAAACTGTAATTTAAAAAGATAGATTTGCCTGGCCGGCATGGCTCAGGGGTTGAGCATCGACCTGTGAACCAGGAAGTCACAGTTCAATTCCCAGTTGGGGCACATGCCAGGGCTGCAGGCTCAGTCTCCAGTGTGGGGCATGCAGGAGGCAGCCGATCAATTATTCTCTCTTATCATTGATGTTTCGGTCTCTCTCTCTCCCTCTCCCTTTCTCTCTGAAATCAATAAAAATATATTTTAAAAAATAAAAAATAAAATAAAAAGATAGCTTTATTGAGATACAATTCACATGCCATATAATTCACCCATTTCAAGTATACAATTAAATGGTTTACTAAAAATATATGTAATTGTGAATATACTAATAGTCACAGAGCTATGCAGTCATCACCGTGACTGATTTTAGTACATTTCATGACCAAAAGGAAACCCAGTACCTCTTATCTGTCACCCCTGAAAGCCTTCTCCCACCCTCGCCGCTCTCACAGCACTGGGTAACCACTAATCTTTCTGCTCCTATAGAATTGCCTGTTCTGGACTTTTCACATAAATGAAATCATACAATATGTGTCCTTTTGTGACTGGCTTCTTTTCATTTATCATAATGTTTTGGAGGGTCATCTATGTTGTAGCAAGTATTGTTACTTCACTTCTTTTTATTGTTGAGTAATATCCCATTGCATGGGTGCATTTTATTTTATTTATTCACCCATCAGTGGATTGTGTTCACTTTTTGGCTATCTATACTAATAAAAGGGTAATGTGCTAATTAGACCGGGAGATCAGACATTTTCCTACCGTCCAACTTCCTTCTGGACAAAGCCATGGTGGTAGGGGCCAAGGCAGAGGCAGTTAGGGGTAATCAGGCCAGGAGGGGAGGGCAGTTGGGGGCCATGAGGCCGGATAGGGAGAGCAGTTGAGGGCCATGGGCCTGGCTGGGGAGGGCAGTTGGGGGCCATGAGCCAGTAGGGGAGCCATTAGGTGGCAATCAAGCCAGTAGGCAGGCAAGTGGTTAGGAGCCAGTGGTCCCAGATTGCGAGAGGGATGTCCAACTGCCTGGATGGGGCCTAAACCGGCAGTCGGACATCTCCTGAGGGGTCTCAGATTGGAGAGGGTGCAGACTGGGCTGAGGGCTCCCCCCACCCCCGTACATGAATTTCATGTGCCGGGTCTTTAGTTATTAATAATCCTTCTATGAACATTTGTGCAACTTTTTGTGTGGGTATATGGAGTGGAATTGCCAATCATGGTGACACTGTTAATAACCTGGTTATGACTGACAGGAAGGCGTGCAGGGGAGGCAGCTAACACAGGCCGCCATCCACACGGGTTCCCAGGAGGCTGCAGGGACCACTCCCAGGTCTGTTCCGCTGTGGCTGGGGCAGGGACTGGACAATAGACGCATGCCCAGTGGGAAGGTGCCTACTGTCAGTCACACCTGGGAACAGGTCAGTGGCCAGAATGGGCATGGCCACTGCCAGGGCATGAAACCAGAATGTTTAGACTCCTGGCCCAAGGAGCGCCCTCTGGGCACTGGGCCCTAGGCACTTTCGGGACTCCTGCTGCATGGGGCACATTCCCCTGCATTTGCCCTGCATTCGCCCTGCAAATCTGCCTGATGCTGAGCTGGGCCTGATGCTGAGCTGGGCCAGCTGCTGAGCTGGGCCAGCTGCACCCTGGAACAGAGACTGAACTGGCCTTGCTTCTGGCTCTGCTGACCCCACCGCTGCCCTTTTCCAAGACTGGGTTAAGGACAGGAACCCGAGGAATGTAACTCCAAACAAGTAAAGTCTTTTACCATCTCCTTCTCCGTGGGACCTCTGAAAATGCTCATTTCAGCCGTGCCCGAGCACCCCTCTCCCACTGGCTGTGAAGTTCAATTCTCCCACAACAATATGGTGACTGTATTTTAACCTCCGAGGAACCGGCAAATACTGCTTCCCAAAGCTGCCGGCCGCTCCCTTTCCACCAGGCGCGGGAGGCTCCCATCTTCCTGGCTGTGCCAACACATGTTGCTTTCCATCGTTTCATTGTTCTCACCCGGTGGTGAAATGGTGTCTCACTGTGTTCACATTTGCAGTTCCCTGGTGGCTAATGTGGGAGCATCTTGTCAGGGGCTTGTTGGCTCTTTATCTTCTTTGAAAAAATGTCTTTTCCTTTGCCCATTTTTAATGGGCTGATTTGTCCTTTCATGATTGGGTTGTAGTACTTCTGTACGTATTATGAATGAAAGTCCCTAATGAGATGTATGATTTGTAAAAATTTCCCTGGTACTTGTGGTTGTCTTTTCACATTTTTTTTATTCTGTCCTTTGGGACACAAAACATTTAATTTGGATAAAGTTCAGTTTCCCTATTTTTCCCTTTTGTTGCTTGTGCTTTGGTGTCCTAAGACTCTATCACTTAGTCCAAGGTCATGGAGACCTGCACCTATGTCTTCTTATAAGGATTTTATAATTTTAACTTGTGAATTTAGTTTTTAAATCCATTTTGAGTTCATTTTTGACTATGGTGTGAAGTACAGGTCCAATTCATTATTTTACATGTAAATATCCAGTTGTCTCAACACCATTTGCTGAAAAGAATACTCTTTTCCCATTTAATTATCCTAGAATCTTGCTGAAAGTCAAGTTACCATAAACCTAAGAGGCTTATTTCTGGACTCTCAGTTCTATTCCATTAATATCTCTATATTTATCCTTCTGCAAGATTCATCCATGAACATTTAAGAAAATTAAATTCATTTTATCACTAAGTTCTTGCAGCAGAAATATTTTCTGTTTCTTGGGTCACATTGTCATTTAGATTCTCTCTCTCTCCCTCCCCCTCCCTCCCCCCTCCCTCCCTCCCTCCTTCCCTTTTTCCCTCCCCCCTCCCTCCCTCCCTTCCTCCCTCCCTTTCTCTCTCTCATTTGCATTGTTGCTGTACCATTGCTCTGATATGATCAGGAACTTCTTGACATCTTTCCCAACATTACTTGGGGCTGGTTTATCTCTAGTACTTTCCTGACTACAACTAAAGAATTGGTGCATGGCCTTCTTTTCTGTAGCCTGAGGTTGCAGAGTTTGGGCAGAAACGAATGTGCAGTTGCCCTTGCTGGGAAGACTGGGCTCTGTATTAGCTTTCTAAAATGTGGCCAACTTTCTTGAACTGTCAGTCCAATGCACTGCCCCCCTCCCAGCTAGCAACATGCCCACACTCCTGTAGGACTCGGCGCACACCGCTGACTTAGCGCAGAGCTCTAGAAGGTGCAAACCCTGGCGTCTCTCCCATGTCTACTAAGGTTCTGCACAATGTGGCGGTCTCAGGCTTGGAGGCCTCTCTTAGACATTTTTCACAGCTGCCCAGTCTCCATTGGAGGGCACTTGGCCCACACTGGTGATCACCAGCGAGAACTCTCAGTTTTGTCAACGCACCCCTTTCCTCTCAGCAGCACTCTTAGGAGGACTGTGGGGTGGTGGGTTCTGTGTGGGGACAGCTCTATTGTTCCTCCCCCTGCCCACCACTTTTCAATGTTCATAGAATCAGGTTGTAAAGTTTACTTTAGTTATTGCTGGGGACTTTTTAAGCTTAAAATTGTTGTGATTGTTCATTTCATTAGGTATTAAAGGAGGGAGCTTCTGTTGTCTGACATATATTCTGATATAGCACTTTTAGGAAGCCATCTGGCCCTGCTTACAGAGCTACAAAATGGCTCTAGTCTAATTCAGAAATCCTACTTCTCGGAACTTATCATAAGAAATAATTCACAATGAGCCCTAGATGGTTTGGCTCAGGTGATAAAGCATCGGCCCATGGACTGAAGGGTCCCAGGCTCTATTCCAGTCAAGGGCACACACCTTGGTTGCAGGCTCTATCCCCAGCGCTGGCCAGAAGCAACCAATCAATGTGTCTCTCTCACATTCATATTTCTCTCTCTCTGTCTTTCCCCCTCCATTCCACTATCTCTAAAAATCAATGAAAAATATCCTTGGTTGAGGATTAACAACAAAAACACAAAACAGAAATAATTCACAATGAAAATAATCTCTATGCACGAACCCTCTGTGATAGAAAAAATTTAGAAATAATTTACGTCTCACATCAGGAGCTCAGTCACAACGATCCTATATAATAAAGAGGTAATATGCAAATTGACCATCACTCCAATACACAAGATGGCTGCCCCCATGTGGTCAAAGATGGCCACGCCCATGTGGACATAAGATGGCTACCACAAGATGGCCAGCAGGGGAGGTCAGTTGGGGGCGATCAGGCCTGCAGGGGAGGGCAGTTAGGGGTGACTGGGCCAGCAGAGGAGGGCAGTTGGGGGCAACCAGGCCTGCAGGGGAGGGAAGTTTGGGGGGACCCAGGCCTGCAGGGGAGGGCAGTTAGGGGCGACCAGGCCTGCAGGGAAGGGCAGTTGGGGGGGACCAGGCCTGCAGGGGAGGGCAGTTGAGGGGGACCAGGCCTGCAGGGAGGGCAGTTGGGGGGGACAAGGCCTGCAGGGGAGGACAGTTTGGGGGGACCAGGCCTGCAGGGGAGGGTAGCTGGGGGGAACAA
Organism: Ia io; assembly: GCA_025583905.1. Taxonomy (NCBI): domain Eukaryota; kingdom Metazoa; phylum Chordata; class Mammalia; order Chiroptera; family Vespertilionidae; genus Ia; species Ia io. The sequence continues at coordinate 115,002,180 of JAJQQW010000010.1, read as the reverse complement.
GGCCTGCATGGGAGGATAGATGGGGGGGGGACCAGGCATGCAGGGGAGGACAGTTGGGGGCGACCAGGCCTGCAGGGAAGGGCAGTTGGGGGGGACCAGGCCTGCAGGGGAGGGCAGTTGAGGGGGACCAGGCCTGCAGGGGAGGACAGTTGTGGGCTACCAGGCCTTCAGGGAAGGGCAGTTGGGGGGAACAAGGCCTGCATGGGAGGATAGTTGCGGGGGGACCAGGCCTGCAGGGGAGGGCAGTTGGGGGTGACCAGGCCTGCAGGGAAGGGCAGTTGGGGGGACCAGGCCTGCAGGGGAGGGCAGTTGAGGGGACCAGGCCTGCAGGGGAGGGCAGTTGTGGGGGGGGTACCAGGCCTACAGGGGAGGGCAGTTTGGGGGGACCAGGCCTGAAGGGGAGGGCAGTTGGGGGCAATTGGGCTGGCAGGGGAGCAGTTAGGCATCTATCAGGCTGGCAGGGGAGTGGTTAGGGGGTGATCAGGCTGGCAGGCAGAAGCGGTTAGGGGCAATCAGGCAGGCAGGCAGGCAAGTGGTTGGGAGCAGGAGAGGGTAGTTGTGGGGGACAAGGCCTGCAGGGGAGGAGCAATCCTCACCTCCTGGATTGTGAGAGGGATGTCCGACTGCCCCTTTAGGCCTGATCCCGGTGGCATTGGGCCTAAACGATCAGTCGGACATCCCTTGAGGGGTCCCAGATTGGAGAAGGTGCAGGGTGGGCTGAGGGACACCCCCCCCACCGTGCATGAATTTCGTTCACCGGGTCTCTAGTGTCATATAAGATGAATGAAATATTTTGCAGTCAATTAGAATGATAGTTACACAAACTAATACCAGAAAAATGCTCTCAGAAAATGTGACAGATAAAAATAGAATAAAAAATGGAATATATACCATATAGCAACTATGTGAAGACATGAAAGTAGATGGACAAGAAAGAAAAATTTTTTTGAAATCTGAAATACTTGTGATAGGGAGGTATGAACAAAGAGATATTTTCGGTTATTTTTATTTAGCAGAACTGACTTGTTTTACAAAAAAAAAAAAAAAAAAAAAAAAAAAAAAAAAGACTAAAAGCATGATTCAGAAAAGCATTTATCCCTTCTCCCTTACTGATGTTATTAGCTTTGTGGCTTGAGATTCAACTGAGTAAAAGTAGATTTACCAGCTGTATAACCTTGGCCAAGGATATCGTTTGGGCATCTGTAAGATGGGCCTGATTTTATGTCAAACTTAGAAAATCACTGCGGAGGGTGCATAGATAGTTGTGTCAAACATTGAGCATGGTTCTGGGCACACAGAAAGCCCTTGATAACATTGAACTCTAGGTGCCTGGCTCTCATCAGAGTGATTCCTGTTCACTCTGCACTATGAGTGTAGCTCACACTCTGGTCCAGGTGCCAGGCCAGGAAGGGGAAACATTAGAAATACAGGAAGACAAGGGGCTTCTATCACCTCTGACTACCCAGCAGCTCCATTTTCCTCTCCTTCATGTGGGAGAGGAGGTAAATTTCCCACAGAGCAGTGAGTGAGCTTTCAGAGGCACACAATACAGGGCGACATAAAGCAGTCTCTGAACAAACAAACCCCTGGTTGACAAGCCAGGATTCATGTCAGATGATGTGAACCCAACACCCTCGGAGGCCTGCTTGCTTCCCTGGATGCATGCTCCCCTGCAGGCCCTCCAGCATGTATGTGAGAGGCCCATTCACCACATGGCTCCTGGATCACGAAGAGCCCAGCAACGTCCCAATGGCCCTGAGGTCAGGGAAGGCCCCGGAAGCTCTCATCATGAGAATTTTACCTTGGGCCCTGGTGGAAAGGCTGGAAGGCACGTGAAGCTTTTGAAGGTGGTGATAAGAAAGCACACTCAAAGCCAGGCACAAGAGCCCACATAGCATATGACTCCACGTGTATACAATGTCCAGAAAAGGCAAATCTACAGAGAGTTGCTGAGAGGCTGGCTGGAGCTGTTAAGCTGAGGGCTTCAAGGAGCCTCTGTCAGTGACTGGCAGGTAGCAGGCAGAACAGAGTGAGGAGATGGTTAAACTGAGCAGGAGCATGACCATTCAACTGGATCCAACTGACATGTTACATGACTTCATCAACGGCAGCAGAATATATTCTCAAGCTTACGTGGAACATTCACTAAGCTAGACCGTAAAACCCACCTTAAACATTTAAGAATAGAATAGAAATCATACAGTGTGTACTCTCAGACTACAATGCAATTAAACTAGAAAAAGAAGACCAAATTAAATCCAAAGAAAGCAGAAGAAAAATAATAAAAATTAGAGCAGAGATTAATTAAATTAAAAAAAAAATTAATAGAGAAAAATTAAAAAGTAAAAGCAATTCCTTTGAGATATTAATAAAATCGACAAACCTCTAGCCCAGCTAACCAGGAAAGAGAGAAGACACAAATGACTAGCATCAGAAATGAAAGCGGAGTCAGCGCTACCCATTCCTTGGATGTTGAAAGGACAATAAAGGAATATCATGACCAACTTTATGACCACAAATTTGATAACCTAGATGAAATAGACCGGTTTCTTGAAAGACTATCTATCAAAAGTCATATAGGACACAGACAATAGGGTGGTGATGGCTGGGGGTGGGTGGTGGGGGTTGGGGGTGGGGCGAGAAAAGGTCAATGGGGGAAAAAGGGGACATATATAATACTTTCAACAATAAACATTTTAAAAAAATAGAGACAGACTAAAGAAAACCTCATATAAGGAGAAATAGATTTTTTGAATAGGTCTATATCTCTTAAAGAAATTGAATTAACAATTAATAACATGTCAAAAGAGAAAGCACCAGGCCCAGATTGGTTCACTGGTGAATTCTACCAAACACTTAAGGAAAAAGTGATACCAATTCTCTAGCTGAAGATAGAAGCAGAGGGAGTATTTTCTAACTCTTCTATGAGGCCAGCATTACCCTGATACCAAAACAGACAAAAACATTACAAGAAAGGAAAACCAAAGACCAATGATTGCTCATCAACACAGATGCAAAAATCCTTAACAAAATATTAGCAAACCAAAGCCAACAATATACGTTAAAAAAATTTATACAACATGGCCAAGTGGTGTATAATACTTGGGATTTATTTCAAGTATGTAAGGCTGGTTCAGCATTTGAAAATCAATGACTGTGGCCCTGGCCAGGCAGCTCAGTTGGTTAAACCAAGGTCGTCCTGATAAACCAAGGTTGAGGGCTTGATTCCCCAGTCAGGGCACATACAAGAAGCAACCAATGAAAGCATAAATAAGTGAGACAACAAATTGACCTTTCTCTCTTCCTCTCTCTCCCTCTCCCTCCTCTCTTTCCCTCCCCCTCCTCTCTCAAATACATTAAAAAAAGAAAATCAATTAATATAATTCATCACATCAACAGGCTAAAGAAGAAAAATCACATGAAAACATTTGACAAAAATCCAACACCCATTCATGATAAAAACTCATAGCAAACAAGGAATAGAGGGGAACTTCCTGACTTGATAAAGAATATCAACCACACACCTAACATTATACTTAGGGTCAGAACCAGATACTTTCCCGCTAAGATTGGGAGCAAGATAAGGATGCTCCTCTTACCACTCCTATTCAATATCATACAAGAAGTCCTAGCTAAAGCAATAAGACAAGAAAATAAAATTAAAAATTGGGAAGAAAGAAATAAAACTGTGACATGATTTTCTATTAAAGAATTTTTTAAAAATCAACAAAAAACTCCTAGAACTTATAGTTATTACAGAAAGGTGGTAGGACACAAGCTTAATATACAAAATTCAATTGCTTTCCTATATACCAGAAATAAAAATTGGAATTTGAAATAAAAAAAAACACCATTTAAATTTACAGCAAAATAATGGAATACTTAGGCATAAATACAATGAAAATATATTTATTATATTTTTTACAAGAGTAACATGAGAAAAACTAAAATGTCAATGAAGGAAATCAAAGAATATCTAAATAAATGGAGATATAATCCATGTTTATTGTTGGGAAGACTTAAAATTGTTAAAGATGTCTGTTCTTTCCAACTTGATCTATAGCTTCAACACAACTCCAATAAAAATTACAGCAAGTTATTTTGTGGAGATCAACAAATTGTTTCTAAGTTTATATGGAATGGTAAAATAACCAGAATAGCCAACACAATATCGAAGAAAAACAAAGTTGGAGGACTGACATTACCCAACTTCAAGACTTAGTATGAAACTGAGTAATCAAGTCTTGTTTGATAACAGAATAGGCAAATAGATCAATCAAAAAGACTAGAAGAGGGATCAGAAATAAGCCCACAAATATAGTGAAGTGATATTTGAAAAAGGAGCAAAGACAATTCAACAGAGAAGAGTAGTCTTTTCAACAAATGAATGCATAAATATTATGGGAAAAATGTAGACATAAATCTTATACATGTCACAAAAATAAAATAAAAATGGAGGGTGAATTTAAATGTAAACACAAAACTAAAACTTTTAAAAGATAGCATAGGAAAAAATCTAGGTGACATTGGATTTGATGGTGACTTTTTCCCCCCATTTTTTTTATTAAGGTATTATATGTGTAACATATCTTACCACTGCCCCCCCCCCCACTCCCTGATGGTGACTTTTTAAATACAGCACAAAAAACATAATTTGTGAAAGAAAAAAATTGGTAAGTTAAACTTTATTAAAGTTAAAAACATCTCTGCAAAAGACACTGTTAAAAGAATGAAAAGACAAGCCATAGTCTGGGAGAAAATACTGTAGAATATATATCTGATAAAGGACTTATATCTAAAATATATAAAGAACTCTTAAAACTCAATAAAAAGAAAACAAATAACCCATTTAAAAAATGGGTAAAGGATCTGAAGAAAATCTCACCAAAGACGTTATACAGATGGCAAACATCACAGGCCATCAGAGAACTGTAAATGAAAACACACCTATTAGAATGGCTACAATCCAACACACTGCCAACACGAAATGCTGACAGAGATGTGGAGCAGCAGGATGTCTCGCTCACTACTGGTGGGAACATAAAATGGTGCAGCCACTATGGAGACAGTTTGGCAGTTTCTTACAATGCTACACACAGTTCACCATACGACCCACTGCTGTGTCCCAGGGCATTTACCAAATGAACCGAAAACTTAGGTCTACACTAAACCTTTACACAAGTGTTTGCAGCTGCTTTACTCCTACTTTCTAAAGATTGGAATAAGCAAGAATGTTCTTCAACAGATATACTGATAAATATCCACACAATGGAACATTGTTCAGTGATAAAAAGAAAGGAGCTATGAAGGCACAAAAGACATGAAGGAAACATACTAAGGAGCAAGGCCAATCTGAAAAGCCTGAGTACGGTAGGATTCCAAACAGATCACCCCCTGGAAAAGGAAATGCAACAGAGACAGTAATATGACCAGTAGTTGCCAGGAGTTATATCTTTTTTATCATATGATCTATTCGTGTTTTTCTCTTAAGAAATTAAAAATGAACCTCACACCCATCAGGATGGCCACTATAAACAAAACAAAACAACAGAACATGAGGGTGTGGAGTCATTGGAACTCGTGTGCATTGCTGGTGGGGATACAAAATGGTGCAACCAGCATGGAAGACATAATGGCAGCTCCTCAAGAAAATTAAACATAAATGACCATAGGATCCAGGAACTCAACTTTTGGGCATATTTCCAAAAGAACAGAAAGCATGAGACTCACACAGATATTTGCGCACCCATGTTCGTAATAGCATTACTCACGATATCCAAGAGGGGAAGCAACCCAAGTGCCCATCAGTCGATAAATGGATAAAAAAATGTTGTCTGTGCAATAAACAATGGAACATTACTCAGCCTTAAAAAGGAAGGAAGTTCTGACACATGCTACAGCATGGATAAACTTGGGAGACATTATGCTAAGAAAATAAACTAGTCAAAGAAGGACAAATACTATATGATTCTATTTCTATGGGGTTCCTGGAGTAGTCCAACGTGTAGAGACAGGAAGGTAAGTGGATGTGGCCGGGGCTGGGAAAGGAGGATGTGGAGTTCAGTCTGGGAAGTGAGAAATGTTCTGTAGATGAAGGTGGTGGTTGGACCACAATGTCAATGAATTAATACCACTGACGGTACATTGAAAAATGGTTAAATGGTAAATTTTGGGATATGTAGTTTTACTATGGTAAAAGATAGAAGAATAAAATTCCCCTCCCTCCCAAAAAAGGGGAAAAAGAATGCACATACTCCTCTCTAACTAATGGCTGGCCTAGGGCCTTGTGCGTCTCCGCGGGGAGACAGCGGGCAGCACAGGAGGCGTGCAGGATGCCAGCGACATATCCGTGTAGCCCAGCTCTCTTACATACAACACCACCGTCACCGCGGGAGGTGCCTACTGGCCTTCATGCATGTTTTCTATAATCATAAGAAGTAACGCTGTTTGGAAGTACTTATGTATGATCCTCTTTTTGTAACAGAAATATAGGAAACGAAGAAAAACTAAAAAGGGATTATTTTCAAATAGTGGGATTACCATTGATCTTTGTTTTCTTCTATTCCCTTCTCTGTCTTTTCTAAATTTTATGTAATGTATTAGTTGGGTGGTAAGAAAAAAATAGTAAAAGCTACTTTAAAACATCTTTCAATCTTTTAGTAAACCGTGTCACACATATAAGACAATATTAATAGAGCATTAAAGTGATCATTTTGAAGGTGATGTATATAGCAAAGTTGTAAATGTTCCGATATCATATTAGAATTCAATGACAAAGTGAAAAGGAATATTAATACCTTAATTACAATCTGACCCAGTGAACACACAGAACAGGACTAGAAGGGGGTAGACAGACAAAGTGGCTACACTTCTCATTTTGTTTTCTGAAGACCATTTGAGGGCATTACAGGTAATTTTGCAAAGAAAAAAATGTCACATTGAAAGTGGGCAGCAGTAGAGTTGGGGGAACCAGCTAGCATTGTGAGAATATGAATCCTGCTCTGCTAGCCATGGCTGCGTTGTTCTGATTAAAGAAGGCACTTCTTCCCTGGCGGGAGCTCACCTGGAGAGGCAGCCTTCCTCCCATTTGGAGCTGCCTGTCATCATGGAAAGATGAGCAACTTTGCTCAGAAACCAGTTGCCAGCCCTTGAAGATCTCAGCCCTTTTGCACCCCGGCAGGCCTTTGCAGACCTCCAGCCCGCTCACCTGTGAACTGCCCACCTGGCACTCCCTTTGGCTATTTCCCCTGTAACCCCAGCCCTTGCACATCACTCAGCCCTTTGAAGACCCCTAGTCCTCCCGCTATCTGTAAGCTGCCCTTTTGTCTGCTTTCCTTTGTACTTTTACTACATAAGCAGCCGGCTTATGGTGGGCAGGGCAGGTGCCTGTGGCTGACCGTTGCTCTCCCCGTGCTGCCGGCAGGACTGGAATCAATGCTCATGTATGATTCAACGCTGTCTCTGCTTCATTGGCTTGAGTAGTGACAGGCAGCACGGACCTGCTGTTTGTCCGGTTACAACATCAACTTTGTCTACATTAAAGAAGTGTTTAAAATTCCCCACGAGACCCTGCCTCAGGGCCACAGCTCTAGAGGAGGAGCCCCTCCCACCCCCCCAGGCTGTCTGCGCACCTTCCCGGCTTTCGTCAAGGTCTTACCACAGTCCACACATGGTTGGGACACAGGATCCAAACAATGACAGTAACACACAGGAAAGACACTGAATTACCTTTCTCTGGAAAGCTGTTGTTTTTGGTGAGCTTGACACTCTTGGGCCGGGGGCTGCTGTCATCCATGCCCATGATCAGGTTGCGGAAAAACAGATCAAACTTCTTCCTGCTCTCCGTGTTGATGGTGCCAGCCACGGCCCACACCAGGGCGAAGAGGAACAGGCCTTGCAGCCAGAGGAAGATCTGCTGGCTCGTCAGGCCTTCCGAGCCTTCGCTTTCGTCTTCCTTTATCTCCCTGATTTCATCTGGAAGCAAGAAGAGGGACTCAGGGGAAGCTGCAGAATGGAGCAGATCTGAACCGTGTGACCCGGTGCCTCAGTCAGTGAGGGGCCTGGAGAGAGGACGGATATGGACTGAATGGCCATCACATGCCAGACCCTTTGTCCACACACATTTCCCCATTTTTCATTGTGGTGAGATACTCACAGCATACACTTCACCACTGACCGTTTTTAAGTGGGCACTTCAGGGAGGTGCGTTCACAGCCATCACCACCACCCTCTCCGGAGCTCTCTCATCTTGCAAAATCGGGAACAATTCCCCGTCACACACTCACTCCCATCGGCCCTCTCCCTCCTCCTGGCACCCACTATTCAGCATGTCGTCTCTATAAATCTGACAACTCTAGGGATGGAGGCAAGGTCAGCCCGTGAGGTTAAACTCAGTGGGTGAGGATTGAGGAGAAATAGTTTCAAATGATCTTCCCTAAGATACTTGCTAAAGACAGAGAAACGAGTAACTTTACAATAGAGACAGGTGGCTGGTCAAAGTCAACTGGCCAAAGCCTTCCCCAACACTCAGGTGCCCCACACCGCGTGCCTCACGGGCCACTGAGGACCCAGCACCCTCCTGTGGCTTCAACCCACAGGCGAACGCCCTCATCTGATTGTGAGGAACTGCGAGGCAACAAGTTGCGAGGCGCTCTGTAACGGAACTGGTAGTGTTATCAGGTGGCACGGCTACGGAAGACAAGGAAAAGCAGAGGACTGTCACAGGCTGCAGGAGGCCAAGGAGATACAGTCATTAGATATAATGTGGCATCTTGAATGGGAGTCTGGGACAGAAAAGGGACATTTGTGGGAAAACTGGTCAAATTCAAATAAAGTCTATAGTGTAGTTAACAGATAGTATCAAGATTAATTTCCTTATTCTGATCATTGTGCTGGGTTATATAAGATGTTAACATAAAAAAAAAGCTAGGTGAAGGTATATGTGACTCTCTATACTCTTTAGAAATTTTCTCTAAGTATAAAGTCATTTCAAAATAAAAGGCTAAAACTGTATTTACTGTTCCTTATCTCAAATCCCATGGGTTACAACGATCATGGTCTTGCATTTTCACATCAACAGAGTGAATTGTTAGAGCTCTGAAATCGTATTTGTGTGTGTTCAAACCCAGCCCCCGTTTTCCCTCGTTGTGTGTATCTGGGCCCTTCTGAGCGGGCTCATGGCTACAGACTGGGGAAGGCAAGAGATGAGGCCCTTGGTGCCGGGGACAACGAGGCCCTCTCTCGTGATGGTGCCTTCTTTCCTGGAGGAGATACTGCATAAGAACAAGAGACAGAGCTGGGGAAAGTATACAAAACCCACAAATATTAATGCAAATATAGACATTGTATGCAATCTGTGTGCTTTTGAAAAACTGTGTAATTTTAATTTTAGAAAACCAAATTAACATTTAGCCAAAGAAAGTCTAACACAACAGTTCACCATGTTACACTTTTGCTCCACATCTGTAATGCCTCTCAAAGAATGGGCTGCAAAATGCGAATGCAGCAGAAGTTGTAAGAAGGTCCATCTTGAGTTACATGCTATTTTGAGAAAGAAATGGCATCCAATAGAAGTTTTCCAAATGGACACACATTTTGTCATTTCCGGTAGAATTCAAGAAAATTTGATTTATGTAAAATAGTTACAGGGAACTTCTCCCGCAGCTACACCCATGGGTCTGCGGTTTGTGTGCTTCCCGTGTCCTGGAAAAGCCCTCTAGTTTGTAGACTGATGTGTTCAGTCCTTATAGTCTATCGGTGTGCTGTGTGAGTTCAGATTTTTGTAATTATGTTTTCTTAACTTCCTACCTAATTTTTTCAGAATCTTTTTTCAGAGATATATCTGCGTGTATCAGCTGCATTCATTTCCCTCCAGGATACTTCACTTGCTAGGTAAAGAGAGACAGGAATTATCACCCCCCTTGTGGAACTGAGAAGAGATGTGTAATTTGCACAAGAACATCCAGAAAATCAATCCAAGATCAAGGCTAAAGCCAAAATACGTGGACGCTTTCCACCAAACTCTACTCTCTCCACTCCAAAGGCTTGCTTGTTCTTCCTCAAAATGCCGATCTGACTGTAACTCAGGGGGGAATAACGGTGTGAGCGGAGGAAATAGCCAAGGCACCACCCACCCCCATCTGGGAGCGCTCACCAAGCAGAGAGGAGTACAGTCTCATCATGGAGAAGGCAAGGTGAGTGGGAGACGTTTGGACCACAAATTTACACTGGAGGCGGATGAATTCCAGACAGGGCTGGACAAGCCAATTGAACATGTCATTGACCTGCAAGCAGAAAGTGAAATTCAAGATGTTATAAAAAAGTGAGTTTAGGGCCAAGAGCTTGGAATGCCTCTGGGAGACGAGGTGCGGGGAAGATTGCTGATTACTGTGCATGCATCTGTGCCCCTCCCAGCTTCCCACTTACGGGGTGCAGGCCACAGGCCCCCTCGGGCCCACTCTGCGTGGGCAGAGAGGCTGGCGCTGCAGTGCTCAGCAGCAGGACACATGAAATAGCTTTAGGACCCAAACAGGACATCTGATTTTATTTTCATAAAATGTTCTAAACAGCATTTTGCAAACGACTGTTGGGCATTTGTAAGGCAGACTCCTGGATAAAGGGCCTCAGAAGTGCAGCGCTGAGGCCAAGGCTCATCGTCATTGCTCCCTGTATGTGCGTACAGGCCCATTTGTGGGGCCAGTCTCTTATCTCTGCTCTCCCTCCCCCCGTTCACTCTTTAAAAAAATTACTTGCCTTACTTCCTCCTATTTTAGTTTTTTTTTTTTCATTTTTCTTATAATTTACTTGTGCCTGTCACTGTAAATTATCTTGAGTCCTTTTTTGGAAGTAGGTAAGTCACCACTAAATAAACACATTCATAGGTTGCACATATATGTGGGTGCGTGTGAATGTATAGATGCATTATCTGAACACATGAATGTATGTACATGGATGGGTGGCATTTTCACTCCACCAACCAGCACTGATTGAGGAACTGCAGCGCAGGAGGTGCTGAGGGCAAAGGTGGGCAGGAGAGCCCGTGCCTGCCTTCCTGGAGCTTCCTGAGGGGCAGGAGGGACAAAGGTAAGCAGTTCAACAGGAAGAACACGAGTGAGATACAAACCACGGGGACCGGACGGACCGGGAACGAGAAAGGGCATGTCGGGAAGGAACAGAGCTGAGGGAGAGGAGAGAGCGTGCACTGGTCCAGGAGCTGCTCCACCCAGTCCCAGGTGAGCTGGGCTCCAAGGCCCGGCTCCTCGTGGCTCTCAGGCAATGGGTTTGGGGGAATCACTCAGGACCGTGGGCCCCGCTGACTGGCTGGGGGAGGCTTCTTAGAGAAGGAGGCCCTTGCCAGGCGCCCGGAGGCCAGGGTGACTCCTCCTCACCAGATGAAATGGGGCAAGGTGTCCCAAAGAGGAGCACCAAGTACAAAAGGCTTGAGGTGGGGAGAGCAGACCCCAGGCTGGAGCTGACCCGAGGCTGGAAGGGGGTGGGGGTGGGGTTGGAGACGGGCTGGGCCGGATCCGAACCCCAGGCTCTGACAAGGGGTGAGCCTTTGCCCTGGGTCCCCAGCCTGTGCCTGCTGGGGAAAGGTCTCTGAGGGTGCACATGGACATGTGTCTGCATAAACGTCTGTGCTCAGGCATACTGCACATGCATGTACATGTGACAGGAAGAGGCTGTCCTACAAGGCTCCCAAGCGCTCCACAGTGGGAGTAACACCCTTCTTGGCTTCACCCGTGGAAACCTGTTTTGGGGAACCGATGGATGCAGGGAAAGCCGGAGGCACCCCAGCCCGCTCCGTCCTGCTTCCCTAGGCTGAGTGGCAGGTGCCCCTCCCCTGCAGGCCGCCCCCTTTCAGGAAGCGCGTGGATGGAGCCGCTGCCTGCCACCCGGAGAGCAGCCACTGACTCCAGCGCTCTGAGAGGTGACAGGTTCGGGTGAGGCCGGCCCCTCCGAAGAGCCCTTCCAGAGCATTCTGGTGGGGAGCAGGGGAGGGTGACCTGCCTGCCACACACAGGACTGGGCTCAGGCACCGTCTTCTCCCGGGGGATGAGGAGGGTGGAAGGAGAGCTGACCTCACTGCCGTCCACCACATGGAGAAGAAAGGGGGGGATGCAGCCAGGAAGCCAGGCGCCCCGGGAGTGGGGAAGGGGGCGGCCTCAGAGGAGGAGGGGGCAGGGAGGGGACGCGGCTGCTCACCAGCTCCTTGTGCTCCTCGGTGAGCACGGGGGGCAGCGTGTCCATGTAGGAGTCCTTCAGCGGCTTCCAGCCCAGCTGGTGGGGCTCCATGTAGATCATGCCGCACCTGCAGCATGGACACCGGGGCGCATGGGCGAGGCCGTGCTCAGTCCCGAGGGGTTGGGGCAGGGGGGCGCTGGGGCAGGTTGCAGGCCACCCCGGCCATTTGGTCAGGAAGCGGTGGGGCGGTGCTAAGAGGGGCTTGGGAGCCAGAGGACCTGGTTGGAATCCCAGCCCCAGATCCTGAGGGGCCGTGGGCAAGGTTTCCTTACTGCCTCTGATTCTACGTCCTTGTCTATAAACTGAGGAATGTAAAAACACGTGGTTCACAGTGCTGCTGTAATGGTTAAGGTGCCAATAAAGAGTTTAGCACTCAAAATAAAGTTAGCACTATGCCCAGCACCCAGGACATTCTTGGTCAATGGCAAGTGCGATCGTTACCCTAGTGTCAGTATGTTCCCATGTACTGACATGCAACTTTTGTTTGTTTGTTAATCCTCACCCAAGGATACTTTAAACAATTTTTTTCTTAAATTGATTTCAGAGAGAAAGAAAGAGGGAGAGAGAGATAGAAGCATCAATGATGAGAGAGAATCATTGATCGGCTGCCTCCTACAAGCCCGCCACTGGGAATCCAGCCCACAACCCAGCATGTGCCCTAATCAGGAATTGAATCCTGACCTTCCGGTTCATCGGTAGATGCTCAACCACTGAGCCACGCCCGCCAAGACCCAAGGATACCTTTTCCATTGATTTTTAGCCAGAGTGCAAGGGACGGGTAGAAAAAGAAAGAAAAACATCGATATCAGAGACACATCAATTGGTTGCCTCCTGCATGTACCCCGACTGGGGCCAGGGATTGAGCCTGCAACCAAGGCAAATGCTCTTGACCAGAATCGAACCCAGGACCCTTCAGGCCACAGACCGATGCTCTGACCACTGAGTCTCACGGCCAGAGCCTGACATGCCACGTTTTATGCAGCACGTGTTCTTCTGTCTGTCACAGCCAGGTGCTCTCCCTCATTGACCCCCTATGGCACACCAGCACCATGTTAGGTCCTAATGGCCTTCATCTCTAAATATTTCTCCTTTTGGTCTATGTCTTAGACATGAGGGGATCATGGCTCAGAGAGGCTGAGTGACTGGGAGGAGGTCATACAGCTAGCAAGTGGCATGAACAGGCTGGGAACCCAGGTTGGTCTAACTTGCCATGTGTTCTTTCTACTCCCTCACATCATCTTTGGGAGTGTGGGCCAATTTTATTTCACTTTTTAAGGACTTCAGGCGCACAGGGTTGGATTAATTATTATCCCTAGCATATATATCATTAGCACGGCCATTTTTCTATTTTTTTAATTCCTCACCAAAGGATGTGTTTTTCATTGGATTTTAGAGAGAGAGGAAGGGAGAAAGAGAGAGAAACATTGATGTGAGAGAGAGACATCGATCCTTTTGGTGTACGGGAAACTCTCCAACCAACTGAGTCCCCGGCCTGGGCAGCGTGGCCTTTCTTAGTTAATGCAAGAATGTAGTAAGTGCCCAGGAACCCACCACCCAGACAGAAGCTAGAATCTTGACAATAACCTTCTAACCATATGGGCTCCCTTGTCCTGGCCCCTGGCTTCCCCCCGAGGTAACAGACCTGCGTTCACCTGTTCCTTGATTTTCCTTCTTACATAGCTTATGGCAGCTCTGTGTGTTCCTAAAGTGTATATATACTTATTTTGGTTTTTAACCACTTAAAAAGGGGCACTATGATGTACGTAATATTGTGGCTTTACTTTTATACAGAATATTGCTAAGATTTTATCCTTAATATATTTACCTTAGATCTATCCACAGCGTTGCATGTCAGTACAATTCATTTATTTTGAGTGCTATATAAGTATTACAATTGGTGACCTTATTACACATTAAGTCACTCCTATCAAGTGGGCATTTGGGTTGTTTCCAAGTGCTTATTACTGTGAACTGTGCCACTATGAAAATTCTCATATGGAGGCAAAGGTCCGCATTGTACGTGGGCAAAGGTTTCTTTGGGGTATACACTTGGGAGCAAACGTGGGTCAGGAGGCATATGAAGCTTCAGTTTAGGAGATAATGTCAAATTCTTTTCTAAAGTGCTTATTTGATTAGAGCCTATAACCAGCAATGCATATTAAGGACCTATTTTATGACAAATCTAAGTGACAACAAATAATGTGATCTCCCGGGGGTTTAACACACTCCCAGAGCTCGCCCACTGCTCAAGGTGGAGCAAGGTGACCTACCTGCTCACGGTGGCTGGTGAGGCCTGCTCCAGGTCGGCTGGCTCGAAGATCAGACTCATCTTGGAGCTCATCTGTATGATCTCTCCACTCATTAAACACAGCTGAAAGGCAAAGCAGAGGGCAGAACTCCACCTGCAAGTCAGAGGCCTCGATGGGCACATGGATGGTGGGAATCTACCCACAAATGTGTCTTGAGCTCCTACTGTGTGCTGGGTGCTTAGAGTAAAGCAGACAAAATCCCTGTCCTTGAGGGCTTTACATTTTGTTGAGAGGGGACAGGTGATAAGCAAACTACCTATATATATAAAAGCCCAGTGATGGAATGGCAGAATGACCAGAATGACCAGTTGACCAGTCACTATGATGCACACTGACCACCAGGGGGCAGATGCTCAATGCCGGAGATGCCCCCTGGTGGTTAATGTGCTCCCACAGTAGGAGTGCGGCTTGGCTGGCTGGTATGAGTGACTGCTCCCACAGTGGGCCGATCCCTGCAGGCAGCACCCCCTACCAGTGCATGAATCTGTGCACAGGGCATCTAGTATACTATATAAATGAGTAAATAAAAGAGAAAAATCAAGCAGAAGAGGGGATTGCAGAACCTTAGTCAGGGTTGGGGGAGTTGTAGTTTAAATAAAGAGGCCAGAGAGGCCCTGAATTGCAGCCATAGAGGAAGGAACAAGAAGCACTCAGACCACATCACGTTTCATGGTTCCTTCCCAGTGCTTACTATAGAACTTGACTGCACCCTCCTCAGCTTTATGTGCCCGTCTTCCACGAAGGACTTCTTTGGAACCCCATGAACTCGTCAAGGGCTAGAGTGACCAGACTATCTCCACAAATCCTTTTCGGAGGAGGAAAGACCACAGAAGCCCCACGCTGAGAAAGTTGTGCAGCTCCACAGGACAGCGCCAATAGCACACCAGGTGTGGGGTGCTGCTTCCCACACGCCAGCAGGGCTCCAGTGAGATGCCAAGGATAAGACGCCCATGGCCTTGGCCTCCCCCAGAGTTGGGAGGAAGAGGAACTCCATCTCTACTGCTGCTCATCCTGAGTTGTGGCTAAACAGCTCCCTCATATTACCTGGCCCCCATCTAACACTCCTAGGAACAGGCAGCGTGCACCCAGGAAGGCCCAGCTGGATGGGCTGACCACCAGTGGGGTCATGTCTGGGTCAAGGAAAGTAAGACCCACCCACACTTGGGAGGTGTGATTTACACCCGAAGCCCAAGAGTCCAGGCGCCTCACTGGCTATGACTCTTTATACTGCCAATCTGAAGCCCATTGGACACACTCACACACTTTGTCAAACCACTAGCATATAGTCCATATCATGTAATACAATTTGTTTCTATTTTTATTTGTTATATAATCAAAATTATGCATATGCTATGACTAGGTCTTCCATGGTGAGTATAACTCCCTCTTCATCTTGTGAAATTTAAATACAGTAGTATTGATAGTGACATATAGTCACTATAGGAAATCTTCCTTAAAATGTGATACATTTTATTATATTTTAGAAGTTATACAGCACTTGCTATATGCAGGCACTATCATAAGCAGTTTGCAAAATATTAACTTACCTAGTCTTCCTAACAACACTGTGAGGTAGGTACCATCAGCCCCACTTTACAGATGATAAAACTGAGGTACAGAGAGTCTAAATAGCTTGTCTGAGGTTACACGACTGGTCAGCGGCTGTGCAGGATCTGGACCCAGGCTGTGTGGCTCCAGAGTCCAAGCTCTTTAACCACCACACTTCATGGCACAATGTATCTCCACCAGCTGCTGCAGCCCACTGGCACTTGCGCAACGTCCCCCTGCCCACCTCCATCAGGGAGTGGAGTCTGTTTCTCCACCCTCTTGAATCTGGGCAGGCCCTGTGACTTATATGGCCAATGGAACTCAGAAAAAGTAACACTGTGCCCATTCCAAGCATAGCTCTTAATTTCCTAGAAACTTCCACCCACTGCCTCTTAGGAACACCCCATAAGAAGTGCCACAACCTGGGACCACCAAGTGAGAAGCCCGAGCCCTGTGGAGAGGCCTGGAGGATGAAGTGTCATTTGGAGAGGGAGGGAGGGAGAGAGGAAGGGAGGGAGAGGGAGGGGGAGAGAGGAAGGGAGGGAGGGAGGGGGAGGGGGAGAGAGGAAGGGAGGGAGAGGGAGGGGGGAGAGAGGAAGGGAGGGAGAGGGAGGGAGAGAGAGAGGAAGGGAGGGTGAGGGAGGGGAAGAGAGGAAGGGAGGGTGAGGGAGTGAGAAGGGGTGGGGGAGGGAGGGAGGGAGGGAGAGGGAGGGAAGGGAAGGGAAGGGAAGTGGAGTCTGTTTCTCCACCCTCTTGAATCTGGGCAGGCTTTGTGACTTATATGACCAATGGAACTCCACTTCCCTTCCCTTCCCTTCCCTTCCCCTCTCCCTCCCTTCCTCCCTCCCCCTCCCCTTCTCCCTCCCTCCGTCCCTCTCCCTCACCCTCCCTTCCTTTCTCCCATTTGGAGAGGGAGGGAGGGAGAGAGGAAGGGAGGGAGAGGGAGAGGGAAGGAGTGAGAAGGGGAGGGGGAGGGAGGGAGGGAAGAAGGGAAGGAGAGGGAGAGGGAGGGAGGGAAGGGGAGGAGAGGGAGAGAGGAAAAGCAATGTCAGACTCAGCAGCTACCTTTTTGTTGTCATCCAGAACAGTGTTCATGTTTTCAATCCAAACGGCATCCACGGGCCCATCAAATATGATCCATTTGCGATCATCAGACAGGGAGGATGCTTGCTCCCGGAAAGCATTGGCGAGGACGCCGTCGGTCCACTCGTGGCTCACTTGGTCGAAGCACCCGTACAGCTGCCCCATGGTGATGGCCTTGGGGTTGATGACCTTGTACTCCACGGCAAACTCCCCCATCTGGTTGGCTGGGCAAGAGGGTCCAACCCGAGTTACAAAGGTTCTGGTGAGACCAGAACATCAGACCAGAGAGAATGCAATCTCGAAGGCCGAGCGGCCACGATGAATGTGCCATCCAGAGAAGCCTTCTAAACTGTGCGTGCAGCTTTTTAAAGATTGCTAGGTCATGACAACCATGTATTTCTTGCCATAGGTTCTCTGAGGCTCACTTCAAGCAGGCAAGGGTGCCTGTGAGACATAAAGAACCAGCTGGCCTACAGGACCCCGGCAGTGAGGAGGGTGCACACCCAGGGCCTCCGTGTGTGGTTCTCACAGCTGCCCGAGGACCTGGGCTCAACTGGAGATAAAGAAACTGCTAAAGGGTAAGAGATTCCGGAAAAGGGTGGTTACTTGTCTTTCTTTACCTGAAGGACTGGCTTAGCCTTGAAACCCCTTCACTAGTTGCTCAGAAGTGCCCCTGAGAAACGCACCCATGGCAGGCCAGGACCCGGAATGCCAGGCAGTGATGGCACCGCAGTTGTGCTTAATGACAGAAGATGACCTCTGCTGCCTGGTCCTTCACTGAGGGAAAGCTGGCATGCTTAAGCCACCAGTTAAATAGAGAACCATTTCTGCAGAATCCCTAAGCAAAGAACTGGGGTAGCCTCCTTTCCTAAACTATATTCAAATCTCAAAATCACGAAAGTTTGAAATGCCCAAAAGTGTTATGAAGGCCAACTTAGTCACAAAAAACTCAAAAATCCAACAGCAACTCAGTTATCCTTTGTTATTAGGAAAACATCTTATATAATAAAAGGCTAATATGCAAATTGTCCCCTTGACCAGGAGTTCAACTCGGAGTTTGACCAGGGGTTGGGGTCAGCTGGCCAACTACCCATGGCCCTTACCCTCAACCAGCCACACCCTGATCGGGGTGGGGCCAGCCCGCTAACCACCCATGGCTCCTCTCCCCATTTGGTCCCATCCCCAATCAGCTCCCCCCACGCTGATTGGGGGTGGGGCTGGCTCACCAACCACCTGTGGACCCTCCCCCTGGCTGGCCCAGCTCGATCAGCCTGATCGGGGTGGGGTGGCCAGAACCCACCTGTGCATGAATTCATGCACCAGGCCTCTAGTCCTATCTAATAAAAGAGTAATATGCAAATTGACCATACCTCTGCTATACCCACAAGCCATGCTCACCAGCCAATCAGGAGCGACTATGCAAATAAACCCAACCAAGATGGCTGTGGCCACGGAGAGAGCAGGAGGGAAGCTTGGATTTCCCCAGCAATGGAGGAAGCCAAGCTTTCTGCCTGCCCTTGCTGGTCTAGGCCTCCACTCAATGCTACAAAATTTCAATGATAGAAGATAAATAAATCTCAACAAAAATGGCAGCAGCCATGGAACTGGAGAGAGCAGGAGGCTAGGGTTGCCCCCAGCGATGGAGGAAGTCAAGCTTCTGCAGCCCTGGCAGGCCTAGGCCTCCACTCCAGACTACGAAGTTTCAATTGTAGAAGATAAATAAATCCCAGATACCAAGGCCTCTGCTTGGGTCTCCGGTGGGACATGGCCAGCCTGCAAACCACTACAGGCCCCTCGCCCAGGCTGCCCCACACCCTAAGGGAACACCCACTCTGATCTGACACACTTCAGGGCAAACCAGCTGCCCCCACCCATGCACCAGGCCTCTATCTTATCTAATAAAAGTGTAATATGCAGATTGACCATCACTCCAACACACAAGATGGCTGCCCCCATGTGGTCAAAGATCCTGCCCCTCTGTGGACACAAGATGGCCACCACAAGATGGCCAGCAGGGGAGGGCAGTTGGGAGGGACCAGGCCTACAAGGGAGGGCAGTTGTGGGCAATCAGGCCAGCAGGGGAGAGCAGTTGGGAGGGACCAGGTCTGCAAGGGAGGGCAGTTGGGGGTGATCAAGCCTGCAGGGGAAGGCAGTTAGGGGTGACCAGGCTGGCAGAGGAGGGAAGTTGGGGGTGACCAGGCCTTTAGGGAAGGGCTGTTGGGGGGGACCCAGGACTGCAGGGGAGGACAGTTAGAGGTGACCAGGCCTGCAGGGGAGGGCAGTTAGGGGTGACCATGGCTGCAGGGGAGGGCAGTTAGGGGCAAACAGGCTGTCAGGGGGAGCAGTTAGGCATCAATCAGGCTGGCAGGGGAGTGGTTAGGGGGTGATCAGGCTGGCAGGCAGAAGCGGTTAGGGGCAATCAGGAAGGCAGGCAGGCTAGCAGTTGCGAGCCAGCAGTCCAGGATTGTGAGAGAGATGTCCGACTGCCCGTTTAGGCCCGATCCCACCAGGCAGTCGGACATCCCTCGAGGGGTCCCAGATTGGAGAGGGTGCAGGCTGGGCTGAGGGACACCCCCCACCCCTCCATGAATTTCATGCACCGGGCCTCTAGTCTATAATAATAAAAATGTAATATGCTAATTAGACCAGACAGCTGAACAACCTTCTGAACATCATTCTGGACAACCTTCTGAATGAAGCCATGGTGGCAGGGGCTGAGGCTGAGGTGGTTAGGGGTAATCAGGCAGGCAGGCAGAGGCAGTTAGGGGTGGTCAGGCAGGCAGGCAGAGTGGTTAGGGGCAATTAGGCAGGCAGCTGAGTGGTTAGGGGTGATCAGGCAGACAGGCAGAGTGGTTAGGGCAATCAATCAGGCAGCAGAGTGGTTGTGGTAATCAGGCAGACAGGCGGTTAGGAGCCAGAGGTCCTGGATTGTGAGAGGGATGTCAGACTGCCAGTTTAGGCAGGGATCAGGCCTAAAATGGCAGTCAGACATCCCCCTAGGGTCCCGGATTGCCAAAGGGGGCAGGCTGGGCTGAGGGACACCCCCCCTGGACGAAGTTAGTGTACTGGCCTCTGGTGTTAAAATAAAGTCCTAGAAGGGATCATGTAAGCATAGCCACAAGGCCCTGCTTTCAGAACCACAGGCTTGCATTTCATTAAAAAATCCCCCCAAAGTGGTTTCTCTGGCAATAAATGTAGCTTTGATTTGTTGAGGAGGAACTGTGCTAGATTAGTTACCTGCATGATCTCATGTAGTTCTCACAACAATCCCATTTACCGCTGGAAAACCAGGGGCTAAAAGAGGCTTAGTCATTTGCCCAAGGTCTGGGTCTGATTAAAAAGTCTAGGTCTCATCCTCTACATTAAAGGGAGGAAGGGAGGCAGGCAGGCAGGGAGGGAGGGAGGGAGGGAGGGAGAGGAGAAAGAAGGGAAAGAAAACGATTTGCTTTTAGAATTCCGTTTTTTAGACTCTCTGACTGGGAAGCCTTTGGAGAAGCAGCTGTTCAGAACATGCCTCCAGCCCTAATGATGGACATAACCCGCCGCGGGAAGCTCCCTCCCTCTTGTTTTCTGCTTGCAGACATCTGTGTGCCAGCTTCTGGCTCTGACATCACAATCCAGAGATGGCACAAAAACACCCCAAAACAAACCCAGCCTGGCACCACCTGTCCTGCCGAAGTGGGGGTGTGAGCTGTACCTTTGTGTAAGTCACCCAGAGCTGCAGCCAACACTTTATAAGCACAGGTCTTGCCCCCCATGGGGTCTCCGACAATCATGTAGCCGTGTCTCACCAGCATCATCTCATAGATCTGAGAGGAGACAACATATAAGACGTCAATCAGCGCAAACCTCTCAGAACTGCAGTCAGTCAGACGTTGACGAGGACTGAGAGGTGCCAGGGGCCCCCCACAGTCACACCTCCCCCTGCTGAGCCAATCTTTGGGGTGATTCGTCACTTAACTGCCTTTTGGGTGAATTAATGTGTGTCTCAGATTGCTGAAGAGATTGGAACTATCCTTCGCTCTGGCCCTGTCTGTGCTCAGCACCGAGTGACGTACCGAACCTATTTCTTGTAATCTGCTCCGGTGGCACAGACCACCGCCTAACCGTGGGAATGAGGCCCTCAAAGGGGTGGCTGACCCGTGGGCAGAGCAAGTCGCACAGCAGGCCTCTGCCGCAGGGCCCGATGAGAGTGCACCGTTTGTTTTCTGAGGGATCCATTGTATTTATTTTTTACTTTAAACATCCTTGTCCAATTGCAGTTTACATTCAATGTCACTTTGTATTAGTGTCAGGCCCAGGATAGCGGTCAGATAGTCATATGCTTTACAAGGTCCCCCGATGTCTCCAGTCCAGCCCCCCGCCCGTACACTGTTCTTACAGTGCCGATGACTACACTCCCCGTGCTGTACTTCAATCCCATGACTGTTAGTAACCTGCAATCCGCACGCCTCAATCCCTTCCCTCTCCCCCTCCCCGCTGCCACCACTCTGTTCTCTGCAGGAAAAGGAAAAGGTGGCCGTTAGCAAACTGCATTTCTATTGGAAACGCCCTTTCTTGAGGCCTAAATGCTGTTCTGACTTGACTGGGACTCTCAGGAGGAGAAACGCACCTTCTGAGCCAGGTCCCCTATAGGGCACAATGTAAATGACCAGATCATCGGCTCAGGGACGGTCCTGTGACTGCACCATTCGCAGCTAATCCTAAACTTTGGCTGAAGCCGCTTGGAGAGCGAGGCTCTTTTTCCTCCTGGGCTTGCACCCGGGACAGTCTCAGCCTGAAGTACTGGGCCACCCGAGAAGGAAGTTTTAATCAGAGAGAGCCAGCCCAGAACCAAAGAGACAGACGCCTGGGGCGTCGTATAGAAACCTGGATATTGCTGTACTATTCGGGTCCAGTCAGTGAATAAACCCCCTTGTGTTGATGTCAGCAGTTCGAGGCGGGTTCCTATCACTGGGGAATTGAGGATCCGGAGTAATTCAAAGTCCCGTGCTCCAAAGGGAAGACCCCAAGCTAAAAAAAGCAACCCCAAGGGAGATGGTCGGGAAAAATGGTGGATTTCAACTTGGAAATGAAGTGAAGGCCTAGAGCAGGGGTCCTCAAACTTTTTAAACAGGGGGCCAGTTCACTGTCCCTCAGACCGTTGGAGGGCCGGACTATAGTTTAAAAAAAACTATGAACCAATTGCTATGCACACTGCACATATCTTATTTTGAAGTAAAAAAACAAAACGGCAAAAACACCCGCATGTGGCCCGCGGGCCGTAGTTTGAGGACGCCTGGTCTAGAGGGTAAGGTGCCTCCATCGCTCCCTCCACCTCTCTCCAGGCACCTGGCATTGCGCCCTGAGTCCGCATGCCAGGATGCTCTCATTCCCACGTCAGCGGAGTACACAGGTCTGGTTACAACAGGTATATCGATAAATGCCGCAGGAGCCCAAGGCGCCCACCTGGATGATTTTCCCGATAAACCATGGCACGGGCTGGAGTTTCATCTTTCTGATGTTCTCCTTCAGCACTTCCATGAAGACTTCGTAGTCTGACTCTGGAAGAACGACTCCAGGGAACAGATCCGATATAATTCCCTGGCAATCGGAATTGAGAGAAGGTAGAAAGGATGGATTAGCAGCTGTGTGACTCTACATGGTCCTAAAAGAGATCTACACGAACTTCATGTAATTCCAAACCTCATTTTCCCTGCACCAACACTCAGCCACAACTACCTATTCTGACATCATCTGTTCAACACGATTTCCCTCCCAAATAATTTTAAAAGTCATCAAATATTTAATGAGCCTGTGCTATGTTCCATTCATTGTACTGGGGATGAATGAGTCATGATTCTATCTTAATGGCACTTACAACCTGGTAAGGAAGAGGCGTTAAAAAATTATAAAAGGAAACTAAGTTTGATAAAAACAATTACCCACACCTCAGAATAAATATTACCCTATCAGTGAAACCATCTTTATTAAAATTGGTAACCAGACAGAAATGTTGCCATCCCATTGTTACTAACATCTGGGAGGGCTACCTAGCAAAAGGGTCCTGGCTGTCAGAGAGGGGGGCCTGAGGGGTGCTGCGGAGACATCTCCCCTCAGAAGTGGGGTCCCAGAGCCAGCCCCACCGCACACCTGGAACAGAGGGACATCCTGAGCCAAGAACTTGGCCAGGTTGACGTCCAGCAGGGCCCGGAGCAGCAGGATGCTCTCGTTCTCCTCCGGGTACTTGAGCTTGAGGTTGCCGGCGGCAGTGAGCACAGACTTGACGGCGCGCATGCCGTAGTCGTAGTGGTGCTGCGAGGAGAGCTGCTCGGAGCACAGGCGGTAGGTGGCCACGATCTTCTGGGCGAGGCTGGGGCGTAAAGACACGCGTCTGCACACCCCTGAGAGGACCGTGCCTGCTCATCACACATTCCCACACCCCTGGCTCTGGCCCTCCAGAGCGGGCCTGCCAGGATGCGAGGGGGAAGGCCCATCTTGGAAGGCCTGATAGCGCTGCCATCGTGAGCTAAGGAAGCCTGGTAACCCCCAAAGTTAGGGGGAAGCAGAGAGCACACACAGATGCATAGCGTGCTGTCTGAGAAACTGTATGTGTACATACTTTTACATGTTTATGTGACTGCAAGCACACACGCACACACATGCACACATCTGGAAAGAATACATCAAACCTTGAGTAATGATAACTGCTGGTCCCTGGAGGGAGGGCTAAGGGTTACTGAAGTGAAACTCCTTTTTCACCTCTGTAACGTTATGACTTCTTTGATGTCCATGCTTTCCTTCTTAAACTTAAAAACCAATCCAAACTTCACTACCCTCACACACAGCACATGCAGACTCACAGGCACAGCCATGTCTTACTTGCCCTGGCCCCGCCGGCCACATAGCCTGCCCACGTCCCGGCCAGCGGCATGTGAATGAGAGAGGGGTGCTGCCCGACGGGTCCAGGAAAGCCTGCTCGGAGCCGGCGCCCCTGTGACTAGCGCTGATGTGTAAGAAACTGGGCTCTTCCCCTCGGGAGGAACTGCCCTGGTCACAGACACCCACTTCCTTCCCTCAGAGTGAAGAGTGAACTTTCCTTGCTAAGCCCCACTGGCTAGGGGTCAGGGTTCCCCGACTGATGGCTATGCACACCCCTTTGCAGGGAGCCCCTCATGAGACTGACTTACCCTGCCAGCAAAGGCCCTGCTGCTTACAGCCCCAGCACAGGGTGGGCAGAAGGTAGGTGGCCCAACAAACGGCTGCCCGTTGAGGGATAAGGAAACTGAACGGGCAAATCAATGCAATCCAGCTCGCTTACGGAAAAACTAAATGGAGCCTCCTGTGGAGAGGCAGCCGCTTGGCCTAGAAGGGGGACGGGTGCCATTCGGAGGTCTGCAGCCCGGGGGTGGGTACGAGAGCAGCCAGGAAGGGCACGCTGAGGGCCCCTGCAGACATCCTCGCCAGCAAGACATCACTGGTTACGGCCAGGACAACGGAAAGAGACCAAGGCAAAATTTGAAATAGGTCAATAAAAGCCACTCACAGTGACATTAGTAACTCTGGGTGCATGTGATAAAGACACTCAGCTGTGTGTGTGTGTGTGTGTGTGTGTGTGTGTGTGTGTGTGTGTGTGTCTTTGAAAACTGGACAGCACTGGAAAGAGAGATACTTGGTTGAAGTAAATAAAAGTTATGTTGATAACAATGTTAATTCTAAATTATATTAAAATCTCCCCTTTAATCTTGGAATAACTTCATGTTTTTCAGTCTTGCCTTAAGCCATTTAGGAGTGTGTGTGTGTATGTGTGTATGTGTGTATGTGTGTGTGTATATGTGTATGTGTGTGTGTATATATGTGTGTATGAGTGTGTGTGTCTGTGTGTGAGTGTATATGTGTCTCTGTGTGTCTGTGTGTGCCTCTCTGTGTATGTGTGTGTGTATATATGTGTATGTATGTGTGAGTGTGTGTAAGTGTGTGTCTGTGTGTGAGTGTATATGTGTGTGTCTGTGTGTGCATGTGTGTGTGAGTGTGTATGTGTGCATGTGTGTCTCTGTGTGTGAGTGTAGATATGTGTGTATGTGTGTGTCTGTGTGTGCATGTGTGTGAGTGTGTATATATGTGTATGTGTGTGTGAGTGTATGTGTATGTGTGTGAGTGTGTGTATGTGTATATGTGTGTGAGTGAATGTATGTGTGTATGTGTGTGTATGTCTCTGTGTGTGTGCATGTGTATATGTGTGTGAGTTGTGTATGTGTGTGTATGTGTGTGTGTGTATGTCTCTCTGTGTGTATTGTGTGTATGTCTGTGTGTATGTGTGTATGTCTCTGTGTATTGTGTGTATATATGTGTGTGTATGTGTGTGTATGTCTATGTATGTGTGTGTATGTCTCTCTCTCTGTGTGTGTGTGTGTGTGTGTGTGTGTGTGTGTGTGTGTGTGTGTGTGTGTGTGTGTGTGAGGGCCAGGCTGCTGTGAGGGTGGGAGCAGGTGAGTGAGTGTTTCTCTAGCAGAAGTCCAGGTGCAAGTACAGAAAAAGGAGGCCTTTTCCTGGGACTCTGGGTCAGTCCCAGCCCGGGTCAGGTCAGGACCCAGGCGGGCCCAGGTGCCTGCACAGCGACCTGTGAACAGAGCCTGTTCTCATTCCTCCCTCCCCAGGCAGCCCGCCTGCATCTGCCCCACACAGCCCTCGTCAGGCCTGCGGAACCTGCTGAAACGCCAGTGCGGCTTACCTTCTGGAGTCGAGAAACCCCATGGAGTAGAGCGAGATCTCACCAATGAGGGCGTAGTCGGGCACCATCATGGCCACTGTCCGGAACAAGGCCTGGAAGAGGAACAGCTCATCAGTGCACACAGTGGTGTGCCGGGGAGGCTGTCTGCAGAGGCAGAGAGAAGGAGCACGGCCCTGACAGTCAAGGGGAAGTGCCCGGAGGACACGTCAGTGCTGTGGGACCACCTCCCCTGGACAGACCCACTGCCCTCCCCCGCCCCGGCTGTCCAGGTGCGTGCTGTCACACTGGGTCCCTCACTCATGCAGAGGCCCAGGTGCCGTCCTAACAGCACCTCATTCTCCTTTGCCCATCCAGCTCCACGCCCCTTGTGGAGCTTTCCCGCAGGACTCACTGAGCATGCAGGCCAATGTATACAGGAGCCCCTGAGGCAGAGCAGTCCTGACTAAGTCCCTGTTCTGTCACCTACCCGCTGTGCACAGTTATGCATCCCTGCTGGACCTCGGTTCTTTCATCTCTAAATGGGCTGACACCTGTACCCTCTTCATGGTTGTCATGAGAACAACTGATAGAGGTGAGTGAGGTGCATACTTAGGAAAGTGTGCAGCATGTAGTGAGTCCTCATACACATCAGCTGTTGCTCTTATTCCCTTAGATCTTAGGGGATAATTGACTTGCTAAAACCATGCCATTCGAGGTGGAGCCGGACTGGAAAGAGCCCTGGCTTCCAGCTGCCAAGCCTGGTGCTTTCTACTAGACCCTCGGCTCATGGACGTTTCTTGTGCAGATTGAACATGGTTGTTGGCTGGGAGGGGTGCAGGGGGAGTTCAGCAACTGGGTGGTGGAAAGAAGAAAGGTGGCCCGAGGGTTGGAGCATTGTCCTGCACACCAGAAGGTGGTGGGTCTGATTCCATCCGGGCACATACCCAGGCTGCAGGCTCGATCCCCTTTCAGGGTGTGTGCAAGAGGCAGCTGATAGATGGCTCTCTCTCTCGCATAATGTTTCCCTCTCTCTTTCCCTTCCTCTCTCTCTAAAAAAAAAAAAGTCAATAAAAAATAGTAAGAAATGTGAGTCCAAATTCTCCGGTAGGTCTCACTGCCCTGTGTTGACCAGCGAGGAGGGAGTGGAGGAGCCAGGGTGGAGGAACCCCTTGGTTCTGCCCCGTCCCGGAGGGGCCGAGTGGTGGGTCAGAACAGGTGATAAGAGCGTGTTTCTAGCAAGTGGAGCATCATGGACGGCAGGTCCTCGAATGATGTCCGTTCTTTCAACGTCATGTCATTACAGCATTGATGCGATGCCATAGGAACGTCACTCTGTAGATCAATGAGCCTTGCTAACACTGGTCTCATCATATGCCATTTTGCTTAAAGGCACAGAACCTATCGACGATATTCAGTGGGAACTTACTGTACTCAGCGGTGAGCATGGCTCTGGCTGGTCCCTCGTGTGTCTTCTACTAAAGGGCTGGAGCATAGCTTGGAATACACTCAGTCGAGCAGCAGACTGGGCCTCCCTCTGCTGCTCTTCCCATGCCGTTGGGTTGCTAGGTGCTCTTCCCACAGGAAGGCCCGACACCCTGTGCTTTGGCTTTCTCCTCCCGTGGGAGAGACTGTTCACGTGAGGAGGCCTGCGTGGCTCTTTCTTCTCCTTTGAGGCCTTTCCTTCTCCCCCGGCGGCAGGGTCATGGGTACTGCCACGGCTTAGCTCAGGCCAGTCCGGCAGTCAGCAGTGGCACAAACAGACTCTGTTGCCCCTTTCTGCGGGTTGGGACAGCCTGCATGGGCATGGACACTGCTGAGGTGCCGTTCCCATTTGGTAGTAAAGGGAAGATCCACGTGGTCCAGCCTAGGCTCACCAGAGTCCTCTGTATCCAATGTCGATGCTTTTTCATAAGGGCTACTAGTGGCCTGGTGCACAAAATTCGCAATCCGGGACCACTGGCTCCTAACTGCTCACCTGCTTGCCTGCCTGATTGTCCCTAACCACTCTGCCTGCTTGCCTGCTCGCCCCCAACAGCCCCCCTCCCACTGACTTGATCACCCCCAACTGGCCCCACAACTGGCATGCTCGCCCCCAACTGCCCCCCACAACTGGCCTGATCACCCCCAACTGCCCTCCCCTCCTGGCCTGATTGCTCCTAAGTGCCTCTGCCTCAGCCCCGCCACCATGGGTTTGTCCGAAAGGATGTCTGGAAGGTCTCCGGGTCTAATTAGCATATTACACTTTTATTAGTATAGATTAGAGGCCCAGTGCATGATTGAATCATGCATGTGTAGGGTCCCCTACACGCTTTCGCTTTTGATTGCGGTGGAGCTGGGTACCTGTCCACTGGTGCACCAGGCCTTTCAGAAGCCTCCGCCCTACCGGAGGCTTCTGAAAGGCCTGGTGCGGGAGCAGACGGGCACCCAGCTCCCCCCGCTTTTGATGGTCCGCGGCGGGACGTGAGCTCGCTGCCCCAGAGGCCCCTTCTGTTCCGCAGCACAGCCATGGCGCAGATGCTGAGCTCGCGCCGCCACTGGCGACGTGAGCTCAGTGTCCTGCCGGCCCAATTGGCTACCCCGGCCACCCCGAGTCCCACCCCCTGCGCCTCCCTCTGGCCCAATCATGGGTGTAGCGGAGTGATGGTAATTTACATATTACCATTTTATTAAGTAGGATATCTTGTTTGGCTTACAGTGATGTCTTTTTACGTTGCGCTTCAGCATCTAAAAGTCAGATTTTATGTAAAACTCCCAGTTTCTGGCTTTCCCTGACAGAGGAGAGGGTCTGACAGTGTCTGCAGCTGGGCTCAGGTGCTGCCTCTCCGTGGGGCATTCGCCAGCTGCCCCTCTCATTTGTATGACCTGTCTGACCCTGATGACAATGGAACAGCCGCCCTGTTCCAATGCACGCGTTTTTCTGTGTACATTGGCTGCTATGTATCTCTACCCACTCTCTGCCACCCTCCCCCACCTTCCACGGGAGGGAGAGGTTTGTTCTAGGCCAGGTACCATCTCTCCTCCTCCCACACTCCCCGGTTACAGACCAAGGCTGAAGCATGTTGCCCGGTTCCCCCACCTGGCTTCTCTGGGAGACCTGGTACTTCCAGAGCTCTCGCACGTGGGCATGTCCAGCACTCCCCCATGCTGATGCTCACCTTGAGGTTATCGGGCAGCTCCGCCCTGCCCGCATACCCAGGGTTCATGGTGATGAAGACCGCGCAGGTTGGGTTTAGAGAGAGCTCGGTGCCTTCGAAGATGAACACCTTCAGCTTCCGGATAATGGCTTGCTGAATGCTGAGGATCTGCTGTGCCACCACCGACAGCACCTCCACCTGCAGGGAGAGGGGCTGGCTGACGGAGCCCTGCTCAGACCCACCCACCCCACCCCAGAGGGCCCCTTCACTCAGCAAAGAAAAGCCAACCACCTGTGAACCAGACCTTCAAAATGAGAAGCATGATTGGGGTTTTGGTAAAGAAAAAGTGTGTGTGTGTGTGTGTGTGTGTGTATGTGTGTATGTGTGTGAGTGTGTGTGTGAGTGTATGTGTGTGTGTATGTGTGTGTGTATGTGTGTGTGAGTGTGTGTGAGTGTATGTGTATGTTTGTGTGTATGTGTGTGTGTGTGTGTGTGTGTGTGTGAGTGTGTGTGTGAGTGTGTGTGTGCGAGTGTGTGTGTGAGTGTGTGTGAGTGTGTGTGTGTGTGTGTGTGAGTGTGTGTTTTCCATAGCATTTCATATTTCCCCCAATATCTAGCATTATGCTTGATGCATTGTATGCACTTGGGCAGTGTTTATTGGTTCAATGGAATGTTTGTATGTCCTGAACTCAATCTCCTACCCAAATAGAACTAATCTTCTCCTCTCCTTTTAAAAAAATAGTTTTATTGATTTCAGAGAGGAAGGGAGAGGGAAAAGGAGATAGAAACACCAATGATGAGAGAGAATCATCATCAGCTGCCTCCTGCATGCCCCCTTCTGGAGATAGAGTCTGAAACCTGAGCATGTGCCTTGACCAGGAATCGAACCATGACCTCCTGGTTCATAGGTCAACGCTCACCCACTGAGCCAGGCTGGTTGGGCTATCCCTCTTCTGTAATGCCTCTTTTGTGCCACTACTGTAATATCTATCATATTGAATCTGTTTCATTTAACTTTTATTTCCCTTTGCTAGACTGTAAGAGTCTAGAGAGAAAAACCATTTCTTACCTTTGTATCATGAACACATGCAGAGTATCTGATATAGTAGCTGCTCAATACATTGTTGAATGAGTTGGTGACAGAATGAATATGATGATGGTGCATATGTATGTGAAACAGGCATTTTATGTCCTTGGGCTGCTTTTGTTTCGTTCATTGAGTACCTACTCTGTACAAGAGGCTGTAGAAGAGACATCAGACCTGTCATTGAGGAGCTGAGGAACTAGAGAGAGGCCCAGCATGCATGGCCTTTCTGTGCCCAGTAGCAGGGTTACCTCAATCCTATTGAACTCGTCAAAGCAGGCCCACGCTCCGGCCTGGGCCAGCCCTTTGAAGAACTTCCCCATGGCTTTATAATCCAGGCCATCCGAGCAGTTGAAGACCACACACTAGAGAGGAGGGCGGGGGCACCATTCAGGATGGTCCCTGTCCCGGGA
This sequence comes from Ia io, assembly GCA_025583905.1. Classification (NCBI taxonomy): domain Eukaryota; kingdom Metazoa; phylum Chordata; class Mammalia; order Chiroptera; family Vespertilionidae; genus Ia; species Ia io. The sequence continues at coordinate 114,971,677 of JAJQQW010000010.1, read as the reverse complement.
ACAGGGGTGGGCTCCTTGCTTCCTGCTCCACAGGAGCAGCTGGGCCCACTCTGCCTGTTACACTCCCCATTTTCACCTTCATGCCCGCTTCCCTGGACAGCGGCCCCAAGAGGAATGGGAAGGGACGGAGGCGGGGAGGGGAGGGAGACAGCATTTCCTACCTGCTTGGCCAAAGCCTTGGCCAGATCTTTGGTAGTCTCTGTCTTGCCTGTCCCAGCTGGACCTTCTGGGGCTCCCCCAAGATTCAGCTTCAGAGCCCCCATCAGTGTCCTAAGGGGAAGAAAATAAGAACTCAGTGCTTGAATCCTAAGACACAGGGAAGGAACTGCCTTTGGCTCACTTTGTTTTGACTCATACGAATAGCTTGAACTCCCCCGACTGTGCGACCACCATGGTAAAGAATTCTGTGGCAGCCCTGCAGCCCACAGCCTGGAGCGGTGCCTGGGGCAGAGGTGGCGCCGGGAGCACTTGCTGAGGGGAAAATTGAATGAGTAAATGAGTACATGCAGATGGAACTGCATCAACTAAAAAAGCCTCAAATTCAGCATCCCAAAGACCAGCGGCACTAGTGGGATGTGAAGATAAACATGTTTCTCCCCTAGATTATGAACATTGAGTTTAGGATCTGATTTGCCTCAGTTCCAAATCCTCAGAAACCAACACAGGCCCGGCATGTGGTGCAGGGACAAGATGCACATTAGGAATAATGGGTGTGCTCCAGTGGGGCTCCTGCAGGGCACGCCCGGGGCCGCAGGTTAGGAAATGGCTGTGGAACCTGAGTGGAATTAACCAATGAACAGAGAGCATAGAAAACAAGTGACCGAGGACTTTAAGAGGAGAAAGTACTCAAGTATTATCTTCATAAATTAAAAAATCCATTGAAAGTAATACAAACCACAATTAATCTAAACATCACGGACTTGACAAATCCACAATGTCCAGACTTCTGATGTTATGACTCCAAGGAAAGGGGCAAAGCACTTTCTGTGCTGAGCTCAGAAGGGCCACCTCCTTATCTGCCACCAGCTCAGAGCCTCTGCCTGGGCCTCCCCCTGGCCTGGCCCTGGGCTCCCCCTGGCCTGGCCCTGGGCTCCGCCTGGCCTGGGCCTAGGCCCCCCCTGACCCTGGGCTCCCCCTGGCCTGGCCCTGGGCCCGCCCTGACACTGGGCTCCCCCTGACCTGGCCTGGGCTCCCCCTGGCCCTGGGCTCTCCTGGCCCTGGGCTCCCCCTGACCTGGCCCTGGGCTCCCCCTGGTCCTGGGCTCCCCCTGGCCTGGCCCTGGCCCCCCCCCGACACTGGGCTCCCCCTGACCTGGCCTGGGTCTCCCCCTGGCCCTGGGCTCTCCTGGCCCTGGGCTCCCCCTGGCCCTGGGCTCCCCCTGACCTGGCCCTGGGCTCCCCCTGACCTGGGCTCCCCCTGGCCTGGCCCTGGGCTCCCCCTTACCTGGGCTCCCCCTGACCTGGCCCTGGGATCCCCCTGGTCTGGGCTCCCGTGGCCTGGCCCTGGGCCTCTGCATGGCTTGGGCTCCCTCTGGCCTGGGATCACCTGGCACCATCTTGCTTCTGCCACTGAGGAGCCCCACTACTTAAGTACTGATCCATTTTCAAGGGAGGCACCAGCTTCTGCTGTGGCTTGACCACATTAACCTGCATTAGGGCTCCTACTGGGTTCTCACTTCTGGCCTCGGCCTCATTTCCATGCCCCGCTGTGAGGCCTGGTGTCTAAGGGCAAAATTCAAAACTCTGAGAAGCTGAAATGCAGAGGCGAAGGTAACAAAATGAAGATGCCCCAGCGCCTTCCCCAGGTTTCCCTCCAGAGCTCTGCACTCGCCTGTAGCAGCGGTCGGTGAGGGGCGTGATCACCAGCCGGGGGCTGTTCCCCAGGTACTCGTAGCCGTACATGGCCTCGGTTGTGATCATCTGCACCTGCACGTCCATCGCCTGCCAGTAGTAGCGCAGCTGGGAGATCCACTGGAAGTCATGCAGGTCACACACTTTGTCCTCAGATAACTTGGCAACCACGTCCCGAGCTGTTGGGACACGGAAACACACATGTGGAGAGTTATCCATCGCGTCCTCCCCTCTGCACCTGCTCCTCAGTGGGGGCGTGACGACGGTGTCCAGACCACCCTCTGCTGTGGGTTAGCTTGCTACGATATTAAAATATTTCTTCTAATTAATTTCCTTTCAATGTGCACAAATCCATGCACCGGGCCACTAGTAGGTGTATAAACACACATACACATACATATTTGTGCACTAAATATATGCATATTTATATATATTTACATCTATACAGATACAGGTAGACAGATGGAAAGAACAAAAAGAAGAGAAATGAGCTTCGCCTGGCTTAGGGAAACACTGTGTACGCATTGGGTATTGTTCTCATTCCCAAACTTGTGGGGCTGACTCAGAGGACTGTGCAATGTAGTCTTTTCCCCAACCTGAGCCTGCTGGCCCTGCTCCAGCCTCTAGGACATCCTAGAAGAATCCAAGCAGCTTGGCCTGACATAGTAGGGAAGGGCCCATCAGTCCATGGTTAGATGCCTTCCTTACATCTGGGGCTTGAGAAACCAGCAGGAGGTACATCTCTAGACATTCTCCCTTCTCTCAGAGGATAGGAGCCTCATTTAACGTTTTCACGGTGACGGGAGTCCTGAAGTTGAAGAGGGGGCAATAGGTCTATGGGAATCAGTCATTGTTTTTAGGTAATTCACAGGGCAAGAGCCATTGAGATCTGGAATGAGTACAGCAGCTCGAGCTTAGATCTCAGAAACACAACTGTGCAAAGGGAAGCCTGCAGTCTCCTGCCTCTCACAGGAGAAGCCTTCTCTATTGCAGTAACGCCAACCTGCACAAGAGGCCTGAAGTGAGGCCACAGCGCCAGCGCCCCTCCTCCCAGGAGCTGAATTCCCTTCCAGGTCCTCGAGACCCAGAAAGCGGTGTCCAGAGGACGGAGCTGAGGACACCACATGTGTGTGCGTGTGTGTACGCGTGCACGTGTGTGTGTGTGTGTGTGTGTGTGTGTGTGTGTGTGTGTGACCCCAACCACCCTGGTTCCGGCGCCCTGCCCAGCAACCACACGGGCATGCATTACATCTACCAGGTGGATACGTGGCCACAGGAAGTGGCATCTCCCGCCCTCTCCCGGATTCCATGCTGGTCTATGCACATGATTTCAGGTGGAAGGAAGGGCAGCCTCAGGGAGACAAGGTGCCTGAAATGTGAAATGCAGGCAGGAAGCTGGTGTGTGAGTAAGAGGGACCCCGCTCCCAGGAGCCAGCCTTGTCCAGCCGTGTCCTTGGTGATGACGAGTGAGGGTGTGGGTGGCTTATTTTACATAAAGACCCCAGTTGTTCCTCTTCTTTTTTAAGGAAGAGCTGAATGGCGCATGCCCCGCCTACTCGCTCTGCATCGCTGCCCATTCCCACGATCCTGGGTTTGGGATCAGAGACATCAGTTCAAATGGCAAAAGAGCCCCCTCCTCCCTGGGCCTCGCTGTGAGCTCTGGGGCTCAGACCTCTCCGAGCCAGTGCCGAGCCTGTGAAATGCATGGGGAAGTGAGGGTCAAGCACAAGCACGAAGCTTGGCCCCTGGTGAGCATTCAACATTCGCTCTGGTCCGTGCCAGGACCGGCTCCAGGGGCGGCTCTCAGGGAGGCCCGCCCAGAAGTGTGCGCCTCTCCTTCCCCGAGCTGACCCTCAGGAGCCACTCCCCGCGAAGGAGGCCCGAGCCCCACCCAGGAGGAGAGGCAGGCCGGCTGCTCCCACCCCATGGTGATGCCCAGGCTCACCGTGGACGTCGATGACTGTGAGTGCCCCGAGGGTGAGGCGAGCCCCGCTGCTCAGCTTCCCTCGCACCAGCTGGACGATCTGTGCGATCTGATCATTGCTCTTCTTCAGGAAGTCCTGGCAGGGCCAGGAGGGGACAGCATCACGCTGTGTCCTCCCTGCTGACCTCCTAGGGCAGCGTCGCCGGCCACGCCCATGGCCCAGGCCAGGCTCCTGGGCGTCACCCCTCAGCCCCTTCCCTCAACTCCAGTCAGTAGCCTCGAGAGGGCTCTGCACATGAGTGGCCAGGCACCATGAGATCCGAGTTCATTGATCTTGTGGACAGGAAACCATGTGCTTGGAGCAGGGGAGGGGTTGGCTATGAAGGGCATGAGGAGATGGGGATTGCACAAATGTATGTGTTTGCCAAAACTCAGAACTGGCCACGAAAAAGGGTGAGATTACTGTGTATAAGTTATACAGTAAATCAGAATTAAGAGAAAACCCTGAAACATTTTGAGATGAAAGGAGACATGGACGATGTGAAAACTAAATGCCTGTAAGCATGTGGTCCTGGCTGGATCGTGGACCAGACCCAACGCCCTCAGTGGGCGCCAGCTAGGCTCAGGTCAGCCTCTGCAGGCTGCAGGCGGGATGGCCCACTGTCTCTGCGTCAGCGCCGGCTCCATGTGGCCGGCTGTGCGTGGCCGCGGAAGACGTGTGTGTGTGTGTGTGTGTGTGTGTGTGTGTGTGTGTGTGTGTGTGTGTGTGTGTCTCTATGGAGCATCTGGATGAAGGGCATCTGGGATTATCTGTATTTCTTTTTCAACATTACATGTACGTCTTATACCACTTTCAGATAAACAGTGAAAAACAAAAACGAATGTTAAAAAGGAAAAAGATCCGCTGGTGGACATTCCACCAGGTTGACCCTGGAGGCAGAGGCTGGTCGACCCCGGGATCCGGGCCCAGGACTCCGTCTGGGAGGGGCTCCGAGCTGCGGCCTTGGCCAGCTCTGGGGAGCCCACCTCCATACCCTCGGCCCAAAGGCCCATGGAGCCTGGCTCTGTGGTCTCTTGGGTTGGATGTTACGATGCTGTTTTTACTTAGAATACAGGCTGCTTTATGTCATTCACACCCCAGGGGCGCTGGAGCTTCCCCCCTGCCCCCCCACCCCCGCCCCCATCCTCCCGCAGGCTCACACAGGCTGCTTTACCGGCAGAGTCTTTTCAACCAGGGCCGCAGACACCTCCTGGGTCCAGAAGATGGAGGAGACGCAGATGACCACCTGGCCAGGCCACTGCAGGACCCACTGGTCACGGGAGACCTGGGAAAGTCAGCGGGCATGTCACAGGTCCATCCATCCTGCGGTTTAACCCGACTTTTTACACACCCCCATCTCACCTGAGCACAAACCGAACCCGCCCCTCCCTCACGCCACAGGGCTTGGCACCTCTGGCATCACTGAATTGTCTTCCTCCCAGAATTTTATGAAAAAGAAGAAAATCACCAATACTCTCAGCACCGCTTAGCTTTGTTTCCTGTCCTCTCGGGGCGCTCCCGGCTGCAGCCCGGGTGGCGTTCAGGATGCACAGCTGCTCTGCAATGGCTACTAACATGGTGGGGCCGCCCCCGAGTTTTCCTAGTCATGCTGCCCCCACTTCTGTTTAACTATAAATCAGGCAAACTGTGGCGGAGGCCAAAGCTGTTTTTGTAATTGAAAGTGAACTGCACCACGGCTATGCGCATTGTTCACAGGGCACCTCAAAGGCAAACACAAAAAGTGTGGTGGCCCCCGGAGCTGGTCCTTTACAGAAACAGTTTGCTGACGCTTGCTATGGATGCAACTGCATGGAATAACCCCACACAGGCAGCAGGTTTTCTTTAATTTAAAAAATATATATATAATATTTAATTGATCTCAGAGAGAAAGGGGTCAATGATGAGAGAGAATCATTGATTGGCTGCCTCCTGCTGCCTTGTACTGGGGATTGAGCTGCAACCCGGGCATGTGCCTTGACTGGGAATCGAACCATGACCTCCTGGTTCATAGGTCACTGCTCAACCACTGGGCCACACTGGCATGGCTTTCTTTAATTTTTATTTAGAATATGTTACTGGCCAGGGGACCTGGCCCTGAGTTGGGTCTGCCCAGGACTGGCCTAGTGTACGGGTTCTTGACTTCGTGCAGGAAAAATGTCACAACATGAGTCAGGTGATTGAGAGGGAATGTGGATTAAGGCCGGGCAGTGAAGCAGGAGGGCTTAGCACAGAAGCAGCAACAGGAGAGCCCGGGGAAGCGGGAGAAAAGGGGGCTGAGACCGGGGGGGAGGGGGGGGGCAGGATGAGCTATTGTTGCCCACTGCTCCCCTGGCTGAAGTTTCCTGGGGTCTCTTAGAGTTTAGGGATGTGGCCTATGGGGGAAGGACAGGGGAGGGGATGGCACAGGCTGCTCCCCAGAGGCAGAGCCCATGCTGGGTCCTCTGTCTTGAGGCCTTTCTCTCTATAGCGGGAGGGGCCTGAGGGAGGTCTCAGGGGAGGTTCCAGCAGAATATTCATCAGCTTTCCAGGTGGGCCTCTCCAGGGCATGGGCCCCTCCAGGGCCCTGGTCTCCCCAATTGGTCAGGCCCAGGGCCAGGGATCGTCAGTCATTGTAGCTGGTCCTGGTGTCGCCCACCTGGTTTTGCTGCTTTCCTGGGCCTGGAGCTGAAGAACAGCTGAGGCCTCGCTGCCATCTCTAGGGTGGGGACCTGTATCTGCTGTCATTGCTCTGCAGTTTGTTCATCTGCCTGCCTCCGTTTCCCTGCTCCACTTCCCAGCTCACGGGCCTGTCTGAGCGCAGCATAAGAGGGAGGACTGGCCTTTCATCAACAGCAAATGCCACTGAGAGGACCAGCAGGCCAGTCCCTTACTTTACTGGGAAGATGGTAATTGAAGGTTCTTTTGTTTGCTTGTGAGGAGCTGGCTGCAGTGTTAACCGGCTGAAAAGGTTCTTTTCCTTTAGGTCTCTCCCTCCTTGTGTCCCCTCAGGCTTTGGGGCTAAACGAGCTGGGCTGTCAGGGCCTGTGTCCTTGAATGACAAGCCTGGGGGATGCTGAATGGGAAGGGGCTCTTGCCATCAATCAATTCACTTCCCAGAAAGAACTGGCCTGCAGCAGCCAAAGGTGTCAGGCTCACTGCGGTTTCTTGGTGTCCTCTGCTTCTAACTGCAACCCTTTCATCAGCGGGCTCACAGGGAGAAGTAGGGGTGGGGGGCAAAGTGCACCGAGAAAAGAGAGGGGCGTGGGGAGGTACATAGGGAAAGGAGAGAGAGGTGGGGGGCAGGTGCATCGGGAAAGGAGCGGGGGGCAGGTGCACAGGAAAAGGAGTGTGGGAGGTACATAGGGAAAGGAGGGGGGGCAGATGCACAGGGAAAGGAGAGAGAGGTGTTGGGACAGGTGCAATGTAGGACTGAGTGAACTTCAATAGAGATAGAGGAGTGGTCAGAAGGACCCATTTAGGATAAGTGGTGATAGGAAGAGACTTGAACACAATACCATGTACATTCGATGTTATAGAATTCTACACCTTCAACAAATAGATCATCATTAATCACTGTCACCCCAATCAAGTCCATACACAGAAACCTTCTCCCCAAAGTCCTTGCTGCTGTACCAACACCCTGGCCTGTTCCCATCGCCCTTTACCTCCACATATGCCTCAATCCCAAGTCGGATGACTTCCCGCATGCTGGCCAGCATCATCTGCTCCACCTGCAGCAGCCACTTTTCCACCATACCCTGAGTGAAACGGGCAGAGGTCAGCCCCCGGGGAGATGGGCAGCTGTCAGTCCCGGGGCAGAGGCCGCAGCAGAGCCAGCATCCTCCCTGGACAGGGCTGGAGGGAGGCCAGGGTTTGCTTTGTTCCTCTGGGGGTTCAGAACCAGCCACCCCAAGATGTGCCTCATGATGTGTGACTTATTTTGAGCTAATGGTAAGATCCTGCATGTTCAGGAGAAACTTCTGCCCCTATCTTAATTATCTAGAAGAATTTAAATCAGGAGTCTGGCCCAGGATGAGGATCGCCAGCAATGACTTCTTTTCTCGCTCTGTGGCTGGGAAAACTGCCAGTTACTGATCTCCTGCAGCCCAAGGCACCCACCTCATCCCTAGCTCAGAACCTCCAGTGGACCTAGTCCCCACACTGTCTTCAAACGTCTCACGTACGTGGGCTCTCTGACTCTCTCACGCGTATGCTTAGATTTGATTATTTTCCCTTTTTAATCTAGCTTATGTTTATTTGCTTAGACCAGCCGACATTGAACAATAGGTCCTGTCAAGAGTGACTCCATCTTGCTCCCCACCTTTCGTTTTGTATTTCCTGTGAGAACCTCTGCTCAGAAATCCTCCACTGAATGCATGTGTCATTGTTCTGTTAGGCTCTAGGAAACAACACCCCCAGATGCGCCCAAAGATAAGCTTAACATTTCTCAATTTAGCTTCTGTAATACGCTTGGCTAAGCACAGCTTCCTCGCTTTGTTCCAACCAGGATATGGTTTTTGCCTTTATAAGCTAACCCCTGAGAGCACATTTGGAGATGCGAGGTTTACAGAGACATTAGTCCACTCGTGGTCGCTGGGCTTTTGCAATAAAGACTCCTAATTTGACCCTTAGTCTACGGTGTCTTCTGTCTGGCTCACTGAATTCCGATATAACTTTTGGAGGCCCCAGTGAGATCAAGCCTACCGGCACCCGATTTTGGATGCCGAGGGCAGGTGGTCTCCCCCAGCCCAGCTGCCAGATGTCTGAAAATCTTTAGGGGAGGTGCCACCTGAGATGTTCCAGGGCCCCAGAGACGTTTCTTGGTGTTTCTGACGGCTGGACGGGAGATACTTGCCATGCCCATCCATCTCTTTGGAGTCCCCAGAAATACCTCTGGAAGTAAGCGAATTTCTGTTCACTCTTGTATCTGTGACCAGTCAATCTATTTTCAAGAGAAGGACTGGACACCATCGTGACTTCCTTGGCAGATTCTCTAAGATGTTAGTCCAGAGTCCTGGGAACTGGCCTCACATGAATTCGTGAGAACTGTTCAAACTGAAACTGTTAGATGGGCCCTGTTTGTCTTGTCTGTCATTTTTGTGTCTGCACAGATTCTCCTTGAAGACATAACTTGTTTTTTCCTGTTTCTCTGACTCCCGATTCTATCTGTTCCTGGATAATTGACCTCTTTTACCAACATTATTTTGTGGACTTCAGTCCACTAAAGGTCACCCTCCATACATTTTTCCTCTTCTGTATCCCTTCCCTATCCAAATAAAGTCATTTCTTTCCACAGTCACTCCCCAGCCCCCAAGAGGGAGGACTTCTACAGCCTCTGGTCCTCCCCGAAGATCCTGTTCTTTCTCTCTCTCCTCTCAGTTGGGATTGTTTCCCTCTGCCTCACTATGTGGGGGGAGGGGGAGGGAAGGGAGGAGGGGAGAGAAACCCACCACAGCTAAGACACCCTTAGGGTATATGCTAAGGCATTTCAAGGAAGATTTTTCCGATGATGTGTATGGCATAAAGTTCTCAAAGGGCAGGTTGAGGACCTTATGTGAATTGGAGTGAGTTGGCCAGGCTTGTCAAGGAAGTCTGGAATGTGGTCACTGGGGACCCCAGGCACCCAGATCAATTCCCATACATAGATCAATGGTTAAACCTAGTCCAAACCCCACCCCCATGGCTGAAAAACTATGCTCTACAGGCTGGAGTTCGTGTTCTCTTAGTGCAGGAAAGGGCTAGAAAAACAGCCCCGCCTATGCGGGTCCCGGTCCTCCCTCTGACTTCAGAGGAAGCAGACATGCCTCCTCCATACAACCCCCAGGTTCCACCTCAGCCCTCACTGCCATCTCTTCCCGAGGAAGTGCGAGTGCCCCAACCACCTCATGAAGGGGTACAGGCTCCACCTTTTTCACCACCCACAACCCGGAGTTGCACTCAGGCACGAGAGGGTGGTCTCGGGTCCTCTGCTCCTGAGGACTCTATCCTACCCTTGAGGGAGGCCCCCCCTACAGAAGGAAACCAGGGAGGGAAGCCTTTTTAGGTCTATGTCTCATTCTCCACGAGCGACCTCTATAACTGGAAAACTCAAAATCCCCCAATTCCTGAGAAGCCTCAGACCCTAATTGGGCTCCTAGAATCTGTCTTTCATAACCACTGGCCAACCTGGGATGACTGCCAGCAGCTCCTCGTCACTCTCTTCACTTCAAAAAAGAGAGACAGAATTTGGCTTGAGGCCAGAAAAACCACTCTAGGGCCAGGAGGAGGTTCACTTGAGGAAAATCAGGATCGGGTAGAAGAGGTTTTCACAACCCTCAGGCCCCGCTGGGACCCCAACTCGGCGGGAGGAAGGGCTGCCCTGGACACTTTCCACCGTGTTCTTCTATCAGGTATAAAGGCAGCAGCCCAAAAAACCACGAATTTGTCAAAAGTTTCCGAGGTCACTCAGGGACCCCAAGAGTCACCCACGGCTTTTCTGGAGCACCTTTGTAAAGCTTACAGAGTTTACACTCCCATTGACCCATATGCTCCAGAAAACCAAAGGGCACTCAATCTAGCCTTTGTAACTCAGTCTGCTCCAGACATAAGGAAGAAGCTTAAAAAATTAGAGGATTTCCAGGGCATGGATCGGTCTCAATTAATTGAAGTAGCCCAAAAGGTATTCAACAATAGAGACTCCCCAGCGGAGAAACAGGATAAAAGACTAGCAAGGGCAGATGTAGAGGCTCTAAAAGAAATGAACCTCCAAAGAAAAAGGGTTTACAAAAAGACCAACAGAAAGGACATAGACTCTGGTTAGGGAAAAACCAGTGTGCCACTAGTTGGTTTGGCTCAATGGATAGAAAAACCAGTGTGCCTATTGTAGAAAAGAAGGACACTGGAAGAGACACTGCCCCGACCAACACAATGGAGACAGGAAAAGGCAGCCACAGGCCCCAAGGGTCCTGAATCTAGAGGAGGATTGATGGGGCTGGGGCTCCATTCAGCTTAGCCCCCAGGAGCCCAGGGTAACATTACACATAGGGGGCAAGCCAGTTAGCTTCCTGGTAGATACTGGTGCTACCTATTCTGTCCTGACTGAGCCTATGGGACAAGTAACCACCAAGAAGACTTCTATCCAGGGGGCCACTGGAAAATCAACCCTCTGCCCATGGACTTCATAAAGGACAGTAGACCTTGGAAAGAGCACTGTAACCCAGAGTGTCCCTACCCCCTATTAGGATGAGACCTCCTACAGAAGCCACAAGTCACCATCTCATTTGAAGGGGACAAGGCCCACCTTACCCTGGACCCACCAGGTCAAGGTTCTTTCCCTACCAGAATCTACTCACCTGCCCTCTATTGGAGGAGCATCTTTTAAGGAAGAATCGCCTCTAGAAGATCCATCCGCCAGTGAGCCCTCTGCATACCTGAAAAGGCTACAGCAGCTCTTCCCCACAGTATGGGTGGAGAACAACCCTCCAGGACTGGCAAGTCACCAAACCCCTGTCGTGGTACAGCTAATAGCTACCGCAACACTGGCTCAGGTAAAGCAGTATCCTATGAGCCTAGAGACTAAGTGGGGCATTGCCACACACATCCACAGACTACAAGAAGCAGGCATTCTTATCCCTGGCCAGTCCCCTTGGAACACCCCCTTACTCCTGGTCCTAAAACCTGGGACGAAAGACTATAGGCTGGTACAGGACCTGAGGGAAGTAAATAAGCAGGTTGAACCCATACATCCGACCATCCCTAACTCTTACACTCTCCTGAGCCTCCTCTCTCCTGAGCGTCAGTTCTACACCGTCAGTCCTAGACCTAAAGAATGCATTCTTTAGCATCCCCCTGGCACCCACAAGCCAACCCATTTTTGCATTTGAATGGATGGACCCTGAGGCGAGGTTCTCAGGGCAATTGATTTGGACCTGACTACCATAAGGGTTTAAGAATTCCCCCACCTTATTTGATGAAGCCCTAAGCTTAGACCTGCTCACTTTTCAGCATGCACACCCGAGTGCACTCTATTACAGTATGTAGATGACCTCCTCCTTGCTACTGACACTGAAGCAGAGTGTTGGGAGGCCACTGAAGGTCTTCTAGAAACCCTACAAACCTTAGGATACAGAGTATCAGCCAAAAAAGGCTCAACTCTGCACCCCTATGGTCACATACCTAGGATACAACTTCAGCCAAGGAAAGCGAACTCTTTCTCTCAGTCGGGTTGAGGCAATCCTGTGAATCCCCACACCCAAGACCAAAAGACAGTTACAAGAGTTCCTGGGGGCAGTTGGATACTGCCACCTATGGATCCTGGGGTTTGCAGAGATCGCTAAGCCCCTATACTCCAGTACAGGGGGAACACAGCCATTAGAATGGTTTGAAACAGAGCAGCGAGCCCTTGAAAAATTAGACTGTGCTCACATCAGCTCCTACTCTAGCACTGCCAGATGTGACTAAGCCCTTCCACCTCTACATATGTGAGACAAGGGGCATAGCCAAAGGGGTCCTCACCCAAAGTCTTGGGCCTTGGAAAAGGCCAGTAGCCTACCTGTCCAAGAGACTTGACCCCGTTTGCATCCGGCTGGCTTTGTGCCTTCAGGTGGTAGCAGACACCGCTATGCTTGTCAAAGAAGCTGATAAGTTAACTCTAGGACAGGAACTAATCCTAACTGCTCCTCATGTGGTTGAGGCCCTACTCTGAAGCACACCAGAACACTGATGTCTAACGCTCAAATCAACCAGTTCCAGGCTCTCTTACTTGACCAACCCCACATCAGATTCCACAAGATGTTTGTCGTTAACCCAGCCAGCTTACTCCCGGACAATGACCCAGAAGAACCTATACATGACTGCCTAGAGGTCATAGACATGGTACAGACAGCGCACCTGGACTTAACTGACACTCCACTAATATCGCTGGATGAGGTATTGTTCACAGACGGGAGTAGCTATGTCCAAGAAGGAATCAGGTATGCAGGGCAGTGGTAGTTACTCTGGACCACATTATTTGGTCCCAGGCGCTTACTCACGGGACATCAGCACAAAAAGCTGAGCTAATTGCTTTAATCCATGCTCTTCGATGGGCAAAAGGCAAATCAGTAACAATTTACACTGACAGCAGATATGCATTTGCAACAGAGCTATTTACAATGAAAGGGGACTTTTAACTTCAGCCGGGAAGGACATCAAAAATAAGGAAAAGATTCTGGCCCTACTAGAAGCCATCTGGCTACCCAAGGTAGTGGAATTAGTACACTGCAAGGGACACCAGAAAGGGGACTCCCTAGAAGCAAAAGGGAACCGGGCTGTGGATGAGGCCGCCCAGGAAGCTTCCCTAAAACCAGTGGGGCCCCTACAGATCCTAGTACTTACCTGATCCTGATTTACCTGCCTCAGACTTAATCAGAAAAGGAACAAAAACTAGCTACACAGAAACAAGCCTCCCAAAACCAGGAAGGATGGTAGACCTTACCAGACAGCTGACTTTTGGTTCCCGAGGCTCTAGGTCGGACAATAGTTAACGAGTTATACCAATCCACTCATTTAGGCCATCCCAAGCTTACAGAACTCCTAAGGAACAGGTGCTATATACCCAACCTGGATAGTATAGCAGACAACATTGTTTCCTGATGCATCACTTGCACTCAAGTGAATGTCAAGCAGAGAAAGAGACCCCCGACAGGAATCCGGGCTTGGGGAAATTCCCCAGGGGAACACTGGGAAGTAGATTTCACTGAGATCAAGCCTGCAGCAGCAGGGTGTAAATAGCTCTTAGTTTTCATAGACACCTTTTCAGGATGGGTTGCTTATCAGACTACAACAGAAACTGACACCATTGTAGCTAAAAAGTTACTCCAGGAAATAGTCCCCAGATTTGGCCTACCTATAACTTTAGGGTCAGACAATGGACCCGCCTGTATAGCTAGAATTTCACAGGACATAACAGAAACATTAAATATTAATTGGAAACTACATTGCGCATGTCGCCCCCAAAGCTCTAGGCAGGTAGAATGCATAAACAGGACCTTTAAAAGAGGTCCTCACCAAATTTACCTTAGAAACCAGTGAAAACTGGGCCACCTTACTCCCCTTCGCCCTACTCAGGGCCAGGTGCACCACATACCAGGAGGGGTTCTCCCCATATGAAATTTTGTTTGAGAGACCCCCGCCCATACTTCCCAAGCTTCGGGAAGGAATAAAAGCTGAAATCCATAACCAATATTTACTCAAGTTCTTACAGGCCTTACAGTCCACCAAGAGAGGAATTCATACGAGCATCTGGGACACCCTGCCTGTACTAACTTCTGATCTGGTCCACCCCTTCCAACCTGGTGATTCTGTGTGGGTAAAGAAATTCACCACCCAGGGGTTGACTCCCACCTGGAAGGGACCATACACCGTCACCTTGACTACCCCCACCACAGTAAAGGTCAGCGGCATCCCAATGTGGCTCCATTATACCTAACTCCAGGTGGCTAAGACAGAATGGAGAATCCAGGACTCCTCATCAGACCCTCTAAAGCTAAGACTCTTGCGTGTACCGCAATCATAATTCTTTTTATATTCTCTATAGACCTCCCCCAAAATGGACATGGGAACTCAGAAATGGGATAACAGGGGAGGTACTGGCAAACGAACAGCGCAACTGTGGGGGGGCATCCAACTCACTATTGACCTCTGTACTTCAGGGTGTCATCTTGGCATATTCCCCTAACCCAGTGGTCGGCAAACTCATTAGTCAACAGAGCCAAATATCAACAGTACAATGATTGAAATTTCTTTTGAGAGCCAAATTTTTTAAACTTAAACTATATAGGTAGGTACATTGTTATTAACTTAATTAGGGTACTCCTAAGCTGGCCTTTGCTAAAAACTGAAGGGGCCAAAGAGCCGCATGTGGCTCACGAGCTGCAGTTTGCCGACCACTGCCCTGACCCAACTAACAGTAATCCCATTCTGGTTACTACCCAGGAAGGAACAATCACCTATGCCTCGACTTACAGCTGGGCCTGTGGGTCAGTCTACACAGAGAAAACACTTCAAACCACAGGCATTTATATGTCAGGGAACTAGCAAGGTCAATTATCAATCCCGGGGAATTTTTCTGTCCTCATTGGGGCTGCAAAACCCTCTCAACTATTGATAACTACCACAGGGATGGAGACTATTTTCTCAAATTCCAGAGGATCTCTAAACCCATGACCTGTACAGTAGGCAACTGCAACCCGGTTGAGTTTAAACTCCAAAGTACCCAGGATTGCTCCTGGGATACTGGGAGAACTTGGGGAATAAGATTATATGTATCAAGAAGAGACCCGGGTACCCTCTTCACCATCCAAAGGTGAGCCCAGGCCTTACCCAAGAAACCTATAGGCCCTCTCTCCGAGTTAGCCTTACCCATCCCAGTTAGACCTATCCCGACCAGGTGACCCCTAGTCCCATCCCCTTCAACCGATCCACCAGCCCTTCCTTCCCCTTCATGGGAGCCTTCCCTTTTTACCATACTTGCAGCTGTCCGTCAATTTGTAAACACCTTGCAACCAGATCTAGGGGCTGACTGTTGGCTATGCTTAAATTCCAAGCCCCCTATTAATAGGAATAGGGGTCCCCGAATCCCTCAACCTCATCACAGACGCCGAGGAGTGCCATTGGGACCAAGCAAGACTAACCCTAGGGGACTTTCAGGGGGAAGGCACTTGCCTAGTTTCCTCTACTTATAACCTCCAAAGGTCCCCCTACTTAGACCTCTGCAACACCACAATTATGGTAAAAAGCAGTACCGAAGCATTCTATCGGGCTCCGAACCAGACTTGGCTAGCCTGCACAGACGGCCTAACTCGGTGTGCCTCCACTTACAGGTTCAGTAGTCACTCAAAACCCTTACTCTGTATCCTTGTATATGTACTTCCCCAAGTATTCCTATACATCGGGGATGAGGGCAGAACCCTAATCTATCCTCCACCATCCCTACCATGGTGGAAGAGGGCCCCAATCATAGTCCCCCTCCTAATTGGATTAGGAATTGCGGGTTCTGTGGCCTTTGGGACATGAGCCCTAGTAAGAGGGGACCTTAATATAGGAGAACTCACTAGGGAAGTAAATGCTGACCTAAGCCACCTCGAGAGCTCCATCTCCCAGATAAATGAGCAAATGGACTCTTTAGCCGAGATGGTTCTACAAATTCCTAATTGGGCCCTTTTGCTCCAGCAGGGAGGACTCTGCACTGCCCTAGGAGAAAATTGCTGTTTTTATGCCAACTCAGGGGTAATACAAGAAAGCCTCTCCCTAGAATGAAAGAACATAGAAAATCATGAAAAAACAACAACAAAAAACAAAACTAGAACAATCTAAAAATTGGTTCCAGAGATTATTTAATTGGTCTCCCTGGCTAACTACCCTCCTATCCGCCGCTATAGGACCTTTAACCTTATTACTCCTTGCCCTCATTATGGGTCCCTGTCTTATAAATTGTTTTGCCCACTTCATTCAGCAGAGAATGAACTCAGTCAAGCTAATGATCCTCAGAAGTCACTATGATCCTCTCCCTAACAATAACTTAGAAGAGTCAACGATTTTACTCTTGTACGTAAAACCAGTGGGGAATGAACAATAGGTCCTGTCAAGAGTGACTCCATCTTGCTCCCCACTTCCGTTTTGTGTTTCCCGTGAGAACCTCTGCTCAGAAATCCTCTGCTGAACGCCGGTGTCGTTGTTAGGCTCTAGGAAACAACACCCCCAGATGCGCCCAAAGATAAGCTTAACGTTGCTCAATTTAGCTTCTGTAATACGCTTGGCTAAGCAAAGCTCCCCACTTTGTTCCAACCAGGGTATGGTTTTTGCCTTTATAAGCTAACCCCTGAGCTCATTCAGGGCCGCGAGGTTTGGAGAAACATTAGTCCTCTCGCTGTTGCCGGCTTTTGCAATAAAGATTCCTAATTCGGCCCTTAGTCTTCTATGGTGTCTTCTGTCTGGCTCGCTGAATTCCGATATAACAACATAACCTTGAGGGTAGAGGGAAGGTTTCCCCCCACACCCCCTTTCAGCCAATATTCTTTCACTCTTTGTTTTACATTATTTCCTGTGTTCTAGGAAGTGTGTGTCTTGTAAAAGGTGCAATAAGGGGTTTAAACAAGCATTTCTTTCACATCATTTTCTGAAACAGATAATTCTCAGGAGGAAACGACATTTCTATTTCAGTTAATAAAACAAACTGCGTATTTCTAATGAACACTTTTAGTTCTTCCCTTATTCCCGTGGTCCCCAAATTGGCTGTGCCGGGGTGATCTGGAGGTCGGAAAACTAAAACTGAAACCAGGCACAGAGGCCTGCCCCCGCTCCCAGCTGTGACCAGGGATGGGACCTGGGATGGAACTTGGGCATCTGGTTTCTTTCAAAGCCCCACAGGTAACTAATGTGCAGCCAATCGCTCAGTTCTGGCGACTGCGGCTCCCCAGCTGGCTGGGGTTGGGGGGCAGAAGCAGCCGGCAACCGGAGGCCTAGGGTGCCCCACGGCCATGCGCGCCCTGTCCTGTCCGGCAGGAGCAGAAGCGGGTCACACTTTACTCCATATACAGGGACACATGTGTAAAGCTCAGCGTTAATGGCATCGATTCCACGCTTCCCTGGGCTTTGAAGACACCGGCCCAGCAAGCTGTCTAACCAAACTACTTTGAGCTGGGCTCTGCGCATGGAAATCGGAACAGCGTCAGTTTGGACCTGACTCCTGCTACTGCCTCCACATCACCTTTGGCTAAAATCCTTCCACAGCTTAGTGTGCACATCGAGGCATCTACTCCCCAATGCAGAGATGGGCAGGCCGAGGCTCTGGACGGTGGGTCACTTCCCGGTCATCAGTTGTGGAGCCCCCGTGTCCCACCCCAGGTGACCGAAGCCAGATCCACACGCCTAACCAGAGTGCGCGCTGCCTCTGTTCACTTGGCTGTGAGGAAAGAACAAGCAGGGTAAGGGCAGTTACTTTGGCTTGGGCTGGGTAGATTTTCTGCTTGAAGGGAACGGTTTCTTTCTCCGAGCTGATCATGCCCACAATCTCCAAGTTGTCCGTGAACTCCAGCCTGGCGATGCCCTCGAAGCACTTCTTCAGGTGCGGCTGCACGCGGAGGGGGTCCTTGGTCTCCGACAAGATCTCCAGCAGCTCATCGTTCGACAGGAAGAAGAACCTGTTTCAAAGAAAAGGAGCACAGCAACTGACTCCCTTCTGAGAACTCGTTTTCCCAACAAGGCTCTGCTCTCCACAGGGAGATGATGCCGCAGACAGCTGTGCTAGGGTCTTCTCCGAGGACTCGCCCTCACCACGTCCCACTGGGGCATGGAGGGCGGGGATGAGTTAGACTCTGAGAGCAGGAGAAATGCTGAGGCCGGCATATCTGAGTTTAATCGGGCTGGGGCTGGGGCTGGGGTGCTTTCTTTTGAAAGAAAACAGAACAGAGCAGTGGCTCTCAGCCTTGGCCGCACTTCAGAATCACCTGCTGACCTTGTTTTGAAATTCCAATGCCGAGACTACTGCAAAGATTCATATAGAACTGACCTGGGGTTGGGTCTGAGGATCCATATATTTTAAAACCCCAGGTAGGGGCAGGGAGGAGAGGTTGTAGAGGGGAGATAGATAAGTGGTGACGGAATGAGACTTGACTTTGGATGGGGAACACACAACACAATACACAGATGATGGGTTATAGAATCGTACACGTGAAACCTACACAATGTTATTAACCAATGCCACCCCGACAAATGCAATTACAAAGTAAAAATGAAACCCCCAGTGACGCTAATGCTCAGGCAGTTTTGAGAGCCACCCGGGAGGAGAGAAGCTCTTTCTTGTCCTCGTCTCCAGGCGTGACAGGCTGAAAGGGAAGCTCATGTGAGTAACGCACTTCCTTACATGCAGGGCCTTTATCTTGTTTGAAATGACAAATAATAAGCCCTGGCCAGTGTGCTCAGTGGTTTGAGCATCAGCCTGCCCACTAAAGGATCTCGGGTGCGATTTCAGGTCAAAGGCATGTATCTGGGTTGTGGTTTCTTTTCTGAGCCTCCGGGAGGCATCCAGTCGATCTCTCTCCCTCCCTCTCTCTCTCTCTTTCTCTCTCTGCTCTCCCCCTCCCTCCCTCCTTTCCACTCTCTCTGAAAAGCAATGGAAAAAATATACTCATGTGAGGATTAAAAATAAAATTTTAAAAATGTCCAAATAATACAATAGCTTCATTCTCTTGCTGAGGCCTAAAGGGCAGCCACCACAAACCTTCAGTAAATGTTCAAGGAACAAACCTCTACAGTGACCACTAGGCTGAGAGGCCTGTAATGAGGGACCATATGATTAGGGTCTTCACTGTATAGGATGGATTACAATAATGGCCACGATATTCACACCTAATCTCATGCTGAGAGTGCTTAATTTTATTCCATAAGTAGGCATACAGAAATATTGAGATGTGTGTGCATTTAACCTAGACAGAGAATGAGGCTCAGAGAAGTTACATATCTCATCCAGACAGCCTGGAATGAATGCTAGCTTTTTCCACTTGCCAGGACTGTGTTTTTTCGCAAGTGACTGTTTCCTCATATATAAAGTGGAGATAAAAATAATAGTTCCAGGTTATTACATACAAAGCACTCAGAGCATGTCCTGGTATATGGTAAGCACTGTGCCTGCACTTTATGAGGACCAACAGTCATGGGTGTAGGACTAGGAGCTCAAATCTTAGAATTGTCCTCTGCCCACGTTTTGTGCTTTCAGATAGAGGCTCCGTCCCCTCTTCCTGCTCCATCTGGGTTACCAGGGCTGAGACATAGACACCTGTGGCTATTTATATTTTAAAATGAATACTAAATAGCCCTGGCCGGTGTTGCTCAGTGGAAGAGCATTGGCCTGAGGACTAAAGGGGTTTGATTCCAGTCAAGGGCACATCCCCGTGCTGCGGGCTCGATCCCCAGTAGGGGGCATGCAGGAGGCAGCTGCTCAATGATTCTCTCTCATCATGGATGTTTCTCTCTCTCCCTCTCCCTTCCTTTCTGAAATCAATAAAAATATATTTTTTAAAAAAGGATACTAAATAAATTAAAATTTTCCTTCTCAGTTATACTAGCCACATTTGAAGTGCTGGATAGCCACATGTGGCTCATGGCTACTACACTGCACAGCACAAGTATAGGTAGAACATCTCTGTCATTGAGTAAAGTTCTACTGGACAATACTGCCTTAAGTACATGCCAAGGACATTTCTGAACCCTAAACAACCCACTTTTTTGGGGTGGAAAGCAGAGAACTAACTTTCTCTCCATGTAGGGGACACTAAGGTGTGAGTTCCTTAAAGGCAAGTTAGGATCAAACTTGTATCTCAATTAGAATCAAATGCCACGGAGGGACCACGCATGGTCAGCGAGATGTGACAGATGGTCAGGGGTGAGGACCCTCCTTCCTGGGACCCGCCTGACCTTTATGCAGAAGAACACTGGTTCTTATGGAAAAAAGAGGCAAACGTTTATAAACATACCTACCAGAAACGACAAAATTTGATAGCAAAACACTTAGCTGGCATTTCACGAGCACGTGGTCTGGGACCTGGGTGCTTTACGTGGGTTGTCGCATTTGAAATGCACAGCAGGTGCACGAGGCAGGGCCTTGTTCCGTCTCTCTTACAGGGAGAACCCGAGGCTGGGGTGAACTCAGAAGGGAAGAGCTGGGACTCACACTAAGGTCTGTTTAACGCCAAGGTCCAGGTCCTTAATCCCGACGACCATACTTCCCTAGTTGGGTACTGACCATGCTGGTCGGCCAAAGTGTGGCATTGGTCCCATGGGTGCCCATTCAACCTCCCTCTAAGTTACAGTCGTGCAGCATCCTCACCCCTGAGAGTGCCTCAGGGAATGGGAACCCTGCAAAGAACATGGAATAGATAGAAGCCAACTCGCAGTATGAAAACTTTCATTCTACCTCTGTATGGGTCAGGAAGGCCACTCCGAACCCAAGGACAGTAACAAGTACCTCGGGAAAAACAGTCTCTTCTTCTCCAAGTAATCGTTTAGCCCCCTCTGGATGTCCTCCAGCAGAGTGTTCGCTTCCTGAAGCTTCTCAGCCATCCGGGGCTGGTCGGCCGCCATCAGGACCCTGGCATCTCTCACCTAGGTGCCACCAGAAGAGGGACTCACCAGGGGCTCCCAGACTCTGAGAGCGGTCATTCTGTGAGTGTGTGACCAGCACCTCAACTGACGGTGCCCTGCCCAGCGAAGTGTCTCCCGATCCCAAAGCGAGAACGCTCACGTAGCAGGGCCTGCTCCTCTGGCTGGGGTTGACGGGGCCAGGGTCAGGCAACTGAAACCAACCATGACAGCGCTACTTTAATGCTGGGACTTAATTCGGATGATGACACCCTCACTAGTCTGGCTGGCCCCCGAAGGAGGGCTTTGCTGCTGCGTGAAGATCAGCTTCCATGTGACCGGGGGCAGAGCACGTCAGCCTGCAGGAGAGGGAGCGGCACGGGAAGTGCACTCCAGGGTTTCCTGAGGAACTGCCGGGGCCCAGAGCTTCCTTTACACACGTTCTGCCCGCGGCTTCCAGGAGACACCCATTCGGTCTTTGTGTTTGAGCAGCCTTGGTTTCCGTTACATGCAACCCCAAATCTCAGCTAATATGAAGTCGGAGGAAGCAGGATATGCAAATTGGCTCTGATGGCCGAGTGATATAAGTGACCACTTAACTCATTCCTACAAACAACAGGGCAGGTAAGTTCCTTTGAGACAAATTCTTTATAAAGGCGCCCCAATTTGAGCACACTTGACTTCCAAAAGGAAAAAATCCATCTCTTAATGGGTACCCCGATACCTGTCCACCCAGTGCACTCACACTTCGAGGCCTGTTCCCAGTGGCACCTCCCGGAGGCCTTCTCTGCCATGCCCAGGGCACTCAGTCACTTTTCTGCCTTCTAAAACCTTTTTGCATAACTTCCATTATAGCTCTTATGTACCTAAGTCTGTCTCCTCACAAAGCAGTGAAATATGAAGGCAGATATCATATTCTTGTCATCTTCAAGTGTTTTTCTGACTCCTGGTACAATGTCTGGGTCAGGGTAGGTACTGAATAAACGTTTGTTAAATGTCTGCCTAACTGAATCTGGACAATCATTTGAATTCTGAAAGGATTCTCGAGCTGTGAAAGCTTTACCTGCAATAAACAGTCTTCCCCTCATGGGATGACAGGGGTTACACAGCTGCTAGTGCTCACTTCTGGGGACGGGGCGTACCATGGCCTGCACTTTCTATATTACATACATCCACGTTTAAACCTTTAATAACAACTTTTGAAATTGGAAAATTATACAATATCAAATTTTCAAAAATCTAGCTTGCTTACAAGTTTGAAGGGGCCTGGCTACAACGCACCACGAGGAGCATGTGTTGCAGCCCAGGCTCCCGCCGGTGAGAGGTGCTGGGAGGTGGGAGCTTACCGCTTGGGACATGAGGGATTTCCAGTAACCGTCCACGGTAGCAAACTTCCTGCCCTCTTCTGGCATCTGGGCTATGATGTCCTCTGAGCTGAAGATCGGTTCCAGGTACAGCCAGGTAGCTTGGCATTTCAACCAGGCATCCAAAATGTCCTGCACACGGACTAGCTTTTCTTCCCACTTCTGCGAATTTAGCATTTTATATCTGAGTCATTAACTTGCCGCCCTGCATCACACAACTATTTATTCACTCTTTCCCTTGTTTAGCAAACACTTGTCGAGTGCCCCTATGTCCAGAGGACACTGTTCTAGGCAATATGAATACAGCAATGAATGAAACAAGGGAGTCCTTGCCATCATGGAGCTTGCATTCTGGTGGAATAATAATCATACCAGTAATAATCTCTATAATATCTCTATAATAAAGAGCCAGGATGTAATACCATCACGGCAGAAGTTCAACAACCGGAAGGAAGTCAGTCCTGCAGGGGTCGCCTTGGCAAAGGCTGAGCCCTCCCCGAGCTGTTCCTGCCGAGGGAGAGGTTTGAGGCAGGAACCTGCCCTCGGAGCTTGGAGGCACTGAGTCCTGGGTTGCCACGGCAATGGCTGCGCCCTCCCTGAGCTGTTTCCCGCAGGCCTGAGGGAAGAACCCACGCTCGGAGCGCCAGGAGCACCCAGCGGCAGTCAGTCCTGGGTTGCCTAGGCCTAGGCCACAGCGTGGTAGAACTCTGGGTCTGGCCTAACAGGGGTTGTGGCCGGCCTTCAAACCACACCCTGACAGGAGGGAGAAGGGAGCCCCATTCCTCACAGAATCCCCTGTTGGATAGCTTGCTGTCAGTGGCCTGCCAGCAAGGAACCCCATTCACCTGCACCCTGGACCCTGACAGGAGGGAGGAGGGAGCCCCATTCCTCAGGGAATCAACAGGTGGCCAGCTTGCTGTCAGGGGCCTGCCAGCTAGGAATCCTATTCACCTGCATATCTGTATGTGCTGCGCCAGCACGGCCAAGGGTGACCCTGAGTAGGAGTGGTGACAGGCTTAGAAAAGACAGACAAGAGAATGAAAGCTGGGTCTCGGCAGGACACTGCTTCTCTAAGAGACAGCCACCGCGTCTACAAGCCGTGTCTTTATTTTATAGCAGATGCCACGAGGCAAAGTAAGGGCGTGATCAAGATGTTTACAACATTCTCCTGGGTTTCAATCCTATCAACTACATGCATCTGAACTCTATCAAGCCCACATCAGTTAGGCACGTGTTCAGAACATAGGTTCAAGCCCACAACCATAGCTGTTAGCTATAATTGTGCTGGGAGGGCCCTGCCCTGCAAGCTGGGACTTGCACGTGGCAATGAGAGGACTGTGCCCTCTCATCAGTCCAAGGCTTGAACCTGTCCAAATCCTGTAGCTGTTCCCCACATCTGTATAAAGTTTTAATACATTATATTAGAGGTTGTGGTGGTACTGTTTTACCCACAGCGGCTACAAGGAATTGCTGCAAAGTTACTTCTCGGTGGAAGAACCTTTCATTCCCAATATAAATTATCAATTCCATTAAATGAAACTTCAATTTCTAGACTGGATATAAACAGTGAAGTTGCTAAAACTATTAAAAAGGCCCAACTTCTTATTATTGATGAATGTACCATGGCATCCAGTCATGCTATAAATGCCATAGACAGATTACTAAGAGAAATTATGAATTTCAATGTTGCATTTGGTGGGAAAGTTCTCCTTCTTGGAGGGAATTTTCGACAACGTCTCAGTATTGTACCGCATGCTATGCGATCAGCCATAGTACAAATGAATTTAAAGTACTGTACTGTTTGGGGATGTTTCAGAAAATTGTCTCTTAAAACAAATATGAGATCAGAGGATTCTGCTTATAGTGAATGGTAAGTAAAACTTGGAGATGGCAAACTTGATAGCAGTTTTCATTTAGGAATGAATATTATTGAAATCCCATGTGAAATGATTTGTAATGGATCTATTAGTGAAGCTACCTTTGGAAATACTATATCTATAGATAATATTAAAAATATATCTAAACGTGCAATTCTTTGTCCAAAAAATGAGCACGTTCAAAAATTAAATGAAGAAATTTTAGATATACTCGATGGAGATTTTCACACACATTTGAGTGATGATTCCAATGACTCAACAGATGATTCTGAAAACGAAAATTTTCCCATCGAATTTCTTAATAGTATTACTCTTTCGGGAATGCCATGTCATAAATAAAAATTGAAAGTGGGTGCAATCATCATGCTATTGAGAAATCTTAATAGTAAATGGGGTCTTTGTAATGGTACTAGACTTATTATCAAAAGATTATGACCTGCCGAAACCGGTTTGGCTCAGTGGCTAGAGCGTCGGCCTGCAGACTGAAAGGTCCCAGGTTCGATTCCGGTCAAGGGCATGTACCTTGGTTGCGGGCACATCCCCAGTAGGGGTTGCGCAAGAGGCAGCTGATCGATGTTTCTCTATCATCGATGTTTCTAACTCTCTATCCCTCTCTCTTCCTCTCTGTGAAAAATCAATAAAATATATTAAAAAAAAAAAAGATTATGACCTAACATAATCGAAGCTGAAGTATTAACAGGATCTGCAGAGGGAGAGGCTGTTCTGATTCTAAGAATTTATTTGTCCCTATCTGACACTGGCCTCCCATTTAAATTGATTCGACGACAGTTTCCCGTGATGCCAGCATTTGCGATGACTATTAATAAATCACAAGGACAAACTCTAGACAGAGTAGGAATATTCCTACCTGAGCCCGTTTTTGTACATGGTCAGTTATATGTTGCTTTCTCTCGAATTCGAAGACCGTGTGATGTTAAAGTTAAAGTTGTAAATACTTTATCACAAGGGAAATTAGTCAAGCACTCTGAAAGTGTTTTCACTCTTAATGTGGTATACAGGGAGATATTAGAATAAGTTTAGTCACTTTATCAGTCATTGTTTGCATCACTTGTTTTTAATCATGCTTTTGTTGTTTTCATATCATGTTTTGGTTGTTTTTATATCATTCCTTTGTTGTTATCTCCTTTTGTTAGTTTATTTATTAATAAATTTACATATTATTTTCATATACATTTTACTAATTTCCTTTCATCTCTCACACTTCTATTATAGAGAAAGGGCAAATAGCAATATTAAAATATTTCCTCTAATTAATTCCCTTTTAATGTGCACATTTTGTGCACTGGGCCACTAGTTATCATATATTACTGTTATATACACTGAGTGGCCAGATTATTATGATCTCTGAATGCATAATAATCTGGCCACTCAGAGTGTGTGTGTGTGTGTGTGTGTGTGTGTGTGTGTATCTATACTAGAGGCTCGATGCACGAAATTCATGCATGGGGGGGGGCGTGTCTCTCAGCCCAGCCTGCACCTTCTCCAATCTGGGACCCCTCGAGGGATGTCCGATTGCCTGTTTAGGCCCGATCCCAGTGGACATCCCTCTCACAATCCAGGACTGCTGGCTCCCAACTGCTCACTTGCCTGCCTTCCTGATTGCCCCTAACTGCTTCTGCCTGCCAGCCTGATCACCCCCTAACCCCTCCCCTGCCAGCCTGTTTGCCCCTAACTGCCCTCCCCTGCAGGCCTGGTCCCCCCCAACTGCCCTTCCCTGCAGGCCCAGTCGCCCCCAACTTCCCTCCTCTGCTAGCCTGGTTATCCCTAATTGCCCTCCCCTGCAGGCTTGTTTGCCCCCAACTGCCCTCTCTTGCAGGCCTGGTCCCTCACAACTGCCCTCCCCTGCTGGCCATCTTGTGGTGGCCATCTTGTGTCCACATGGGGGCAGGACCTTTGACCACATGGGGGCAGCCATCTTGTGTGTTGGAGTGACAGTCAATTTGCATATTACTCTTTTATTAGATAGGATAGAGGCCTGGTGCACAGGTAGGGGCCAGCTGGTTTGCCCTGAAGGGTGTCCCGGATCAGGGTGGGGGTTCCCTTGGGGTGTGGGGTGGCCTGGGCGAGGGGCCTGTGGTGGTTTGCAGGCTGGCCACGCCCCCCAGCGGCCCAAGCAGAGGCCCTGGCATCTGGGATTTATTTATCTTCTATAATTGAAACTTTGTAGCCTGGAGCAGAGCCAAGCCTCCTGCTCGCTCCATGGCCGCAGCCATTTTTGTTGGGATTTATTTATCTTCTATAATTGAAACTTTGTAGCCTTGAGTGGAGGCCTGGGCCCGCCAGGGTGTGCGGAAAGCTTGGCTTCCTCCATCGCCGGGGGCAACCCAAGCCTCCTGCTCTCTCCAGCTCCGTGGCTGCCACCATTTTTGTTGGGATTTATTTATCTTCTATAATTGAAACTTTGTAGCCTTGAATGGAGGCCTGGGCCCGCCAGGGTATGCAGAAAGCTTGGCTTCCTCCATTGCTTGGGAAACCCAAGCCTCCTGCTGGCTCTGTGACTGCAGCCATCTTGGTTGGGGTTAATTTGCATACTCACTCCTGATTGGCTGGTGGGCATGGTTTGTGGTGTAGCGGAGTGATGTTAATTTGCATATTACTCTTTTATTATATATATATAAATATACATATATATTTATTATATATATATATTAGAGGCCTGGTGGATGAATTCGTGCATGGGTGGGATCCAGCCAGCCTGGCCAGGGGGAGGGGACATGGGTGGTTGGCCAGCCTATCTGCTGGTCGAACTCCTGGTTGAGGGGAAATTTGCATATTAGCCTTTTATTATATAGGATATACACTGAGTGGCCAGATTATTATGCAGCATAATAATCTGGCCACTCAGTGTATAACTAGAGGCCTGGTGCATGAAATCTGTGCCCTCTCACAGTCTGGGAGTCCTCGGGGAATGTCCAACTGATGGGGGGTGGGTCTAAGCTGTCATTCAGACATCCTTAGTGCTGTGCTCGCCAGGCATGAGCCCAGCTTCTGGTTGAGCAGTGCTCCCCCTGTGGGAGCACACTGACCACCAGGGGACAGCTCCTGGGTGAGCGTCTGCCTCCTGGTGGTCAGTGTGCATCATAGCTACCAGTTGTTCCACTGTTCAGTTGATTTGCATACTAGCCTTTTATTATATAGGATTATTATTACTATAAGCAGGGATGGGCTGAGTGCTTTATGTATGTGAAAACTAATTTAACCAGGTGGGTTTATGATGGAAATGTTACTACACATCACACTTTACAATGCAGAACCGGAGACACAGTTTAAGAGCCTTGCCCAAGGTTAATGAGCAGGGAGCCAGAGTTTGAAACCAGAAAGTCTGCTTCAGGAGCTTTGCCTTTAGCCTATGCTGCTTCCATACACAGGACACAATGAGCCACATGCCGACCCTCCGGTGTTTACATTCAAGAGTACACTAGCCCGGCTGATACTCACATACTTTGCAAGTGCATTTTTACTTGGTACATTCAAACCATCTCACGTTTCCTTTTGGCAGACTTGCACAGGCTCAGCACACAACATGCTTACTTGGACGGTTACATGCTTTTAGTCTTGTGTTACTTTTTTCCAAGCAGGAGACAATGAATTTGATTGTTAGATGAACTTAAAAACCTTATCCCTCCTCCGAGAAACCAAGAGCTATCCGGATGTCACAAAACCGCCCCCTTTCACCTTACCCGGCATTCGGTTTCTATTGGCTTGATGAAGGGGGAGCCGCACATGGTCTGTGTCTTTATCACGTGGTCATCGAGGAGCAGCTGAATGTCATCCACAGCGCACAGGATGCTCGTATCCTGCAGACACACACCTGCCCTGTTAGAGCCACGCACGTCACTTGCAGGCTGACACACAGACACGGAGCCCAGAGCTCCACCCAGGGAGGCAGGAACCCGCGTCTTACGGGATGGAATTTCTATTTTCTTCCTTGAAAATGTTCTTAAAGACACAGACTTTCCATCTTCATGGAAGAAATCAAACGTGGCCCAAGCCCAGAGCTCCGCCCTTCCCTGTGCTCCCACCTCCTGCCCTTCGCTCTCCTGCTGCCCGCAGGGGCCCTGCCCAGCGGCTTGGCTGGGCCTAGATGGTGGTTCTCAACTGTGCACTGCAGTGAATTCACAGCAAGTCACTGGGAATGTTTAAAAAGAAAATACAAATGTGTTTCTTTCAATTTGTGCATGAAAGGGGCCACATGCTGACCTGACAAGCCCAGGGGAGGCCTGCATAGCAGTCTTGCAAACTCAGAGGCCTAAAGTAACTACAAAGGATGGTCTGAAATTAAACTTTAACTAAAAGCAGTTATGGTGGGCAGTTATATCCTAGGCCGGTATCTTCACTGACAAGGTCAACCTTTACCTTAACTGAGCCTATCTGTCTTTTTGCATCTATGATAACATAACCTTGAAATGTCTGGGTAACTTGTAACTTCCCTTTTTCTGGACCCCTTAGGGCACAACCTAAAGTGCCTGAGCGCCAGGACAGAGACCACAAATTCCTTTTTTGTTATTGTTATGTTAATTGTTGACTGTTGACTATCCTGCACCCACTTAAGTATGTGTCTATCATTTTACTTCTTATCCAATCCCAGGGGTTTCTCCCCACCCCCTTTGCTTTCTCCCGCTTCTCTAGTGTATCACCAGTGGGTTTCATGTAACCCACCTACGTCCCTCCTTTGGTTGCAATGTATAAAAATAGCTGAAAAACTGCCATTCTCTGGAGCATTATCCCAATCCGTTGAGGTTCTGCTTCCCAGCAATTGTAGACAGTTTGGCTCAAATAAACTCATAAAAATTCTTTACAGGTTTGAATGTTTTTAACAAATTTCTACGGATTTTTTTCAAACAGTGAAGGTGACAGGACACGAATATTTCTGTTTGAACCCAATTACTTAACAACAAAGCTGCGAGCATTTCTTTTGCTCTGGGGGAGGGGAACCATGAAGAAAGAATGACATTCATGACACAAAAGGCAACAGGAACCAAGAAAGTTCGGAGCCTCTGCCAGTGCGTTCACTGGGCCACAGTCTACCAGTGGGTCAGGCTGGTGCACGATACCTTCCTCCGAGGCCACCGTGGCCGAAGGCTGGCCGGGCTATGTCCCCTGCCACAGGCCTGTCTTTCTCACTCTGCTGTCACTTCCTTCAAGCCCACATCTGGTGGCTAAGTGGGGGCTAGGCTATGTTTCTCATCCACCTCCCTTTTACTAGTCGCTCTGCACTATGCTGATCCTGGTCTGTAGCTGCACTAGTCAACACCTGGACTGGCCGGCAGGAACTAAGCTATGTTCCCAGGTCTCTCAGCTCACTCCTCTCCTCAGCCCACCACCTCCAGGAGCGTCTCCTCCAGGCAGACAGTGTGGGGCCAGGCGCCTGGTCCTGCTGGGAGAGGCCCCCAATTCCCTCCCTGCCACTGACTCATCTGCAGTTCTTATCCAGGTGAAATCAAGGCCTTGTGAGTATTGAAACTGAAGGGGAGAGAAAAGACCACCTGTGGCCTTGGGGGAGGAGGGATATGGGAGCCTTTAGGGCAGGGGTGGGGAACCCCTGCCAAGGGCCATTTGGATATTTGTAACATCATTCTCAGGCCCTACAAAATTATCCACTTAAAAATGAGCCTGCTCTCTTTGGTCAAACATTTAATGAACTCACCCCTAATGCAGGGCCAGACCAAATGACTTTGTGGGTCTCATATGCAGGCCCGACATTCCCCACCCCTGCTTAGGGTTTTAGTTCTCAGTCCGCATTGCACATTAGAAAGTCCAGGGTGCCTTAAAAACACAGATGCCCAGGCACTTTGGGGTGCAGAGAGGAAGAATCAACCAGGATTTTTTATTTTTTTTTTACTATTATTTACTCCAGGCAGCTTCAGAGGGGCTGGAGAGTCCCTGGGAGAGGCCAATTCAGGAGGCTTGCTCTGCTTGTTGCTCTGAATCAAAAGGCATTTCTCATTTGAGAATGCATCCCTCAGGGTGGCCCGAGGAAGGTTAACAGACACAGGCAGCGGGATCTGATGCAGCGGCGCTGACAGTGAGCAACACTGTGCTGACCTTCCAAGCGGCTGAGAGACCAGACCCTAATGGTTGCCCCCACAGGAGAGAGATGAAATCAGGTGCCTATAGAGGTGTGAGGTGATCCTGGGGTGGTAATATTGCAATAGATAAACATATCCAACCCACACCCCTACACCTCAAACCTATATAATGTTATGTGTAGATTATGTCTCAGAAAAAAAGTTTTTAAAAAGCTGTTCAGGACCCTCCTGCGAGTCTGTTGCGATTCCAAGGGGCTCCCCTGCACTCTGTGGCAGGTAGGCTGGCTCTGTGGCAGGTAGGCTGGCTCTGTGGCAGGTAGCCTGGCTGTGCTGGCCGAGACTCACCGTGTCCCTGTACTTTGCGAAGCTGAATGTCATGCTGACCCAGTCCGACTTCATCTTCTCCAAGTTTTTCTCCAGGGAGTATTCTTTGCTGGCGGTGGCTCCAATGGGCTCCAGTCTGGAAGGGAAGGTAGGGACAGCAGCGTGACGGGGGAGAAACTCGGCCATGGGGAGTTCAGCTCCGTCGTAAGAGAAGCCTTTGGAAGCCCTGCTTTTACTGAACTCCTACTCGAAGACGGGCCCGCGCTCCAGCGTTGCAGGGCCCCTGAGCCTCCGCACCGCTGTATTACGGGGCTGTGTTACGGGGCTGTGTTACGGGCTGAACTGTGTCTCCCCACAGGCATAGTCCTACCCTAGGGCCTTGGAACGGAAGGTCTCCCATCTGAAAATGGGTCTTTAGTGAGTAGTTAAGTTAAAGTGATGCTGTGAGGTGGCCCCGAATCCAATAGGACAGTCCTTATAAGAGGAGGAGAAAGGACAGACAGAGAGGAATGACCGTGGGAATGAAAGACACGGGGAGAGGTGGCCACAAGCCGGGGAGAGAGGCTGCAGAAGAAAGTAAACTTGCCAATGCTTTGATCATAGGCTTTGAGCCCCCAGTATGCTGAACAAATAAACGTCTGCTGCTTGAGCCTCCAGCCCACCAACAGGAGCCACTGGTTCTGTGCTGGGGGCTGTCCTGAGCATTGCAGGGTGGTAGCAACCTCCCCGGCCACAGCCAACTGCCCCAGCCCACCCGTTGTCAGTCACGGCAACACTGTTAATAACCTGGTTATGACTGACAGGAGGGCGTGCAGGGGAGGCAGCTAACACAGGCTGCCATCCACACGGGTTCCCAGGAGGCTGCAGGGACCACTCCCAGGTCTGGTTTCACTGTTGCTGGGGCAGAGACTAAACAATAGACACATGCCCAGTGGGAAGGTGCCTACTGTCAGTCACACCTGGGAACAGGTCAGTGGCCAGAATGGGCGTGGCCCTGCCAGGGTGAGAAATCAAAGAGACTTCACTCCTGAACAAAGGAGCGCTCTCCCTCTCTTGCTGCTCTCCCAACTTCCGGCTTGCGGGCGCCCTTGTGGCCCATGCGGCCCACGCCAGGTGACACCATGTATTGGCTAATGGACTGTGACTAGCCTGAGGCAACATTGGGCGGCTCTGCCGGGAGGCAGCCTGGATGCTGGCTTGGCTTTCAGCTCTGCTGGAGTCCCCGTTGCCCTTGTCAGAGCTGGGTCATGGGAGAGGGTACTTTGGAACCTAAGGAACGCAACTCCATGGAAATAAAGCCTTCAACCACATCTCCTCCTCCCGTGGGGGACCTGGAAATGTTTTTTCCAGCAGTTCCCCAAGAACCCCAGTCCCACTAGGGACAGAGAAATGGAATTCCCTGGTAACGGTAGCAATAACAAATGGCCCTGGGGTGGGAAATGGACCCCATGTGAGAACCACCGTTCTACAGTTGGTAATGCAAGATCTCCTTTCCCATTGCTATTTACTCCATATTGTTCCTCATGTGCTCCAGAATTACTTGTTTCCTTCTTATATGGACCTTGAAATTTCTGTTGATTTATGTGATGGGTTTTGCTCTACTTCCTGTCCTTACCTTTAAAAAACAACTCCTGTTTCCCTGCTATGCTGGGTCCACCCACCATGGCCCCTGCTCCACAGGGAAGCGGGGGGGGGGGGACATCCTCACTCACACACTACATATCCTATTCACACAGCACACATTCTACTCACACAGTATATAGCTTCAC
Organism: Ia io; assembly: GCA_025583905.1. Classification (NCBI taxonomy): domain Eukaryota; kingdom Metazoa; phylum Chordata; class Mammalia; order Chiroptera; family Vespertilionidae; genus Ia; species Ia io. The sequence goes on along the minus strand of JAJQQW010000010.1, from coordinate 114,939,406 downwards.
TCAAACAGTACATATCCTACTCACACAGCACACATTCTACTCACACAGTATATATCCTCACTCACACAGCACACATCCTACTCACACAGCACACATCCTCACTCACACAGCACACATCCTACTCACACAGCACACATCCTCACTCACATAGTATATATTCTCACTCACACAGTACACATCTTCACTCATATGTACACTTCATCACTCAAATGTACACATCCTCACTCACACAGCTCACATCCTACTCATGCAGTATATATCCTCACTCACACAGCACACATCCTCACTCACACAGCACACATCCTCACTCACACAGCACACATCCTACTCATACAGCACACATCCTCACTCACACACTATATATCCTCACTAACACAGTATATATCCTCACTCACACAGCACACATCCTCACTCAAGCAGTATATATCCTCACTCACACAGCACACATCCTCACTCACACAGTATATATCCTCACTCACACAGCACACATCCTCACTCACACAGTATATATCCTCACTCACACAGCACACATCCTCACTCACACAGTATATATCCTCACTCACACAGTATATATCCTCACTCACACAGCACACATCCTCACTCACACAGTATATATCCTCACTCACACAGTATATATCCTCACTCACACAGCACACATCCTCACTCACACAGTATATATCCTCACTCACACAGTATATATCCTCACTCACACAGCACACATCCTCACTCACACAGTATATATCCTCACTCACACAGCACACATTCTCACTCATACAGTATATATACTTAACTCACACAGTACACATCCTCACTCACACAGTACACATCCTACTCACACAGCACACACCCTACTCACACAGCACACATCCTCACTCACAGTACACATCCTACGCACACAGTACACATTCTACTCACACAGCACACATCCTCACTCTCACAGTACACATCCTCACTCACACAGTACACATCCTCACTCACACAGTACACATCCTACTCACACAGCACACATCCCCACTCACACTGTACACATCCTCACTCACACAGCACACATCCTCACTCACACAGTATACATTCTCACTCACACAGCACACATCCTCACTCACACAGTATATATCCTCACTCACACAGCACACATTCTCACTCATACAGTATATATACTTAACTCACACAGTACACATCCTCACTCACACAGTACACATCCTACTCACACAGTACACATCCTACTCACACAGCACACATCCTCACTCACAGTACACATCCTACTCACACAGTACACATTCTACTCACACAGCACACATCCTCACTCTCACAGTACACATCCTCACTCACACAGTACACATCCTCACTCTCACAGTACACATCCTACTCACACAGCACACATCCTACTCACACAGCACACATCCTCACTCACAGTACACATCCTACTCACACAGTACACATTCTACTCACACAGCACACATCCTCACTCTCACAGTACACATCCTCACTCACACAGTACACATCCTCACTCACACAGTACACATCCTCACTCACACAGCACACATCCTACTCACACAGCACACATCCCCACTCACACTGTACACATCCTCACTCATACAGCACACATCCTCACTCACACAGTATATATTCTCACTCACACAGCACACATCCTCACTCACACAGTATATATACTTAACTCACACAGTACACATCCTCACTCACACAGTACACATCCTACTCACAGTACACATCCTACTCACACAGCACACATCCTCACTCACAGTACACATCCTACTCACACAGTACACATCCTACTCACACAGCACACATCCTCACTCACAGTACACATCCTACTCACACAGTACACATTCTACTCACACAGCACACATCCTCACTCTCACAGTACACATCCTCACTCACACAGCACACATCCTCACTCTCACAGTACACATCCTCACTCACACAGTACACATTCCCACTCACACAGTACACATCCCCACTCACACAGTATACATTCTCCAGGGCGTTTGGAGAAGGAGAGTGAGCATGTGACCTATGTCCTGTGACCAGGTTCCCTGGAACCTTAAGGGGTAGACAGTCACTTCTGGTTGTTGTTGTTTTTGGGTATAGAGGAGGATTCCGAGGCTCCCTAAGGGTAAGTGGTTGTACCAAAGTCAGCCTGAGAGAGGAAGGCTCAAAACTGGTTCAAAAAACTTTCAACCTAAGCGAAATAAGCCAGATGGAGAAAGATAAAAATCACATGATCTCACTCATATGTGGGATATAGTGATCAACATAATTTGATGAACAAGAATAGATTCAGAGACAAATGGTAGGGGGGGGTAGAGAGCAACCAAAGGACTTGTATGCATGCATATTAGCATATCCAATGGACATAGGCACTGAGGCAGGGGGGTTTGCCTGGGGTGGGAATGGCTGGGGGAGGGACAACTGGGGAAAAAGAAGACAAATGTAAAACTTTAGACAATAAAAAAAAAGAAACTTTTAACCTAATTTTTTTTGAACTAAAAGTTTTCAAGTCAGTGAAAGGAAAAGTCCTCCTGGCCAGTCACCAGAGGTTAGGCTGCCCTCATGTTCCAGGGGACAGGAGACAATGGGGGAGTGAGTGGTGGGGGTTTGGGGGAGCCCACAGGCCCTCTGATCACTCCCTGAAGGAAGGGCACCTTACTTGTCAATGAATTTGTGGAATCCATACTCCAGCATATTGGCCAGGCATGTTGCATCTGTGGGCTTTATTTCACAGCCGACAAGCTCACTAATCTGCAAAAAGAGATGAGAGTCCATGTGTATGGTTCACGCCAGTGCTGCCTGGTGGACGTGAGAGGGCCTGTCCGCTGGCCCTTCCTGCAGTCACAAGCACTGCCTAGCGAGAAGTGTGCCCAGGTGGCCTAGATGGATTTTCTCATTTAATGTCATGTGTGTTTAAATAGCTGCTTGGAGCCAGTGGCTGCAGAATGGGTGGTGCAATCTAAGGATCTGGGCAGCCAGGGCCCACCCTGCGGTCTATGTACTTTCCTGGGTGCTGGTCTGGCACCAGCACTGGGCGCATGGCAGCCCTGTGAGTATCTTGGGGGTTGGGACTGTGTAATTCCAGGGCCTAGTGCAAAGCTTGGCCTGTGACAGAAGCCGGTGTTTGCTGAACAAAAGGAGCAAGTCCTGAGACCAGGTGACAGGCAGCCCGCAGGGGCAAGGATGCGGGAAAGAGGGCAGCCTTTGCTGTGGTAGACACTGCCTCCAGAGCTGTTAGTGACAGCAACCCCGGGGAAGCTGTTTAGCAAAGTCTCAGCGGAGTGGAGCACCTTCTCAGGAAGTGCGAGACTGGGCAGCCCTGGGGCTCAGAGCAACACCAGGTGGAGGTGTGAGGCTCCGGGACCCCCCCCCCCCCGCCTCCCCCCCACACACACACTGCCCAGGTTTGTCGCTGTCCAGCACCCCCTCCTCGGGGCTACAAATGTCAGAGCAGGAAGGGGCGCAAAGCTGTGCCATGTTCTGTCATATTCCGCCTGTGCCCCTGGGCCTGGCATGCATGGGCATCCTTGAACAGCTATGTGTGAAAGCATGCACGCCAGCTCATTCAAATGGCTCCCACCTGGGCTCTGAGGACATGAAGGGCCACTACGGTGATGGGAATAAGGAAGGCAGTTAGCATTTATTGAGCGTTTACTCTGTATGGCACCGTTTTAAGACCTTTATGTGCTTATATCATTCTCCCAACACAACGAGGAAGGCTCTAATATATTACTATTCCCATTTTACATATCTGGAAACTACGTCAAAGAATAAGTATCTTGTCCAAGACCATCAGCTCTTAAATAGTGGAACTGGGACCTGGATCCATTCTGACTCCAAAGCTCTTACCCATCTCCCTTGGGTCTTCTGTGTATCGTGGTGCAGGTTACACGCTGAAGCAGGGCAGTGAGCACAGCCCACACAGTGGGTGCAAACACGGCATGGCTGAGGCACGGGCCCTCCTGGCCCTCCAAGTGCGGCTTAGAGCACGCTGTTCCAGGACTAAGTGACAGAGCTGTGCAAACCACTTGGCAGAGTACTTGGCCCTGGGAAACCCTTGGAGATTTGTCGTTTTATTACTTAAATTGTGTTAACTGTGGCAATGAACCAAGTGTCCAGTGTGCTAGTCTAAGACCCTAGAACAGTGCTGTCCCATCCGGAGCCGCGGTGCTGGTGGGCTAGTCCGAACGTATGTGCTGTGAGTAGGGAGCACGCCACGTTTCAGACTCAGCATGAAAAGGTCCTGTGAAATATCTTGTTAATTTTTATGTTGATTACCTGTTGAAATGACAATATTTTGGTTATGTTTGGTGAAATAAGATAATTTATTTTGCCTGTTTTTGCTTTTTAAAAATGTGGCTACTGCCCTAGCTGGTTTTGCTCAATGGATAGAGCAGTGGTCGGCAAACTCATTAGTCAACAGAGCCAAATATCAACAGTACAATGATTGAAATTTCTTTTGAGAGCCAAATTTTTTAAACTTACACTATATAGGTAGGTACATTGTTATTAACTTAATTAGGGTACTGCTAAGCTGGCCTTTGCTAAAAACTCAAGGGGCCAAAGAGCCACATGTGGCTCGCAAGCCGCAGTTTGCTGACCACTGGGATAGAGCATCGGCTTGCAGACCAAAGGGTCCCAGGTTTGATTCCAGTCAAGGGCACATACCCGGGTTGTGGGCTGGATCCCCAGTGGGGGGCATTCAGGAGGCAGCCAATCAATGATTCTCTCTCATAATTGATGTTTCTCTCTCTCTCTCTCTCCCTTCCTCATTGAAACCAATAAAAAATACATTTAAAAAATAAATTAAAATGTGGCTACTAGAAACTCTAAAAATTACACAAATATTCCCATTCTATTTCTATGGTAGCACTGCCCATAGGGCCAGCCCTGCTGCTCCTCAGTGGGGTTTCTTCCCAAGGCCAAGTGTTTTATTTGGGAATCTTGTTTTATTTTATTTTTTTGTCCCATCTTGTTTTATTTTTTTTTAATTTAATAAATCTTTATTGTTCAGATTATTACAATTGTTCCTCCTTTCCCCCTCCATAGCTCCACTCCACCTGGTTCCCACCCCACCCTCTGCCCTTACCCCCGCCCACCCCCCCATCCCCCCGGGCACTGTCCTCATCCATAGGTGTACGATTTTTGTCCAGTCTCTTCCCGCACCCCCCACACTCCTTTCCCCCTGAGAATTGTCAGTCCACTCCCTTTCTATGCCCCTGATTCTATTATATTCACCAGTTTATTCTGTTCCTCAGATTTTTAATGCACTTGATTTTTAGGTTCACTTGTTGATAGATATGTATTTGTTGTTCATAATTTTTATCGTTACTTTTTTCTTCTTCCTCTTCTTAAAGAATACCTTTCAGCATTTCATATAGTACTGGTTTGGTGGTGATGAACTCCTTTAGCTTTTTCTTATCTGTGAAGCTCTTTATCTGACCTTCAATTCTGAATGATAACTTTTTTGGGTAGAGTAATCTTGGTTGTACGTTCTTGCTATTCATCACTTTGAATATTTCTTGCCACTCCCGTCTGGCCTGCATAGTTTCTGTTGAGAAATCAGCTGACAATCATATGGGTGCTCCCTTGTAGGTAACTAACTGTTTTTCTCTTGCTGCTTTTAATATTCTCTCTTTGTCTTTTGCTCTTGGCATTTTAATTATGATGTGTCTTGGTGTGGTTCTCTTTGGATTCCTTTTGTTTGGGGTTCTGTGCACTTCCTGGACTTGTAAGTCTATTTCTTTCATCAGGTGGGGGAAGTTTTCTGTCATTATTTCTTCAAATAGGTTTTCAGTATCTTGCACTCTCTCTTCTTCTGGCACCCCCATAATTCTGATGTTGGTATGCTTGAAGTTGTACCAGAGGCTTCTTACACATCTCCAAATTTTTGGATTCTTTTTTGCTTCTTTGAATTTCAAATCTTTGACTTGATTCTTGCGTTCCTCTAGTCTGCTGTTGAGTCTCTGTATAATATTTTTTATTTCAGTCAGTGTATGTTTAATTTATAGTTGGCCCTTTTTCATATCCTCGAGGGTCTCACTAAATTTATCCGCCTTTTCTAGGAAATTCTTGAAAAACTTTATAACCGTGGCTTTGAACTCTATATCCAGTCACTTGTTTTCCTCCATTTCTTTTGTTTGTGATGTTTGTTTGTCTCCGTATTTTTGCTGCTTCCCTGAGTTGGTAGGGTAGCTTTGTGTGCTAGGTGTCCTATAAGGCCCAGTGGGTCGGCCTCCCCAGTTACCTGAGGTGGACACTCTTGGTGCACCCCTTTGTGGACTGTGTGTACAGCCTTGTTGTAGTTAAGTCTTGATTGTTGTTGGTATCACTGGGAGGAATTGACCTCCAGGCCAATTGGCTGTGAGGATCAGCTGTGTCTACGATGGGAGAACTGTGCTGGAGACAGCCTTATGAGACAAGACTTGCAAAATTGCAAAAGCCTCTGTGCTCAGCTTGGATGGGGCGGAGTCTCAGGGCTGAGCAGACAGTCTTGGCTTCCCGTCAGCCCTGCCCTATGAGGACCTGGGGTCTCAGTGTCCCTTGGTAATCGCTGCAAGCACCTCTGAGCAAAAGCCGCCCTCGAGTTTCGCCCACTGCCAGACAGTCCAGTTTCTCCCCCAATGTATCTGGATTCCCAGATTCTCGCCTGGAACTGGGGTTCAGCGCAGTAGGGAGTTTCTGGTTCCCTCCAGTTAGAGAAAGCCAGTGGCACACTCAGCAGTCAGTCCTCTCTGTGCGCACTTGCACGCGTGCCTCCAGACCTCTGCCTTTCACGGCTCCCCTGAGTTTCCGCCTGACAGTCCAGATTCCCCCCATAAGAGCCTGGGTCCCCAGGGGCTTGCCCAGAACTGGGGTTCAGTGCAGTAGGAACTGGGGTTCAGTGCAGTCGGGAGCTTCCAACTCCCTTCTGCTAGGAAAAGCCAGTGGCAACCTCAGCAGTCAGTCCTCTCTGCGCGCACTCGCGCGCGCCTCCAGACCCCTGCCCGCCGCAGCTCCCCCGAGTCTCCGTGTGCCTTTCTCTCTACCTGACAGTCCAGACACCCCCCGTATGAGCCTGGGTCCACAGGGTCTCGACCAGAACTGGGGTTCAGTGCAATCGGAACTGGGGTTCAGTGCAGTCAGGAGCTTCCTTCTCCCTCCCACCAGAGAACACCAGCCAGGCACTCAGCCGCCCTTCCTCTCTGTGCACGTGTCTCCGTACCTCAGTCCTTTGCAGCTCCTCTGATTCTCCGTGAGCTTTCCTCTTTCCTTCTATTGTAGAATTTCCACTCAGCCAGCTTTCCTGTGGTTCTGGATAATGTCTGTTCTATCTTTTAGTTGTAGTTTTGAAATTGTTGTGCGAGGCAGCAGTTTAGGTGCTTACCTATGCCGCCATCTTGGTTTCTCCCCCCATCTTGTTTTAAACTGTTGCAGAAACCACTGTGATGATAGCAGCAAAGTCTGGGCCCCAAACATAGGATCAGCCTTTCCTGCCCAAGTCTTGTGAAATGGTCAGAAACCTCCCATGGCCACCCCAGAACCCAGTCTGAGAGCTACAGGCGGTTTAGCTGCAAGAACCAGACCTGGCAGATGGGTATTCTGAGTTAGGCACAAGGGTGAAAAGGGCCTCCCCAACCTGGGCTGTCAGGGGCAGCTCAGGGTGTGATCAACAATTCAGGCAGGAAGGGGCTGGGCCTGGGGCAGCCTGAGTCTACCTGGTGGCCTGTGTTCTTTCTGAGCTGGCCCACTGGGTCCTTCCTCTTCAGCCACTCCCCTGGTTGCACACCACTGTCACCCACAGCTCACAGCCCCCACCTCCCACTCCCTCTCATCTGCTACTTCTTGCTCCCTTTTCACCTGTCTAGGATGAGCTGGAGACCACATTCCAATTCTCCCCTCCTTACTTACTAGCCATGTGACAACTTAATCTCTCTAAGAGCTAGTTTTCTTACCTGGGAAGTGGAGCTAATCATAGTCCCTATGTCAAAGGGTTGCTGGGAGGGTGACATGAGAGGGTCCACATGAAGTATGCAACACAGAACCCAGTACATACCTGGCATTCAATATGGCTTAGCCATTGTTGTGATATTTTAATTCTAAGGAGCATTTTTTCCAATCTGTCCATCTAGGTGGTCTACAAAGGAGGATGAGGATTGTCTGGGAATGGTCTGGATTTCAATGCGTGAGAGTAGCATCCTCATAGGTGGAGCACCCATTGACAAGGGCACTTTCTATGGTGCCATCTCACGAAGAGACCTAGCCCTGCTCACCCTCCCAGCCCTTCAGTGGTCAGTTCTGGTCAGACTAGGTCCACAGGGAGAGGCACCCTCTGAGCACCCAGGGAGGGCAGTTGCCCTCTGTAGACCCCATTGCTAGGCAGCTCAAGTCCATAACCTACTCAGATGGCCTCTCCTCTGCACCTCCTTACATCCCTGCCTTAAGACATCTTGAGTTCAAAGGCTCCCTGGGAAATGGAAAACAGCTCCCCTACACAGAAAACTCCTGGGTCTCTCATGCATTCAGATCTCTGTTTTCCCAGGGAGGCCAAAATGCTTCTAGCAACTGCGCTAGGGCTTCATTCTCTGGAAGTCATGGGGGTGACCTCAGAGTGGGACCTTCTGAGGACGATGTCCTCCATCTTGTGCGTGGTCCTGAGAGAGGGAATTCCAGGCCAAGTCAGAGAGCAGTCTGCCTATGGGCACCTATCTCCACCTCCACACAGAGCAACTCTCGGGCTGAGTCTGCTCAGGGCCATTGCTGGCCTTGGATATGATCATTATTACAGGAACAGTGCACTTTTCTCTGGTTAGTGTTCACACCACACTTATCACCTCACACTTGGTTGCTTATAAAAATCCCAACTATTTTTTTAGGGAGGACGTTTGTTATTCTCATTTATAGGCACAAAGGGCTGAAAGAGGAGTGGAAACTTATTTCTGAGCATAGCCTGTTGGATGCTGGAACTCCAGCATGGTCAGTCCAAGCAGGAGTCAGGTACTGTTTGGAGACCCAGGAAGGCATGTGGATTTCTCTTCTGTGTAGCCTGGGTCGAGAAGCAAAGCAAGGCTCCTGCCACTGCACTTAATGCCCTGTCACCTGTAGAACCTTGAGCAGCTCTTTGCCAAGAAAGGAGATAAGGAGAGGCTGCGTGGCCATGGGCTGAAACAGTACTCAATTATAGCCATGGGGCCCCCCAACAAAGGGAGACCTGCTCATGCGAAAGGCAGTGCATCCCTTATCCTGCCCGTTCCCTTATGGCAAAAGGCTCTCACTCCCATTCCTACCCCCTTGGCTTCCAGTAGATTCTCCTTTCAGAAAAAGCTTGACCTGGGAATGGTTCCTGCCTTCTTGGGGCTACCAGGACCAGGGATGGGATGGGCAGGGGGTGGGCAGTGACAGGACCTGTTGCCAGTGCCGCTCCTTCATCCCTGGGTTGCAGGAAATGTTGAGAATAGGGATGTGCTGCTTGAACTTGTCAATCTTCATTTTCACGTTCTCTGCCAAGCGCCTGGGTGCAGGCATGTCAGCTAAGGTCTTGGTCAATTTATACATCGTCCTCCACATATTCCCTATTTCCTCCGCAATTTCCTCAGCGTTCAGTAAAAAGAGGGGTCCTGGAATAAAAAATACAAATGGAGGGAAGGTCAGACCCCCAAGCAGATGTCAGCCACATGCACCTTTAATTCCCTGAACTCAGAACTGGGCCTGAGGCGTGGGTACTGGAGCAAGCACAGGCCTGGAGTTGGGTCTGTGTCTGAAATGTTGCCTTTGCCAGTGAACTGAGCAGGTTTCCTGAACTTTCTGAAGCCTCGAGAGCATCACCTGTGACACAGGGTGACCATGGAAGGGAAGTGAGGTAAGCACAGTGGCTAACCTGCCTCTGCCACGTGGTGCAATGCGGACAGGCAACCGGTGTTAGCACTGGTTATAGATGCTCCACAAATGCTGAGAAACAGTAGCCACTGGAGAATGTGGGTGAATGAGAGCGGGAGTTCTCTGTTCAGTTTTAGCAACTTCTATGTAAGCTTGAAATTCTTTAAAAATAGATTATTTTAAAAGAATGAAACTTCATTTTTTTTAAAAAGTACCCCCAAACATTAATTTCCTTCTCTGTCTTTCCTTTTATGAGGACCCTTTAGCACAGTGGTTCTCAGCCTTCCTAATGCTGCGACCCTTTAATACAGTTCATCATGTTGTGGTGACCTCCAACCATAAAATTATTTTCGTTGCTACTTCATAACTGTAATTTTGCTACTGTTATGAATCGTAACGTAAATACCTGATATGCAGGATGTCTTAGGCGACCCCTGTGAAAGGGTCGTTCGACCCCCAAAGGGGTCGTGACCCACAGGTTGAGAACCACTGCTTTAGCAGGTTACACAAGCAGTCACAATCTTGCATGCTGTGGCTTCCTTCCCCTTCAATATTTCACGTTAGTATGAATTATTGCATCATGATGTTGCAAATTTACTCAAAAACTTTTCTTTGAAGGCTGCTGAGAATAAACACAGCTTTGTGGATATAACTCCATTAATTGCTAACATGCTTCATCAACCCAACATTTTTGTTAACTAATCAAAAATTAAAATAAAATAAAAAACACAAAAAAAATGTACATGACTTCCATGTAATACGTAAAAAGAATAATACACTATGTCTAAGTGGGATTTGTTGTGGGAATGCAAGGCAGGTTTCATATTTGAAAAGCAACCAATGTAATATGCCATATTAACAGTCTAAACAAGGAAAATAACATGATAACATCAATCAATGCAGAAAAAACATTTGACAAAATTCAATATCATTCATGATAAAAACCTCTAAATAGACTAGGAATAGAAGGGAACTTCCTCAGGCTGATAAAGGGCAACTATAAAAAACTACACTAATGTTATACTTTTGTATTCATTAAATATATACAGTTTTTTACATGTCAAACATACTATAATCAAGTGGTTTTAAAAATAAAACAAAACCCATTTTACTTAATGGTAGAAGATGGAATACTTTTTTCCTCAGATCAGGAAGAAGGCAAGGATTTTCACTCTCATAACACAGTAACAGAAAGATAGTTGGTAAAATCTCCAAATACTTGGAAATTAAACAACATAATTATAAGTAACATGGGTCAAAGACAAAATCTTAAGAGAAGTTAAAAAATATTTTTAGCTAAAGAAAAAGAAAATATAACATCAAAAGTTGTGGTATACAGAAGTGAAAATTAAATCCAAAGTAAGCAGAAAAAGAGAAATAATAAAACCAAAAGCTGGTTCTTTAAAAATATTAATAAAATTAATAACCTACAGCCAGGCTAACCAAGAAAAAGAGACAAATTACTGATATCAGAAATGAAAGAGGGGACATCAATACACATCTCAGAAACATTAAAAAGATAATTAAGGAATATCGTGAACACTTTCATGACCACAAATATCATAACCTAGAGGAAATGGACTAATTCCTTGAAAGACACAATTTACCCAAACTCACACAAGAAGAAATAAAAAATCTGAATAGGCCTGTGACTGTTTAAGAAATTGAACAATAGTCAATAACTTTCCAAAACAGAAAACACCAGGCCCATATGGGTTCACTGGTGAATTCTACCAACCATTTTAGAAAGAAATGTTGCCAATTTTCTACAATCTCTTCCAGAAGACAGAAACAGAGGAAATACTTCCTAATTCCTTCTATGAAACCAGCATTACCCTAACACCAAAACAAAGACATTAAAATAAAAGGAAATTAAAGACCAATATCTTTCATTAATATAGATGCAAAATCCTCAACAAAATATTAGCAAATTGAATCTAACAATATATGAAATAGAATTTATACCACAATCAGTTGGGATTTATTATTCCAGATATGTTAAGCTGTTTCAAAATTTAAAAAATCAATTAATGTAATCCATCACATCAACAGGCTAAAGAAGAAAAATCACATGATTATGTTAATAGATTCAGAAAAAGCATTTGACAAAACCCAACACCCATTCATGATAATTATTCTTAGCAAATGAGAAACAGAGGGGGATTTCCTTGACTTGATATTAAGAACATATACAAAAAACCTACAGCTAAAATCATACTTAATGGTAAGACACTACACTCTTTCCCACTACAATCAGGAACAATGTAATAATGTCCCCTTTAACCATCCTTTTCAACATCATTTAATGGAATTCCTAGCCAGTGCAAAGACAAGAATAGGACATATAAGGTATGCAGATTGAGAAGGAAGACATACAACTGTTTGCCACTGACACGATCTTTTATATAGAAAATCTGAAAGAATTATAAAAACACTCTGGGAACTAATTCACAGTTATAGCAGGTTGCAGGATACAAGGTTAATATATATATAACTCAATTGCTTCCCTTTTTATTTTTAATTTATTAATTTTTAAGGGGGTGAGAGAAAGAGGGAGAGAGAGAAAAGGAGGGAGAGACGTTGGTTTGTTGCCCCTGTTAGGTACAACACTAATTCATTGGTTGATTCCTGTATGTGCCCTGACTGTGGATCAAAACCCTCAACCTTGGCATATAAGGATGACCCTCCAACCAACTTAGCTACTCAGCCAGGACGGCTTTCCTATATACCATTAGTGAACAAATGGAACTTGAAATTAAAAGCACACATCCATTTACATTAGCACTCCTAAAATTGAAATACTTAGACATAAGTCTAACAAAATATGTACAACACCTATATAATTAAAACTACAAAACTATGATGACAGAAGTCAAAGAGAATAAATGGAGTGTTCACGTTCATGGATAGAAACATTCAACAATGTTAAAGTGTTAGTTCTTCTCAACTTGAGTATAGATTCAACACAATCCCAATAAAAATACCAGCAAGTTATGTTTGGGTTTTTTTTGGATATTGAAAAATTGGTTCTAAAGTTTATTTGGAGACATGAAAGATCCCAAATAGTCAATATAATATTAAAGTTGGGGGATTGACATTTTCCAGTAACTTTAAGACTTACTATAAAGCTACAATAATCAAGTGTGGTATTGATGAAAGAGAAGACAAATAGGTCAATGGAACAGAATAGAGAGCCCAGAAATAGACCCACATACAGTCAGCTGATATTTCAGAAAGGATAAAAGGTAATATAATGGAGAACTAATAATTTTTCAACAAATGATGTTAGAACAACTGGATATTCACAAGCAAAATAATGAAACTAGATGCAGACCTTATACCCTTCACAAAAATTAACTCAAAATGGATCATTGACTTAAATGTAAAATGTAAAACTATAACAATCCTAGGAGATAACATAGAAGAAAATCTAGATGACTGTGGCTTTGGTGATAACCTGTTAGGTACAACACTAAAGGCATGATATATGAAAGAAATGACAATCTAGACTTCATTAAAATTAAAAACTTCTGTTTTGTGAAAGACACTGTCAAAAGAACAAAAATACAGGCCAAAGACAAGGATACCTGATGTTTAGTGACAGCAATAATATCCACCAACTTGCCTAAGCTAATAGTATAGAAGTCATCCTGGCCCTTCACTCTCCCTCCCTGCCCCCTTTTCCCATATCAGATCAGTCATCTAGTTCTGTTGACTCTCCCTTCTCAGTATCTCTCCTAGGATCTAGAGTGAAAGGAGTGGTTTATAGATGCCTTTGGCACTTTGGCCTTCTTTTGCAACAGCACACTAATGGAGCCACTATTTTATTCCCCCACCACCTGCCTCTCTGACTCACTACCCAATCCATGTCTCTGGATGGCTGCCTATTTGGATTTACCCTGGCAATAGGTCTGGCTCTTTGATCCTCATCTTCCATCATTATCATATCAGGAAAATTGGACTGTGGCTGCCTAATCCAGAGTATCAGAATGTGTTGCAAAGTCCAGCCAGAATCGAAGATCAAACTTTTTTTCAGAACTGGCTGGGTGGACCCATCACTCCATCCCATCCTGCCCCAGCACAGGGCGCGCGGCGTACCGTTCATCCACTCCTCTGACTTGATGCTGAACTCATAGGCCGTCGCCCACAGCTGTTCGTAGGGTACCTTGTTGGTCACCACGGTTTGCAGAAGAGGGAAGGTACTCTTATCCTTTCCCAACAGCTCCTCCTCCTTATTGATCAACTGCAGGCAAAGGGGGAGACTGTCTATTAGGTTGGTGGTTTTCCTGGACCCTAGAAGCCACCCCGGCAAATTCCTCAACATTTTGAACACCAAGTTGAGGAAGATGCTTGTTAGAAAGAGAGGAAAATAAGGCGTGGACTCAATCAAGAAGATCCCTCTCCAGCAGCTGAGATCTAGTTGGGTGAACCTCTAGAACAGCAGTTCTCAACCTGTGGGTCTCGACCCCTTTGGGGGTCGAACGACCCTTTCACAGGGGTCGCCTAAGACATCCTGCATATCAGGTATTTACATTAAAATTCATAACAGTAGCAAAATTACAGTTATGAAGTAGCAATAAAAATAATTTTATGGTTGGGGGTCACCACAACATGAGGAACTGTATTAAAAGGGTCGTGGCATTAGGAAGGTTGAGAACCACCGATCTAGATAATTTGCTACTTGCTTCACCAGTTTTGTTCCCACTGTGACTTATCTACAGCTCCATTTCTACAGTTTCCATGTGTACATTTGCTGTTTACATGATGCTGCCTTCTTGTGTCAACTTGCCTCAAAGGTAAGAACTTTAATAGTTAAAGAACTTACTAGTGGAGCCCAGCCAACATGGCTAAGTGGTTGAGCATCGACCTACAAACCAGGAGGTCAGGGTTCGATTCCCAGTCAGGGCACATGCCCGGGTTGTGGACTTGATCCCCAATAGGGGGTGTGCAGGAGGCAGCCGATCAATGATTCTCTCTCATCATTGATTTTTCTATCTCTCTCTCAATAAAAATATATATATTTTAAAAAGAACTTACTAGTTGACCTTCAGGAGAAATTACTTAACTTCTCCAAGTCTTAGTTGTCTCATTTTGAATTTGGATAAATGGAGGTAATAACAATACCTACCCCAGAGGTTTGTTATGAGCATTAAGTGATATAGTTCATATGAAGCCCTTTGTACATTGTTGAGCACATAATGAATGCTCAATACATATGAGCAATTATTCTATTATAATTTCTTCTCTGTGTACTCAATGACTACAAAAAAACTAGTCTAATGTAGTAGTGTAGAAAAAGGTAGCTGAAAGTACCAATGAAAGAAAAGGTCAATCAATCAATCAATTAGTCAATCAGTACTATCGAGCTGACAGGTGATGTTAGGAAAATACAAAACCAAGGACCAGAACTAACAGAATAGTACAGAGTCATAAGTCCCCATCCCAAGGCCTCGAACCTCAAATTCCACCAGCGCCTGATCTAGGTTCTTGGAAAGCTCGTTAAGCTTTTCAACATTGTTCTTCATTTCTTCCGTAGACATCACTTCACGTTTTCTAAACCCTTCTAGTTCCTTGTTGTAGCCCTCAAGTTTCGACTCAAATTCTGAGCACCTGAAAGTAAAGATAGCCCACTCATATTTGGACTTGCCATATTGTGATTTTCAAAGTCGCAGCATTGTTCACCCAAAATCCAATCTCCTGATACAAGATACATATCCTATACTACTTATAATCCCACCTCCCAGAGACAGCTGATGGAAACTGTGTTTGGTGGTTAAACACTTTCAGAAGTTTTCCTGTACAGGTAAATGTATGTGTGTGTGTGTGTGTGTGTATGTGTGTGTGTGTGTGTGTGTATGTAACTTACTATATATATGTATATGTATGTATATGTATATATGTATATATGTAACTTTCTCTCTCTCTCATACACACACACAGTATGTGAGCATATACACATTATTCATTCATTCATTACATACTTATTATTGAGTGCTTACTACATTCCAAGAATTGCTCCAGGCATCAGGGCTATACTCCCTACCTCCATGGAGTTTGTATTTTAGTTGGAGAAAACCTGGAGAACAACATACATGGATGGATGGATGGATGGATGGATGGATGGATGGATGGATGACTGGTTAAAACCATACATAGAAAAAGATGAAATATTTCTGATAGGGATAAATACTCCGAAGAAAATAAAAGAGGACAGAGTGACTAGGGAATGGGAGTGAAAGGCTACTTTAGCTGGAGTGACCAGGGAAAACCTGTCCAGAGGTTTGTCTCCTTCATCTATATCATTGACAAGCAGATCTTAACTTTACTTCTCCCTTTTCCTAATGAGATAGAATAATACAGAGTTCAGTAGACAGGTTCCAGAGTGAGACAGGCTAGGTTCAAATCCCAACTGTGCCACTTAGTAGCCATGTGATCTTGGCTAGGTGACTTAACCTCTGCGTACCTCAGATATATAAAACTAAAGGTCCAGTGCATGATTGAATCATGCACGTGTAGGGTCCCCTACATGCTTTTGCTTTTCGCGGTGGAGCTGGGTGCCTGTCCGCTGGTGCACCAGGCCTTTCAGAAGCCTCCAGCTCGGTGGAGGCTTCTGAAAGGCCTGGTGCTGGAGCAGACAGGCACCCAGCTCCCCCACTTTTGATGGTCCGCGGCCGCTGAGGGGGGCTACCCTGCTGTTGAGAGGCGAGTCCCGCCCCCTGTGCCTCTCAACGGCCGCTGAGGGGGGCTGCCATGGACACCTGGCTACCCTGCCATTGAGAGGCGCAGCTGGGTGTCCGCGGCAGGCCCCCTCAGCGGCTGCAGATCTGGCCGTTGAGAGGCACAGGGGGCGGGAGTCCTGCCCCCTGCGCCTCTCAACAGCAGGGTAGCCACCCTCAGTGGCAGCGGATCCATGCCTCTCAATGGCTGGATAGGCCACCCCGAGTCCCGCCCCCCAGTCTCCCGCTGCCCAATTGTGGGCGTAGCGGAGTGATGGTAATTTACATGTTACTCTATTATTAGATAGGATGGGAACAGAGAAGTACCATTTTAGTATTTACTAAGATAATATATACAAAATGTTCATAATTGAGCCTGGTCTATAATCATCACTATACAAGTATTTGCTATCACTCACTAAATTGTAAACTCTATCAATGCAGATTCATCCCCTTAATTCCTGTTTGTATCTCCAGTATTTAGAAGAGTGTCTGGCACTTAGAAAACAATCAATATGAATGGAAAAAATAAGAGATGGACCACTGAGAATAGCTGTAGTGACATCCCATAAATTTGGCTATTATCTTAACACTTAATTCTGTTATGACAGTTTTAATGTTCTTTAGTTCTTATAAGTAATTTATAAAAGTTAATTTGAGTTTCATTTCTAATTGAACTGTGTGGTAAACAGCCTTTGATAAGGGCCCCATAGATTCCCACGACCTCCTGGTATTTATCCCTGGGCAATTGTCTCCTCTTGAGTTTGGGCTCAAGTAACTCACTTCTAACAAATAATACGGCAAAAGAGATGAGATGTCACTTCCAAGTAGGTGACAAAAAGACTATGATCTCTCTCTCTCTCTCTCTCTCTCTCTCTCTCTCTCTCTCTCTCCTCTCCCTCCCTCCCCCCACTCCCCCCTGCCCCGTGGGAAGCCAGCTGCCATGTGAGCTGCTCTATGTAGAGGCCATGTAGCAAGGAACAGAGGGCCATTTCTGGCCAACAGCCATGAGGAACTGAATCCACGCACAGGCGTGTGAGTGCGCCTGGAAGTGGATCCTCACACAGTCGAGCCCCCAGCTGGGAAGGCAGCTTGGCTGACCTTCTGGCTGCAACCTCACGACAGACCTGGAGCCAGAGGC
The DNA here is from genome assembly GCA_025583905.1 of Ia io. NCBI lineage: Eukaryota > Metazoa > Chordata > Mammalia > Chiroptera > Vespertilionidae > Ia > Ia io. The sequence goes on along the minus strand of JAJQQW010000010.1, from coordinate 114,921,685 downwards.
ACCCAGCTCAGCTGCATCTGGGTGTCTGACCCACAGAACCTGTGACATGATAAAGGTTTGTGTTCTAAACTGCTAGTTTGGGGATGATTCTTCATGTGGCAATAGATCACTGACACACATTACCATAACAGGACGTGGCCTATATAATTCCCGTTTCTTTAAAGTTTTTCTCAAGTTCTAAAATATGGTCAATTTTTAAAAAATGTCCTCTGGACAGTTAACAAGGATGTTCTGTTTTCATTGTAAGGTAGAAAGTTTGGTATGTATCCAACAAACCAGAGTTATTGTTTACTTCTATTTATGTCCTTATTCAAGTTTCACTCTATTCATTTATTTTTAACTAGGGGCCCAGTGCATGAATTCGTGAACCTTAAAAGGAACTGTGGGCTGCAAGGCTGTGGTGGGCACAGGGGCAGGTCTCGGCCCATCCTCTGTGCCCCTATCCAGCTCCTCCTGCCGCATCCCCCAGTCCCCTGTCTGCCGGCAGCCCTGCCACCACTACTGCTCCCACACACTGATGGTGCTGGCCCCGCTCGCACCTGCTGATGGTGCGGAATGATTGTGGCTGGCACTGGCAGCAGGTGTGAGAGGCGGCTGCTGCCCCGATAGCCCCTCAGGAGCAGGGGGAGGTGGAGAAGCCATCAGGGGCGATCGGGGCTGGCAGCCACTGCTTGCATCTGCTAACTGCACCGAGCGATTGGGGCCGGCACCGGGTGCCAGCAGTGGGTGCGAGCAGCAGCTCTGGCGCCAGCAGCAGGTGCGAGTGCTGGGGGGGGACTGTGGTGTGCGAGAGCAAAGAATTTTCAGTAACCTCCAGAGGCTCGCTCTGATGACAGTGACTGGCACCCTGCCTTGGTCTGGTGCTCCCGCTCACCTGCTCCATCATCCTGCTGCGGCCGACGCCCACCATGTTCCGCGTGCGCCCCCGGTGATCAGCATACGTCATAGTGACCAGTTGTTTGGTTGTTCAGTTGTTCCACTGTTTGGTCTATTTGCATATTAGGGTTTTATGTATATAGATTATTTATTTAGGATATTTGATATATAAGGGTTGATGATGCTTTAACTTTCTTTTATCCACCTAAGTAACCATCTTGGAACATGAATGTTTTTGCCTTGATATTAATATCACTGGCTCTCCTTGCTTTTTCGTTGTATTTGCATACTATACTGCTGCCCATAGAAAAACACAAGTTTCCTCTGCTATCCATCAGAGTAGAGCAGGAACAAAGATTAGATCAGCAGCAAGATTAAATCAGTTATTAAAAATTTACAGGGAATAAAGAGGACAGAGGAACATGTTAAATAACACCTCAGAGATGCAATGAGCAAAATCTAGATTTGAAGACAAATGATCCAGTTTCTTCAATAGATAAATTGCAAGGAAAAAACAGAGAAGGTGGAAGGGAGACCCACAGAGGAAAATAAATTTAAGAGACAATTGCAATTATGTAGACATTTTTGGATTCTGATTCAAGTAAGCAAATCATAAAAAGAAAAAAACACATGAATTAGCTCATTTGACCCCCAGATTTTAAAACTTTAATTACTTTCTATTGGATTTAAAAAGGAATTCAGATTTAAGATGGTGGTGGAGTAGGCAGGGATCTTTCTCTCAATACCTCACAGAACCAAACTGGAAGTTATACCTAAATTGGGGAACAATACTAACTGGAGACTATCTGAAGAGGAGACTTAAAAAATGTTTTTATTGATGTTAGAGAGAGAGGAAGGGTGAGAGGGATAAAAACATTGATGGGAAACATTGATTGACTACCTTCTGCACGCCCCCTACTGGGGATCGAGCCCGAAATCCCGACTGAATATGCCATGACTGGGAATTGAAACAGTGCCCTCTTGGTGCATGGGTTAATGTTCAACCACTGAGCCACACTGGCCAGGCTGAAGAGGAGACTTTTCACTGGGGTCTGCAGAAATCACATGGAGACCGGTAGGAAGGGTGTAGTGACCAAAGCACTGACCCTGCTCCCAGCAGCGGCAGGCTGAGGCTATGGAGGAATACCTTGGCTGCGGGGGTCCCTCTGAGAGGTGTGAAGCCTAGTCCCTGACTGGGCCTCCCAGGCCACAGCACCCAGAGCCAGGAACAGGCATCCAGGTAGTATCCAGAAAAGCGGTGGGTTATATAGTCTGGCAAGGAGAGGCAAGCCCGCTGGAGTTAAAGCCATCTGTTTAAAGGGCCAGTGCATAAAACTTTCATTCATAGACACTACCCAGGGCTCTGGCAGAGGGAGGGCTGTGAGGACAAGCACGTCTGAGGACAGTCTGGGGTGCCGGCACTGGGGAGAGGTGTGGGGGAACAGCCACCAGGAGTCCTGGTACTAGATCATCCTCTGATACTGCAGCAGCCATTTTTCTTTTTCTTTTTCTTTCTTTCTTTCTTTTTTTTTTTGCTTGTTTTAAAAAATAATTTTCTTGATTTTTTAAAATTTTCTTTTTTAAAAAATCTTTACAGTTGTTCTTCTTCCCCCCCCCCACAGCTTCCCTCCACCCAGTTCCCACCCCACCCCATGCCCTCACCCCCCCACACTGTCCTCATCCATAGGTGTATGATTTTTGTCCAGTCTCTTCGTGCACTGCCGCCCCTCTTTCCTCCCGAGAATTGTCAGTCCACTCCCTTTCTATGCCCCTGATTCTATTATATTCACCAGATTATTCTGTTCATCAGATTTTTATTCACTTGATTTTTAGATTCACTTGTTGATAGATATGTATTTGTTGTTCATAATTTTTATCTTTACCTTTTTCTTCTTCCTCTTCTTAAAGAATACCTTTCAGCATTTCATATAGTACTGGTTTGGTGGTGATGAACTCCTTTAGCTTTTCCTTATCTGTGAAGCTCTTTATCTGACCTTCAATTCTGAATGATATCTTTGCTGGGTAGAGTAATCTTGGTTGTAGGTTCTTGCTATTCATCACTTTGAATATCTTGCCACTCCCGTCTGGCCTCCATAGTTTCTGTTGAGAAATCAGCTGACAGTCATATGGGTACTCCCTTGTAGGTAATTAACTGTTTTTCTCTTGCTGCTTTTAATATTCTCTCTTTGTCTTTTGCTCTTGGCATTTTAATTATGGTGTGTCTTGGTGTGGTCCTCTTTGGATTCCTTTTGTTTGGGGTTCTCTGCGCTTCCTGGACTTGTAAGTTTATTTCTTTCACCAGGTGGGGGAATTTTTCTGTCACTATTTCTTCAAATAGGTTTTCAGTATCTTGCACTCTCTCTTCTTCTGGCACCCCCATAATTCAGAAGTTGGAATGCTTGAAGTTGTCCCAAAGGCTCCTTACACTATCTTCATATTTTTGGATTCTTTTTTCTTTTTGCTTTTCCGGTTGGGTGTTTTTTGTTTCTTTGTATTTCACATCTTTGTTGATTCTTGTGATCCTCTAGTCTGGTGTTGGATCTCTGTATATTATTTTTTATTTCAGTCAGTGTATGCTTAATTTCTAGTTGGCCCTTTTTCATATCCTCGAGTGTCTCACTAAATTTATCGGCCTTTTCTAGAAAATTCTTGAAAAATCTTATAACCATGGTTTTGAACTCTATATCCAGTTGTTTGCTTTCCTCCATTTCTTTCATTTGTGACCTCTTTCTTTGTCTCCACATTTTGGCTGCTTCCCTGAGTTGATAGAGTGGCTTTGTGTGCTAGGTGTCCTATAGGGCCCAGTGGCTCAGCCTCCCCAATTACCTGATGTGGACACTCTTGGTGCACCCCTTTGTGGGCTGTGTGCACAGTCTTTTAGTTAAGCCTTGATTGTTGTTGGTATCACTGGGAGGAATTGATCTCCAGGCCAATTGGCTGTGAGGATCAGCTGTGTCTATGATGGGAGAACTTCTGTGCTGGAGACACCCCTATGAGGTAAGACTTGCTTCAGTGGGGCTTTGGTGCCCACTGAGTCTGCCCCCTGAGTGTGTCCCTTATGGATCTGAGGAGTTGTAATCTGGGTGGTCCTACTCTGACCCCTGGGTACAGTGGCTCTTGTATCTCCAAGGAGGTGCTAATTTAGCCTCTGCCTGAGGCCACCCAGCAGGAGCTATCTGCAGATTCCTCTTCTTTGTTTGAGTTTTGGAGGTGCCCAGATGAGGCCCAGCTGTGAAGCAATGCAAGCTTTTGTGGGGCCTTGGGCCTTCTTTTGGATGTTCTGGGTCTCTCTGACTCACCTGCAGTTTGATAGGTAAGTTTAGATTTCAAAGGACCAGGCCATTCATATGCAAAAGCCTCTGTGCATAGCTTGAATGGGGCGGAGTCTCAGGGTGGAGCTAACAGCAATGGCTTCCTGTCAGCCCTGCCCTAAGAGGCCCTTGGGTCTCAGTGTCCTTTGGTAATTGCTGCAAGCACCTCTGAGAGAAAGCCACCCTCAAGTTCCACCCCCTCAAGTTCTGCCCGCTGTCAGACAGTCCAGTTTCTCCCTGTACGAGTCTGGGTCCCCAGAGTCTCAACCGGAACTGGGGTTCAGAACAGTTGGGAGCTTGTGTCTCCCTGCGGCTTGAAAAAGCCAGCCGCATACTCAGTTGCCAGCCCTCTCTGAGCACACATGCCTCCATGCCTCTGCCTTTCCTTCCACAGCTCCTCTGAGTCTCAGTGTGCTTTTCTCTTCCCTTTTAGTTGTAGAATTTCCACTTAGCCAGCCTTCCTGTGGTTCTGGATGATGTCTGTTTTGTCTTTTAGTTGTAGTTTTGAAGTGGTTGTGCGAAGTGGCAAGTTCAGGTGTTTACCTATGCCACCATCCTGGTTTCTCTCTATTCTGCAGCAGCCATTTTCTTGGGAGAAACAATCCATTGCACGGGGCTTCAGCCTGGGGAAAAGCAACTACCCCACCCTCCAGCATCCACTCCCCAAGCCCTTTGGAATCCTCCTCACCTCACCCTGAATTTTAAGCCCCACTGAAGAGTCAGTGGCATTAACTGGGGCTTAATAGGCTGGCATTGTCAGTAAATTGCTTTGGGGTGAGGCTCTTCCTCCCCCACATTCCAGGGAACGTCATGGGAGATCCAATGGAGATACCACTCACCCTCAGCCTCCAGTAGACCCAATCTCTAGGCTTCTGCACTGCTGAGGTCAAGTAAAAAATCCAGGGCAAAGTCAGACTTGTGACTGGGGGTGGGGAGACACACCTACTATTTTGCCTTAGGAGAGTCTGGGGTGCTGGCACTGGGGAGAGGTGTGGGGGAGCAGCCACCAGGAGTCCTGGTACTAGATCATCGTCTGAACAGCACCTCCCCTTCAGCAACCCCATCCTCTTGATTCCATAATAGGCTCTTTTGGAATAAAGAGCTTCCAGATAAAAAAGTCTCAAGGCGTGCATTACCACCAAACCAACATTGCAATAAATATTAAAGGGACTGCTTTAAGAAGAAGAAATTGAGAGAGAAGGAACATAGGTATAAAATGGCAACATATAAGTACATATCAATAAGAACCTTAAAGGTAAATGAATTAAATGTTCCAATCAAAAGACAGGGTAAGTTGAAAGGATAAAAAGCATGACTCATATATATACTGTCTATAAGAGACCCACCTCAGAACAAATGATTCACAGAGACTGAAAGTAAAGTGATGGGGGAAAATTCCTTGCAAATGTAAATGAAAAATAAAAAACTGGAGTAGCAATACTCATATCTAACAAAATAAACTTAAAAACAAAGGTCATGAAAGAGGTAAAGAAGGTTAGTGTATAATACTAAAGGGGTCAATGCAATAAGAAAATATAACCTTTGTAAACATATATGCACCCAATATAGGAGCACCGAATTATATATATATAAATATAACACTTAGTGGACATTAAGGGAGAGATTGACAGAAATACAGGCATAGTAAAGGACTTTAACACTCCCCCCCTACCCAATATCATTGGATATATCTTTCAGACAGAAAATCAACAAGGAAACTGAGACCCTAAATGACACACAAACTCAGAAGAATTTAATTGATATTTACAGAACATTTCATCCCAAAACAGCAGAATATACATTCCTCTCAATTGAACATGGAACATTCTCAAAGACAGACCACACGTTAGGACACAAAATAAGTCTCTACAAGTTCAAGAAGATTGAAATCATAACAAGCATCTTCTTGGATCACAAAGACATGAAACTAGAAATCAACTACAATAAAAAAAAAAAAACCCTCAAAAACATTCAGTCACATGGTGGCTAAATAACATGGCATTAAACAATGAATGGGTAACCAATGAGATCAAGCAAGAAATAAAAAACTTTCTGGAAACAAATGAAAGTGAACACACAATCCAAAATCAATGGGACACAGTAAAAGCAGTCCTGAGAAGGAAGTTCATAGCACTACAGACCTAACTCAAAAAAGCAAGAAAAATTATCAGTAAACTATCTAACCCTACAACTTAAAAAATTAGAAAGAGAACAACAAGAAAAGTCCAGAGGAAGTAGAAGAAAACAATAAAGATAAGAGTGGAAATAAATGACATAAAGACTAAAATAGCAATACAAACTGAAACCAAGAGCTGTTTCTTTGAAAAGCTAAACAAGAGTGATGGAACTTTAGCCAGACTCATCAAGAAATGAAGAGAGAGGACCCAAAGAAATAAATTCAGAAATGAAAGTGGTGAAGCAACCACTGACATCACAGAAATACAAAGGATTGCAAGAAAATACTATAAACAACTATATGCCAACCAATTGGGCAACCTGGGTGGAACGGACAAATTCCTAGAAACATAAAATCTTCCAAAATTCTATGAGAAAAAATCAGAAAACCTGAATATGCTGATAACAATGAGTGAAATTGAAGCAGTAATTTTAAAAAATCACAAAAAAACTCACAGCAAACTAAAGTCCTGGAACAGATGGCTTCAGAGGTGAGTTTTAATAAACATTCAAAGAACTAAAACCTATCCTCCTCGAACTATTTTATAAATTCAAGAGGAGGGAAAACTTTCAAACTCTTTTTGCGAAGCCAGCATTATTCTAATTCTAAAACCAGATAAAGACACTACAAAGAAAGAAAATTACAGGCCAATATCCCTGATGTACATAAATGCTAAAATTCTCAACAAAATATTAGCAAATTGGATCCAGCAATACATTAAAAAATCATACACCTTAACAAAGTGGGATTTATTCTGTGGCTGCAAGGCTGGTATAATATTCACAAATCAATAAGTGTGATACATCACATAAACAAACTGAAAGATAAAAATCACATGATCTTATCAATTGATGCAGAAAAAGCATTTGATAAAATCCAGCACCTTTTTTTTTATTTTATAAAAACTCTAGGTAAAGTGGGACTAGAGGGTTTATACCTCAATATAATAAAGGTCATATATGACAAACTGACAGCCAACATTATTCTCAATGGGCAAAACTAAAAGTGTTTCCCTTGCTCCTCCACCCACTAATGTTTTGTCCAATGCAAGATGGTGGTGCAGGAGTCGGCCGCCCAGCTCTCCATGACCCTGAAGGTGCAATAGTACCCGGCCCTCAAGGTTCCTTATGAAACAATGAACAAACGCTTTCAAGCTGCTCAGAAAAACATCAACCGTGAGACAAGCCACATCACCATGGTGGTGGCCGAGCTAGAGAAGACCCTGAGCAGCTGCCCTGCCATGGACTCCATGGTCAGCCTTCTGGATGGCATGGTGGAGAAGCTCAGCGTCCTCAAGAGGAAGGTGGTGGAGTCCATCCAGGCTGAGGATGAGAGCACCAAACTGTGCAAGCGCAGGATCGAGCACCTCAAGGAGCACAGCAGTGACCAGCTGGCAGCCACCAGCCTGTGGAAGCAGAAGCACATGGACCACATGGTGATGGAGCACCTGCTGCGCTGCGGCTACTACAATACAGTGGTGAAGCTGGCGTGGCAGAGCGGCATCCAGGATCTTGTGAACATTGAGATATTCCTGACAGCCAAAGAGATGGAGGAGTCCCTGGAGAGGTGTGAGACGGCCACCTGCCTGGCCTGGTGCCATGACAACAAGCCCCAGCTGCACAAGATGAAGAGCTGCCAGGAGTTCAGCCTCAGGATTCAGGAGTTCATTGAACTCATCCGGCAGAACAAGAGACTGGACGCTGTGAGACATGTGTGGAAACACTTCAGTCAGGCCGAGGGGAGCCAGCTGGATGAGGTCTGGCAGGCCATGGGCATGCTGGCCTTCCTGCCAGACATGCACATCCCCCCACTACAAGGACCTGCTGGACCCGGCCTGGTGGAGGATGCTTATCCAGCAGTTCTGGTACGACAACTACTGGCTGCACCAGCTGGGGAATACTCCGTGTTCACCCTCACCCTGCAGGCCAGCCTCTTGGCCATAAAGACTTCACAGACAAAGCAGCGCCGAATATGTGATGGGCCCGGTGCCTTCTCACAGAGCAGATAGAAGGAACAGCTGAATGGAATAACATCCACCTGGAATTGGCGAATTAAACACAGCAGGTGAGGCAATCCATAGACAGAAAGTCAGAGATCAATTGCCTAGTGAGAGCTCTACCTCCTCAGATTCATCTGAGTATTTGTTGTGTGCATTTTTTTGATTTGTTACTGCTTTTTTGTGTGTGTTTTTTTTGAGTTTTCTCCCAATTTACGTATGTTTCCCTTCTTTTTTCTTCTCTTTCTTTTCTCTCTTACATTTTTTCCTTTTCTCAATATCATTTCTACACTCTTTTCTCTCCCCTAATTCTCTTTTCTCTGGTGGTCACCTTTATTTGGGGTTATTACTATCATGAATACATTTCTGTTTGGTGACCTGTGCATTGTGTCTTGTCGTGTTGTATTTTATGCCTTTAAGTCAATGCAGGAGAGAGTGAGCTACATAACCAGACACCCTGAGAGGAGCGATCATTGGGAGACAAAGGAACAGCCGGCATACTAAAGAAAAGGAGGAATCACTGGAAAAGGAAGTAAATGAAATGGAGGCAAGCAATATGTCAGAGAAAGAATACAGAGCAATGGTCATAAGGACACTGAAAAGGATGGAAGACAAATTCAACAATATGTGTAAAACCAAGAGGAAACAAAGAGGAACCAATGAGAAATGAAAAGTGACATAGCTGCAATAAAGAACACAATAGAAAGCATCAACAGTAGACTAGAAGAAGCAGGGGACTGTATCAGTGAACTAGAAGACAAGGTAGGAAAAAATACCCAAGCAGAGCAGCAACTAGAAAAAAAATACTTAGAAAACAAGAGGAGAGCCTGAGAGAACTTTGGGACAACATGAAACGAAACAACATCCACATAATAGGGGTGCGAGAAGGAGAGGAAACTGAGCAAGGAATAGAAAACCTGTATGAAGAAACAATGACAGAAAACTTCCCTGATATTGGGAAGAAAAAACTCACAGAAGTCCAAGAAGCTCACAGAGTTCCAAATAAGATGAACCCCAAAAGACTGACACCAAGACACATTATAATTAAGCTAGAGGCCCAGTGCACAAATTTGTGCACGGTTGGGGTCCCTCTGGGTGGCCTGCAGGGATCGGGCTGAAATCCACAGTACAATGCCACCTGAAGCTCCTACCTGCCACTCCCGCTCATTCCGGCCCCACTGTGCCTGCCGTGGGCTCATTCCCAGTCAGTCCTGATCGGGAGAGGCTCGTGCTGCTGCAGCAGCACTAGCCAACCATGAGCCCTGCATCTGGCGCCCTCCCAAGGGGGGTGGCCTGCAGGATAGGGGTTAAAACTGGCTCTCTGACATCCCCCGAGGGGTCCCGGATTGCAAGAGGGCACAGGCCAAGCTGAAGGACCCCACCAGTGCATGATCGGGCCAGGAAGGGACCGTGGAAGGATCCAAGGTGTGTCTGGCCCATCTCACTAAGTCCCGATCGATTGGCCAGATCCCAGCAGAAAGCTAACCTACTGGTTGGAGCATCTTCCCCCTGGTGGTCAGTGCACATCATAGCAAGCAGTTGAAAAGCCTTAGCATATCATTAGCATGTTATGCTTTGATTGGTTGTTCAGTTGTTCTGCCATTCGGTCTATTTGCATATTACCCTTTTGTTATATAACACCACCAACAAAGTAAGAATCTTAAAGGCTACCAGAGAGAGATAGAAAGTTACCTACAAGGGATTTTCCATCAGACTGATTTCTCAACAGAAACACATCAGGCCACAATGGAATGGAGTGAAATATACAAAGTCATGCAAAGCAAGGGTCTGAATCCAAGAATATTGTACCCAGCAAGGCTATCAATCAAAGTTGAGGATGAAATCAGGAGCTTCACAGACAGAAAAGGACTAAGGGAGTTTATTACCACAAAACCAGGAATACAAGAAATGCTAAAGGGTCTGCTGTAAAAAGAAGAAATAGGAAGGGAAGAAGGAACACCAGCATAAAGAATAAAAATGGCGACAAACAAGTACCTATCAACAATAACTTTAAATGTAAATGGATTAAATTCCCAAATCAAAAGACATAGGGTAGTCAAGTGGATAAGAAAACATGACCCATATATGTACTGTCTATAGGAAACCCACCTCAGAATAAAGGACTCACACAGACTGATGGTGAAGGGATGGAAAAGGTTTTTCAGGTGAATGGAAATGAAAAAAAAAAAAAAGCTGGGGTAGCAATACTTATATCTGACAAATTAGACCTCAAAGTGAAGGCCATAACAAGAGATAAGGGAGGCCACTTCATAATACTAAAGGGAACAATTCAACAAGAAGATATAACTCTGATAAACATATATACACCCAATACAGGAGCACCCAATACATAAAAAAACTTTTGGAGGATATCAAGGGAGAGATTGACAGCAATACAGTCATAGTAGGGGACTTTAATACCCCACTAACACCACTGGACAAATCCTCTAAACAAAAAATCAGCAAAGAAACATCAATCCTAAAAGACTCACTAGATCAGATGGAATTAATTGACATCTCCAGAACATCTCACCCCAAAGTCACAGAATATACATTCTTCTCAAGTGCACATGGGTCATTTTTAAAGATAGACCACATATTGGGACACAGGCAATGTCTTTTCAAATTCAAGAAGATAGAAATCGTATCAAGCATCTTCTCAGATTACAATGGCATAAAATTAGAAATCAACTACAATAAAAACAATAAAAAAATATTAAACACCTGGAGGCTAAATAGCATGCTATTAAACAATGATTGGATTACCAAAGAGATCAAAGAAGAAATAAAAATCATCATGGCAACAAATGAAAATGAAAACATATCAATCCAAATCTATGGGACACAGTGAAAGCAGTCTTGAGAGGGAAGTTTATAGCTCTACAGAAAAACAAAAAGAAAAAAGAAAAAATGATAATAAATTATCTAACCCTACAACTCAAAGAGTTAGAAAGAAAGCAACAAGAAAAGCCCAGCATAAGCAGAAGGAAAGAAATAATAAAGATCAGAGTGGAAATAAACAACATAGAGACCAAAAAAAAAAAAAAAAAAAAAAAAAAAAAAAATCAACAAAACCAAGAGCTGGTTCTTTGAAAGGATAAACAAGATTGATTAACCTCTAGCCAGGCTCACCAAGAAGCAAAGAGAGATGACCCAAATAAACAAAATCAGAAATGAAAATGGTGAAGTAACAACCGATCCCACAGAAATACAATCGATTATGAAAAAATACTATGAACAACTCTATATAAACAAAATGAACAACCTACATGAAATGGACATATTCTTAGAAAAATACAAGCTACCCAAACTCAATCAGGAAGAATAAAAAAACCCAAATAAGCCAATAACTACCGAAGAAATTGAAACAGAGATAAAAAATCTTCCAGCAAACAAAAGCCCTGTTCTGGATGGCTTTACAAGCGAGTTCTACCAATCATTCAAAGAAGAACTAAAACCTATCCTCCTCAGACTATTCCAAAAAATTCAAGAGGAAGGCACACTTCCAAGCTCTTTCTATGAAGCCAGCATTACCCTAATCCCAAAACCAGATAAAGACACCACAAAAAAAAGAGAACTACAAGCCTATATCCTTGATGAACATAAATGCTAAAATCCTCAACAAAATTCTAGCAAGTCAGATTAAGCATTACATTAGAAAGATCATACACCATGACCAAGTGGGATTTATTCCGGGGATGCAAGGATGGTACAATATGTGCAAATCAATAAATGTAATCCATCACATAAACAGATAGAGAAACAAAAATCACATAATCATATAAATCAATGCAGAAAAAATATTTGACAAAATCCAACACCCTTTCTTGATAAAAACTCTCAGCAAAGTAGGAATAGAGGGACCATACCTCATATAATAAAAGCCTTATATGACAAACCTACAGCCAACATCATACTCAATGGGCAAAAACTAAACTCATTGCCCCTAAGAACAGGAACAAGACAGGTATGTCCACTGTTACCACTCCTGTTCAGTATAGTACTGGAAGTACTAGCCATAGCGATCAGACAAGAAGAAGTAATAAAAGGCATCCAAATTGCAAAAGAAGAAGTAAAACTGTCCTTATTTGCAGATGACATAATACTATACATAGAAAAATCCCAAAGACTCCATAAAAAAACTACTAGACGTAATAAATTAATTTGGCAATGTAGCAGGATACAAAATTAACACCCATTAATCTATGGCCTTTTTATACACCAATAATTAACTCACAGAAAGAGAAACAAACAAACAAACAAAAAACACAACAATCCCATTTACATTGCACCAAAAATATTAAGATACCTAGGAATAAACTTAACTAAGGACGTAAAAGACCTGTACTCGGAAAACTATAGGACATTGAAAAAAGAGATAGAGGAAGACAAACAAATGGAAGAATATATCGTGTTCATGGATTGGTAGAATCAACATCATTAAAATGTCCATACTACCCAAAGCAATCTACAGATTCAATGAAATCCCCATTAAAATACCAACAGCATATTTCAACAATCTGGAACAAATTCTCCAAAAATTCATCTGGAATAAAAAAAGACCCCCAAATAGCCACAGCATTCCTGAGAAAGAACAACGAAGTTGGAGGAATCATATTACCAGATATCAAGCTACATTACCAAGCCACGGTTCTCAAAACTGTCTGGTACTGGCACAAGAACAGGCATATAGACCAAAGGAACAGAACCCAGAACCCAGAAATTGACCCAAGCCATTATGCTCAATTAATATTTGACAAAGGAGGCAAGAGCATACAATGGAGTCAAAACAGTCTCTTTAATAAATGGTGCTGGGAAATTTGGACAGATACATGCAAAAAAATGAAACTAGATCACCCACTTACATCATACACAAAAACAAACTCAAAATGGCTAAAGGACTTGAATGTAAGATGGGAAACCATAAAAATCCTACAAGACTCCATAGGCAGCAAAATAGCAGGCATATGTCATAGCAATATCTTTACAGACACAGCTCCTAGGGCAATGGAGATGAAGGAGAAAATAAACAAATGGGACTACATCAAAATAAAAAGCTTCTGCACAGCAAAATAAACCATCAACAAGACAACAAGAAAGCTCACTGCATGGGAGAACATATTTGTCTATGGCAGTGGTTGGCAAACTGCGGCTCGCGAGCCACCTGCAGCTCTTGGGTCCCTTGAGTGTGGCTCTTCCACAAAATACCACGTGTGGGTGCGCATGTACAGTGCGATTGAAACTTTGTGGCCCATGCGCAGACGTCGGTTTTCGGCTCTCAAAAGAAATTTCAGTCATTGTACTGTTGGTATTTGGCTCTGTTGCCCACTGGCCTATGGTATTTCCGATAAGGGTTAATCTCCTAAATTTACAGAGAACTCATACAACTTAACAAAAGGAAGATAAACGATCTGATCAAAAAATGGGCAAAGGATCTAAATAGATGCTTTTCAAAAGAGGACATACAGAGGGCCCAGAAACATCTGAAAACATGCTCAAAGTTATTAATCATCTGAGACACAATTGAAAACAATAATGAGATACCATCTCACACCTGTCAGAATGGCTATCATCAACAAAGCAACAAACAACAAGTGCTGGCGAGGATGTGGAGAAAAAGGAACACTCCTGCACTGCTGGTGGGAATGCAGACTGGTGCAGCCACTGAGGAAGACAGTATGAAGTTTCCTCAAAATGTTAAAAATGGAACTCCCATTTGACCCAGTAATCCCACTTCTACGAATATATCCCAAAACCCAGAAACACCAATCAGAAATGATATATGCACCCCTATGTTCATAGCAGCACAATTTACAATAGCTAAGATTTGGAAACAGCAAAATGCCCATTAGCAGATGAGCGGATTAAAAAACTTTGGTACATCTACACAATGAAATACTATGCTGCTATTAAAAAGAATGAACTTTTACCATTTGCAACAGCATGGATGGAACTGGAGAGCATTATGCTAAGTGAAATAAGCCAGTCGGAGAAAGATAAATATCACATGATCTCACCCATATGTGGAATATAATGATCAACATAATTTGATGAACAAGAATAGATCCAGAGACAAACGGCAGGAAAGGGGGGTTAAAGAGCAACTAAAAGACTTGTACGCATGCATATTAGCATAACCAGTGGACACAGACACTGGCGCAGTGGGGGCTTGCCCGGGGTGAGAATGGCTGGAGGAGGGAGGTCAACTAGGGAAAAATGAGACTTATGTAAAACTTTAGACAATTTAAAAAAATGGTGGTACATATATACAATGGAATACTACGCTGCTTTAAAAAAGAAGGGATTCTTTCCATTTGCAACAGCATAGATGGAACTGGAGAGCATTATGCTAAATGAAATAAGCCAGTCGGAGAAAGATAAATATCACATGATCTCACTCATATGTGGGATATAATGAACAACATAAACTGATGAACAAATGTAGAGTCAGTGACATAGAAGCACTGAACAGACTGTCCAACCTAAGAGGGAAGGCGGGAGAAGGAGGTTAGAGATCAACTAAAGGACTTGTATGCATGCATATGAGTATAACCAATGGACACAGACAGTAGGGGGGGTGAGGGCATGTGCTGTGGGACGGGAGTGGCCAGGGAGAGGTCAATGGGGAGAAAAAAGGAGACTTATGTAATACTTTAAAAAATAAAGAATTTAAATTAAAAAAAAAGAAGTAAAAGGCATCCAAATTGGAAAGGAGGAGGTAAAACTGTCATTATTTGTAGATGACATGATATTATACATAGAAAACCCTAAAGACTCCACCAGGGAACTACTAGACTTAATAAATCAATTTTGCAATGTAGCAGGATACAAAATGAACATCCAAAAATCAATGGCTTTTTTATACACCAATAATGAACTCTCAAAAGAGAAACTAAAACAAAACAAAACAAAACAACAATCTAATTTACCATTCCAACAAAAAATTAAGACACCTAGGAATAAACTTAACCATGGAGTAAAAGACCCATACTTGAAAAACTATAGGACATTGAAAAAGGATAGAGGAAGATGCAAAAAATATGGAAACATATACCATGTTCATGGATTAGAAGCAATCTATAGATTCAATGCAATTCCTATCAAAATACCAATGGCATACTTCACAGAATTATAACAAATACTCCAAAAATTTATATGGAGCCATAAAAGACTCTGAATAGCTGCAGCAATCTTGACAAAGAAGTACAAAGTTGGAGGGATCGGAATATTGGATATCAAACTATATTACAAAGCCATTATAACCCAAACAGCCTGGTACTGGCACAAGAACAGGCATATAGACCAAATGGATCAGAATAGAGATCCCAGAAATTGGCCCTGATAATTATGGTCAATTAATATTTGACAAAAGAGGCAAGAACATACAATGGAGTAAAGATAGTTTCTTCAACAAATGGTGTTGGGAAAACTAAACAAACATATGCGAAATGATGAAATTAGACCACCAACTAACACCATACACAAGAATAATCTTAAAATGGATAAAAGACTTAAATGTAAAACATGAAACCATAAAAATCTTAAAAGAAAACATATGCAGCAAAATCTTAGACATCTCACATAGCAGAATTTTCACTGATACATCTCCTAGGGAAAGGAAACTAAGGAGAAAATGAACAAATGAGACTACATCAAAATAAAAAGTTTCTTCATAGCAAAAGAAACCACCACCAAATGAAAAGGGAACCCACTGTATGGGAGAACATATTTGCCAATGATACATCTGATAAGGAGTTAATATCTAAAATATATAAAGTACTCACACAACTCAACAAAAGGAAGACAAACAATCCAATTAAGAAATGGGCAGAAGACCTGAATAGACATTTCTCCAAAGAGGATATACAGATGGCCAAGAGACATATGAAAATATGATATGAAAATATGCTCAAAGTCACTAATCATCCAAGAGATGCAAATTAAAACCACAATGAGATATCACCTAAGCCCTGTCAGAATGGCTATCATTAAAAAAATCAAATGCTGGTGAGGATGTAGAGGAAAGGGAAAACTAGTACACTGCTGGTGGGAATGCAGACTGGTGCACCCACTGTGGAAAATAGTATGGAGTTTTCTCAAAAATTGAAAAATGGAACTGCCTTATGAGCCAGTGATCTCATTTCTGGGAATATATCCTAAGAATCCAAAAACACCAATCAGAAAGAATATATGCACCCCTATGTTCATAGCAGTGTTATTTACAATAGCCAAGATCTGGAAACAGCCCAAGTGCCCATCAGCAGATGAGAAGATAAAAAAGCTGTAGTACATTTACACAATGGAATACTAAAAAAGACAGATCTCGTATACTTTATGACAACATGGAAGGACCTGGAGGGTATCATGCTAAGTGAAATAAGCCAGTCTGAGAAAGACAAGTATCACATGGTCTCACTCATATGTGAAATCTAATGAACAACGTAAACTGACAAACAAAATAGGTCCAGAGGCATGGATGCCTGGAACAGAATGAAGATCTCAGAGGGAAGGCGATGGAGGGAATGGGAAGAGATTAACCAAAGAATTTATATGCATGTGTGCACAGCCCATGGTCATAGACAATGTGTGGGGAAGGCCTGGGATGGGGCGGGGGATGGGTGGAGGGAGTAAATAGGGGGATATGGGGGGTGTCTGTAATACTGTCAACAATAAATAAATGGAATTGAAACTCATTACTGTAACCTCAAGAACCTGCTTCTCTAACTCTCCAAACTCATCTTGTAGCCACTCTCCTCCTGAGGCCCAGGTCTTTGTGAGCCTCCAAATGCAGGTCCCACATACAAAGATAAATCTCTGAGAAAAGCAGTTTTGAATTCTTCCCAGAGGGCAATGGTATATAAACCCAGTGATCATCTTAACATATTACTATTACTATTATTATTATTATTCTTTTAAATTTATTATAATTGCTTGGCACATTATACTTTCTAAAATACTTCCAGGTCTATAACACTTTATTAAAGTTTCTATATTACTTTCAGGTTTATCTATAATAATAAAAGCATAATATGCAGAACGACTGAACAGCAGAATGACTATCTGGGCGACCTTCCGGACGACTGTGCTATGACACGCACTGGTGCCAGGCCAGCCAAGATGGGTGTGATGCGATTGGTCGGGGGGCCCACTATTGCCCCACAATCTCCCCACAGAGGGAGGCCCAGGCCACCGGCTAGCAGGGCAATCAATTGGGAACTCCGCAATCGCCCCACAGAGGGAGGCCCAGGTCACCAGTGGGGGCGGGGGGGGCAATCGATGGGAGGGGCGGCTCCGTGATCACCCCAAAGAGGGAGGCCCAGGCCACCCTCTGTGGGGCGATCAACCGGGGGGCTCCACAGAACCGGGGAACCCAGGGTGTGTGGCAGTGGACACGGGCAGCGCCAGGCCAAGGTGGGTGCGGGTGGGGGGCAGGGCCATGAGGTAGCTAGAGCCAGGAGAGCCCCAGCAGCCGGGGCTGTGAAGGCCTACCCTTACACAAATTTTGTGCATTGGGCCTCTAGAATCTATACGAATGAAAGGTAATATGCTAATTAGAGTGGACATTTTCTGGACGACCATCCAGATGTCCTTCTGGACAAAGCTGTGGCAGTTGCTGTAAGGGCTGGGCTGAGGCTCAGGCAAGCTGCAGGCAGCTGCAAAGGGCCCAGGCTCAGGTCGACAATGGCAGCAGCAGCCGGGTAATGGGGGCGGCGTCTTCCTCTGATCCGCCAGGTTGCCTCCTGCAGTGGGAGGCCAGACTGTGGCTTAGGCTGGGGGAGAGGCAGAGGCAGTTAGGGTTGATCAGGCCAGCAGGGGAGCAAGTGAGGGATGATCAGGCCAGCAGGGGGCCAAGGTAGGGTCGATCAGGCCAGCATGGGGGCAAGGTAGGGGCAATCAGGCTGGCAGGGGGGCAGGCTAGGGTCGATCAGGCTGGCAGGGGGGCAAGGTAGGGGCGGTCAGGCAGGCAGGCAGAGGGGTTAGGAGCCAGTGGTCCCGGATTGTGAGAGGACTGTGGCCTAAACCAGCAGTTGGACATCCCCCGAGGAGTCCCATATTGGAGAGGGTACAGGCCAAGCAGAGGGACCCTCCCACCCTATTGTGCACAAATTTCGTGCACCGGGCCTCTAGTGTGTGTGTGTATATATATATATAAAATCACTAGTGGGCACTTGGGAAATTAGGTTGAGTAAATGAGCTACTTAGAGCATCACCTGGGGTCTAAGGGAAGACAGTGGAGGGATTTAAAGATAGTGGACGGGTCAGGATTCCGGCAAGAAACATTCACTCTGATGTTCAAAGAAACAAAGGTATGAAGGGACTTCTCAGGTGAGATGTGGGCAGGTTAAAGGAGCAAATAGGAGTTAGAGAGGCACCAGAAGATCACCCTGAGGGAAGCCACCAATGAGAACAAGCTGCGGGACAATGAGAACGGAAACCGTGGAAGAGAAAAAGATTTGTTATTGGGGGGAGATGCAGCTACTGCCAGAGACCCAGGGCCAAAAGGGAGGGAAAGGAGGAAACCTGCAGCACTCTCCAGCCTGAGCCCTCTGCACTGAGCTTGCCTGCACCCAGCTCACCGGGGAGCCAGCGGCCCCTGCAGACTGGCAGCAGAGACAGTGGAGGGGTGGGGTGGAGAAGTAAGCAGGGGTGGGGTGGGCACAGCAATGGAGAATAATTAGGCCCGAAGCCAAAGATTAGTGTGGGCTGGGAAAACATAGTCACATTTCTTGGATAGGAAGTAGGATTGTTGTCACAGAGGATGAATGAATGAATGAATATTGCTCAGCTCTCTTCACGGCTGTTCTCAGGATTAAGGCAGAGTTGATGACCAGAGGTCTGAGGGCTCACTAACGAGGGCTGAGCCCAGGCCTGCGGGCCTTTCCTTTCTGACTTTCCTGTCGCAGCTCTTCGCCCTGATGCTGAGAGCGCAGGAGCTGCCAGTGGTGTCCCACTGAGAGCTGCCCGGGAAGGAGAAGCCTAGCCCTCTCCCCCTCCCCCTAAATCACAGATGCTCCTCCTCCCCCAGAGCCTCCCTCAGTCCTCTGGGCTCAGCAGCACTCGCTGTGAGAGTCTCACAGATGTCCTGCAAGGGCGCCTGGTGGGGGAGCACGACGTGAAGACTTTTTCTCCTGAGAAGTCATTGTTGAAAGTCACGGACAGATTCTGAATGCCCACCACGGGCTGGATGCCAGGCACCATCTCAGGTGACCCACTTCTAGCCAGAACAGAGGCCCTCATGAAATAAGGTGCTCTGGGCATGCTCTGCTACCCCATTTTCCAGACGAGGACACCAAGGCTCATCTAACCTACCCATAGGGGTTCTGCTTCCTGGTTAGGCATCCAGACCCATTCCCAGGGGGAAGATGTGTGTCGGGATGGGGGAGTTTCTGGAAATTCTGTACTTTTGCTCAGTTTTGTTGTGAACTTAATACTGTTCCAAAAAGTAAAGTCCGTTAATTAAAGTCAGTCCCACCCATTGGGCTAAGCTGTGGGTTCTGGGGACAGTATCCATTTAGGTTGAGAGAGGATTAAGCTGCTGGAAGAAAAAATTCATGTGCACACACATCCTCTGTTGTTGTTGTTTTTGGGGTGGGGTAGCAGATCTAGAATATATTTTGAAGGAAGTGACTACATGGTTTTGCCCGTTAGCCCAAACTCCCATTCTCCCGACATGCCTGCTTTTGTCTTTTCCCGCCCTTTCTCCTATTTGCAGGAATGATGGCCCTGACGCGGGGCAGTGGGCGATTTGCATGCAGAGGGGCTAGTAATTGGCATAAACGTTTGTTCATAACCAAGCTAGGGGGGGTGTGCTGGTACGTGTGTGAGTGTGTACCTCGCGCACGGCCCTTGGCCACATCCGTGACACTGTCCGGTTGTGCCGTGTGCCTGTGCTTCCTGTCCCTGGTGAAAGCCCTCACGTGGCAGGCGCACACGGGCATGGTTAGCATTGAGCATGGTGCGCGGTGAGACTGCACCATGAGGAGGAGAGCACGCAGGGCCCCGCCGCCTCAGCCCTGAGCAGGAGAGCTGCGCCCGGCCTCCCCGCCTCCTGCCGCGCCTGTCACCCCGCCCTGACGCCTCCAAGCGGGACCGCTGCTTCTGCTGTTATTGGGAGGCTGTTCTTAAGGCCGCTATTTTTATCCTCTCTCTGCACCGCCAAGTTTCAATTGTTGGAGGCAGGGAGGGAAGGCGTTGGCAGGGGTCACAGTGAAGGAGCTTAGCATCCCTCAGGGGGAACACGAGGAACTTCCTTCTCCACCTGCAGCCCTTGCCCACTCTCTTCTGGGTGGGCCGGGGGTCCAGCAGAACCAGGAACTCAGTGTCATGAAGCTGCTGTCATCTGTCCAACACGCTCCCGTACCTTTTAACCAGGTCCAGCTCCGCCTGGTCCCTCTTGCTCAGGAGCAGGTTTCGGCTGTTTTCAAAGACGTCTTCGATCTGGTCCGGCCAGAGGAAGAGGGTGCTGTTCAGCTTGATGTCCTCGTCTGCAAAACACACCCCCTGCTCAGGGCTGCTTGGCGCGTCAGCGAGAGGACAGGAGGGCGACGGACGGGGCGGGCAGCGCAGGGGCCGCTGTGGCGGGGACAGCCCACATCACTCAGCGCTTATGGCCCAGCCCTCAGAAGGCAGACCGCGTGATCCCTTTGGTTTCACAGATCGGCAGCAGTTGAGGAAGGGGTCAAGGTCACCTCGCGAGAACGTGGGGCGCAGACAGGAAGCCCAGGTCTAATGGCCTCACAAGCCACGCCCTGATGTCTGGCCTGACCGCCTTCCCAGACGGCAGAGTGGACTCAAAGCCAGGTTCTAATCTTTAAACAGTTTCACCTCACTGAGTCCCAGTCTCCCTTTGGTTAAATGCCGGCAATGATAGCAATGCCAGATGTCCTGCCTTCACATGCTCCAGGCAGTTAAAGGGCCTGGCTCTCCGCTGCACTGTGGGCTTAGGAGCAGAGCGTAGTAAGGGGATCCAGGGCCTGCTCACGCCGCCAAGGCTCAGCCCAGGGAACGTGTGAGCTGCTAGAGAGCTACTTCTCACTCCCAGGCTCCTCACTCCTGCCCCAGCCCACCCTGTGCACAGCGGGCACCACAGGCGTTCCCAGATGAAGGCTGCTCTGAGGCGTGGCTGATGAAGGGCCAGCACATCAGCTTCTCCTGCAGAACCTGGTCCTTACAAGCTCCACCTTGGCCGGGTATGCTGTGAAGGGCCCGGCCACATCTTTCCTTCTCTGACATGCAGGAGCGTGGAGGGTGGGCTCTGGCCTCCTCCAAGGGAGGCTGGTATCAAGGCTCTCGCTGCATAAAATCTACCCATTTACAAAACGACTATGTTGGGGAGTGACTTTCCCAGGAATGCCAGGAACAAGATGCCAAGACAGGCATCTACAAGCTAGTCAAATCCCCGGATCTTTCTCCTGTTTGTCTAACAACCAGACTCCCCTTGTTTGATTCGAGCTCCTGTGTGGTGAGTGTCTCTGACACGTGTGGACACCCGAGGCAGCTCTCCCAACTCGACGTTCAGTGCTGGGATTGCAAACTCGTTCCCCAACTCCTTCCCTGGAAACGCACACACATGCTTGCATGTGGGTGCACGGCCCCAGCTTACGGGTCAGGTCTGCGTAGTCCATCAGGAACTCCAGCCGCTCGGCCGCATCCCTCAGCTGCCTCCTGAGTTTGAACACAGTGACGTCGCTGGATTTCTTGAGGAATGCGATGAGGGACACCAGCTCCTCGGTGTTGGCAGGGATCTCGCTGACTTTCTCTGCGATGCTGCTGTACTGGTGGCAGATGCTGTGGAACAGAAGCCAGCCATCAGCACCACCGCCCTCCACCAGCTTTCCTACAAGACTCGTGGTGCTAAACAGACGGGATTCCTATCTGGAGACTAGGATGATGATGTCCAGCTGTTCTCTGCGTGCAGCCCTGATGGATGGCGCACACATGCACACCACACTTCAGGAATACTCCCCGGAGAGGTGGCAGTGCTATCTGGCAGGTACCAAGCCTATTACGAGGTGCCACGCCCCCACTGCAAACATATATCATCTCGTTTAAGCCTCACAACAATTCTAAGAGGTAGGAACTGTTCTTACCAACATTTCGGAAGAAAGTGAGGCTGACTAACTTGATCCAAAGCAACATGGTGTGCAGGCGTCAAATCCAGGATCTGAACCTTCAACTGATTCCAGAGCTGCACTCTTCACAAACATACCCTGAGTAGAACTCAGATTCAGACCTAAACGATAACAAGAGTACCGCCAGCACCAGCAACTCCTCAGATTTTATGCTGGAAGAGAGCTGTACAGTACAGGCACTGCTCCTACAGAACACCAGCAAGCTCATTCTCACACCTGCCGGCGATTCAGAGACACTCACATTCGACTCCTGGAATTATTGGATCTAACTGCCCACTTCTCCACTGTGAGAAAGCGTGTTACTGTACGGATAATTTGAATATGCTCTAATTTATACAAAAGCCAATGAATCACAGTCTTCAGCATTTTAAGTATAATTAGGAACAAATGATCTCCAATACCTCCCTGTCTAGCACAGAGTGGCCCTCAAGAAATGTTAGTAATAACAGCTGTTATAATGTTTATTACTGATTAATACACGCCGATGGTCATCATGAGACAAAAACCACTCCTCTCAATGTTTTCAGTCTTCAACATTCTTTCTTAATATAATGGTGCACCTTCGTAATAAAGCGAATTGTACCAAACGGAAGAGAAAATGCCCACACCTTTGCAGATGATGCTGGAACTTAGGAATGAATTTGATACAGTTCTATAGAGAGAAATGTCTGCTGCGCAGCCTGCGCCCAGAGCCTTCTCCACTCCTTGGCCCCAGAGGTGGGTTATATTCCCCAGCCTCCTTAGTTTTAATTGGGTATTTTACTAGTCAGCTTGGTTACCATCTATCCAGTGATGGCGAACCTATGACGTGCGTGTCAGCACTGACATGCGTAGCCATTTCTGATGACACGTGGCCGCTGAGGTGGCCGCATGCCGAGGATAAAACATTTGCGAAATAATGTTTTTTCCTCAAAGCGACACACTACCCTAGTTATGCTCAGTTTTTTGGCGAAGTTTGACACACCAAGCTCAAAAGGTTGCCCATCACTGATCTATACTAATAAAAGCGTAATATGATAATTACACCGGACAGCCGAACGACCTTCCGGACGTCCTTCTGGACGAAGCTGGGGCTGTGAGGGCCGAGCCTCTTGCATGGATTTCGTGCATCAGGCCTCTAGTAACAAAATATCACTGGGAGGCTTAAACAACAGGACTTGATTTTTTCACAGGCTGGAGGCTGGAAGTCAGGGTCAGTGTGCCAGCTGGTTTGGTTCCTGGTGAGGACTCTCTTCCTGGCTTGCAGACAGATGCTCTTCGCCGTGTCCTCATGTGGCAGAGAGGAAGAGAGCTTTGATGTCTCTGTCTCTTCTTATAAGGGACACAACCTATGACCTCATTTAACCTCATCGCCCTCATAGGCCTGGTCTCCAAGGCAGTCACATTGGGTTTCAGTGCTTTGCTGTAGATGGGCTTGTGTGCCCCCAAAATTTATATGTTGAAACCCAATTCCTAATGTGATGGTATTTGGAGGGGCGCTGGGTGGTGAGGAGGTCGGGAGGGTTATGACCGCACGAGGGCTTAGTGCCTGATAGAGGAGCTCCCTCACCTGTCCTGCTTTGTGAGGGCACAGTGAGAGGGTGTCTGAACCAGGAAGTGGGCTCTCCAGAACTGTGAGAAACCACCTTCTCTTGCTTATAAGCCACCCAGTCTGTGGTCGTCTGTCACAGCAGCTCAAATGGACTAAGACAGACTTCAACATGCAAACTTTGGGAGAGCACAACTCAGATCACAGCAGGCATGAAAGTGTGATTGAGGTCCAGTCCTCGGGAGTGGGAAACAGTGCGACTGTCACTCACAGGTGCAGCACATGACAGTGTCCCTGCACACTCCATGCTCTCTCCTTCTCCCCACTGTTCAGGATCTCAACACTTAAAAAGACCTTGAAAGCTACATGTTGAAGATGTCAAGTTACCATCTTGCTTGAGTTTTTGAATGCACATAGTAGGTCTCCTCCACGAATCTAGAGCTACCCTGAGCAAGAAATAAACTTCTATTGTGTTTGATCATAACATCTTGGGCCTATGTGTTACAGCATTTGGCCTAACCTAACCTAACTAATACAAATAGATACTCTCAGCCCGACAGACTGCTCCTGATAGAATCCATCCTTCTTCCCTTTTGTATGAGAATTCAGAGTGAATGTCATCTGGCTGCTGACTGTCAGTTCCATGGAGGCTCAGAGGGTAGCAGAGACCCTCCAAAGGCCCTGAATATGACCCGATGATATCAATACAACCCCTCAGTGATATCCAGGACACACTGAGGGCAGGAAACATTGCCTCTACATGTACTGATAATACGACTGAAAATCTAAAAGGCTGGCCCCAGCCTGGTAGCTCAGCTGGTTAGGGCATCATCTCCATACACCAAGGTTGTGGATTTGATCCCTGGTCAGGGAACATACAAGAAGCAACCAATAAGTGCATGAATAAGTGAAACAATAAATCAGAGCCTCTCTCTTCCCCCACTCCCTCTTCTCCTATCTCCCCCCCGCCCACTGCAAAAAAAAAAAAAAAAAAAGCCCTAAAAGGCCAGGGGTCCCATAGACAATTCTATTCTCTGCCCCATGCGGGGAACAGCATAAGGGACACCAACAACGTGTACTGATCTGTACCCTCTTTCTACAGTTGTCCTTATTTTATATATATTTTAAATTTTACTGTTTAAAGTATTACAAATAGTAGTACATATACCTCCCCCCCCCCCATTGACCTTCCCCCAACCTCCCCTACCCCCCAGCACATGCCCTCACCCACCCCACTAGTGTTTTGCGTCCATTGGTTGGTTATGCTAATATGCATGCATACAAGTCCTTTGGTTGATCTCTTTTCCCCCCTCCCCAACACTCCCCTGCCTTCCTACTGTAATTTGACAGTCTGTTCAATGCTTCTCTGCCTCTGTATCTATCTTTTTGTTCATCAGGTTATAATGTTCTTTATTATCCATAAATGAGTGAGATCATGTGGTATTTTTTTTTCACTGCCTGGCTTATTTCACTTAGCATAATGCTCTCCAGTTCCATCCATGCTGCTGCAAATGGTAAGAATTCCTTCTTTTTTATAGCAGCGTAGTATTCCATTGTGTAGATGTACAACAGTTTTCTAGTCCACTCATCTGCTGATGGGCACCTAGGCTGTTTCCAAATCTTAGCTGTTGTAAATTATGCTGCTATGAACATAGGTGGCATATATCCTTTCTGATTGGTGTTTCTGGTTTTTGGGATATATTCCTAGAAGTGGGATCACTGGATCAAATGGGAGTTCCATTTTTAGTTTTTTCAGGAAACTCCATACTGTTCTCCACAGTGGCTGCACCAGTCTGCATTCCCACCAGCAGTGCACGAGGGCTCCTTTTTCTCCGCATCCTCGCCAGCACTTGTCGTTTGTTGACCTTATTTTAGACAAGACCTCGCACCCTGAAGAAAACAAGCAGCTGGACCACCCACCGGGATAGCCTCTCAGGTCTCTACTCGGGGCCCTGCAATTTGGTCAGCCCTTCAAGTCACTGTTCTAGCAACTTTAGATGCAAATGACCGTGCCCCGCCTTCCTGCCCAGGGCGCCCTGCCCCAGGCACACCTAGAACTGGAAACAGGACGGCCCCACAGCACTGACAGGACAGTGATGGGGAAGGACAGGGCCTGGGATCAGGAGACTCAAACTCACTTTCTAGGGCAAGTTAGGTTTCCTTTCTGAGCCTCATTCCCCTCCGCTCAGTGAGGGGGCTTCTGTCTGCCTTCCCCACCCCAGCTCAAATCAGTCAGAGTCTCCGGGGTTAAGGCAGAAAGAAACCGGAACTCTTGATGCTGAAACTTTCCAAAGAAAGTGTCCCTGCAGCATGAAGGCTCAGACCTTGTGCTATCTGTCCCACCTTCCAGGGACGCATCGCCAGTAACACAAGGTTCACACCCAGCATCTGGCTGCAGTGCCGGACCCCTGGTGTCACCAGCCCTGAGGGGTTGTGTGGTGGGGGAGCATGGACTTCCGGGTCACGCAGGACAAGAGGCTGAGCCCTGGTGTCCCTTGCTGCCTCTCAGAGGCCCCTCTTCCTCAGCAGGTGAGGGAACTCGCCCGCCTCTCGGGCTCTGTGGAGGCCTCACTGGACCGCAGCGCTCAGATGCTCAGTAGCCCCTGGATGGGCCGCTGGGCTGGGAGAACAGCATCTACGATATCATCAATTTGTCAGTGAGTTTCTGACAGGTGGCTTTTAACCCCTAAAGCACTATAAAATGCTAAACTGACATGGGTTACATTAAGTGGATAACATATAGCACTGTATACCAGTGATCATGCCTCCTAAATCGCCGGAGCCCGGAGTTCAGCGCTCCCTGAGGAACAGAGCTGGCATACAAGGATGAGCTGCTCCGTACTATTCACTCAAGACTCGGTGGCAGAGGTGCTGCCCACCTCTCCGCATCATCCCCTCTTCTGCCAACCACACCAAGTCTTCTTGGGGAGCCCTCTCCCTCTCAGTCCACGTGGCCTAGTGGGGTGACAGCCACCCCCGAGACGGGGCTGGTCTGCTGCTGCCCAGGGGAGCTGCAGGCAGCGTCACGCAGGCCAGGACAACGGTGAGGCCGTTGGGACAGCAGAAACCTTTCCCTCTGGATGGAACCTGAGAGCGTGAGCCCCGAGCTGCTGGGGTGCACACACCAGAGCCTGTCTGGGGACAGGGCCAACACAGCAGGGAGAGGGGGGCGCTGACCGTCGGGCTGAGGGCTGAAGCCAGCAACCCCTGAACTTTCCAACGCGTGGGCCCAGGTTCCCTTTGTTACGTTCACCAGCCTGTCTGGCTTCTCTTCCTTACAGCCAACACCGTGTGACTGCTGCAGAGACACTCATCCCTAAAGTGAGGCACGACCTCGGGCTGTCGGAGTGACAGACCCCAGCCCCACCCAGCAGCGGCCTGCACGGAGCGCTCTGGGTGTATGCTGGGTGGTGGGCAGAGGGCTGTGCCCTCGGACAGCGGCCCACTGAGCAGCACCCTAGCGCCCGGCAAGCAAGCGAAGGCTAAAAGATCCGAGGGGGCATTCCCCCCACCCCCCCGCCCAGCTCCAAGCCCCACATCTTACTGCTGCTCACCTTCCAGCCAAACCCGAATTCCCTGCCACCCTCGTTTTGGGTTCAGCCTGGTCATGGTTGGGAGGTGCAAATTCTGTCTACATCCCCCCGTTTGTGCCAACTGTCAGTGCTCTTTCTCCGCACGCCTGGCAGTACCTGGCGTTGGTGTCCCGGTTCACATCCACTTGGAACTGAATCAGGCGGTCTTTCAGGTTCTGGGCTCGCTCACAGAGGTCATAATTGAGGGTCATGGTGTCAAGGCAGAACATGGCCAACGGCACGGAGATGTGCATGGACGCAATTTCATTTTTCCGCTTTTTTATGCTGTTGATCTTCTGTGAAAGGAGCATGTTCACTAGTTAACTCACTGGTGGCCTCTGGCGTTGCCGCAGCCCTGGCCCTGGCCACCCGCCCGGCCGCAGCACAGCACACACACAGCACACACACCGCACCAGGGGGGCCGGGCCACCCGCCCGGCCGCAGCACAGCACACACACTGCACCAGGGGGCCCGGGCCACCCGCCCGGCTGTAGCACAGCACACACATAGCACACACACCGCACCAGGGGGCCCGGGCCACCCGCCCGGCCGCAGCACAGCACACACACAGCACACACACCGCACCAGGGGGGCCGGGCCACCCGCCCGGCCGCAGCACAGCACACACACTGCACCAGGGGGCCCGGGCCACCCGCCCGGCTGTAGCACAGCACACACATAGCACACACACCGCACCAGGGGGCCCGGGCCACCCGCCCGGCTGTAGCACAGCACACACACAGCACACACACCGCACCAGGGGGCCCGGGCCACCCGCCCGGCTGTAGCACAGCACACACACAGCACACACACCGCACCAGGGGGCCCGGGCCACCCGCCCGGCTGTAGCACAGCACACACACAGCACACACACCGCACCAGGGGGCCCGGGCCACCCGCCCGGCCGCAGCACAGCACACACATAGTACACACACTGCACCAGGGGGCCCGGGCCACCCGCCCGGCTGTAGCACACGGCACCGAGACACGGAATGTCCAGTGGCATTTCTTACCGTCACGAAGTCATCAATTTCATGATTTTCTTTCAGGAATGCAGTGATGCTCTGCTCTGCCGTGTTATCCAATAAGTCGTCATACTTTCTGTAGACATTTAAGTATCTTCACATCGAAGAGCATAAAATCAAACATACGAACATGGGTCGCCAAATTAGCTTAGTCAGAGTGGCAAATGCAGAGACACACTTAAAACCAGCTCAAACCAAGACAGAGAAAGAGAAGGTGACCGAGGGTATATGGAACTGGAAATTCAGAACTTTGATTGAAAATTCCAATTTTGTTACCTCCTGGCGACATGAACTTAGACAAGGTATTTCTCTTTTTCAAAGAGCAGTGTCTTTAACTAAAGTGGAAACAGTAACGCCTTAGAGCACAACTGTCACATGGTCTGTAAAGCAGCTAACACAGAGCCGGACCTACAGTGGACGCGCAATAGCCGTGACCCCCCTCCCGCCTTTCAGCTCTAAGATGAAAATTTGGAACGAATGAACCTAAAATCAATGTAATAAAATGAAGTTTCCCTCTGTCTGTTAACAGATGACGCAGAAATGCTGGGCAGTTTCTCTCAGGCTGGAGGATGTATTTGGGATGCTCCAACATGAGTTCATGTGAAAATGAGGATGCTGTGAGGAAGCAGAGTTAACTGGGTGGGCCAGTGCACTCTTCACGGGCTGGCCGACTTCAGGGACTCGGAGACCGAGACAGCAGGGAAACCCCGGAGCTGCAAGTCCAGAGAGCAGACCGGGAGGGGCCTCCCCAGACAGGGCCAGCCAGGCTTCCCATCGAGGCTCCGAGCCACATTCACAGGCGGGAGTGCCCATCTGAGTCCGCGGTTTCCAGACCAGGTTAGCAGTTCTCGTCAGGGGTGGACTTTGCTCCCAGGGGACACTCGGCTATGCCTTGGGACGTCTATTGTCGCCATAATTGTAGAGAACCCCGCCGGCATGTAACGGATGGGTAGAGGCCAAGGATGCTGCTACAAACCCTGCTACGCGCAGGCAGCCCCACAGAGCAGTGTCCTGTTCTAAAGTATCAGCAGAGCTGCCATCACGAAGCCCAGGGGAGGGGGAGCACACGTCCTGGCTGGTGTGGGACAGTCCCGTGGTGACTGTTGATAACATCGTCTCCACTCTCAGGGTCTCCGTGTAGATGCTAGCAGTTGCATCTGTGATCACCCCAAACGCATGCCCGCTCACGTGAGCAGATGCACGTGCTCACAGCGTCACCACTCAGGGCACGCAGAGAACGTGTCCTCAGTCCGTCCTCCCACCCCTAAGCCAGCGAGCTCAGGAAACAGGGAGCTGCTCTAAAATTCACCGGAGAGCAAAAGCTCCCCGAACGGATGTGGGCTGCTGGGGATGTCCTCGCTCTCACTGCACAAACACCAGCCTGTTCAGTCACACGGAGGGGTGGTGCCAGGGCTGCTGGCGCTGTCACCTTCCCAAAGTCCAGACGCTTCTAACCTGTCCGCCACACGGTTTCAGATCAGGAGGTGGACTGTACCGGAGTGTGAACCCTGGTTCTCCTGTTTGTTGTCTGGGCCGCGGTGGGAAACTCACAGTGCCCTCATGTGTGAAACGGGGGCGTGTGTGATACCCAGGTAAGTAGCTGTTGGCTGTGATTATGCATCGTCTCAGCTGAGTGGGAGCAGTGATCATTCACGTGAAGGCAGGTGAGAACTCCCAACCAATGCCCAAAGGCTAAATTACCGCTACGCCAGCTTACTTGTGGGGGCCGACTTGGTTTTTCTGATAGACCTTGAAAGCCTGATCCACGTAATCAGAAACCAGCTTTTCTTCAGGGTTAACGGTTCCAAGAACCAGGTTATATCCTTTTAGCTCTGGGAACAGGACAGATTCCACCTAAAGAACAGAAACCGTAAGACATGAGGAGGGGGACAGCCCCCAAGGGCAAGGTGTGCAGTGGGTTCATTTCTGGGATACCAGCTACGTCCTGCTCCCGTTGCTCCAGAGCGAGGCTGGCTCGCTCCTCCCTCTGTGGGTTACTCATCGCTCCAGTCCTTGCTCCTCTCAAGTCCCATGTCCTGGGAGAGTCCCTGGGGCCCGGGGGATATGAGGTGTCCCTGCTGAAAGCTTGGGTTCTGAACTTTCTCGTCACAACTGTCACTAAATGAGCGTGTAACGAGCCGTCCTGGGTTTGTCAGGGGTATCAGTACCACGAGAGCCTGGGTCACATCTGAGTTCTGCACTCCTGTGAAGAGCTTGGCACATTGAGTAAGTGCTCAATAAATACCGGGGACTGAAGGGCTATGGTAGGGCGCCCGCCAACCCATCAACTTCTCTCTAAGGGAAAGCTCCTAGGTACTCTGGTTTCTCTTCAGACCACATAAGTCTTTTGCCTTTTACTAAAGATTTCTGTGGAGAGGAACAGCTATAGAAAGAAGGAGGAGGAGGAGGAGGAGGAGGAGGAGGAGGAGGAGGAGAGCTCCTAGGGACATGGGTTCTAACCCTGACTGCCACTAGGTCCTGTGTGGCTGAGGCGAGCCGATTCTCTCTGCACTTCTGCCTTTTCACCTGAAGAAAAGGAGATACTAGGTTCTTCTCTCAGCTCCGGGGGAAGCTATGGTTTGATAGTCATTCTGAAAATTCAGATGCTCCCATTTGTGTATGTCTGAGAAACCCTCTCTGTGTGTGGCTTATGGAGGCCGTGAAGACCCTCGCACTAAGGAAGCTGTCAGAGACCCGTCACAGGGCTCCCCTGGGTACAGCAGTGACGTGCGGGTGCGGGCTATCGATTTAGAAAGGGGGAAGCGAGTGCGAGCGATCTGCGCCGGCTCTGGTCACTGCAGAGGCTTCAGGCCGGTGGAAGGGCAGCACCTCGCTGTGGCCATGGCTGAAAGCAAGGAGCTGGAGGAGTGGCACTGGCCAGTGTGGGGTGAGTGGGTTGGGGCAGCACAGCCGGTGCGTCCAGGCCATGCCGCAGACACGAGTGGGCAGGCTCATGGGTGGTCTCTTTGGGAGAAGTCTTCAACGAAAAGACGAAGCAACGCCCTTGTTGCCCTTTAAACGTGGCTGGTTCCCCCATGCCCCGTAGAACCATCTGTAAAACTGAGCCGAGAACAACAGCACCCTTTCCCGTCTTCTCTCCCTGGCTCTCTGAGCCCGGACTTCCTGGTTCGGACATCACCATCATGCATATGTTGGCACACTTTTCTGGCCCTATGAGTGAGAAAACTCTCCCACAGGAGAGAGGCTGGCCTCAGCAGCCCTGGCCATATATATATCTGTCTAGGAGAGTAATGGCTGCTCATGCTGACTTAAATTCTGCTTACTTCTTGGTTTTGAGTTTTAGAAAACCCATATTTTACCTCATCCAGCTTCGTTTTATTTATGTCTCTTACTCATCTCTTTTTATTTCAATCTGTATTAAATCAGAATACCTCCATGTCTTCCTCAATTTAATTTTTTTGACTTTAAATAATTTTTGGTTTTTCAATGACAGTTGACATACAATATTATATTAGTTTCAGGTGTACAACCCCGGGATTAGACATTATATAACTTAGTAAGTGATCACCCCAATAAATCTAGTACCCATCTGACATCCTACATCATTATTATAATATTATCTATAGTAATAATTATTATTATATTATCTATAATATTATCTATAATAATAATATTATCTATGCTAATTAGACCTAATGTCCTTCCTGACGAAGCCGGGCCTGAGGGAAGCCAGCCCAGGTCCCGGGTGCTGGAGGGAAGCTGGTGCTGGTAGCCGGGGGAAGGAAGGCCTACTCTTGCACGAATTTTCGTGCATCTGACCTCTAGTTAACTATATTCCCTAAGCTGTACTTCACATTCTATGACTATTTTGTAACTACCAATTTGTACCTCTTAATCCCCTCACCTTTTCAACCATCCTCCCAACTCCCTTCCCATCTGGCAACCATTAAAATGTTCTTTGTATCTATGGGTTTGTTTCTATTCTCCTTGTTTGTTTAGTTTGTTTTTTAGATTCCACATCCAAGTGGCATCATATGCCATTTGTCTTCCTCTGACCTATTTCACTTAGCATAATACCCTCTAGGTCCATTCATGTTGTTGCAGGTGGCAAGATTTCATTCTTTTTTATGGTTGAGTCATATTCCATTGTATATATTCACCACTTCTTTATCCATTCATCTCTTGATGGACTTAGGTTGCTTCCATATCTTGACTATTGTAAATAATGCTGCAGTGAACACGTGGATACATATGTCTTTTTGAAATAGAGTTCTGGGTTCTTTGGATAAGTGCCCAGAAGTGGAATGGCCAGGTCCTTCTTTGTCTCTTATAGACTTTGATTTAAACTCTATTTTATCTGGTAAACTCTCTTTTGCTACCCTAGCTTTTTTTGTTGGTTTGTTTCCATTTTCATGAGATATCTTTTCCATCCCTTTACTTTCAGTCTGTGTGTGCCTTCCACCTGAAGTGGGTCTCTTGTAGACCACAAGGTCTTGTTTTGTTATCCCTCTGGCCACCCTATGTATTCTGATTGAAATGTATAATCCATTTGCATTTAAAGTAATTGTTGATAGATATGTATTTATTGCCATTTTATTAATCACATTTTTATCTTTTTTTTTCTCTTCTTCTTAAAGAAAACCATTTGACATTTCTTGTTATTCTGGGAAGTTCTTAATCTGTCTTGAAATTCTTTCTTCCTTTTTTTAAAAAAAAGTATTTATTTGTTTTCCCATTGCCATTTATCCCCTCTATGTCTTTTAATTCTAAATGACAACCTTGCTGGGTAGAGTAATCTTAGGTGTAGGTCCTTGCTTTTCATCACTTTGAATATTTCTTGCCACTCCCTTCTGGCCTGCAAGGTTTCTGTTGAGAGATTAGCTGACAGTCTTATTAGGGGTCCCTTGTAGATAACTAATTGCTTTTCTATTTTGTTGCTTCTAAGATTCTCTTTTTGTTTTTAAACCCCTGGCATTTTAATTATGATGTGTCTTGGTGTGGGCCTCCTTGTGTTCATCTTATTTGGGACTCTGTGCTTCCTGGACTTGTATGTCTGTTTCCTTTAGCAGGTTTGGGAAGTTTCCTGTCATTATTTTTTCACCTAGGTTTTCAGTATCTTGCTCTCTCTCTTCTCCTTCTGGCACCCCCATGATGCTGATGTTGGTTCGCTTGAGGTGGTCCCAGAGGCTCCTTACACTATTTTCATATTTTGGGATTCTTTTCTCTTTTTGCTGTTCTGATTGGTTGTTTTCTGTTTCCTTATCTTACAAGTCTCTGCTTCATCTACTTCCCTGTTCATTCCTATAATGTATTATTTATTTCAGTTAGTATATTTTTCATTTCTGACTGGGCTGTTTTTGCATTTCCTATTCCTTTGTTGAAGTTCTTACTGAGTTCATCTACTTTTCCCCTAAGTTAATTGAGCATCGTTATAACCAGTGTTTTGAACTCTTCATTAAGTAGATTGCTTGTCTAGTTCTTTTTCTGGAGTTTTGTTCTGTTCTTTCATTTGGGACACGTTTCTCTGTCTCCTCATTTTAGTTGCCTCCCTTTGTTTGTTTCTGTGTATTAGGTAGAGCTGCTATATCTCCAGGGCTTGGTAGAATGGCCTTGTGTAGTAGGTGTTTTGTATGATCCCAGGAGAGGCCAAGCTGTGACCTAAGGCCTGCTGCTGTTAGTGCTGGGCCTGGGGCAACTTAGTTACAGATACAGGGCTCTCTGAGGCCAGATGCTGCTTGTTTGAAAGATTTTAGAAAAGTCCAAAGAATGAGTCAAGATAGGCCATTTGTGTGGAAAAGCCACTGGAATTGGCTTGGGATGGGGCCCACAGGTTGGGTGGGACGGGATCTCAGAGACTCGTCAGAGCAGATCTAACAGTGTCAGCTAACAGTGTCAGATGGAGACTCAGATATGGTGCCAGCCTGCCCACTCTGTAGAGTGGGGTGGGGTCTCAGAAAAGGAATAATGGCCTCTGTCAGCACTTCTGTCTGGGAGAAAGCTGCCCCTCCAGCTTTCACCCCAATGCCACACTATTCAGTGCCTCTCCTTATGTCCCTGTTGCATTTTGAGTTGCTGACCCAGCACTGGAGTTCAGAGGGAGTGAGTCTGAATAAGTCTGTTGGTGGGCCCTTTAGGAGGAACTGCCTGAGACTCTAGCAGCCCTCTGTCTCCCCCAGCTTCAATCCCCACTGGTTTTTATAGCAAGAAGGTATGGGGACTTCTCTTCCTGGCACTGGAACCCTAGGCTGAAGGACCTGATGTGAGGTTGGGATCCCTTGCTCTTCAAAGGGACCTCTGCAGCCAAGATATCTCTCCTGATTTTTATCCGCCCTACAGGGTGTGGGAACAGCCTGTTCTGAATCTTTGCCTTTCTACCAGTGTCGATGTGGCTTCCTCTTTATATCCTTAGTTATAGGATTTATGTTTAGCTAGATTTCAGGCAGTTCTGAATGATGGTTGTTCTGTAGTTTAGTTGTAACTCTGATATGGTTGTGGGAGGATTCAAGTACCTCATTTACCTATGCTACCATCTTGATCAGAACCCTCTCAATTTTATTTTTTATGAAGATAAATATTTTCTAAAATATGCTTTTGTTTCCTTTACTAAGTTTCTCACAAATATGCTTTCCTTCTGCACCTTGAGAGCTATTATCAAACATCTCATGCTGACTTTTTCTAACTTCTAAAATTCATGTAAAACTATATGACTAGCCCTAGCCAGTTTGGCTCAGTGGATAGAGCGTCGGCCTGAGGATGGAAGGGTCCCAGGTTCGATTCCGGTCAAGGGCACATGCCTGGGTTTCGGGCTTGGTCCCCAGTGGGGGGTGTGCAGGAGGCAGCCAATCAATGATTCTCTTTCATCATTGATGTTTCTATCTCTCTCTCCCTCTTCCTTCCTCTCTGAAATCAATAAAAATATATGAAAAAACAACAACAAAAAACTATATGACTGGTAGGGACTGGGTATACTGTCTACCTATTGCTATTCTTGGATTTTTTTACATATTCAACATGAAGAACTATTCTTTTACATTTACCCAGTTCAGAGACAGAATAGTCTGAGTGTGTTGGCAGGAGCCAGATGGAGAACTCTGGGCCTGTGCTGCCTTTTCTCACAGTTGGATAAAGTCATTGGCATTCACTTGGACCTAGCTTTCAAACCTGGTGCAAACTGTGACCTGTGGCTGGGTCTTCTTGGCATTACAATCCACTGAATCTGCTACTGGCTCCCCTGGGCTGTTTGTAGTAGCAGCCACATGAGCCCTAGGTGCTCCCAGCCCAGATGCTTTCAAACACTGCTACTCAACAGCAGTGAGGGAGAGCTCAGGCCATGTGCATTTTATCTGTCCCCAAGCCCCACACTCATCCTTCCAATTACAGGTCTGCTCTTTCATTTCCTTCCTCAGGATATTGATTATAGGAGCACTGTGCATTTTTCTTCCCCCTTCACACACTCAGTCTTCTTGTTAACCAGGCTTGGTTGGGTTCAAAACCCCAAATTTAGATTGAAACCAACTGGAGCACTGGTTTCACCTGCTTCCCTACAAACCCAACTTGAATCTTGAGCTTGTAGAACCAGCCCTCTCAGTAAGGAACTACAGAGAGAGGAGGGCTTAAGAGCATCCAAGTATCATATATATACGTGGTCGGAAGAGGGGGAAGAGAAGCATCCCACAGGTCCCTTCCCTACAGCTGACACTGGCCCCCTCGCCACACTAACCACCCAGAAGGAAACAGAAGATGGTGCACAAAGGAGTCCAGCCCTAAGACTCTGTTCACTGGTGTCTGGGATCTGATTAGTGATGCCATCCAGGAAGAAAGCTGGAAAGGGCTCAGGTCAGGAAGGGAGCGTTCACTCCCTCTCCTAGCCACCTACAATAGCTGAACAAACAAAACAAACAGGGAATCTCAAGAGCTAAATTAGATAACGTTTTGTATGGATTCTTGGCAAGTTCATGGCAACTGCTCCATCATGAATTATCAACCCAAGTTGCATACAGCTTGCAACACATTTGCCCTTTGGAGATGGGCATCTTGGGGGACTCTACTCTCCCACAAAATAACTCTTAATGCTCTTGTTAGAAGCACAGTTCTGGGATGCATGGACATGTCTTTATGATCCAAATTCTCTTCCTGAGATCAAGAGTGTATACTCAGGATAGAACTCCCAAACTGAAACTTCCCTGACTGAATATTTTGTATAAATAGATATTTTAAATATACTTTATGCAATAAGCAAAAAAAAAAAAAAAAAAGTACAAACATATGATTAAGTGAATACTCTACCTTGGGGATTCTCTTAGAGCTTTCAATAATTTCCAAGAAAGAGTTGCGTATTAACTCCCAGCAATCATCAAAAGATGGATTAAAGGTAATGATGGGCTCACTGACTTCAAGTTTGATCATGATTAGCTGAGGAATAAAGAAATCCATCTCTTGGTAGGGCTCTTCAAAGTCATTCCCATCCTTCAGGAGACATAAGACATGGTAACTGTCACAAAATGGGGCCTTCTAGAATTAAGGGAGTGAGTGGGCTGTATTGTTGCTAGTACCACAAGCATCAGACAAGGGCATGAAGGGCATCATGCACCTCCCATGCTTAAAATGAGGGTAAGGGTGACTTAGTCCAACCTGAGATCATCCTCTTCCCTTCCCCATAGCTTTTACTCAGCATGTTTACTTTGCTTGAAAATTCCTGCATCAATATTTCCAAACCCTCCCCATCCTTCAAAATTCATCTCAAAATTTCCTACACTCTGAACTTCCATATTTCCACTTCCTCAGGGTATTTCATCTTTCTTTCTTATAGAGATTTATAAGTACATGTTATCTTTTCTATTCTACTCTAATCTGAGGGCAGGAACTGTGTCTGAACCATCTACCTCTTCCAAAATATCCAAGACTATGATTAGTACATAGTAGGTGCTCAATAGTAATTTGCTGACTGAATCCAAACATATAATTATTATCTGCAAATAAATGATGTTGCCATGAGCCTATAGTCTATTTTAGACACTCAAAATGCCAAGCTTCCCCACAATAAAAATATTGGTGTGGAGATATTCATAATTCTCTACACAGGCTAGTAATACAAGATGACTTTCATAAAAGACAGGGCCTAATGAAACTGCCATAGGGCAGTTGTGAAGTACTTGTCTAATTGCTTTTAGACATTTTTTAGATCATTTTAAGGATGATTGATAAACATTTGTTGACACCTACTATGTATCAAATACCCATAAATTTTCCTCTTCCTTCAGCCCTATGAAGATTTTCTTTTTCCCTCTGTGTGCAACTTTAGAATGAGATCTGTTTACACAGCTGAGTCTCTTCTGCTTAGTAGAGTAGAATCTTACAATGACACCTATAAATTGGTCTCGTTAGAGTGCTAACACTGCAGTCTAAATTCAACAGCACTTGTGTCTATATTGTTTTAGCAGAAGGCAATAGTTCATCTTTATTTAATTCAGACAAATGCTTAGAACTTAACCTTTTATAACCAGGTAATTTATCTTTATATTATTCTTTTTAAGGTACGATGACCACATGATATAAAATCCAAAAGAATCATCCTTGATCCCTAGCTCCTGAAGTTTAAGGGATACTGTGATTCTCTGAAAACCAGACCTTAGTGTTTTTGGTTTTTATTTCAACTTCACCGAAGTCATTTCATGAAGGAAATTATTAATTATGTCAACAAAGCCTTTTGGTTTAGGGATGCCCCTTTCAAAGACCAAAGAACGAAAGTCAGTATCTGCAATGACACATACAACACTCCCTAAACATCAAGCTGAAGGCTGATAACAATCTTTTTCAACCCTGTCCTTTGATAGGATGAAAAAGTGGCCATATCCTTTACTATAAAGGGTATGTATTCCATTTTATTAAATCTTTTTCTTAACAACTTCTACATTTCTGTAGATTTTTACCAATTTAGTAGTAGTTAATTATCTCATGAAAGCTTGCTTTATATTCACATTAGTTTATAAACTAACTAGAGGCCAGGTACATGAAATTTGTGCACTCAGGGGGTCCCTAAGTCCAGCCTGTGCACTCTCGCAGTTCGGGAGCCCTCAGGGGATGTCTGACATCCATAGCGCTGCCGCTTGCCAGCCATGAGCCCAGGTTCTGGCTGAGTGGCGTTCCCCCTGTGGGAGTGCACTGACCACCAGGGGGCAGCTCCTGCATTGAGCGTCTATCCCGTGGTGGTCAGTGCACATCATAGCAACCAGTCATTCCGCCATTCGGTCAATTTGCATATTAGCCTTTTATTATATAGGATAAAGACTGGAAGTGTTTGCGAATCAAGATTTTTATTTTTTGTCCTGGCTCATAGCTGATGGAATCCTGATTCTATCTTAGTCATTTATACCTGAAAAGGGCTTGTTTATGGCCCCCTACACACCTTGTGTATCATGAAAAAGGAGACGAGATCCTCAAGAGACTTAATGACCAACTCTCTGAGCTGGAGTGACATGAATGATGCAATAGAAGCAAAATATTCCTCGATGTTCCTGGAGGAGTCGTAGTCGCTCCTGGGAGCAAAATGGACCCATTGCTCCTTCTGGGAGACAAAAAGCTGAGCACAGGTGGGGATCCACCTGCAAAGACAGGAGGGTAGCCACGTGAGAACCTCTTCAAATTGGTATTTTCACATCTAGCTGCCTCTCCTGCCAACACTGCTCTCTTGTGAAGCAAGTAGTAAGATTTGAATTGAGGGACTATTCTCCTATTAACAATACCCAGATGGACAAGGGTACTAGGGCCACGTTCTGCTGAGAGAGTCTACAGCTTTTCCATTACAATCAGAGGTTGGGGCAAAGGGGCCTCAGGAGCCGGAATGTTTTGTGCAACTTCTCTCCATGGCATATGCCTGGTCTCTGACTCAGATTTTAGGGAAAAGGGAGAGGGAGAGGAGAAAAGAAACTCCAGAGAAGAAACTGCATTGTGGCAGTGGCTGTTCAGAAGTTGAGAGGAGAAATTAGAAAAGAAGAAATGGCCGAAACCGGTTTGGCTCAGTGGATAGAGCGTCGGCCTGTACCTTGGTTGCGGGCACATCTCCAGTAGGGGATGTGCAAGAGGCAGCTGATCGATGTTTCTCTCTCATCGATGTTTCTAACTCTCTATCCCTCTCTCTTCCTCTCTGTAAAAAATCAATAAAATATATTAAAAAAAAAAAAAAAAAAAAAGAAAAAGAAAAGAAGAAATGGATGCCTCATTGGTCCTTTCTTCCTTCCCCAAATTCTAACTCGCAATTCCCAGTGGGAATCACTGGCCTTTCCATCCATTACATCTCTTTCCTGCTTGCCAGAAAACTACTGTTCTCGCATCTAGAAGTACTAGTACTAGTCCTGGTCAGAGGCAATAATTACCACATTTACTAAACAGCTGCTGAGTACCAGCTACTGCATATACTTACTAGTACATATTCTCTGACACGTAAAAACCCAATGGAAGGTATCATTATAATCATTTCACATAAGGGAATTAATTTATCTGGACATAGTCCTGCATGTATTTACAAAGCGAAAGGAGTTGTCTGAGTGACTGAAAACCCTCTAACCTGGGAACCTGGGGGCTGTTTATCTGGGCCACTGCACGCAAGTTGTTCGAGTGCACTGTCCTGTGCCCAGCGAGGCCTGAGGGTTTCAGAGGAGGGGCTGGAAGGGGTACCCACACACCAATGGTAATGAGAGAGTTTAAAAGCGAAGGGAGACTGGGGTGGGGCTGATGCACAGTGGGTGTTAGGAGACACGAAGGCTGGGGGCACTGGAATGAAGAGGACAGAGAGATGTCAGCAACGGTGCAGCCCCCAGGTTGCGACTGAGTTTTCATGCAGAGAGGTTCCTGTCTTTGGGATCCTGTGAGGCAGCCCCACTCAGGCCAGGTACTGACTTGTTGAGCAGGACCTGGCGTGCTTCCATGCAGTGCTTCCGGATCACATCCTGATATTCCTGGGGCTGCAGAGGCAATTTCCCTGCCAGTAATTCTGCTGTTCGAACAAACCTGAGGTCTCTGAACCTGCCAAAAACAGGGGAGAACTAGCTCAGCTTCATGGCAAATTGTGTAGGACAGGCTCAAGAGGAATATATGCTCTTCCTTCAATAAGAGGAGAGCTAAACAGATAAAAACTAAGTATATCTGAAAACTGGGGAGTCTGAGGAGGAAGTGGACAGTCTACTAAAAGTCTTGCAAAGAGCAGGTAAATGAGCCACTCGGCAGGAGTTTACTGAGTCTTCTTGTGTGTTGTGCTGTGTGTCCAAACTGGGGACGGGGTTTGGGCGCCAACTTTGTATTTGGCTGACTGAGAACTGGGATGTCAAATGGACCAAAGTTCTTTACAAACAGTGAAGACAAAGAGGACAGGGCACACAGAGCGTCTTCGCGATCAGGTGGGTTACTGAGCTACTCCAGAAGACACTGTGTAGCCCTCCAGCGCGGCTCAGAGGTGGTACGTTGACCCATGAACCAGGAGGTCATGGTTTGATTCCTGGTCAGGGCACATGCCTGGGTTGTGGGCTCGATCCTCCAAGAGGGATGTGCAGGAGGCAGCCAATCAATGATTCTCTCTCATCATTGATATTTCTCTCTCTCTCTCCCTCTCCCTTCCTCTCCGAAATCAAGAAAAATATTGTTAAAAAAAGAAAAACAACAACAACAACACTGTCCCACCCCCGACAGTTCACCAAGACATCCAGCCTCCCTCGGCACATGGCACTCAAAGTACATTTGCTGAGTGAACACCCTCCTTTGAGATGCTCTTATCTTTTCCTGTTTCTTTCAGATCAATGGCTAAGTTGCTCTTCACCACACGCCTCAGGCCTTTATTGCCTCTGAGGGCCACCAGTCCTCTTCCTGGCTCAGAGCTGATGGAATCCCTCCACTCGGTTATAAGTCACTCTGAAATCACCAGCCTGGTCACTTCCCCAAGGAGATCTCTGCTGCTTCTTAGCTTGTCTCCGTTCTTGCTCTCCTTTTCCTCACTCACTGTAGGCGGCCTTCCTCCTAAAACCCGGCAGCCTTAGTCCTTCTTGGTGGAGATGGTGACCCTAGTCTTCACCTTGCCTGGCCAGGCCAGAGCGTTGCCAGGGAAGACAGAACCTGAGGACTCAGCACCATGTATGCTGCCACCCCAGCCACAAGTGGCCCTTGTTGCCACCTGATAAAGATATTGCACATCTTCAATTGATTCCCAGAAAATTTCCCAATTGCCAGAAAATCTATTCTTTCTGAGACCACAACCCTTATCCTGTCCCCAAACATCTCACCCTTCACAGATAACGAGGTGATCTCTTAGAAGTTTTAAAGTTAAATAGTGCAGGCCATGTAAGAAAATTACTCTGTATCATTTCCTTAATAAATCTTCCTCATTGTGAATTTTTTGATTCAGCCAACAAAAGCCTTCTGAATGATTCTGGTTCATTTTTGTACCTCTGTTACCTACAGAATCTTCTTACAGAGCCATGAAAAGCACAAGGAACGCATCCTTTCTTCTTAGTACCGGCTATCGGTTCAACAGTTTGCCATCTTCATTACACAATCAAATTAAATTCACGCGCACATTCCCGTGGCACTGAGCCTCTGGCCATGTTACCAGGCCTGAGAGTGAGTTCCTCGTTAATTTCCAGGTTGATTTATGTTTTGAGGCTGTAAACATGCTTGTAGTTAAAGCTGTGCTGCCCGCTGGCCATGCACCTTGCTCCCCACTGTGCTCTTACCCAGCATGCTCCAGGGCTTGGAGACCCCAGTGCTGTGGGCACAACCACTGTGTGCCCACCACTGTTCCAAGCACCTCCCCCAACAGCCACATGAGGGGAGCTTTGCTATTATTCCCACTTTGCATATAAGGAAACGGGCCCAGAGAGATGAACTTACTCAAACTAGAAGTTCTGTAGTGACAGAGCAAGAACATTATTACTCAACATACTTCAACCCAGTTAGAAACTTACTTCCCTGTTTTTTTTTCAGTGTCTTGATGGACACCTGCAAAGCCTTTGAAAACAGAATTCAGTTCAAAGAAGGAAGTCCTAGGCTGACTTCCCCATCAATTCCTTTTAAAAATATAGGTAAAGCTAAGAATGTGAAAACAACTAAGCTCTCCAAGATAAAACACATTCTAAGCTAGAGATCCTCCCAAGACAAAATATTTGAGCTGCCAAGTTCAGCCAATCAAAATTAAATAAACATATTTGCCTCTAACTTTTCTAATAAAGAACCCAGATGGTGGCAGCCTGACTTTCAGTGAACTCTGGTGGCCTTATTCCTCCACCAGGAGTTGCACCCCCTCTTGAGGGGCCCATAGAATGTGAGTCTTTCTTCCCAGTGCGATTGAAGATGCACAGACAAAACTCAGGCTGGCCACACAGTGAGGCCTTCTGCAGCAAGGAGAAGGAAGCACGTCCTAATGCATGCTTCTCTGTGGATGAACCTGGGAAACATCCCGCTGGTGGAGCAGCCAGACACAAAGGACCACCTGGTTCCATTTACAGGGAATGTCCAGACAAGGCCAAGCCACAGAGACGGACAGCAGAGTGTGGCCAGGGGCTGAGGGGAGGGAGGGGCTGGAAAGACTGTTGAGAGGTACATGCTTCTTTGGGGGAGGATAAAAATATTCTTGAGTTGAATTGTGGTGAGGGTTGTAAAAATTTGCAAATATACTATAAACTACTGCATTGTACACGTCAAAGGGGTGAGTTTTATGGTGTGTGAATTATATTTCAATTTAGAAAAACTTAAGAGAAAAAAAAAAGAGACCCCTGCCTGCTCTGGACTTTTACAATTCCTGTGGCCCATTTAGTCACTGATGACTCTCACCGAGGCTGTGCCAGCCACCTGTGTGGAACCGAGTCACATAAATGAGTAAGACCCAAGCACCCCCGCTCGTGGGCTGGAAGTCGAGCAAGTAAACATGCAATTAGAACTCGGCGAGACACAGGTCATAGTGGAGGCGATGGCCAGTGAACACTTCCTGGGTACTGATGTCAGGCACTGTTCTGAGTACCTTGCAGCATTAACTTAGTTATTCCTCCTACAACACTATGAGCTCTCACTATCCCAAATTCAGGGATGAGGCACAGAGAGGTGGTAACGCACCCATGCCTATCACCTATGAAGCCCTGGAGTCCAGGCTGGCCCTGCAGCCTGGCTCCATGCCTGTGTTCTTACCCAGGATGCTCCAGTGCTGAGAGACCCGGGGGCTGTGGGCACAAAGCATGGGTGTCAGTTCCTATACCTGGTTGGTCTAGGATGTTGTCATCTCACGCCCAGGACAGGGCTGCCTCACAGTGCCCAGCATAACACGTTCTCCTATGTGTGGAAGCAGCAAAGACATGGGGGAGAGGGAGGCCCTTCTTACTCTTCAAACCACAGCTGCTCCAGGCTGAGCACCATGGGGTTCACCGTGTGCAGGTGCTCCTCGTTCCACTTCTTGGCGCTCTTATAGGCCCCGTGCCAGGGCACAGGCGCCCGGATGGCTCTCTGCGGGAACAGGCGGGGGGTGCTCTCGATGAAGAGCCTCTTCCTCTCCTCTGGGTCCATAAGGATGTAATCAACTAGAACCAACGGGAAACACTGTTAGTGCACAGGGACCCTGAGTACTCGTGCTCTTAGCTTCAGCACTCCAAAGGTAAACACTTGAAAAGGCTCCCTCACTGGCAGGGTCGCCGGCAATCCCCTGAGGATGCTCTGCGGTTCTGTGTTTCTGTCTGAAGACACCAGGGAAGGAGGTGGGTAACCTCAGTCTGGAGCTCCAGGAACCTGGGATCGCATCCTGTTAGGATATCTAGCGTCTGCATGACAATGAGTATTTGCCTCATTAATCATTAACTGACTCCTCACACCAAAGTCAACACAATGGATGACACCAGATACTTGTAATGGAAATTCAGAGATCAAAATGTCACACGTCAAGGAAAGAA
This sequence comes from Ia io, assembly GCA_025583905.1. Taxonomy (NCBI): domain Eukaryota; kingdom Metazoa; phylum Chordata; class Mammalia; order Chiroptera; family Vespertilionidae; genus Ia; species Ia io. Next base: position 114,877,191 of record JAJQQW010000010.1, on the reverse strand, counting down.
AGATTGGCAAAAGCTTCACAAGGCGAAGTAACATCTGAGCTGGGTCCTGAGGGGTGAGTAGGCGTTTCTGAGACAGGACCGGGAGGGAAGAGGACGGGCCGAGGAGCAGCATACAATAAAGTGCAGGCCGTGGCTTTTGTATAATACGCTCCAGGAGCTGCTATTCACGCTGTGGCAGGAATAGCAGGTGCAAGTGGTTTGAGTTCAAGGTGATAAAACTGTAGAAGCAGGTTGGGCTGGAATTTGAAGGACTTTACAAGTTTATTCTTCTGAGTTTGGTTCTACCCTGTAGTAAACAAGGAGCCATTACACTCACGCCATCGGAAAGCTAATTAGGAAATTACAAATAACTAGACGAGTTGGTGAAGATGGCTGTTGTCCAGATAAAACAGGAAGGTAGGGAACTAACGTGATCACCCTCCAGGCGTGTTTCTCACGTTACTCACCGTCATGGAACAGTTCCCCTACCTACTGTGAGCAAGACCTGGGGCCCAGCCAAAGGGAGTGAGGATCACCTGACATCTTCATCACCAAAGAGCTTACAGTCTCCTAAGGCAGCTCAGACCCAGGGAAAATGCAGACAGTGGACACTTAGGGGCACAGGTGAGTTGAAAGTGGAGACAAGAAGTGCTGTGAGTGCAGACGATGCATTGTAAGAACTGCCTGGGGTGGGGAGAGAGGCTCTGGTTAAAATGCAGCTCCACAGACCCCTCCTCAGGCATTTTTTTTTAAAAGCACTTTAAGTGATTATAATTTGCTGGAGAGAGGCAAAGAGTGCAGAGAAGAGGCAGGTACTGAGTGTGATTCAGATGTGCTCCTTGCCACTCATAGTGTTGCCCCTGCGAAGTAGCACCTGCGGCCTCACCTGGAGCTTGTTAGCTATGCAGGGCCTGGGGCCGCCCAGCTCCACTGCATCAGGACCAGACCCCAGGTGAAGCGGGTGCACATTAACGTGTGAGAGGGCTGGGGGAGACATGAGTGGTGGTGGGGTGGGGGCATTTTAATTAAAAGTTAAAATGCTTTGGCATTTTCAGAGGAACAGGGTAGAGGTCTGAGAGTGAGAGGAAGGAAGGGACCCTCTGCATGGGAACCTCCGCCCCAGGTCCGCCCAGCCTTACCAATGCTTTTCATGAGGCTGTTGTAATAGTAACTTTCCTTCTCCTCCATGAGGGTGTTCACCAGGGGCTCCAGGAAGGGACTTGTCAGCAGTGTGTTAGGAATCAGCTTCGAAATCCGAACCATCACTTCATCCTCCTCGGGGGCAATCATGTCTTTTCGGATTCCATGGGTCAAATAATAATCATATCTCTTCCGTAAACAAACCACCAGGAAGAAAATGATCATGATTGGTGAACTGTGCCCACTTCCCCACACCCATCAGCTGACAGGAGGCCAAGTCCACACAGCGCCCCTCCCCACCCTTCACTCGCTACAGCCATGTGGCCTGCGCTGTGACTTCACAAGCATGGCTCTGAGATTGCCGGCGAGTCTTCCCCGTGACTCAAGGATTTGACCAAAGCCAGAGAGAGGTCAGTGAAGTACAAAGATTTGTCAAATGCCATGCAGACAGGAACAGAGGGACGAGGCAGTGTATCTGATGAGCTTTAAGAAGAGGAGTGAGCTCCTTAAAAGGATTCAATTCACTCTCCTCAACATTGGTCCTCTGCAAAGCAGTTTGATCCTATAGCTTGTAGCCTTCAGTTGGGGAAAAAGATCCTCAAAGACCTAGTGAGACTTATGATAGCTCTTCTAATCCAACCATAGGCTTTTTAATCCAACCATGGGCTTTTTAATCCAACCATGGGCTTTTTAATCCAACCATAGGCTTTTTAATCCAACCATGGGCTTTCTAATCCAACCATGGGCTTTTTAATCCAACCATGGGCTTTTTAATCCAACCATGGGCTTTCTAATCCAACCATGGGCTTTCTAATCCAACCATGGGCTTTCTAATCCAACCATGGGCTTTCTAATCCAACCATGGGCTTTCTAATCCAACCATGGGCTTTTTAATCCAACCATGGGCTTTTTTAATCCAACCATGGACTTTTGAGTTTAGAAAAGCTACAGATGCACACACTGAATAAAAATGGCCCATGTCACGTGGCGACACTGAGAGTTTTGTTTCCTTAGGGCCTGCCTCTGAGCTGCTGAAGGCTGAGGGGCTCTAGCAATGCATCATTTCAAATAGATGAGAAGCACCAAGTGTAGGAAAGGGTTTTAAATCAGCTTTGGGTGTCAGTGCCAACTGCCTGAGGTCAGAAGAGGCTGAGCTCACCTTTTCCAACTGGAGTGAAAGCTGATTATACAGAAACACATCCAAACTCCCTCATTATAAGAACTGCCTGGGGTGGGGAGAGAGGCTCTGGTTAAAATGCAGCTCCACAGACCCCCTCCTCAGGCAATTTTTTTTTAAACAAGCACTTCAAGTGATTATAATCTGCTGGCAACTTTGAGAAATGCTGGGTAGCTCTTACCCACAGAGACTTTACTATCAGCCAGACCTGGCCTATTCCTGACTGCATAACCCCAGAAAGCTGTTGAATCAGTCTATACCCCAATTTCCACAGCTGGGCAATAAGAATAATCATAGTACCCTGGTTTTGAGTGGGGTCAAATAAGGGTTAGCATGGAATTTTGCCAACAGCACATAATGACTGAGTTTTTATTGTTAATCACTTTTATGTACTATAAACTCATAAGCTATTAACTCTAAAGTTTTATTGTTCTCCTTTTAAGGTAGAGGTTAGAAACTCAAAAGGCTACCTAGAATCAAGCAGGTAACATTAACAAGTGACAATTGGCTGGACATCTATACTAATAATAGAGGAATATGCAAATTGTCCAGGAAGCTGTTACATAATGACCAATCAGGGTCAGGGTGGGGCTGTGGCAAAGAGCTCTCAGCACACCTGTGCTGGGGGTCCAAAGGGTGCAGAGAGGAAGAAAAAACAGATAGGCAGTTAGGGCAATCAGGCAAGGAGGGGAGAGTAGTTAGGGCAGTGGTCGGCAAACTCATTAGTCAACAGAGCCAAATATCAACAGTACAATGATTGAGATTTCTTTTGAGAGCCAAATTTTTTAAACTTAAACTTCTAATGCCACTTCTTCAAAATAGACTCACCCAGGCCATGGTATTTTGTGGAAGAGCCACACTCAAGGGACCAAAGAGCCGCATGTGGCTCATGAGCCACAGTTTGCTGACCACAGAGTTAGGGGGATCAGGACAGGAGGGGAGCTCAGATAGGCAGTTAGGGTGATCTGGCCAGGAGGGGAGAGCAGTTAGGGTGATCAGGCCAGCAGGGGAGAGAAATTAGGGGGATCAGGCCAGCAGGGGGGAGCAGTTAGGCAGTTAGGGCAATCATGCCAGGAGGGGAGAGCAGATAGGCAGTTAGGGAGATCAGGCCAGCAAGGGAGAACAGTTAGGGCCACCAGGCCAGCAGGAGAGGAGTTAGGGGCATCAGGCAGGCAGGCAGGTGAGCGGTTAGGAGCCAGTGGTTCCAGATTGTGAGAGGGATCCCGGATTGGAGAGGGTGCAGGCCGGGCTGAGAGACCGACCCCCCTCCCCACCCTGTGCATGAATTTCGTGCACCAGGCCTCTAGTAAAAAAATAGTAAGGAATGGTGGAAATTGACAAACTGGAGAACGTATCTCTCATCTAAAGGAGGCAGCTCCTACTCAGCTTGGAATAACTTAATTTTTCAAGAGAAATTAAAAATCTAGCTCATATGAGATTTCCCTCATACAGCAATAGACCAAATTCGCCAGATGGGTTGGGATATACTTGTACTAAAAAATTATTAATGTTTATCTGAAATTCAACTTTAGCTGGGTGTCCTGTTTTGTGTTTTGTTTTTGTTTTCCAAAATCTGGCAACCCCAGCCTGTGGGTCACCATTTTGCAACTTATGTTCTCAGAGGACCCAAAGGTATTGGTTTCTAAGGCTTACTAGATCAAAGAATGCACACACACACACACACACACACACACACACACACACACACACAGTAGACTGTCCTGGGTTCTGGGCTGTGTGTTTTTAAAACATGCCCTGGGTGATGCTGCTGTTCCCCCACGTCAGAATCACTGAGATGCCAATTGGGAGAAAAGAAGTGACGAGAATGTACCTCCAAGTCTGACTCGGATGGCTTGGCTTCTTTACTTTCTATTTCCATCTCCTTCTGTAACATTGTGTTAATCTGCTCTTCTGGGCTTGCTGGTCTGCTTCCTGGGGGGGTCTCAGAGGTCACCACCTCCTTCTTCCTGGGTGATGAGGTCAAGGTCTTGCGGGCGGATTTGATCCTGAAAAGAAGACATGGCTCAGCCGTGGCTCAGCAGAGGCTCTGAGCTGTCAGCCTGCTTTCTCCAGCCACACGAGAGTCCTTCTGCAGGAGAAGCCCTCCTCCGTGTCCTCTGAGAGCTGTGGCGTGAGCGGCGACCTCTAACATGGAGCATTGCATAGGTGTGTTAGCACTGGTTTGCTCAGGTGGTTAATTTATTTTTATTTAGCATCTTAAGTTTTTTTTAGATTAAGGAGATGGGGGGGGGGGGCGGAACCATTGGTTACTGGGTGTCTGGGAATGCTTTGAAGCTGAGAAGGACATGGCTTTAGTGAGACCACAGCCTTTTCTGGTTCAGCCTGGTGTCCTGAAATCCCTTGTACCCACAGAGACACCTTACCTGGTAGGATCCATTTTGTCTATAGGGGGGGACTTCATTTTCTTCCTCTCAGGCTCTGCTGAGCTTTTTATTGCTAGAATAGTGGAGAAGAAAGACATCAGTGATGGGCAGTGGCCTTGGGCCATCCTCTATCCCTAGGGATGTGACTCTCAGGACTGTCCAGGAGCAGGCTATGCGGGTGAACTTGGTGCAGTGGGATGAAGCAGATGTGGGTTCTGGTCCCACCTGCACCACTAATTACCTGTGTGACCTTGAAGAAGTGACTTCATCACTTCAGGCCTTAGCTTCTTCAATTGTGAAATAGGGATGAGCATGAGGTCCATTCATTCATACATTTGACAGGTATTAATAACTGCCTACTTGATCCACCCTCCAACCCTGTTGCTCTGTTTGCTAAATGTCACATGTATTATTGTTTCATATTTTTAAGTAGACTCAGATGTTTAAACTTAATATATTTATTTTAAAGAGATAATATGTGATTATCACAAATAAAAAACCAGTATTATTTGCAATAAAGGGTAACTACAAATAATTTTAATAAATGACATAAAATTCTACTATTCAACTTGCTTAAGTTTCTAGCCTAAGGAAATTAACAAGTAATAGAGAAGTATTAATGACATACTACTATTAAATTGAAATTCTGAGAGAATTAAAGAGAACTGAAAACTCAAGATATATTTTGAGTTCATACTTGAGCTCCTCATCAATCTACTCCAAATATAATAGTAGTAGGCAAAAAACTCTTTAAATATAAAAAAATATTGCTCCAACATACACCTAACAAGAATTACTAAAGCATACCCTTAAATAGATATATGTGTACCCAGTGGGATTAAATAAATTAATATATAAAATATACTATGGGAAGAGGAACCAAGATGGTAATATAGGTAAATGTGGTACTCAAATCCTCTCACAACTACATCAAAATTACAACTAAACCACAGAAAAACCATCATTCAGAGCCGCCTGAAATCTGGCTGAATGGAAGTCCTACAACTAGAGAAGTAAAGAAGAAACCACATTGAGACTAGTAGGAGAGGCAGAGACACGGAATGAACTGGTCCAAAACTCACATGTGACATTTTTTTAATAGGGAGGGATATCTAGGCTGCGGAGGTTTCTGTGAGGAGCAAGAGTCCCAGCCCCACACCAGACCCCTCAGCCCAGGATTCCAGTGTTGGGAAGAGAACAGCGGAGATTGTCACTGAGTGACACAGAGCTGACAGAGACCCAGGCAGTTCCTCTTAAAGGGCCAGTGCACAGACTTACTCGGACTCACTTCCTCTGAGCTCCAGTACTGGGGCAGCAGCTTGAAAGTATTCAAGGACATATGGGGAGGAACTAGATTGTCTGGCATCAGGGCAGGAACTCGGAGGCAGCTTTCTCCCAGACAAAAGTGCTGGCAGAAGTAATTGTTCCTATGCTGGGACCTATCCCACCACAGAGCTGACTCAGTTGCCATATCTGAATCTCCATCAGTCTGGCCCACACTATTTGCTCCATCCTGGAAATTTCCTGAGACTCCGTCCCATCCAATTTGCATCCCCACTCAAGCTATTTGTAGTGGCTTTTCCATGTGAATGGCCTGTCTTAGCTCAGGCTTCAGACTTTTCTAAAATTTTTCAAACAAGCATCAGCTGGCATCAGCATGCTCCATACCTATCAATGAGTGGCCCCAGGCCTGGCACTAGCAGCAACCTGTCTTAGTTCACAGTTTGGCCTCTCCTGGGAACCTCCAAGGCCAACACGAGTAGCAGCCATCTGCAGATTGCTCTGTAGCTTATGCCAGATGGCCCCAGGTAGAAGTAGTCCCAGTAACTTTGGGCAGTGGCTGACTGTACATCCTGGGAGGTCTCAGAGCCAGTGCACCGGTGGACCACTTCAGACCATGCCAGATTACAATTCTACCACATCCACAGTGACACACTCAAGAGGCAGACTCGGTGAGCGCCAAAACCCCACTGAAGCAACTCCTGCTCCAAAGGGGTGTTTCCTGAACAGCAGTTCTTCCATTGTAGACAACAACTGGTCATCACAGCCAGTTGTCCTGGGGGTCAATTCCTCCCATTGATGCCAACAGCAATCAAGGCTCAACTACAACAGGGCAGTTCACACAGCTCACATAGGGGGTGCACCTAGATTGCCCATCTCAGGGGACTGGGGAGGCTGAGCCACTGGGCCCTACAGGACACCTAGTGCACAAGGCCACTCTACCAATTCCAGAAGACATAGCAGCTTTACCTAATACATAGAAACAAACGCACAGAAACAGCCAAAATGTAGAGACAAGCATATCACAAAAGGAAGAAATCTCCAGGAAAAAAAAACCAAACTAAGTGAAATGGAAGCAAGCAAACTACTGGATACAGAGTACAAAATAATGGTTACAAGGGTGCTCAAGGAACTTAATGAAAGCTTCAAGGAATTTATTGAGAATGATAAAGGACTTAGTGAGAAATTCAAGGATCTTAGTGGGAACATCAAAGACATGAAAAAGGACCAGTCAAAAATGAAGGATACACTAGCTGAAATTAAGAATAATTTATAAGGAATCAACAGTAGAGGATGTCAAGAATCAAATCAACAGTTTGGAACATGAGGAAGCAAAATCACCCAATCAGAAGAGCAAAATGAAAAAAAAATCCAAAAATATGAAGATAATGTAAAGAACCTCTGGAACAACCTCAAGTGTACCAACATCTGCATTATGGGGGTGCCAGAAGGAGAAAAGATATTAAAAACCTATTTGAAGAAATAATAACAGAAAACTTCCCCTACCTGGTGAAAGAAATAGACTTACAAGTCCAGGAAGCGCAGAGAACCCCAAACAAGAGGAACCCAAAGAGGACCACACCAAGACACATCATAATTAAAATGCCAAGTATTAAGGACAAAGAGAGAATATTAAAAGCTGCAAGAGAAAAGCAGTTAGTTACCTACAAGGGAGCACCCATACGACTGTCAGCTGATTTCTCAACAGGAACTATGCAGGCCAGAAGGGAGTGGCAAGAAATATTCAAAGTGATGAATAGCAAGAACCTACAACCAAGATTACTCTACCCAGCAAAGCTATCATTCAGAATTGAAGGGCAGATAAAGAGCTTCACAGAAAAGAAAAAGCTAAAGGAGTTTTAATACCACCAAACCATGAAATGTTGAAGGTTCTACTTTAAGAAGAAAAAGATAAAAAATGTAAATACATATATATCAACAATTGAATCTAAAAATCAAAACAAATGAACAAGGAATCTAATGAACAAAATAAACTGATGAATGAAATAGAACCAGAGGCATGGAAACATGGAACAGACTGATGAATCTTTGAGGGAAGGGGAGGTGTGGGAAGAGATTAACCAAAGATCTTATATGCATACTAGGGGCCCAGTACACAAATTCATGCACTTTGAAAAGAACTATGGGCTGCAAGGCTGCGGTGGGCACAGGGGTGGGTCTCAGCCCATCCTCTGCACCCCTTCCCAGCCCCTCCTGCTGTGGCTCCCAGTCCCCTGTCTGCCAGTAGCCCCGCTCCCACTGCCGCCGCCACTCCCACGTGCTGATGGCGCCAGCCCCACCTGCACCCGCTGACAGCATGGATCAACTAGGGCCTGTGCCAGGAGCGGGTCGAGCAGGGCCAGTGTAGGCAGCAGGTGCAAGTGCTGGGCAGGACCATGGTGCGTGGGAGCAAAGAATTTTCAGTAACCACCAGAGCCTCACCCTGATGACAGTGACTGGCACCCTGCCTTGGTCTGGTGCCCCCGCTCACCTGCTCCACCATCCCACTGCGGCTGACACCTGCCATTTTCCATGCTCTGCTGCCTGCTGCCAATGCCTGCTAAGTTCCGCATGCGCCCCCTGGTGATCAGCGCACATCATAGCGACTGGTTGTTCGGGTATTCTACCATTCCGTCTATTTGCATATTAGCCTTTTATTATATAGGATCTGCATTACCCAGAGACACAGACAATAGTGTGGTGAAGGCCTGGAGTAGGGTGGGATCAGGGTGGAGGAGGTCAATGGGGGGCCCTCTGTGATACTCTCAACAATAAATATTTTTAAAAAATAAAAATGAAAAAAGTACTATGGTCAGCAGCTTCCAAATGGCTCCCAATGACTTCCACCTCCTGGTACCATGCCCTTGTGAATTCCCCGTGAATGTGGGCTTGGCAATTCACTTCTAACACAGAATATAGCAAAGGTGACAAAAACACTGTGGGTTCTGTCTTGCTGGCCCTCTTCTCTCTCTTGTTTTCTCCTGTTCCTTCTGAGGGAAGCCAGAAGTCATGGCTACCCTATCGAGAGGACCGTGGGGCCTTTCGCCAACAGGTGGTCAGGACCTGAGACGTGAGTGAGCTGGGAGAAGGACCTTTAGGTGACTGTGCCCTGGCTGACACCCTGATTGCATGCTTGAGAGAGACTTTGAGCCAGAACCACCCAGTGACCCACATCCTACCTAATAAAGAGGGAATTGCAAATTGACCATCACTCTGTCACAAAGGTGGTGGTGCCCAAAGCCACAAGATGGTGGCACCCAGTCCCCTCAGCCCCACCAGAGTCGTCCTTTTAGCCCTCACCACAGTGAGGGGCAAGTAGCCCCCCTGTAGAGAGCAAACAGCAGGGCCCTGCTTGCCCCTGGCTACAGCGGCGAGTGGCAAGCAGGCCCCCGCAGAGAGCAGACTCCAGGGCCTGTGGCGGTGATGAACAGGCAGGTCCGCAGAGAGCAGAGAACCACGGGGAGCAGGCCTAAGCTGTCAGTAGGAGGTCCCCTGAGGGCTCCCATATTGGAGAGGGTGCAGGTCGGGCTGAGGAACACCCCTTTCCCCCCCGCCGCATATGAATTTCGTGCACTGGGCCTCTAGTAAACCATAAGATAATAAGCAGTTTTAAACTAGCGGTCATCAAACAGTGGTCCGCAGACCACTGGTAGTCCGTGAGGTCCGAAAGGTTGGCAACCACTGTTTTAAACTGTTAAGTTTGGGGATAATTTGTTATACAGCAATCAATTAACACAAGTGCATAGAGAATAGTGCTTGGTTCATTGTATGTAAGGTTTTGGTGTATGTAAATGTAAGGTTAGCCTTTACAATTATTCCCATTTCGTAGGTGAGGAGACTGGCTCTCTGAAGTTACCCAAAATTAGCTGCCATAAGAGTGAAGCCAGGCTAGAACCCAGGATTACAAATCTCCCTCCAAGACCCCATTCTTCCACAGATACCTGATGGCAACTCCTGAATGGCCCTCTTCCTAGGGACATTGATGGTGACCGGCTGGTAGACCTTCAGCAGGTCCCGCAGCTTCAGGTCCTGAGCTGTCAGGGAGTAGTTGTTGGCAATGCAATCGCTGGGTCCACGATGACGGTGCTGCTCTTTGAAGGGTGCAGCCAGGGTCCATGAAGTGCGTTGCATCAAGGGGGGGTAAAAGCTGTGTGACATGACCGTCTACGAGGGAAGGCAAGCAGAGTGAGGTGCAATGAGGGCCGTCTCTGCGAACGGCCCTGCCGGGGTTGCTCAGTGAGCTGGGTGTTGTCCCATGCACCGTGAGGTCACGTTCCCGGTCAGGGCACGTGCCCCGGCGGGTGGCGGGTTTGATCCCCAGCAGGGTGCCTGTGCTCTGAGGGGTCCTAGCTGCATTCTCCCTGACAATCGCAGACTCCCACAGGCCTTACGCTGTTTATATCTTCTGCAAACCCGCTGCAAATGCTTTCTGAGTGGATGCCGATTGCTCTGCCTGACCACTGTGAGAGTGATTTCTGAAGTCAGGGATAATCGCTGGCTTTCCATAAACAGTAAATTTGTGAGTCAGGTAACTGATTTCTATTGTCTTTATTCCTCATGGACAGGGCTACAAAGTAGAAATATTCGCTCTTACTTTACAGCTGAAGATGAAGCATTTCAGGGAGTTTCAATAACGCAGCAGGTAGCCTTCCCCGGTCACAGGAATGACCAAAGCCACCAATCCCACTGCCACCCCTGCCTGCCTGTCCCCCACGGGCTGCCAGGTGAACAGACCTGATAGACTTCAGACGGCTCCTCATTCGCAGAAGCAGGCAGAGGCGGGAGCTCGGGCCTCATCTGGGAGCGGCTCATGTGATGTATCGAGTCACTTTTGGGGATCTGTTGGAAATGGGAACAAAGTCACTCTTTAGGAGCTGGGAAAGATTCCCGAGCCTCTAAGCTGGTGAGGAGTGAAGAGATTCCCAGGAGGATTTTAGGCACAGAGTTCTCATCCCCGTCCACTGTGTAGGTCTCATTGTTAAATCATCCATCTGTCTTTCCATCAGCATCTCCTCCTTAGCTATACTCTTAGGAGCAAATTCAGATATTTTTTTTCTCCAGGGAAGGGTCCAAATTCTAAGGGCACCCCACGCTGTCCTACCTTGTGTTGTGATGAAAGGGGGTGCCTTTTGAAAATACTGTTGCATTTCACATATGCACAATTGCAAATAGAAATTCACCCGTGCGGCGGCATTGCATGCTGCGTGTGCTTAGCACAGCCATTCTGTGCTTCCTGCTGAAAAATGTCACTTCAATGTGGGAGCCGGACACCTTCCACTCAGTGAGTGTGTGGGGAGGGAGCCCCAGGGACTCAGTGCAGGTGTCCCCGGAGCAGAGCGGAACGTGACGGCAGTGCTGTCTGATGCTGTGTGGTTCTGTCCCCTCCAGCCCCCACGGGCAGGACAACGCTTCATCTGAAGGAGCTGCTGCAATTTGACCCAGCACTGGAGGAAACTGCTGGGCTGGGCTTCCTGAGAAGCGCTGCTGTACAGCACATTCAAAACAGCTTCAGGGCCCTGGCCCATGTGGCTCAGTTGGTTGGGCATTGTTCCATGCACCAAAGCATTGCCAATTTGATTCCTGGTCAGGGCATAAGTCCAGGTTGCTGGCTCCACCCCCAGTAGGGGGCATGCAGGTGATCAATGTCTCTCTCTCACATCAATGTTTCTCTCTCTCTCTCTCTCTCCCTCTCTCTCTCACTTCCTCTCTTCCTAAAATCAATAAAAATAGTTTAAGGGATTTTCAAGGGCAATTTTGATTCTCTGTGATTGTTCACCTTATGCAATGACTTTGGACTGAACTCTTGTTAATATAAGACATTATTAGATTGATTTGATCAATTTGGGTCAGCAAATTATGTCATGCAGGGTAACTGGCAATGGGTAGTGGGGACCAGGAATATGTAATCAGATGTTAGCGACCCCATTCTCCAGCCAACCCCTCACTGATACCTCAATCTTGCAAAAGAATAACAACAACATCTGCCATTCTTTCAAATTATTATGTGCCAAACACTTATGAGAAATTTTAGACTCATATTCTAGCTAAAGAAACGAAAACCCAGAGAGGATAGGTAACACAGCCTAGCCACACAGAGGCGCTTTTAAAGGCACATCCTCCATATCCCAACACAGTGGAAACAGTATCACTTACACAAAAAATTATTCTGGGAACGTGTTGATCTTAAAAATAAACAAATGAGCAAACCCATAGGAAAGGTGCTCCCTGAGCCCGGGATCTTTACAACCAGAGTCGCTTCACTGACCTTGGGCCTCATTCAGTAAAAGTGGTGGCACCAGCTGGCAGAACGGAAACACGGGATGCTCCGGCTCTACCTCGAACATGATGCGTTTGAGACCCATGGACCCTGTTGTTTATCCGCTCAGAGAACGTGCTTTGTTGGTTTAAATCACTGTCTGTCTCTCCGTTCTTGACCTCAATTTGAAGGATCCAAGAACTGAGCGATCATCTCCAACAACCCCCTCTCTCATTACTGAAATCAAGACCAAATCTGCAGCCATGGGTGAGTAAGATGAAAACACTGCAGCATCAGCTTGAAGGAAGCCTGGTCGTCCCCAGCAGGTGCTCTGCTATCCAGGCTGGGTCTGGGCAGCAGTAGTTTAGGAACATGAAGTCATTCACAGCTTGCTTCCAGGCCCCAGATGTACAGCAGAGACTGACATTTGCAAGCAAGGTTTTGCGGTCAGTGGAAATCTTTCCCTTGGCCTCGCTTTTAAATCTGCTTCAAATAAAAATCTTTTTTGTTTGTTTGTTTGTTTTTTATTCTCACCCAAGGATATTTTTCCATTGGTTTTCAGAGAGTGGAAGAGAGAGGGAAAGACAGAGAGAAATATCAATGTGAGAGAAACACATTGATTGGGTGCCTCCCGCATGTCCCCTGACCAGGGCCTGGGGAGGGGAGGAACCTGCAACCAAGGTACGTGCCCTTGACAGGAATCGAACCCAGGACCCTCCGGTCTGCAGGCTGATGCTCTATCCACTGGCTAGGGCAGTGGTCGGCAAACTCATTAGTCAACAGAGACAAATATCAACAGTACAACGATTGAAATTTCTTTGGAGAGCCAAATTTTTTAAACTTAAACTATATAGGTAGGTACATTGTTATTAACTTAATTAGGGTACTCCTAAGCTGGCCTTTGCTAAAAACTCAAGGGGCCAAAGAGCCGCATGTGGCTCATGAGCTGCAGTTTGCCAACCACTGGGCTAGGGCTCAAATAATCTTCATTAAAAGAGCAACTGAATCTTAGCTCTTACAACCAAGAATCTGGCACCTAGATTGGGTAGAACTGTTACTTTCATGTGGCTTATTTCAGACCACATGTGATGTTTGCACATCCTCACACAGGCCATTCCCAAAAGCTCGCCTGAGGACCTGCTACAGCAGAATCACTTGAGTCTTAGCTAAAAAGACAGACTCCAGGGCCACACTCCAAACCTTCTGCATTAGCATCTTTGGGGATGAGGTCAAGTCTCTATGTTTTAAGAGATCCCCAGGATATTCTGATGTGTGGCCAGTGTTGAGAACTGTGGGATGGAATATATGGTCTAATGGCCTTAGAAGGGAAGGGGAGGGAAGGGAGCAACAGGTGAAACTTTCCCAGTAAAATTTGAGGATTGGATAAAAAAGCCTAATTCAGCAAAAAGCATATTTCAAAGGACACAACATAAACATGTGGTTAGCACACTCGCTCAGTCAGGGAATCACACGGCAATTGGCCTGTGATCAAAACATCCTCTTCCCACCCACTCCCCAGTCTCTACATGTTGAAAGTATGGTTAAGAAAAAGAGAAATACTTTAGAATTCGTACATACCTCTGGAGATGAGCAACCCATGTCGTTCACACTGTACATTGTAGTTGGGCCTGTTTAAAGGGAGTAAGGAGTTCTGTTCCCCCTCCTACCCGGGGGGCCTGCAATCCACACTCCTTTAGAGCGCATAGGGTGGCGCAGACAATGGAACTTTCCAGGCGTTCTGGACTCTGTCCACAGGGCTGCCTCTGTGAGGTCACAGCCTTCAGCCCCCGAGGAGCTCCCCGGTAGACAAGGAGAGAGAGGGAAGCTAGAGAACCAAGAGGCAGCCTTGGGCCTCTGCTGGGCTTCGGGCTGCGGTCCCAGTCCCCTTGCCACGGCCCCTCTGCCGTCCCACCGAGCTCTCCTCTTGGGTCTTTCCCAGGAACACACCCAGCTCACTGGGAAAACGGAAGCAGTCACATAGTAAAACAGGGAATGGTGAGGAAGCACCTCCAAAACAATATCCCGGGCAAACGAACTCGTCTCTGCCCCCTCCCTGGGCTGTTAACATTGGAGGCGCTATGACACGGCTTCCGCGTCTGTTGCTAAGGAAGGAGAGGCCTCTGCGGTGCCCACGTACAAGCCTGGGCTTGACCGCCGTGTCCTGGTGTCCCCTTGGCTGGAGGGGCAGCCAGGCAGCGGGGAACGTGCGACAGGGCAGAGAGGGTGTTCAGCAATGATCCAGGAAGGGAGTGTGAGTGGCATTAAGGGACTGTGCCTTTGGACTTAGACTTTGAGGTAAACAACAAAGAATTTTTTAGTATAAGTATATCCCATTTAACAGCTTAACATACTAATATTAAAAAGTTATGCTTACCTGGAATTAAACCCGGTGTCCTGCATTTTTATTTGTTGAAACTGGAAATATGGAGAGAAGAGGTCCACTAGGGCCTAGGTTGTCTGCTTCTCTGTGGTGTGAACAGTGTAGGGTCTCTATCTGTTGTGGGAAATTTTTTACACAATCCTATTCAGAGCCAGTTCTGGCAGGTCAGAGACGGCTGCTCAGCCAGAGTAAAACACAGGAGAGACTGCCCATGGGATCGCTTTACTGGCCCATCAAATGGTCATCAATAGCCGTGTCGGGAGAGATGCTACGACCCCTGCCATCATGTGATAAACATGTGGTGGAGGAGGCAGCTGATACACAAGGAAAAGCGAAACGGGGCTGGCCCTCCAAAGAGGACAGAGGTGGGAGGAGGAGGGGGATTCCCAGAGGCACCCCTAGATGGCACCCTTGAATAAAAACCCTGTGAAAGTCCCAATTCAGCTTTCCAAAACAGCACCCACAGGGAATAATGGTTATAAAGCATTGTTCTAGCCCAAACAACAAAAACCTTTTCCTGGTGGGACACCCATCAGACTGCAGCTGAGCCAAGTGCAGGAAGTCACACAGGACTGACCCAAACATCACAAGTTAGGGGCGCTGTCCATGTCCTCCAATCCCCAGCCACCATTAGCTCCCCTTTCATCGCTGGTGTGGAGTTAGAGCCTGATCCCTTAGCTTATTTTTATTACTAGTCCAAGCTTATTTTTCTATACACCAGCCTGATTACTTCAAGAAACATGAGTTGGTAGAAGTAACACCATCATATATTTTGGAGCCTGTGATTTAGCGAGGTGCTGAGTTCTTCTTCACAGCCAGCCCTACTGCAACCCTGGCTGCTTTCTCCTTGCCTAAGGAACTATTTTCCAGACGAGAAGAGAGAAACCAGAGAACTTCCATGCATGGGTAGGGTCCCTAGCAGCTGCTGGCAGGGGCCTCTCTTCATTCCATGCTGCCCCCCGGTGGTAAGCGCATGTCATAGCAAGTGATCGAACTCCAGGTCAGTCAAACTGCTGAGGAGACACTTGGCATATTAGGCTATTATATATATACTAGAGGCCCGGTGCACGAAATTTGTGCACGAAGGGGGGGCGTGTCCCTCAGCCCAGCCTGCACCCTCTCCAATCTGGGACCCCTCGAGGGATGTCCGACTGCCCGTTTAGGCCCGATCCGGGCCTAAACGGGCAGTCGGACATCCCTCTCACAATCCAGGACTGCTGGCTCCCAACTGCTCGCCTGCCTGCCTTCCTGATTGCCCCTAACTGCTTCTGCCTGCCAGCCTGATCACACCCTAACCACTCCCCTGCCAGCCTGATTGATGCATAACTGCTCCCCCTGCCAGCCTGTTTGCCCCTAACTGCCCTCCCCTGAAGGCCTGGTCACCCCTAACTGCCCTCCCCTGAAGGCCTGGTCCCCCAAACTGCTCTCCCCTGCAGGCCTGGGTCCCCTCCAACTGCCCTTCCCTGCAGGTCCAGTCGTCCCCAACTTCCCTCCTCTGCTGGCCTGGTCGCCCCTAACTACCCTCCCCTGCAGGCTTGATCGCCCCCAACTGCCCTCCCTTGCAGGCCTGGCCACTCCCAACTGCCCTCCCCTGCTGGCCATCTTGTGGTGGCCATCTTGTGTCCACATGGGGGAAGCCATTTTTGACCACATGGGGACAGCCATCTTGTGTGTTGGAGCAATGGTCAATTTGCATATTACTATTTTATTAGATAGAATAGAGGTCTGGTGCACAGGTGGGGGCCAGCTGGTTTGCCCTGAAGGGTGTCCCGGATCAGGGTGGGGGTTCCCTTGGGGTGTGGGGCAGCCTGGGCAAGGGGCCTGTGGTGGTTTGCAGGCCTGCCACGCCCCCCAGCGACCCAAGCAGAGGCCCTGGCATCTGGGATTTATTTATCTTCTATAATTGAAACTTTGTAGCCTTGAGAGGAGGCCTGGGCCGGCCAGGGTGTGCAGATAGCTTGGCTTCCACCATTGCTGGGGGAACCCAAGCCTCCTGCTTGCTCCCTGGCAGCAGCCATCTTGGTTGGGTTAATTTGCATACTTTGCTCCTGATTGGCTGGTGGGCATGGCTTGTGGGTGTAGCCGAGGTATGGTCAATTTGCATATTACTATTTTATTAGATAGGATAGATGTGAACTGCTTGTGGACATGGGCAAGAGGGTGGTGAAGACCTGGGGGGAGGGGTGAATAGGGCTGGGAATGGGAGACATCCATAATACTAACAAACAAGAGCAAAAGAGAGTTCCTTCCCAGGTGCTATAGCCATAGGCCACAGAAGAGATGTAATCAGCACAGGTCCCGGAGGCAAAGTGCCCAGAACTAATGGTGCAGTAGCAGGCCAGCTCTCAGGTCTGTCATTTCACAGAGAACGCTGAGGCTCAGCGAGATCACTGGTCCCCGGTCACACAGTGAGAGGCAGCCCTGGGACAGAGCCCAGGAGTGGTGCCCCCCCAACCCCAGCCTATGGTCTTAACCAGTATTCTCCATGGCAGCGGCTCTCAACCACCCCCAGGGGACATGTGGTAATGCCTGGGGACATTTTTAGTTGACACAACTGGGAGGAAGGGGAGTACCAGTGGCCTCCAGAGGGTCGAGGCCAGGGACGCTGCTAAACTTCCTGCAATGCAGGGCAGGCCCCTTAACACAGAACTTTCCAGCGCAGTCAACCCTGCTGGGAGGCCTGCCAGGCCAGGGAGCACGTGTGCTGGCTCTTCCTAGAACCGAGGGACTTGGGCTTAGACTCTCGTCTGTAAAAAACGGAGATACTAGCTCAGGACGCTTGCATTTGAGAGGTGATGTTTAAAATCTTCCAACCGAAATCCCTACTCCAAATACGGGGAGCTCCAGAGATGCTTCCAGAAGAGCTTCCTGTTCGCTTGCTCCCTCGATGGCCTGAGCACTCTCGCGTCTCCACGGAGAATAAGAAGGGCAGCTCTCTGGGAGCCAGTTTCCTCCTCTGTAACCCTCTCGGGGCTGGACCTCGTGGCTCCTAAAGGCTGGGAGTAGGTGGGCGGTAAAGCACTCGGCCCAGGGCACCGCAGGCGCGGAGCGAGCCCTAAGCGGGGCGGGGGCGGGGCTTGGGCGGAGCCTGGGGCGGGGCCCGAGCGTGCGGGGGCGGGGCCCCGAGCGTGCGGGGGCGGGGCCCCGAGCGTGCGGGGGCGGGGCTCCGAGCGTGCGGGGGCGGGGCCCCGAGCGTGCGGGGGCGGGGCTCCGAGCGTGCGGGGGCGGGGCTCCGAGCGTGCGGGGGCGGGGGCGGGGGCGGGGGCGGGGCGGGCAGCACGCTCCGCCCTCGCCTGCACGTCCCTTCCTTCTCCGGCTCCTCCCTGGGCTCCAGCTGCGGACGCCGGTTAGCTGCGCCCCGAGGACCAGGTGAGAATGCGCAGGTCTGCGCGGGGTACCGGGTGTGCAGGCAGGCGGGTGGAGGAGCCTGGGGCGCGGCTTGAGAAGGCCCTGGGGTGCCCGGCCCGCAGCCGCCGGCAGCCGTTTGGGGAGAAGGTGAGTGCACTCCTCCGCGGCCTGGACCCCGGGAGCTCAACTCGCCCCGCGGCCCCACACCTGCCAGTTTTGAGTGAAAGGGTTGCCAGCCCCACCCCACCCGAGACCCCGCCGACTTGGGAAACCTGGTTGAGGCGTCTCACGGGTCCCGCTTCTCTCCCGAGAACCCCTCCGGTCACTGCAGAGCCCCCCAAAGCCTTGGAGGGCTCTCCGCTCCCCCTGAGCTCCCCTTCCCAGTCGGTCCTCCGGGCCGAGCGCCGCCCCGCCGGCGCCACGCCCCTGCCCTGGGATCCCGTCCCCTGGGCGCCGCCCCCGGCCTCTCGGAGGCGGAGCGGAGCGACGAGGGGGCCGGAGTGAGCCCGCGGCCCAGCCCCCACTCCCGGGGGCGGTTGGGTGGCAGTTGCCGCCGAGGGCGGGGCGGGTGGCTCTGTGCGCTGGCTCCGCGGGCCAGGCTCGGGAGGCCCGGCGGCCCTGGCCCGCGGCGGTGCCGCCCACGCCCGCCGCCCCGTGGAGCCCCAGACCGGTCCCGGTGGCCTGGAGTTCCCAGCCCGGGGGACCAGTTAGGGGGCTGGGCTTGTTTCTGTGGCTGCAGAAATGGGATTAGGGGAGACGGGTGCTGGGGACTTCCCAGTTCCAGACCGGCCAGCCGCCCTCAGAGGCCGCCCGGGCGCGGGTCCTGCTGCTCAGGACCAGCGGAGGCTCTCCCGCCGCGGCGAGTAAGATGCGCTTTACATGCCCCAGACCCCGTGGATATTACCCGCTACCCTACACGTGTGGGGTATTCAGTAAAAAATAAATATGTGCGATGGGGGCAGTCCCGGGAATGCCAGGCTGTCAGTCAGCGTGTGGTCGCGGCCAGGCTCCCCTTTGGGCCAGGCTAGAGGCAGAGGCTTCCTTCCCCACGGGAGATCCGAGCGAGGATGGTTCTGGGCGGGCGGCTGGGAGCCCGCCGGTTTGGCGTGAGCAGTAAATGCCGAAATTGGCCACCGTTATTGTTTGAGGAAGGTTTTCTTGGGGGGGGGGGGGGGGGGGGGGGCAATGGGACTTGAAATAGTACATTCAGCTTTCTTCTTCTATCTTCTTTTCAGTATTTTGTACATAAGCTCTCAGAGATAACACCCATACAATTTTGTTAGATGTCCTTCTAGACCTTTTACTATGGGATATGTACATAAAATATGTATGTAACCATGAAGTCTTTTATAATTTTTTTCTCACTTATAGGCATATTTCATGTCACTAAATAGCTTCATTATCATTTTAATGATTGTCCAACACTCCGTTGTATGAATTTGTCATTATTTAACCAGTTTCCTACTAATGGACAGTTAGCTTCTTTCCACTGTTTTGCTATTAATTATCTATACTAATAAAAGGGTAATATGCTAATTAGACTGGATAGACCAGGCATCTTCTGGATGTCCTTCTGGGCAAAGCCACGGTGGCGGGGGCAAAGACATAGTTGTTAGGGGCAATCAGGCTGGCAGGGGAGTGTGGTTAGGGGCGGCCAGGCTGGCAGGCAGAGGCAGTTAAGGATGATCAGGTTGGTAGGGGGGAGAGTTAGAGATGATCAGGCCAGCAGGGGAGAGTGTTAAGGGCGATCAGGTTGGCAGGGGAGAGCAAGTTAGGGGCATCAGGCTGGCAGGCAGAGGGGTTAGGGGCGATCAGGTAGGCAGGCAGAGGCAGTTAGGGGAGAGCAGGCAGGCAGGCAGAGTGGTTAGGGGCAATCAGGCAGGCAGGCAGAGTGGTTAAGGGTGATCAGACAGGCAGGCAGGTGAGCGGTTAGGATCCAGTGGTCCTGGATTGCAAGAGGGATGTCCCAGATTGGAGTGTGTGCAGGCCGGGCTGAGGTACCCCCCTTGCCCCCTCCCCCCCCCTCCCCCCCCCCCACCGCACGAATTTCTAGTATATTATAATCAGGGATATACTCACTGCACATCTTTTTGGTACATTGTGATATGCCTGTTTTATTATTTCCTTCATGTGTCTGAAAAATAAAGTGTTGGATCAAGGTGTGTGCAATTGGAAATTTTGATAGATATTGCCAAGTTACCCTCCATCTGTTTACCCACCGTCAATGTGTGAAGATAGTAGAAGCTATTGTTGGGCCAGTTGCTGAGATCATTGATGGTTTAAGAAACTTTTTGTTTCCTCCAGTGACAACAAGAGACAGAGCGACGAGAGATTCAGCTGGTGGAAGAGTTAATCCCTCAAAGACCAAAGTGTGTTGCAGAATGGCCAAAGAGGACACCCCAAGTACCTCAAAGGACTTGCAGGAGTTGCAGAGGAAGCTGTGTTTGCTCATAGAATCTGTCCAGAATAACTCGAAGGTCAGTTTCCAATCAGTATGCGTAATGGAAAATCCCAAGGTAACATTAGCTTAAACCCCATAGAAAGCTATCTCTCAAGTAGAAAAACTTTGGAGGTAGGTCAGGAATCTTTGTAGCTTACCACTCTGCCATATCTAAGTTGTGACCTTCAAGCTCATTGTCCAAGATGGCTGGCCTCAGCCATCATATCCACATTCCAGGCAGTAGGAGGGAGGAGAGGGGGAAGAAGGACTTGCAAGCCACCGTGAATTTCAGGAGACTTCCTGAGAGTCACACGTACAACACATCCAGGTTCACCTCCTAGACCAGCCGCAGGACCACGCCCTGCACAATGCAGTTCTTCACGGGATGTGGACAGGCTGCTCTCAGTCCAGGTCACAGATGCCAGGGTTTTCTTTAGCTTTGTTGTTAATTTGGGCTTATCTATTCCCCTGAAAACGAGGGGGCCACAGTCAGAGGTCTGAGTTCAGTATTCCATCAGAAACCCAGTGTCCAATAGAAATGTGATGTGAGCCACCGATGTAATTTAAAGTTTTCTAGTCGCTGCCCTGCCCAGGTAGCTCTGTTGGTTAGAGCATCTTCCCATGCACCAAAAGGTTGTGGGTTTGATTCCCGTCAGGGTACATACCTAGGGTGGGTACGGGTTTGATCAAGGGTCGGGGTGCATATGGGAGGCAACCAGTCAATGTCTCTCTCTCTCTCTCTCTCTCACTCAAAAAAATAAAAATCAATAGAAAAATATATCCATGGGTGAGTATTAAAAAAATGGTAAAGTTTTTTAGTGGGCACATTTAAAAATGAAAAGGAAGTAGAAGAAATTCATTTTAGTAATGTATTTTATTAATCTAGCATACCCAAAATATCATTTCAACATGTAATCATTATAAAAATTATTAATGAAAAAATTGTTTTGATGCTTTACTATTTTTTTATACTAAGTCTTGGAAATCCAGTGTGCATTTTACATAACATATCTTACTTTGAACTAGCCACTTTCCAAAGGTTCAGTAGCTATTCAATGGTGATGGGACTTCAGATAGTATATTTCACTTCCCTGCATTTATCTTTATAGCTTTCTTTTATGTGCCTTTCAGCATTTTGTCAGGAAAATAATAGCAGCTCCCAGATATAGCATTATTAACATTTTGTTATATGTCCTTCTAGACTTTTTTCTGGGCAATCCTATATAATAAAGAGGTAATATGCAAATTGACCATCATGCCCTTGCACAAGATGGCCACCCCTATGTAGTCACAAGATAGCCGCCCCCATGTGGTCACAAGATGGCCAACACAAGATGGCCAGCAGGGGAGGGCAGTTAGGGGCAACCAGGCCAGCAAGGGAAGGCAGTTGGGGGTAACTGGGCCTGCAGGGGAGGGCAGTTAGGGGCAACCTGGCTGGAAGGTGAGGGCAGTTACCGGCAATCGGGCTGGCAGGGGAGCAGTTAGGTGTCAATCAGGCTGGCAGGGGAGTGGTTAGGGCATGATCAGGCAGGCAGGCAGAAGCAATTAGGGGCAATCAGGCAGGCAGGCGAGCGGTTAGGAGCCAGCAGTCCCAGGTTGTGAGAGGGTTGTCATGTCTGACTGCTGGTTTAGGCCCTGTGGGATCAGGCCTAAACCAGCAGTCGGACATCCCCCAAGGGGTCCCAGATTGGAGAGGGTGCAGGCTCGGCTGAGGGACAACCCCCCTCGAGTGCACGAATTTCATGCACCAGGCCTTTAGTCTGTATATATAAAAGCCTAAGCGACCTTTACAACCGAATGACCGGAACAACTGGAATGACCGGAACAACCAGAATGACCGGTCAACCAGTCACTATGATGCACACTGACCACCAGGGGACAGATGCTCAACACAGGAGTTGCCCCCTGGTGGTCAGTGCGCTACCACAGCTAACCTCCCGTGGCCCCTCCCCCACCCACCTGGCTGGACCCCCCAATCGGCCCTGATGCAGGGGCCAGCTGACCAACCTCCTGCGGCCCCTCCACCAGCTAGCTGGTCCCCTGATAGGCCTTGATTGTCAGCCAGGCCGAAGGATCCCACCTGTGCATGTATTCGTGCACTGGGCCTCTAGTATGCCCATAAAAATGTGCATGTTGGGTAATGAACTGTTTTGCGACCTCTCTTTGTGCTGGATAGCACAGCCCCACTGCAGTCTGTTGGAGTAGATACCACTTTGTGATCTGGAGTAGTACACTCTATAGAGACCCTTTCTCGACTTGTCCAATGCTGCAGGCACTCTGGATTTAGACAGCTTTTCTTTTTCTTTCTTTGTTTTTTTTTTTAATATATTTTTATTGATTTCAGAGAGAAAGGGAGAGGGAGAGAGAGATTGAAACATCAATGATGAGAATCACCGATTCCCCCCCACCGACTGGGGATTGAGTCTGCAACCCAGGCATGTGCCCTTGACGGGAATCAAACCCAGGACCTTTTAGTCCACAGGCCGACACTATCCACTGAGCCACACCAGCTACAGTTAGACAGCTTTTCTTTCCATTGGACAAGCAGCAGGCTGGAACTCTTGTTACTAAAAGTTAACTCATCTACCTTCTACACTTGATTCTCATTATATGTGTTAGCTGTATCCTATAAAGTTACCTGCAGCACTGAATTAGCAAATTCTGGACCTCTGCTCCTAGGGGAATACAGGATTAGGTTCTGGCAAACTCCTGGAAACGGCACTTCCATCCACGATTAATACATACCTGTTGTATTGCTATTTCTGTTTAAAGACACCTTGCTTAAGCTGTATGGTTGATTCATTAACAGTGAGCTCACAGCAGACTGCACCATACCTCTTGCCTGAATGAAGCTTATCTAACACATTTGTTTTCTCTGTAAGTCACAATGCTGCCTTCTTATACTTGGGTGCCATTTTAAATGGTGAAATCACCACCAACAACAAAAAACACACTCATGAAAGTGTGGGAGCAAAGATGGCACTAAATGGGTCATGAAAAAGACAGTTATTCAGCAAGCAGAAACTAGAAAGCATGTGCCACCGAGTGTGACCTCGGCTGGGAATGTGTGTGTTAGGCGACAAGGCTTGCTGCTTTGTGCATAGTCACAAAAGCAGGGCAAGTACTGCACCCATTTCAGTGAGTAGGCAGTTCTGCCAGTCCAGCTGCTCGAGAGACGTATACTAGCCAGCCTTGACTGAGCACTTGCTACAGGCCAAACACTGACCAGGCATATGTCTTCTTTCATATTTCCACCCACCTTTGAGTTAGACATTATAGCATATGAACTCTGGCCTCCTGGCATTTCTTCCCTTCTTCAATCTTCCGTCCTCAGCCATGGTCGATGGACTGGATTTGGGCTAGAGCAGCGGTCGCCAACCGGTGGTCCGCGAGGTCCGAAAGGTTGGCCACCGCTGGGCCAGAGGACTAGATTATCAGTGGGGTAAGCCCTGACGTGTGTCAGATAGCCCTGAGGCAGAGTAGTTTCTTTTAACATGTTTATTGAATTAATATTAATTGTAGGCCCCAGATGCAGAAGAGGCTAAGAAAAAAGTAGATTCCTTAAGGACTGAAGTAGCACAGTCCTGCTTTTCTCCTGGAACCCCAGCAAGTCCCCTTGAAGTTTCCCTGTCACCCGCTTCCATACTCATCTCCTCTGCCGCCCCCTCAGGGCCGTCAGCCACCGGGCTAGCAGCGAGGGCTGGGCCATTTCCCACGAGTCTCCCTAATGGCCTCTTGCACAGGACTGCCAGGCCCATCCTTCTTAGATTATTTTTTTACTATCCTGCTCGCAATCCTGCTCAAAAGCCAGGGCTTTGCTTCCTATTTTTTTCTTCCTTTTTTTTTTTACTTTCCAATGGAAGTGAGCCAAGTATATAATTTTAAAGTTTCTAATAGCCACATTAAAAGCATGAAAAGAAACAGGTGAAACTAATTTTAATAATATATTTTATATAGCCTAGTGCAGTGGTCGGCAAACTCATTAGTCAACAGAGCCAAATATCAACAGTACAACGATTGAAATTTCTTTGGAGAGCCAAATTTTTAAACTTAAACTATATAGGTAGGTACATTGTTATTAACTTAATTAGGGTCCTCCTAGGCTGGCCTTTGCTAAAAACTGAAGGGGCCAAAGAGCCGCATATGGCTCGCGAGCCACAGTTTGCCGACCACTGGTCCGGTGTATCCAAAAACAACATAATTTCAACCAGTAATCAGTATAAATCATAAGTGAGATATTTTACATCCTTTTTTCCATATACTCAGAGCATTCAATTCAGATGTTAAATTTTTATTGAAAATACTTTATTTCTATTCAGATTTCATAAAATTTTCAGTTGAAAATTTATTTGAGACACAACTGACTTATTTGAAATGTAATTTAAAACTTTCCAATGACTGAATCAAATTTCAATTTTTAAATTTAAAGTCAATTAAAAACCCAGTTCATCAGTCACACAAGCCACATTTCAGGTGCTCGACAGCAACCCTGGTGGCACCTGGAGCTCACCCTCACCCGCCCTCCCATGTGGTCACTGGACTGTCCCGAGGAAGAACCTGGGAGAACCGATCAGGCGGTCAATAGGCCTGGGGCTTACTAAGGATATGTGCGACTGGGCCTGGACAGCTCGAGGGGCCAGCCCACTCCGGGACCCTCTCATGGCCTCGTCCTTCGCCTTCAGCTCCCCCACCCCCAGGAGACTCCTGCTGCGTCCTGGAGGGCAGAGCTGGGCAGTCTAAGCCAGAGGCTTCTTGCACCGTTCCGTTCCCTCTGCTGGAGAAGCTGCAGAGCCAACACTTGGCAGCTTTTGTCGGAAGGAGCAGCTGGCCAGGGTAGCCAGTGGCAGTGTGCCCTCTGTGCCTGGCAGGGTGAGAGTTCTCCTGAGGCCTCTTCTGGTGAAGGAGAGGGAGCCCTGCACTTGGGTCCCCGTCAGACTGAGCCGCCTCCTGCCTCGCAGCCTGCTCAACTCCCACCGTTGAATCACTGTCATCACGTGGACCACGTGGACCACAGCCGCTTGTCAGAGCAGTTGAAACAGGGACTCCGGAGTCTGCATTAAAGTTTGCACTCCCCGTGCAATTTTTAGCAAGTTATAGACCCTCACTGAGCCTCGGAGTCCTCATTTGTCAGACAGGGAGATAACATGCTGTCTCAGAGGGTTGTCGTGAGGATTGAAACAGACATTTCATGAAGTGTTTAGCACAGTCCACAGGCAGGGTAGCCTCTCCGTGAATGCTGACTGTTGTCCAACAGAGGCCCTCACGCAGCCAGTCACTGAGCGCCCGCTGCCTGCTGCCGCCTTGCTCCTCCTGAAGTTCCCGTGCCAACTCTCAGCTTCCCCCCGTGATGCCGAGTTAGAATTGCCGAGAAAGCAGATCTGTTTGGCTCCGTTGCCTCTTCAGTCAGATCACAAGCCACAGCGGCTTGTAGAGGCACATGAGGCTTGGGCCGTGCTGCCTGTGACCACTGTAGCTAGAATTGTGCCTTCATTTCAGCTGCTGACCTGCAGGATTGTACAGAATGAGACAGAGGAAGGACCAGTTTTTACTGGGAAGAGTTCTGGAATGATGGGACCTTTCAAGGGAGCAGGACCTAGCATGTCAGTTCCAGGAGAGAGCTGGCGTGCGGCCTACGGAGAGAGAGGCCCATCCTGGCAGCTCTGAGTGAGAGCAGTCCTCCTCTGCTGAGCTGGACCACAGGGTCCCTGCTCCTGGTGAGGAAGAACCGCTTGTTGATGCGGCCCACGCTGCAGTAGCCGTCCGGCTGTGGCCAGTGGTGATGTCCAGGTTGATGACGTAAAGGCTCTTTTCCTAACGAGGTGGCAGTCGTTGAAAGCATCTGACAAGGAGAGAAGGGATTTAGCTCTGATTGCCTCCATTGAGCCACGTGGAAGGTGCGTAGCTCTAGATGACGCCTTAGTCCCCCCTTGCTCCAGCGTTAGTGGTGCACAGAGCAGCCGGGCAGCCGGGCCTCTTGTTAACCAGCAGCATCTGCCGCCGGGGTCTAGGGCAGGGCCAAGATACTGCGTTTCCAGCAAGCAGGTGATCTGGGTGAGCTGGGACCTGACTTCTGTGCCTCTGGCCTCAGTGTGCAGTGGGGGCAGATGGACACATGTGCTGGGCGTCTGCTCACAGGGCTCGCGGTTGGGTGGGGCCCTCAGACTTGCCGTGTGTTCCCAGTCACCTTCGGTTATGGGTGTAAGGGTCCCCTCTGGGGAGGATTGTTATCGCTCTTCCTTAGGAGCCTTCCAGCGTGCAGCTGCTGTGCCTCCCGCAGCGCGGGCGTCAGACGTGCATCCGATCCTGGCTCTTCCTTCTCTGCCCGCAGGTGGTTGCCTTCATGAAGTCTCCAGTGGGCCAGTACTTGGACTGCCATCCTTTTGCGGCCCTCACCTTGCTGGTGTTTGTTGTGATGTCGGCCGTCCCTGTTTGCTTCTTCCTGCTCCTCGTGGTCCTTACCTCCCTGGCTGCCTTTGTGGGAGTCATGTTACTGGAAGGTACTTGTTCAGTTATTTGCCCCCTTGGAATACTGACTCAGTTGGGAGAACACTGTTTATTGGGCATCTGCAACGCTGGTCAAAGGGCCCTACTCTTGTCAGCATCACGTGGACCACAGCTGCTTGTCAGAGCAGTTGAAACAGGGACTCCGGAGTCTGCATTAAAGTTTGCACTCCCCGTGCAATTTTGGACAAGTTATAGACCCTCACTGAGCCTCGGAGTACTCATTTGTCATACAGGAAGATGACATGCTGTCTCAGAGGGTTGTCGTGAGGATTGAAACAGACATTTCATGAAGTGTTTAGCACAGTCCACAGGCAGGGTAGCCTCTCTGTGAATGCTGACTGTTGTCCAACAGAGGCCCTCACGCAGCCAGTCACTGAGCGCCCGCTGCCTGCTGCCGTCTTGCTCCTCCTGAAGTTCCCGTGCCAACTCTCAGCTTCCCCCTGGGATGCTGAGTTAGAATTACTGAGAAGCAGATCTGTTTGGCTCCGTTGCCTCTTCAGTCAGATCACCAGCCACAACATACTAGCCACAGGGATGGTTGGCAGTAGGCCAGGCAGTCACCTGCCGTCCCTGCTGTGGCTTCTCACAGCCAAGAGCACCCGGCGTTGTTTCCCTGCCCCGGGGACTGGAGGAGGCAGTTTATACTTGAAGAGGGTAGGCATGGTGGGCGACGAGCTAATTGCCTTCTGGCAGAGTGGTCATTCAGTAAGTCCTGATGGGCAGGTGGGCGAGTGAATGAATGGTGGAGGGATGAATGAGTACTGGAACAAAGTGAATTTAGAGAGAAAGATGGGGTCCCCTTCATTTGGTGGTATCATACAAAGCTTTACAGAAGGCAGGGCTTGGAGATGTGTGATAACTGTTTCCTTTGGGTAGGGAAGGGCTTTCTAGGCAGGAGGAACAGCATGTGCAAAGCCTCTAGAGCAGTGGTTCTCGGACTTGAGTGTGCATGAGTCCTGCTTTGTGAAAATGATGACTTCAGGTCTCATCCAGAGATGAAGTCTGGGGTAGGGTCCAGAAATCTGAATTTTTTTTAAAAAAATATTTTTTATTGATTTCAGAGAGGAAGGGAGAGAGAGATAGAAACATCAATGATGATGTTTCTATCTCTCCTGCACGCCCCCCACTGGGGATTGAGCCTGCAACCTAAGCATGTGCCCTTGACAGGAATCAAACCTGGGACCTTTCAGTCCACAGGCTGGCGCTCTATCCACTGAGCCACACCGGCTAAGGCCAGAAATCTGAATTTTTAGCCAGCCTCCCAGTGCTTCTGATTCTGATACAGTGGTTATTGGCTGCACTCCAGAGAACACCGACCTAGGATTTTGTAAGTCTTAGGAAAAGGCAGCACGTTGTTTAGATTCTGTTTATAGACCATCACCAAGGCCAGGAGGATGAGGCTGGGGCTGCTTGCTACTCCCAAAGCAAGGGCCAGGGTGTCTGCCAGCCATCCTCTGCCATGTTGTTAGTCCTACATTGGAAAGGGGGTTTTGCTATGAGGGGCAAGGAGAAGCTGGGCAGACAGAAACGCCACCGTCCATCACACCTGTGGCAAGTCATGTGTTGTCAGGTCAGCCCTGGAGGCATTTATCATTTTACCTTTTTACAGACGCGTCGAACTAAAGCTCCAGGAGGCCCCAGGTCGCGGTGAATGCTTAACCAGCATCAGCCTCGGGCATGTCTGCTCTGAGAGCCTGGCCTCCCTGGTAGCTGGTACTGCGTTTCCACGGATCCCACTTTATGAAAAACGTATTTCCTCGCTTAAAAAAGTCCGAGTTAACTGTTTTTTAAACACAACGGTCCAGGGGCTGGCAGCTGGCAGCTGTGTGAGGTGATGCCGCTAACCAAGCTCTCCTCCAGGGCTGGTCCTCTCTGTGGGCGGCGTCGCGCTGCTCTGCGTCCTCTGTGTCCTGGGCTTCGTGTCACTCTCGGTGTCAGGGACGATCATCGTGTCCTACGTGGCGATGTCCAGCCTCATCAACTACTGGTTCTCTCCCAGGTAAATACCTACCTATAGCCTAGCCTTCTCCATGCGGGGATTTTTACAGTAATACCCTCACCCCACAGTGCGGGCAGCACAGATCCCTGGGCACATCGGGCATCCCGTGGGGATTTACAGCGCAGTTTCAAACAAAACTGCCGCTCTCGTCCACCCACACGACAATTATTTTGTTGTCATGGCAACTCTAGGAGGTATCTACTGATTAGTTCCTTTAAAAAGATGTTCATTAATTTACAGAAATTCAAATGAAGGTGCTTTTCTGGGAGGAAGGAGGAATAGCCACGTTCTGTCGTGGTCCCTGTTGTTCACCTCGTGTAAGTCTTGAGCTTGAGGCTTGGAGCTGTTCCTCAGGCTGAGCCTCCCCAAGGGCCTGTGCGGGGACAGCGCCCCCTCTGACATTCCGCTGCTGGAGGGACCGGCGGGCCGTGACCTCACACCTGTAATGGGCCACTATCCTGAGGGGTTCCCAAGGGGATTTCTTTTTATGCTCGGATTTTGTCCTTGAGGATTTTTGAATCTGAGTTCCCAGTGGGATTGACCCTTGTGCTTCGTTTCAGCTGCTGAATTAGTTGTGTAGCTAATACCCCCGAGCACTTGCTCTGGGCCAGGGACCCCACAGCCCCCACTAGCCCATTTTGCAACAGGGAGAATGAGGCCAGGTCCCAGCACCAAGTGGCAGGGAAGGGACTCAGATCCAGATCAGGTAACTTAAAGCCTCTTACCCGAGATGTAAAATGACTTTACAGCAGGGGTCGGCAAACGTTCTATAAGGGGCCAGACAGCACATTTCAGACGAGGCAGGTCGTGTGGTCTTGGTTGTAACCACTCAGCTCTGTGCTGTGCTGTGAAAGCAACAGACAATAAGCAAACAAAAATGAGTGTTGCTGAGTTCCAAAGCACCTTACTTACAAGAGCAGGCCGTGGGCTAGTACGGCCCGAGGGCCGCGGGGCGCCAGCCGTGCTCTCAGGACTGAGACTCAGGACTGAGACGCGGAGTGTGGTTTCTACAGAGTAGCCCCTGGGCCTCATGGGTATCCCTGCATTTGCAGGAGGCTTCTCGGACATTGTGCTGATCGCTGTCAGTCTTGAAGGAGAAGAAAGTAGAAATGTTGGTCTGTTGGGCTTACTGAGGTTGACGCCTCTGCGTCCACGCCTTTCCCGCTGCACATGTTCTGCCACAGGCACAGCCCCGAGCACCGCCCGCGGCCACCACCGCCAGCAGCCACAGAGAGACCCCTGGCCACCTCCTCCCCCAGCCCTGTCGGTCACGGGGAGACCATGATGGAGTCAGGGCTGGCCCTGGAGAGGCTGAGACAGAGTCAGGGCTGGCCCTGGAGAGGCTGAGATGGAGTCAGGGCTGGCCTGGAGAGGCTGAGATGGAGTCAGGGCTGGCCTGGAGAGGCTGAGATGGAGTCAGGGCTGGCCTGGAGAGGCTGAGATGGAGTCAGTGCTGGCCTGGAGAGGCTGAGACGGAGTCAAGGCTGGCCCTGGAGAGGCTGAGATGGAGTCAGGGCTGGCCCTGGAGAGGCTGAGATGGTAGTCAGGGCTGGCCCTGGAGAGGCTGAGATAGAGTCAGGGCTGGCCCTGGAGAGGCTGAGATGGAGTCAGGGCTGGCCCTGGAGAGGCTGAGATGGTAGTCAGGGCTGGCCCTGGAGAGGCTGAGACGGAGTCAGGGCTGGCCCTGGAGAGGCTGAGATGGTAGTCAGGGCTGGCCCTGGAGAGGCTGAGATGGAGTCAGGGCTGGCCCTGGAGAGGCCGAGACCGAGTCAGGGCTGGCCCTGGAGAGGCTGAGATGGAGTCATGGCTGGCCCTGGAGAGGCCGAGACGGAGTCAGGGCTGGCCCTGGAGAGGCTGAGATGGAGTCAGGGCTGGCCCTGGAGAGGCTGAGATGGTAGTCAGGGCTGGCCCTGGAGAGACCGAGACGGAGTCAGGGCTGGCCCTGGAGAGGCCGAGACGGAGTCAGGGCTGGTCCTGGAGACGGGGAGACGGAGTCAGGGCTGGCCCTGGAGACGGGGAGACGGAGTCAGGGCTGGCCCTGGAGAGGGGGAGACGGAGTCAGGGCTGGCCCTGGAGAGGGGGAGACGGAGTCAGGGCTGGCCCTGGAGAGGCTGAGATGGAGTCAGGGCTGGCCCTGGAGAGGCGGAGACGGAGTCAGGGCTGGCCCTGGAGAGGGGGAGACGGAGTCAGGGCTGGTCCTGGAGACGGGGAGACGGAGTCAGGGCTGGCCCTGGAGAGGGGGAGACGGAGTCAGGGCTGGCCCTGGAGAGGCGGAGACGGAGTCAGGGCTGCTCCCAGGCGAGGCGCTCGGACCCATGCACTCTCCACGCAGCAGTGCTCACCCTTTTGTTCCCAGGCCCATCTTACTTTCTTTAAAATGATGAGTCTTTTGGAGGATTTTTGTTTATGTGGTTTCAGTGTATTGATAATTATTCAAATGGGAATTACAGCAGAAATATGAAAAATATTTATTCATTTAAAAATAACAAAATTCCCTGCTGATCTACAGAAAATATTTGAGGAGAAGTAATTACGTTTCCCATACAAAACGGAAGGAGTGAGTGGCCGTGGTCCCCACTTTGCAGAGATCTTTAGCGTCTCCCTGAGGGGTGGGCAGTCCTGTCTGTGCGCCTGGCTCGTCCTGCTGTGTGCTGCCCTGGGCCGGTGCTTGAGGCGAGGAGGCGCCTTCGCAGATGGCCAGGCCTGCTCTGTGCTAGGGCACCGAGCTCGGGAAGCGTAGCTCTTCACGGCCAGTTGAAATGGGAACTTTCGTCAGCAAGTTCTCACTTCAAGTCATCGCTAAGTTCCAAGACTTGAAGAAAAATGGTGCAGGAAGCCAGTTTCACCGCAGGTAGCTCACCAAGCGCGCGGGCCTGTGGCGGCTCATCCGTGCAGGGACAAAAAGGCGCGGTCAGGACCTGCAGTACTTCGTTACGTTAAAACCCACTGGTCTCTCTTGTACTTTCAGTAGGTTTTTCCAACCATGCACGAGTTCGTAACTTCGTTGGTCATTGGAGAATATTGGTTCATTGAGTCATGTGGCTCTTCCAGTTATACTGGGGAAAACTGGAGCATGAGAGTGAAAAAGACGTGTGTTATGCTATTAAGAAAATAGTTGTCAGCGGAAAGCCCTTGCACTAGTGAATGCTTCAAAACTCAAGAGACAGATGCCTCTCTTGTTAAATAATCCAAAGCACAGGGGGAGAGGAACTGCCCACTTTATTTCATGATGCAAATGGAATTTTGGCCCTAAAACAAAAGATAACATAATTAAATTTTTTAAAAGTAAAAAAGGAAACAAGACTCTAAGCTGGGTTTATGGGAACTAAGCAGCCTTTGAGGAGCACGCTGGCCGCCTCCTGTGCATCAGCCTGAGGAGGACCAGCCCCTCGCAGAGCATCTCGGGGCCTCGGGCCGTGGTGCGGAGCGCTGGGCCGTTTGTAGAGCCACCACGTCATTACGTAGGTGCCTGGCCTCCTTACAGCTCCCCTAAGGGGGATAGGGTTCCTTCTCAGCCCTCTGTTATCAGGTGGGTGCTTTGGCTGTCAAGTAATGAAACCCAAAGCAGATGGCAGCTTAGACAGATGGGTTGACTTTATGGCCTAACCAGAAGCTGGAGACGCCCGGGCTCCCACAGGCCCTCTGGCGCCATCACAGCCCAGCCACCTGCTGTGTGTGTTGCCATCCAGAGCCGATCAATTGTCACCTGATAACCACAGTGAAGGTGCTGTGGCTCTGGCTGCACCAGCTACGTCCAAAGCAGGTAAAGGGAGACAAACTGAGTTCCTTCAACGGCGGAGTCTGCCCTTTCTATCAAGTAAGTGAGGTTTTCCCAGGACCTCTCTCCATCCTCCCAGCCAGCCTCCTCGGCTAGCGTTTTGTCAGATGGACGCTCCAAGCTGGAAGGGCAGGTGGTGAAGTGTTCAGTTCTCTCAGCTCCTGAAGTAAAATCTTGCGAGGAGATGCACCTTGGGGATGTGTTTGTCAGCCAGGCTGGTGTGTGATGGGATTGTCAAGTTGGCAAGACTACTTCAAGTTCTACGATAACCCATAGATCCAGGTTACTACAGGATCAGCAGCACTACCCTTGGAAACTCGCCATCACAGGGACTAAAAAAGACCCACCTGTTTCTTCTCCCCCACCTCCCTGGTGTTGAATCATCAAGAAATAGTCAATTAATTGGAATCTGAAGATAAGGGTCTGAAAAAAGCTCAACCACTTTAGCTGTGTGATCTTGAATAAGCTGTTAAACTTATCTATTCTCAGTTTTATTTTTCTTTATTTTTTAATGTATGATTTGAGAGAGAAAGAGAAACAGAGAGAGAGAGAGAGAGAGAGAAAGAGAAATATCAATCTATTGTTCTACTTATTTATGCATTCATTGGTTGATTCTTGTATGTGCCCTGATCAGAGATCGAACCTGCAACCTTGGCGTATCAGGACAATGCTCTAACGGTTAGAGCATAACCAACTGAGCCACCTGGCCAGGGCTCAGGCTGTTTTATTGGTAAAACTAGAGGCCCGGTGCATGAAAATTTGTGCACTCGAGGGGGCGGGGTAGTCTCCCAGCCCAGCCTGCACACTCTCACAATCCGGGGCCCCTCCGGTAGGGTCCAGTCCCATGGCAACATGGCTTTGGTTCCCCGGGCCTGTGGGCCAGGGGGAGGGACCAAGAGGTTAGTCCGATGGCAGCATGGCTCTGTTCCCACAGCTCCCTCCCACCACCACGCTGCAGGTGGCTGGGACCCAGGACTGACTCCTGCTGCACCAGCCGGGACCCAGGACTGACTTTCGCTGCACCAGCTGGGACCCTAGCCTGGTGTTCGGTCATCCGCCCGGACGTTTAGGTTGTGACGGGCCCTGGCTCTGTATATATTAGGATAGGGTTACTCTTTGCTCTACCTTTCTCCCTGGATTTTTGTGAGGACACAGGCAACAATAGGGAAAGCACGATAGCCAAATAAGAAAAGGGAAAAGGGCCATCAGCCCTGTCTCCACTTAGCCATCTTAACTTCTTGTGCTCTCCGTTTCCTCACCTGTAAAACTGCTGTAGCCCAAATCTGGTATGGTGACAGCAAGCAGCTAAAAATAAACTATTAAAGAATGTCACCTATTCAGCTGTGTACATCTCAGCCCTGTTCTTTACAGAAGCCCTAGAGCTGACCATTTCCTCTCATCACGGAACAGACCACTGACACAGAACCCCAGCGGCGACGCCAGCCGGCCGTGAAGCCTGCAGGCTTGCAGGGGCCCTACCAGGAATGGCCGACGGGCCGACGGGCCGACGGAGCCTGTTCCCAGTCATCTTTGGAGGATACATGCCACTGGGATTACGACGCAGAGGGTGCTAGGTAGTCAGCACTCCTTGGATGTGTCCTCTGCCTTGTCACTTGTTTGTAGGGCCCTGCAGTGGCCCTGTGAGAACTGCCCTGCTCAGCAACTCGGCTGCTCACCCCTTATCCCCAGTGAGGCAGACTTGTCTTTGGCAGATTGAGCCCCTAGAGCCTGGTGATGGGACCCCAAGGTTGACTTGACCCAAGAGTCTTGTGTCCAAGGGCCCAAATTGGGGCAAATGTGGATTGTTTTTTATCTCTTCCTTTTTTTTTTTAGAAATGGGAGAAGCTGTTTATTTCTCCACTCATTTGAAACAAGAGTGGGGGTGAGAAATATCCAAAACAGAGCAAGCTCTTCTGTTTTATTAGCTTTTCATCAGAAAGAACATCAACATTGGACAATAATGGACTCTCAAAGTTAGAACAACCTTAATTTTATAGTCAAGAGCATTTTTTCAAAAGTCTAAGGGAATAGCATCCACGGCTGACTCCTGTGAAGTGCTTTTACTCTTTGCACTTGATACTTTTGTATTGTTTTAAAGAACTTGTCCTATTAAGCCATTTTTTTAAAAAGTTCTATGAAAATGCTAAAGGACTACAGAAATTTTTTAAATTCTATGGTATTTCTACTTCAGTGGTTTATTTGCTGTGGCATTTTATTCAATAAATATTTGTTTAGATTTTCTTTTCTTTTTCTTTTTTTACTTTCTATTCCCTTTCTCTTTAGACATCAGGCCCCCTTGTTCTTTGTCGATTTCATGGCAGATCCTGGTAAGATGCCTTTTTAGTTGCTAGTGGTAGACACTCAATTCAAAGTGGCGTAAAAATGGGAGGCTGAGGGGGAGGGGTTCATTTCTACTGGGAAGCCCGGGGCTCGGTCTTCAGACGCTGCTGGGTCCAGGCTCCCTCTGCCTCAGCATGGCGTCCCTCGGAGCAGCTGCCTTTCTGCAGGCCCTCCCTGCATGGCCGTCCAGCAGCTCTATCTTTCAGCAGCCTTATGGGTAGCACTTTGTGCTGGACTAGGAGGCTGCTCTTTTCCAATAGTACGTACAGGTGTTCGGGTCTGTCTCTGATTAGACAGACTTGGGTCATGTGAGCAACCCTGGACCAATCCCAGTGACAGGGATGGACTGTGCTGATAGGGCAGGGCTGGGTGCGGCATGCTCTTCAGGAACCCAGGGAGGGGGTAGGTCAGCTCCACTGGTCCCACAGAGGGTGGGGGTACTGGGGTGCAGACAGATGGGAGGAGGCTCACAAAGGAATGACAGAAGAAAAGGAAATGTTTGCTAGACAGGCAAAAACAGATGTGGGCAGTTTGCCACAGTAGGGCATAAAGGCCTCACTTTGGAAACTTGTCAGCATTTCATGATAGCCACATCTGTCACTAAAATGCCTTCCCCTGTACTAGCGAAGGACTGCCCATTCTTGCCAAACAGGGGGCATTGACATTGCCAGGGAGTGTTTATGGAATGTATCTTTCCTTCATGTGAGTGTCTACCCCCCTGGGTTTGGGGGTCTCAACTTACCACAAACCATGGACTTAACAGAACACACAGTCTCACGTTTTCTGTGTGTAGGAGTTCTGGCATGGCTGTCAGGGTCGAAGGAAGGGTCTGAGGGACCTGACGTTTGGGGAAGGACAGATCAGAAGCCTCAGGGTGGAAAGATCCAGGGTTGGCAGGGGGGCTTTGAGTGGAGAAGTAGGATTTGATAGGTAGAGCAGGTTTGACACAGAGAAGAACCATTACAGAGTGTAAAGAAGGCCTGGACGTCGGGGATCTCTGACCACTTCCCATTGGAAACTGTCTAAGTCCCGGAGAACGTTAAATTTCCATTCTCAATCCAGTGTGAATCATGGTCTAATTTATATTGTGGCCAGGCGGTATTACAATAGAAGGTAAGGCTCTTTGGCCGAACCTCTGTGGAAAGGCCGAGTGTGTTAAGATTATGGAGGAGACATCCTAAAGGAGTGGTTTTTTGGGGGGTGATGGGGGGTGGCAGCAGGGGATGGAAAAAGAATTCCCCATGGTGTATATTAGGAAGAGGAGGTAAGCAACAAAGGGAGACCCGGGAAGCTAGACTGAGGGAGGCGTCCCAGCTGTCTAGTCAGGCTCCGGAGGGAGGAAGACAGTCTGATATGTGTGGTGGGCGTCCCCTGAGAGGAAGACTGTGGGACCTGGTCCCTGGGCCAAGGCCGGATTGGAGAGGATTTCTGGCCTAGCGTTAGGTCTTTTGTCTGAGATGGCAAATCAGAAATCTGGAGGGTTGATCCAATTGTCACTTATCGGAGATGAAATGAGCTGGTGTTGAGTGCCGGGGTCAGCAATGGGAAGGAGAGGTCCCCGATCTGGCGTCGTCCTTGGCTGGTTCGAGAGGACCCATACGGGAGGGAGACCTAATGGAGGCCAGTGATCATGTCGCCCAAGTAGGATTCAGAGGTAAGCCCAGGTCGAGCTGCTGCTACCTACTGCTCTCCGAGTAGCAAACTCAGGGTGACCAATGCCCGGGCGATGGCTCCCCTTCCCCGTGGAACCCTCTCAGGTTTCAGTACCAAATGTTAGGGTTGCTGAAGGGGTAACACATGAAGCCAAAAGGGGTAAAGAATAATAAACTTTATTAGGTCATCTGGATACCAGATGGGCTGAGCCCCAAAATGGTGCCAGCACCCTGGGATGGGGAGTCAGAGGTTTCAAAGGAGTCTAAGCGGGCTTTTTCTGGGTGGAGAATTCTCTGGGTGGGTCTGGATTCTGGGAAGGTCTGGAGGGGAAGGATAACGGTCTAAGCCAGTGATTCTCAACCTTCCTAATGCCGCGACCCTTTAATGCAGTTCCTCATGTTGTGGTGACCCCCAACCGTAAAACTATTTTCGTTACTACTTCATAACTGTAATTTTGCTACTGTTATGAATCATAATGTAAATATCTGTGTTTTCTGATGGTCTTAGGCGACCCCTGTGAAAGGGTCGTTCAACTCCCAAAGGGGTCGCGACCCACAGGTTGAGAACCGCTGGTAAGTGAAAGGGAATATTGGTTGTGGAGTGGCCTGGAGGTCAGTTCCCAGGGGAGGAGAATTGATTCTATTGGACTAGACCTAACATTTAAAAACCTGGTGCCTTGCTGTATCACGCAACATGGTTCGTGGCAGTCTTTCCAGGTAAGGAATGAAGGTTGCTTTCCTGAGAGATAGCGACAAAGGGACCTCAAGACATCATTGGGGACCTCAGGAACTTGAGGAATTCACCAAGTCTACAGGTATTGCAGGCAAACCCAATGCCAGAGACTGGGAGGGGCTTCCCACATTTAAGAAAGTGTGTGTGTGTGTGTGTGGGGGGGGGGCTGGTGAGCAAACTGCAAATGGGGAGAGAGGAGCCCATTACGCAGGGCTTCGCAGAGAAGAACTTTACAGCAAAGAGCAAAGGGAAGATGATGAAGAATCTTACACATCACGGTGAGAGACACAATCACACTACGGTTTTTAAAGATCACTCCTTGGCCGACAGATTGGGACCAAAGGCTGGTTGGGAGGTCTGTGAGGCCCAGAGCAGGGGTGGCCGTGTCTCTCAGTAGGTGGAGGTCCCGGAGACCCTCCTTGTCGGAGAGCCCCGGTGCCGGTGCTGGGTGCAGTGGATGGGGAAGGAAAGGGCAGGTGCGGCTGGGGATGCAAGGCTTGGGAGTATTTTCAGTGCTGAGAATTTTCTTATGGAATGTTCTAAGAGTAGCCAAGAGTTCATTTTATTTTTATTTTAAAAAATTTAAAACTTCTTTATTGACATAGAAAAACCTATCCATAATTAATGTATGCAATTTAATGAGTTTGGAGGTAAGTATATGACATGAAATCATTGCCTCAGTCTATGGCGTCAGCGTATCCAGCACCTCCGAGTTGCCTCCCACCCTCTTTATTCCTTCTTCTCATTGTAATTTGGGATAAGAACACTTAACAGACAAGTCAAACAGTATTCACCGGGAAACTTGAAGCCCCTGGATCAGGCGAGGGAGTGGTTAAAAAGAGGTCATTTTAAACATCCCTGCTTCAAACTCTGCCAAGTACAAGGTGCTTTCCCACTGCATTTAAAAGTGGGTGAGGCCCCCTTAGTGGACGAGGCCCCGGGCCAGCTGCCCTGCCGGCCTCTCGGGTTGCAGCTGCTGGCCTCTGAGTTTTACAGGGGAAACAGGTTCAGAGCTTAAATGACTCACCCACTTCAGCCAAGAACCATGGCATCCCAATCACAGCTTTGCAATTCAGACTTTGTCTGTCCCACTCCCAGGGGCCCAAGGCCTTTGCCAGTGAAACGAAGTGAAATATACAGAACTCAGCACAGCACCTGCCACAGACTAGACCCTGGGGACAGCTGTTGGCACCACGGGCGCCCTCCTCTAAGACTTGGAGGAACGGGAATGTGTCAAAGGCCTACTGCTAGCCACGCCTGGAGGGACATTAGGACTTGCTGGTTATTCAACTGGCATCACTGGCCTTTTAGAGCCAACTCAGTGTGTGGCTCATGAAAGGCAATTCATCCCCAGAGCATGAAAACTGACTTTATAAGTCAGGATGTTAAGTCACCTGTGTGCTTGAGCCTTTGCCATGTGTGAGTGCTGTGCAAGCCCCACGCACATCCCTGTGTGTGTCCAGCCGGTTTACACTACCACCCCCTTTAGAGATGAGGGAGCTCAGAGCACAGAGGGATTCAGGCCCAGTTCGCTGGACTGCAAAGCCCACCCTGTACCTAGTGCTGCCTGAGGCCTGGGTGGGGCCTGCTGAGTGCGTGGCCCTTGGCGGCCGCGCTAACTCCGCCGCTGTCGCGGAATGGAACGTGCTGGCTCCCCTAGCCCGGTGCCCGCGCCCGAGGCTTCTGCTGTCCGCTCCGTGTAACAGATGCTCGGCCCAGAGGCCGGCACTGGGGGGCACCCCGTGTGAGTGGTCAGGAGGAGCGGAAGTGGCTCAGTACTTTTGCTTACATTCCGCGCCCTTCCCTGGGCAGCAGAGAAAAGGTGGAGCTCGAGCCAGAGGGGGCAGAAAATGAGGATAACCTCCATTCTCTTAGCTACGCCATTTCACCCCAAAACGTGCGTGTGTGCAGGCGGGGCGTGCCTGAGTATTAAACGTGCGAGAACGCGCGCACGCCCCCGGGGGCTGGTGAGTGGCGGCAATTGGGGATTGCCCGTCTTTCCTGGCCCCCCGGAGGAGTGGAGGGCCACCCAGTCTGCTGTGCCTGGGACGCCTCCCGTGAGGAGTACCCAGCGTGTGGGAGCAGCCCTCCTCGCCTCCCGTCTCCAGACCCCCCAGGGGCCAGCTGTCTCGCTGGCATGCACGTCTCCCCTGGGCCCTGTGACGGGCACGGGAGCAGGTGCACCGATCGAGACCGTGTGAGTGCTACACGGCGCTGCGGACCCGCCTTCTCGTGACGCCGGTGTCTGTCCACTCTCATCGCCCCTGCCCCTCCCTCCCTGCCCCTCTCTGCCCTTGCCTGGGCATAAAACATGGTTATCTTTCCTTCAGGTAGGCCAGACATTGTGCAAAGACACCCCTGAACAACCCAGAACAGTTCTCAGCTGGGGCTGATTTTACACCCCCCGACCTGGGACACTGGCAGCACCTGGCGGTGTTTGATTGTCATGAGTGTGTGTGTGTGTGTGTGTGTGTGTGTGTGTGTGTGTGTGTGTGTGTGTGTGTGTGGGGGGGGGGGGGGGCTGCTGGCATCTGGTGGACAGAGACCAGGGAGGCTGCTCAGCACTCTGCAGGGCACAGGGCGCCCTCAACACAGTTATGGGGCGGGGCCAGGTCTGGCAGGGCAGCCAGTTAGACCAGCGGCCTCTGAAAAGCACAGGCCTTCTCGTTTGTGAAATATTTCAGGGTTCCTAACAGCTGCTCTGTCTTCATGCCCCTCCGCCAACAGGAGGAGAGGACCCTGGGCTCCCGGGCAGGTCATCCCGCAGGACTCGGAGCTGGGGCGACCGAGCCCGACAGGCCCTAACCAGCGTCACTGTCCCGCTGCCTCTGGCTAAAGCAGAGGTGCCGAGGGCGAGGCAGGGAGAGTGGGCGCTGCAGAGCCTTCCAGGCTGGAGGCGTCCGGCTTCCCACACCTCAGGGCCATGCACGCTCTGCCGCCCCGTGCCCCGTGGGGACCTTGAAATGAAGGCGTTTCCCAAAGCAAGTGCTTCCCTCCGGAGCCGTAGGGGGCGCTCGCATCCAGGTGGTGCGCTGGCCCAGCTCTGGAAAAAGCCTTGGATTTGCGCTTCTTTCTGTGTAAGGCGCAGACGTACGCGGGCCGGGCTTCTGTTGAAAGGCAGATTTTGGGTCCGTAGGTCTGAGGAGAATCTCCGTGTCGGTACCGTTTACCAGCTCCTCGGGGAAGCCTCCCACGGGCCACACTTGGGTGGCAGGGCAGGGGCCGCGCTGGCAGCCCTCCCTGCAGACCTGCCGCTGAGGCTGAGCGGGGAACGCTTCCCCTGGGGCTGGGACCTGCAGTGCCAGGCCGGGAGGAGGGGCGACCCCGTGGGGGTGGGCTAAGTCTCTAACTTCTACCTTGAGTCAAGCTTCTTTGACCTACGTTTGCGGTCAAAACACGTTCCTTACAGAAGTGCCAGTGGGAATTCAAAGACGGACAGAGCCAGAATCTGGGCTCTTCGGCCATGAGGGAGGGGAGCCAAAGCAAAATAAATTTGTTAACAAAGCATTCTTATTTCTGGTTTATACAACTTTGGCTGTTAATCCAAAGAAAAGCTTACATAGAATTTGGTGTATTCTTATAGATGCAAGTTATAATCATAGACTTTTTCCTAAAAATAAAGGTTCTTTAAGCCTGAATCAGTTTGGATGCTTTTACCTGCAGACAAAAAGGCCTCTCTCTCTTTTTTTCCTTTTTTTTTTAATCCTCACCCGAGGATATTTTTCCATTGATTTCCAGACAGAGTGGAAGAGAGAGGGAAAGACAGAGAGAAACATCGATGTGAGAGAAACACATCAATGGGCCCGGGCCGGGGAGGAACCTACAACCAAGGTACGTGTCCTGGACCAGAATTGAGCCCAGGACCCTTCGGTCCGCAGGCTGACACAATCCACTGAGCCAAACCAGCTAGGGCAGGCCTCTCTTTATAAGAACTTTGAGCAGCTCATTAAACATGAAGTCCAAAGGCAAGTGATCCCAAGGTGATTCAGGAAACACAGTGTTATTGTGGTTAGTTATTAACAAAGAAGGGGGGCAAATGAACAAACAGTAAGCCTGATTAAGTAGGGACAGCTTTACAGTCACTCCAGGCATCCAAGTGGGCTTTCCGCTCTCCCCAGGGAACAACCGGCCAGTCCCCCAGATTAATGGGGGGGGGGGGGGGGGAGAGGGGCGTACACAGCCACAGGGATTCCCCGCATGGAAGCCAGATGATGAAGCAAAACTGTGAGGCATGTGCATAGGAGCCAAAATGATGACCGTAAAGCGGAGGAGTCTGGCCTGGGGAATGGGAAGAAGACGATAGGAGAAGGGCAGGAATCGCTGGAAGAGCCAGGAAAGAGACTGGATAGTCTGAAAGAAACCCTGCTCTCTCCCCAGCCGGAGGACGTATAATCAAAGCCTGGCTAAGGCCCCAGGCGCTCTCCTTCGCAGCCGTGAGGGCCTAACCCAGGGGTCCTCAAACGTTTTAAACAGGGGGCCAGTTCACTGTCCCTCAGACCGTTGGAGGGCCGGACTATAGTTTAAAAAAAAAAACGAACTATGAACAAATTCCTGTGCACACTGCACATATCTTATTTTGAAGTAAAAAAACAGAACGGCAAAAACACCCGCTTGTGGCCCGTGAGCCGTAGTTTGAGGACGCCTGGCCTAACCGCTGCACCGATTGCGTCTGGACAGGAGCCGAGACTGTGCTGGACAGCTGGAGCCTTGACGCCCGGCCGACGCAGGCGTCTCCCGGTCCTGCTCCTCCTGGGCTTGGGGGGGGGGGGGGGGGGGCGAGTGCCAAGTGTGGCCCGTGGCCGAGGCTGGGCGATTTCCTCTGTGAGATGGAGCTGAGCCACCTGTTCCTGGAAGAGACGTAGGACATGATGCAGCTGGGGCAGTCCTTTGTTTTCACTCCAATAACTTGCCACGGCCCCTCAAGTCCCCTGTGTGCGTGTACCTGAAGTGTATGTCATGTGATACCCTGGAAGAATCCTATCTCCCCAGCAACAACAGGACGTCATCAAGGTTGTAGGTTTTCTATGTTTTTCTCTGCAGTTTTCAGTGTCCTTACACTTGTTTCCTCAGGATAACAAGAGGCTGCCACGGCTCGAGGAATCACAATGTCACAGCCACATCTGTGCCACTCTCCCCAAATCCCCCATGCCCACCTACCCGGAAGCTCTCTGTACCCCCTTGTTTTGAGGTTTTCTTTTTAGTAGAGGACATGCTAATTGATTTTTGAGAGAGAAGAGAAGAGAGAGAGAGAGAGAGAGAGAAATATCAGTGTGAGAGAGCAACAGCAATAGGCTGCCTTCCCATACCCACCTGGATCAATCGGGAATCAAACCTGCAACCTAGGTGTCCTGACAGGTGTTAACATAAGAAACATTCAAACCTGTAAAGAATTTTTGTAAGTTTATTTGAGCCAAACTGTCAACAATTGCAGAATCTCAACAAATTAAGATAATGCTCTGGAGAATGGCAGGTTTTCACCTTGTTTTATACATTACAATCAAAAGAGGAGACGTAAGCGGGTTACATGAACTCCATTGGCTATAGATTAGGGAGGTGGGAGAAAGCAAATCGGGGAAACCTCTGGGATTGGATAAAAAGTAAAACAATAGGCTGGCTGGTGTTGCTCAGTAGTTGAGCATCGACCTGTGGACCAGGGGGTCACGGTTCGATTCCTAGTCAGGGCATCTGCCTGGGTTGCTGGCTCAATTCCCAGTATGGGGCAAGCAGGAGGCAACCAATCAGTTATTTTCTCTCATCATCGATGTTTCTCTCTCTCCCTCTCCCTTCCTCTCTGAAATCAATAAAAATATTTTTTTTAAAAAAGTAAGATGATAGACACATGCTCCTTTTACGTAGGTGGGTGCAGGAGAGTTAAAGGTCAGCAGTAACAATGAGGGGACTGTGGTCTCCGCAGAGCGGTGCCTGTGCTTTGAGGGGTCTGGAAAAAGGAAAATTACTTTGACATTCCAACGATGTGTTATCATAGATGCAAAAAGACTGCATCTATGATAGGTCAAGATTGACCTTTGTCAGGGAAGATACAGGCCAAGACATGACTACCCACCATAAACTGCTTTTTAATTTTAAAAGTTTTCATTTCAGACCATCCTTTGTTGTTACTGTAGGTCTCTGAGTCTGTAAGGTTGCCATGCAGGCCTTCCCTGAGCTTGTCAGGTTAGCATGTGGCCCCTTTTCATCCACACATCCCCCTTTGGGTCATAAATCAATCTAAAGGATGCATTGACGACCAACCATTTGGTTGGATAATTGAGTCTGGAGTTCCACAGTGCTAGGAAGCCTCATTCCTAGGATGTCTCGGTGTCAGCATTTGTCTTGCTGAACAGGGTGGACCACTGAGGATGGGGCAAGACCATAACGTTAGGTGGCATTCAAAGTCTAATTATTATTCTTTTCTTTTCCTTTTTTAAAATTTAATAAATCTTTATTGTTCAGATTATTACAATTGTTACTCTTTTTTCCCCCCATAGCTCCCCTCCACCCGGTTCCCACCCCAATCTCTGCCCTTACCGCCCCTCCCCCCGCACTGTCCTTATATTCACCAGTTTATTCTGCTCATTAGATTTTTTATTCACTTGATTTTTAGATTCTCTTGTTGGTAGATATGTATTTGTTGTTCATAATTTTTATCTTTACCTTTTTCTTCTTCTTCCTCTTCTTAAAGAATACACTTCAGCATTTCATATAATACTGGTTTGGTGGTGATGAACTCCTTTAGCTTTTTCTTATCTGTAAAGCTCTTTATCTGACCTTCCATT
Organism: Ia io; assembly: GCA_025583905.1. Taxonomy (NCBI): domain Eukaryota; kingdom Metazoa; phylum Chordata; class Mammalia; order Chiroptera; family Vespertilionidae; genus Ia; species Ia io. The sequence continues at coordinate 114,833,024 of JAJQQW010000010.1, read as the reverse complement.
CTGAATGATAGTTTTGCTGTGTAGAGTAATCTTGGTTGTAGGTTCTGGCTATTCATCACTTTGAATATTTCTTGCCACTCCCTTCTGGCCTGCATAGTTTCTGTTGAGAAATCCACTGACAATCGTATGGATGCTCCCTTGTAGGTAACTAACTGTTTTTCTCTTGCTGCTTTTAATGTTCTCTCTTTGTCTTTTGCTCTTGGCATTTTAATTATGATATGTCTTGGTGTGGTCCTCTTTGGATTCCTTTGGTTTGGGGTTCTGTGTGCTTCCTGGACTTGTAAGTCTATTTCTTACACCAGGTGGGGGAAGTTTTCGGTCATTATTTCTTCAAATAGGTTTTCAGTATCTTGCTCGCTCTCTTCTTCTGGCACCCCCATAATTCAGATGTTGGTACACTTGAAGTTGTCCCAGAGGCTTCTTACACTATCTTCATATTTTTGGATTCTTTTTTCTTTTTGCTTTTCCAGTTGAGTGATTTTTGCTTCTTTGAATTTCAAATCTTTGACTTGATTCTTGCGATCCTCTAGTCTGGTGTTGGATCTCTGTATATTATTCTTTATTTCAGCCAGTGTATGCTTAATTTCTAGTTGGTCCTTTTTCATATCCTCGAGGGTCTCGCTAAATTTATCAGCCTTTTCTAGGAAATTCTTGAAACACCTTATAACCGTGGTTTTGAACTCTATATCCAGTCATTTGCTTTCCTCCATTTCTTTCATTTGTGATCTGTTTCTTGGTCTCTACATTTTGGCTGCTTCCCTGAGTTGATAGAGTGGCTTTGTGGGCTAAGTGTCCTATAGGGCCCAGTGGCTCAGCCTCCCCAGTTACCTGAGGTGGACACTCTTGGTGCACCCCTTTGTGGGCTGTGTGCACACTCTTGTTGTAGTTAAGCCTTGATTGTTGTTGGTATCACTGGGAGGAATTGACCTCCAGGCCAATTGGCTGTGAGGATCAGCTGTGTCTATGCTAGGAGAACTTCTGTGCTGAAGACATCCTTATGAGACAAGACTTACAAAAGCCTCTGTGCTCAGCCTGGATGGGGTGGAGTCTCAGGGCGGAGCAGACAGCATTGGCTTCCCATCAGCCCTGCCCTAATAGACCTCTGGGTCTCAGTGTTCCACGGTAATTGCTGCACGCACCTCTGAGAGAAAGCCGCCCTCAAGTTTTGCCCCCTGCCAGACAGTCCAGTTTTTCCCCGAATGAGTCTGGGTCCCCAGAGTCTTGCCCGGAACTGGAGTTCAGTGCAGTTGGGAGCTTTTGTCTCCCTCCCACTTGAGAAAGCCAGCTGCGTACTCAGTTACCAGTCCTCTTGGGGCGTGCATCTCTGTACCTCTGCCTTTTGCAGCTCCTCTGAGTCTCAATGAGCTTTTTTCTTTCCTTCTAGTTGTAGAATTTCCACTCAGCCAGCCTTCCTATGGTTCTGGATGGTGTCCGTTTTGTCTTTTAGTTATAGTTTTGAAATTGTTGTGTGAGGCAGCAGTTTAAGTGTTTACCTATGCTGCCATCTTGGTTTCTTCTCCGAATTATTATTCTTAAAAAAAAAAAAAAAAAAAAGCCGGTGAATGGGAGCCATTAAAAAATATTCTGGATCCTTTCTATTTTGAGTTACCGTGATCCCAATCTCTTTGCTGCTTGTCTTAAGTTTTGCTTTTCTGCATCTAGTATAACATTTACATACCAGGAACAAAAGCAACAATACTAACCAAGTAACACCAATTAGGAACAAAAAATGTCTACTACTAGACAAGGAAGGGTCTGAGGGGAACAAGCATCCCAGCGAACCAATCCCTTTACATGTATCATCATAATTTTTATTAAGCTAATTATATGTTTTCCTCCTTCATCCACTGTCACTTGTACCTTATGTTGTGTTTGGTCAGATGAATGAAGACTTGACCTTTCATTATCCCGAAGCTCTGCCTTTTCTTCTGGGCAGTTAGTTTCCATAGAAATGACTTCAAGAGGAGGATTAAGTTCAATTTCCCAATACATTGCATTTTCACTATCAGTATTATCATAGGTTTTAGGAACCTCAGGCAAAGTTATTCAGCCTATAATTTCAGTATTATGCCATATTCCAGTAGTATTTAATGTTAATTTGGTGCTATTACAACATAAACCACTTAGTAGAACAGAAGAATTTTCTAACCCTTTGCAACAAAATGCCCCTTTCCCATATACCATATATTGTACTTTGTTGGAATGGATACAACAGGCCAGAATTGAGTGAGTTCAGTATTCCATATAGATTGGGGGGCATAACCATTCACCTTTCAGATTTTTACAAACAGTGAGATGGGTTCCCACTGTTTATTACTTTTAAATATGGCCCATCTACTTTCCATTATTGAGGATGGTCTCATACCAGCCAATTGAACTACTAGGAATGTAAGCTTAGGATCTAACTGAGGCACCTGCACTTTTAAGACACAATCGCGTTTCCCATCCAAAATTTTCCAAATTCCAGGGGAACTGTATGAGTCCCAAAAGCGTCTGGCCTGGGCTGCTGCACCCAGTGGAGTTGGCCATTGTTTTGTAGCCACTTCAGATTCCTCGCATTAGCATAGACAATAGGCCCTGTTGAGTTAGGGCACAGGCATGTTCCCATTGCTAGGTTTGTGCATGAGTTTTTATAGTCTGTCCAGTCTGTTCTATCCCTTGAGCTAAGGCTTTATTGCCTTTCCATGCTGCTTCCCACTCTTTTCCTTCTTCCTGAACCAGCATTCTCTCTATATGACCTATTTGAGATAGAGTCTTTTTCTAATGAATGACGCTCTTCATTAGCTGCAAGTTCAGTTTGTCCCAGAATACCAAGGCCAACCCCTACTCTTCCAAGTTTCCCCTTTTGCTTCTTTTAGAGGGCCAGTGTTATTGAATCCGCCAGGAATGTTGTTGCCATTGGGTAGCTATGGCTTGGGAGCAGTTAGGGTAGACTGAGTGGACCCAAAAATGTTGTTTCCCATGCCATAGTTAAATGGGTAGAGGTGGCCCCCAAATAAGCTATAGTTTGAGTATTCCATAGAGCTTCCTACAAGTGTCCAGGACACAAGGGTGGTGGCTAGTTACAGACATATCTACCCACCAAGTGATCCCAATAATTTCTGAAATGGGGATCCATTGATTTTTTTCTTGTTTCACGGACATCCAGCCACAAGAGCATGGCTGGTGAGTCCGAGGACAAGATATACTATGACAGATAGAACAGGCTGCTGCAAGCTTTTTTCCATAATTTCCAGGTGTTTTTCTTAGCTTTTCATCATCCATCTCTATAGCTATACAATACTCATCCAGATTAGATCCATATACAATCCTACTAGGGGAATTATCAGGGAGGTGTTTTTAGAGGTATTTGCCCAAGATGGGTCCTTTATAGTAGATATAGCCAGAAAAAAATGGACCAAAGCTTATATTGATAGTAAGAGAAGACCAATGTGTGGCCAACAAAGCATTGACTTCATTATCACTGATAATCTATGTATATAAGAGGCTAAGTGATCAACTGTTGGTCCATCCGACCCTCTGACTGACTGACCCCTGGTACATATGCCGTGCATTGGCAATTTAAAAATAAACGTTGACTCACGCATGTGTGATACATATAAAGGTCTCACTGGCGCCAATGTAGACCAAGTAGGAATATTCCTACCTGAACCCATTTTCAGGCATGGTCAGTTATATATTGCTTTCTCTCGAGTTCAAAGAGCATGTGACGTTAAAGTTAAAGTTGTAAATACTTTATCACAGGGAAATTAGTCAAGCACTCTGAAAGTGTTTTTACTCTTAATGTGGTATACAGGGAGATATTAGAATAAGTTTAATCAATTTATCAGTCATTGTTTTTATCAATGTTGTTTTTAGATCATGTTTTTGTTGTTTTTATATCATGTCTTTGTTGTCCTTATATCATATTGTTATTGTTTATTTACTAATCAATTTATATATTATTTTCATATACATTTTACTACTTTGCTTTCATCTCTGACACTTCTATTACAGAGAAAGGGTGAATAGCAATATTAAAATATTTCTTCTAATTTCATTTCAATGTGCAGGAATCCGTGCACCAGGCCACTAGTCAGAATATCACTGTCTAGAAGGTGGGAAAGATTAGCAGGTATCCAAGTTAAGTTTTTCATATCTAATAAGGGAGTGGGTATGGGGAGGCAGATATTGTTTCCACTAGGAAAACATAAGGAGGATAAGAACAATATAAAAATCATTTTATGTACATTCAATCAATAACAAGTAGGTGATATAAGAACAAGGTTTGAGCAGCATCAATTTGTGAGTATACAGGCCTTGTTGATGCCCTGCCCTGATGGGCCCCCACCACCCCGATTGACCCGCAGCCCCTCCTCCCAGCCGGCCCTGCCCCTGATCCCTTCCATACCCCAATGGGGGGCAGGGCCAGCTGCCCACAGCACCTTCCCATGGCTGGCCCAACCCTGATCAGCCCCCACCACCTGATCAGCCTGTGGCCCCTCCCCCAGCCAGCTCTGCCCTCTATTGCCCACCCCCCACACCAGTTGGGGGGGGGGATGACCAGCCAACCTCCCATGGACCCTCCCCTGGCCCCATTTGGGGGCAGGGCTGGCTGGCCCACTGCCCACAGCCCCTCCTCATGTGAGGCCCCACCCCCAATCAGCCCCCCACCCCAATCAGGATCAGGGCCCACTGGCCAATCCACCGCAGCCCCTCCCCGCATCTGGCCTGGCCCTGATCAGGCCCCGATCAGGGTGGGCCCACTGGCCAACTTTCCACTGTCTCCTCTTCCTGACAGGCCCGGCCCTGATCTGCCAATTGGGGCCAGGCCAGCCGGCCCCGACCTATGCACGAATTTGTGCACTGGGCCTCTAGTAAAAGATAACCTTTTATTGAGTTAATAGAAAGCAAAGAACATTCTGGGATCTGGATAACTTGACTGTTCAATGCAGCCTGCTTAGCTGCAGCATCAGCGAAGTGATTTCCTTTTGCTTCCATGGTTGGTAGCTTTAGAATGCCCTGGGATTTTTATAATTGCCAATTGTTTTGGTTGCTGTATGGTATTAAAAATTCTGCAACCAGTTTTTCATTTTTAAGAAAAAAATATTTTTATTGATTTCAGAGAGGAAGAGAGAGGGAGAGATAGAAACATCAATGATGAGAAAGAATCACTGATCAGCTGCCTCCTGCTCACCCCCTACTGGGGATTGAGCCCACAGCTCTGACCATGGAATCAAACCCAAACTGTGACCTCCTGGTTTGTAGGTTGAAGCTCAACCACTGAGCCACATTGGCCAGGCCAGTTTTCCACTTTTTATGGGCTTCCCAGAGGAAGTTAAGAAGCCTCACTGCTTCCATAACATTCCAAAGTTGCCGGAGGCTAATTCCAGCATGTCATAAATGCAAGAAGTTTCATGAAAAGGCTGATGGAAGCTTGGGGCTTATTCAGCAGGGCTGAATACATGTTATTACCTACTGGAATGGCTAAGGGCATTTCCCCAAACCTGAAAAGGATGCATAATTGATTGCTTGCTGCCAGACAGCTGAGGGCATTTTAATCTACATGTTATTGCCTCCTGCTGGCCAAACACCTGAACAGCCAAAGGCAGTTACCCCAATCTGACATGGATTCTGTATACTAAACCTTGCCTTTGATATGTATATATGCTTTGCCTTAGGACAATTTGTGTTAATAAAGAGTGAGGGGTCCTGAGACAAATAGAACTTGGTTCCTACAGCCAAGCTCCTCTGGCTCCCCCATGGATTACAAATTTATATTACATTTCTAGTCTCTATTAATTTAGAGCAGCCCCTTCTCCAGATTTTTTGAACCTTAACAGCATCAGAGAAAGACCAAGATTGTGATACAAAGTCATGAGCTACACCAAATGCACAGTGACTATCAGTGTAGATATTGGCTACTTGACCTTTGGCCAGTTGACAAGCCTGAGTCTTGTTCTTTGGAAGAGGGAAAGATAGGATTCCTCCAAGTCTTTTGGGGTTCATCAGTAGCCCATCTTTTGATACAAGATGGCCAAGGTATTTTATGAGGTAAGCAAAACTGAAGCTTATCCTTTGAGACCGTATGTCCCTTTATGGTTAGCTGCTACAGTAGGTAAATTGTGTCCTTTTCAGAGTCTAGAAATGTCCTAGAGCATATAGTTCAGCTTGCTGGGCAGATCTGATTTCAGGCAGATAAGAACTTTCAATTATGTCCACCATGGAAGTTAGTGCATATCCAGCTTAGAAATGTCCCTGTTCATCTTTTAATTAAGATCCATCTGTGAACCAAATTAAGTATTATCCACAGGAGTTTCCTGTAAATAATTTCTAGGAGCAAGAAGTTGGTCAGCAAGTAAAACACAATTGTGGGTGTCTCCATCCTCTGATGAGGGTAACAGAGTGACAGGATTAAGGCGACTGCACTAGTTAAAATAATAGTAGGTGCAGAGAGCAGGAGTGCTTCATGAAAAGCCAGTCGACTGACAGAGAAGTGTTGAGTGTGATGAGAGTTCAGCAAGGAGTCAACAGAATGAGGAACATAAATAGTTAAAGGGAGCCCAAGACTGTCTTTGGTCTGTTTACATAACAAGGCTGTAGCAGAGATGGCCCTCATGCAGGGAGGGAGCCCTTTGGCCACTGAGTCTAGCTGCTGTTATAATACCCTATAGTCTCTGGTGGTCTCTGTGTTTCTGAGTTAGAACTCCTAAAGCATTGCCCTCACTTTCCTGAGTGAAAAGGGAGGAGGGAAGTTTATAGTTTGGGTGCCCCAGAAGTTTATAGTTTATAGATGCCCCAGAAGTTTATAGTTTGGATGCCCCAGAAGTTTATAGTTTGGATACCTCCTTCAGAGCCTCTACAGCTTGTTTCCCTTCAGGGTTCCACTGAATTGGACCAGGTGTATCCAACTTTAAAAGGGCATGGAGAGGCTGGGCTACCAATGAAAAGCTTGGAACCCAATTTCTACAATATCCAGTCAAGCCCAGGAATCCTCAAAGCTGCTTTCTTGTTCTTTGGAAGAGGAAAAGATAGGATTCCTCCAAGTCTTTCGGGGTTCATCAGTAGCCCATCTTTTGATACAAGATGGCCAAGGTATTTTATGAGGTAAGCAAAACTGAAGCTTATCCTTTGAGACCGTATGGCTAGCTGCTGCAGTAGGTAAATTGTGTCCTTTTCAGAGTCTAGAAATGTCTTAGAGCATACAAGTAAATCAACCACATTCTGGATTAGAGTGGGATCTCTAGGAAATTCAACATCATTTAGATCAGCTTTTAATATCTGGGAGAAATAGGTGAGACTTTCTATATATCCCTGGGGCATCACAGTCCAAATAAATTGTCAATTTTCCCAGGTGAAGGCAAAGAGATATTGACTGTACTTCTCTACTGGAATGCTGAAAAAGGCACTACATAAATCTATTACTGAACAATATTGGCAGTCCACAGGAATGGTTGATAATAAAATATGTGAATTTGGAACCACAAGATGCCTGGGAATAACTATCCTATTTATAGCTCTGAGGTCCTGTACAAATCTCCATCCTTTCCCATTTGGTTTCTTTACTAAAAAGATAGGAGAATTACAGGGGCCTGTATGTGGAATTATAAGTCCCCTTTTTAAATAACCTTGTATACTGGCCTTAAATCCTGCTATCTCTGGATAGCTAGTGCATCAGGTCTTTTTTATTATTATTATTATCTGAAGTTTTACATGTGTCTCTTTTTTCCATGATTGAACCCCCCTCCCCTCCCCCGCACGCGCCCCCCCGCCCCCCTCAGTGCATCAGGTCTTAAAGGATGTTGGTGAACATTAGGTAAAGGCAAAGTATTAACAATAGTTATTGTAATAGGAGTGGCTGACTCGATCTTGCCAATATCTGTACCAGAAAGGGCCCAAAGTTGCATTGGAACATTCTGCAACAAATGTTCAACTTCAAGATTATTTCCCTCTGGTGAAAGTTCCTTTAAAGTCTTATTTCCCCAATTGGTTCAGCATCTGACTCATTTAGTTCTAAATACATTTCAACTTTCCAGGAAAAGGATATATGAACATCATGGGTGTTCCCTATCAGGTGAATTGGGGCCGATTTGACCAGTAAAAATATGTTGCCCCGTAACATCCCCTAGTTGAAAGAGGATGGGTTCTGATTTAAAAACAGTCATTGGTTGGTTAGATACCCCTACCATTTGTACAGATGCTTTACTCTGACAGAGAGGAAAACTTAGATGGATAGGGTTAAGAATAAACTGGCCCCAGTATCCACAAGGCCTTAGTAATTTCCCCTTTTATGATAATTTCAATTTCTCCTAAAGTATTAGTAAGGAGGAGGGAAAAATACTCTCTCATAGTCCTCGGAGCAGCCCTATGCTTGCTTCTGTCTGTTTTCTCTTTGTAAATCCCATTTCAGTTTTCTACAGTCTTTTTTACGGTGGCCTAGATTTTTACAGTAAAAGCAGACTCCTTTCTCTCCTTTTCTAAGAGACTTCTGAGTAGAACTGGCTTGGTTGCTTAATTGCTGGAGCTGTAAGTTCATAATTTGAGCAACTTTATCTTTTTCTCTCTTTTGGATAGTTTTAGATAGGTGATCAGCCAGAATAGCCAGTTAATCAGCATGGGTGGCCTGCCAGCTTAATTTATGTTGTTTGATCAAATTTACAAGCTCTTCATTTAGTCCTTCCAAAAATGCCGAATTTAGTAAGGGATCATTTTGATGATCCTTGAAACTGTCCGGTGACAGAACTGAATATCATTTGAAAGTTTTTTCAAAATGTTCAAAGAAATCAAGCAGTAGTTCATCGGGCTTTCTCTTACATTGCTGGAACTTGGTCCAGTCCATTCTCCGAGAAAAAATCTCTAATTCCCTGCATCCCCCTCCTCCCCGGCCCCCATTTAAAAAAATCATCTACAGGAATATGCCAGCGAACTTTATTTGCCATTCTGTTGTCTTGCTCTCAGAAACCAGTAGGTGTATTAATTGGAATAGGTCAGAATAGCCAGTATCATATATCCTAACAGCTAAATCAAATTCCTTTGCAAACCCACAGGGTCCTGGAGAGGGTCAGGGAAATCTTTAGTTAGGTTGCTTAATTCTGTTCTAGTCCAAAGAACATATACAATTGCTGTTTCCCCTCTACCTGAGACAGGCTTTTTCCAGAAAGGAGCTGCTAGAATTCCTGAATTATCTTTCTCTGAGTTTGTATTCTCATTTTCCCCCAGGTCAGCAGGGAATGGTAGTAGAGCGGATACAGGAGAAGGAAGAAGAGAGGTGGAGGGCAAGTCTGCACAAGGAAGCTCAGAGAGCAAAGGCTATAGTGGAGGAGCTATAGAAGGGGAGGTGTGGGGTCTTGGGACTTACTGGCTTCAGAAGCCTTCTTCAGTTCAGAGACAGTCTCAAATATTCTTATTAACATCCTGTCGGGAAGATATTTTACCTGATCCTCTCCTAGAAGCTCTAATTTCCAATCGAGATAAGCTTCCCATCATTTAATTTAATTTTAGAGCTGGCCTTCTCTAATTGAGTGTGCAGAAAATCAATTTGGAGGTGTCAAGTTATCCACTTTGGCCATATTAAGCTTTTATAATTTTTATTTTTTTAAATCTTTATTGTTAAAAGTATTACATATGTCCCCTTTCCCCTCCATTGACCTCCCGCCCCAAGCCTTCACCACCCTATTTCTGTGTCTATGTGTTATGCATATTTGCATATGAGTTCATTGATTAATCCTCTCCTCCCTGCCTTCCTTCTGAGGTTTGACAGTCTGTTTGATGTTTCTATGTCTCTGGGTCTATTTGTGTTCATCAGTTTATGTTGTTCATTATATTCCACAAATGAGTGAGATCATGTGATATTTATCTTTCTCTGACTGGCTTATTTCACTTAACATAATGCTCTCTAGGTCCATCTATGCCATTACAAATGGTAAGAGTTCTTTCTTTTTTATAGAAGGGTAGTATTCCATTGTATGGATGTACCAGAGTTTTTAAATCCACTCATCTGCTGATGGGCACGTAGGCTGTTTCCAAATGTTACCTATTGTCAATTGTGCTGCTATGAACATAGGGGTGCATATTTTCTTTCTGTTGAGTATTTCTGACTTCTTGGGATATATTCCTAGAAGTGGGATAACTGAGTTAAATAGCAGTTCCATTTTTAATTTTTTGAGGAAACTCCATACCGTTTTCCACAGAGGCTGCACAGTCTGCATTCCCATCAGCAGTGCACGAGGGTTCCCTTTTTTCCACATCCTGGCCAACCCTAGTCACTTGTTGATTTGTTGATGATAGCCATTCTGACAAGAGAGCCCACTGCATGGGAGAACATATTTGCCAATGATACATCCAATAAGGGGTTACCCTCCAAAGCTTATAGAGAACTCATACAACTTAATAAAAGGAAGATAAACAACCCAATCAAAAAATGGACAAAGGACCTAAATAGACACTTCTCCAAAGTGGACATCCAGATGGCCAAGAGATGTATGAAAAAATGCTCAAAGTCACTGATCATCTGAGAGGTGCAACTCAAAATGACAATGAGGTACCAACTCACACCTGTCAGAAAAGCTTTTATCATTTTTAGTTAAATTTTTCCATTTTTGTCGATATTGCAAGTTGAAATTCCATAGAATTATACATGTACCTTGCTGGAGTATTAATTGGGGGCTGGGATTCTTGCAGTTTACCAACCTTAGAGGTGCAATTTCCCATTTTTAAAATTTTAATTTAATTTTTTATATCTGCAGAGTCTGAGCAAGTTTTCTAGGGATGTTATGTAGTGGGTGGAAGTGTGCTGCTTATGAGTTGACTCCATGAGACTCTCACCCCTCGAGTTGCCATCAATCCTCTTATGTGTCTTGGTTTCTCTCCTGGCTGTCTAAAACAAGCATGTCAAACTCACGGCCTGAATGTGGCTCTAAGAACACCGAAGATTCAGGCTGGAGGGATTATGTGCTCCTTGAACTTCAGCTCTCATTTATACAGTGGAGGCTTTTTTTTTTCTTTTCTTTTTTCTCAGACTCTCAGAAAGCAATTCCAATTGAAAAGCCAAAACCAGTGACTTATTTTTCCTTCAGTCACACCTTAGCCTGGGTTCTGGCAGCCCTTACCCTTAGTTCTGTCTCAAGGACTTAAAAAACACAGCTCAAATAAAGTCAAAACTTATACCAAAGCAAGTGTAGGTCCTGGTTCCAAGAGACAATTCATCCAAGCTCACCTGATATGGTGGGGAGCTGGCAGGGCTCACTGGGCCCCTTGCTGGATCCTAGCACTGGGTCCCTGCTGGGCTGATCAGCACAACCTGAGCAACGGATGAATGATTGCTCTGACACACATTTCTGTGAAAGAGAGGGCTAAGGGACTGCCTGGCTTGAGAATCCAAAGAGCCCCATTCGCCTGCCTCCTTGGGCTTTTATTGTAGCAACAGCTTGAACTAAAATTAACCTCTAGATACTATCAGCAGGGTAAGCATGCTTGAGAAGACACATGCATCTGCAGTGTCCTTTAAGCAAGGACGTCTAAAGACTAAACATAAAGATTCCAGTAAACACCCAGGGGCTCAGACTTGTTTGGAAAAGTCAAGGTAGGGTCTGCCGCCTTCAGCAAGGTCCCCCTCAAGGCCTCTGACCTTTCAGAGATTCCTTCTTACAGACTTTCCAACCAAGTCCCATGCCTCCCCACATCTCCCCCCTTTTTGTTTTGCTGGCTGCAGAAGACAGAGGGAGGTGGTGAACTTTCTGCTTTGGAATGTCAGGGTCCTTGAAGCACGTTCACTGCTCGAGTTCAGATTTTGTAGATTATAAGAAAAACAAAGATAATTACAGTGACAGCAATGGTTAGTCTGATCAGATACCAATTGATTCTAGGAAACCATGTGGTGGGGTTTACCCACTCCAAATGCTCCTTTATCATATTCCAAGTAGTAGTCTGTTTTTCATGTTCATTGATAGCAAGTAAGGACTCTTTAATTTGCCTTTGCAATGTGTTTACTTCTTCAGTAAGGTTATCATGAAAGACTCCCCATAGATTCTTTTTAACATCAATCTACTGATGGTGACTACTGTTCCATTTTAAAGGGGTGACACATATGTGCTTATGCTCCCAATCGCAATTAAGCACTTGCCTGTATACTATGGCATCCTGTCTTTCCCCAGATATTCAGTGGCTGCCTCTATTGCCTGTAGTCTAGCTAATATTTTTTTATCTATGTGCTGTTGTACAGTGAATTCCCTAGTTACATTATAGGCCATATTGGCTACAAATGTGGCCATCGGCACAGACTCAGAAAGGGCCTCCACAGTGATGCTAGAGGTAGTAAGAATAACAACAGCCTCAATTTTGGGCCATAATTGGCTAATTGGTTTCTAAGACCTCAATAGCTGATGAGCCTTGCCATTTCCTGGTGAGATTAACAGGTATCAGGATTTCTGCTTGTCTCCTAAGTATTATAATAGTGCTGATGGTCAATGAGGTAATATTCTGGGTGGTAATACAGGATACAAAATAAGCTCCTTCTCCAATCTGTACTAGAAAAGATGAATTATGGCTTATTAGTAGATCGGGGCCCATAACGAAGACATAGGGGTGAGTGGTGCAAATCAGGCTATTGTCAGGAAGATTATCAGTGAAAGTTATACTATAGTGGCCGGAGGAGTTCCAGTAGTCACCGTGCCACAATTTCAAAGGGCTGAAAACATGGCCTAATCTCCATAAAGTTTCCTGAACTGGCAAGCCTAGTATTCGAGGTCATGGGGAACTCTCCCTCCCTTAGTCCAAACCTCAGGCATGGCTGCATAACCGGTGTAACTAGTATTAGACGCATGGTGTACCAGAGCATCAGTGTGGTTGGCTTGCAAATGAGCATGTGGGCTCCAATTTATAGCCTGTTGGTCCCTTAGGACCATCAAATGGGCATGATTTCCTCGACAAACTTCGCAATGGAATGCCTCAGCAGAGGGGTCCCACTGCTTATTTTGCTTACACCAGTGATGGGCAACCTTTTGAGCTTGGTGTGTCAAACTTCGCCAAAAAACTGAGCATAACTCGGGTAGTGTGTCACTTTGAGGACAAAACTAACTCCAAGACTCTAGTCGCAAATGTTTCATCCTCAGGAGCAGCAAATGTTTCATCCTCGGCATGCGGCCGCGTGTCATCAGAAATGGCTACGCGTGTCAGTGCTGACACGCGTGTCATAGGTTCGCCATCACTGGCTTACACGGAGGGATGGGAGGCACAGTAGCATTAGTCAATTACTGCAGGCCAGACTGCCTGCTGAGAGAAAGGTTAGTTGGGCCTTAATCTGATCATGCTTAAGAATGATATGTAACCAAATCTGATTAGGAGTTCTCATAGAGTACAGAGAGGAATTGGAGGAGGTAATGTATAAGGGTAGCACATTGGAATGAAAAGAGGTATTGGGAGGGACAGTTGTCCAATGCGTCCCATTTTCAAGACTGCTTATTGGTGGCAAGTCTCCTCCCCGCTAAAAGGGATGTTAGGTTGTTAGACACAGGAAAAGTGGGGGTCCCCCCAAGTTAGGGGTCTAAAGAAAGGTGGGTCTATAACATGGGCCTAATATAAGGTGGCAGATGCTGGTGCCCAAAGCCAGGCAAAAATGCCAAGCCATACGGCATAGGAGTTGAGGTGAATTAAGGAAGTCAAAGCAAGAAGAAGGTTGTCTGGGTGCGTGGAGCGTGAGTATCCTCCAGCAGTTGCTCAGCCTCTGCCGTCAGCTTCTTCATCATTCTCCAGGTTATTCTGGGGCCGTCTGTGTCCACTGGAGGCACGTCGTTTGGGCTGTGGAGTCCCCAGGCCCAGATTCTTCATTTCTGGGAGAGGATTGGCTCTGTGCCATGCCATGGTAGGGTTTAATCTGACGAGCTGGAATCCACAGCAGCCCTGTGGGGGTAGAAACACACGCATGTCCTCTCCCCCATGTTAATAATTCATTGGGTCCTTTCCAGTTATTAGTGTCCACATCTCGCCACAAGACCTGTGGTTTCTGAGCTGGTGCTATAGAAGTAAAGTGATGCTCTACAGGGGATAGAAAAGAGTTGTTCAAATTTTAAAAATTAAGAGTAAAGAGTGCTTTGGATAGCAACATAGCTGGGTCCTTGAGTCCCATGCCCCCTTTTTGTTTTACTACTGCTCTTCAAGGTTGAATGGGCACGCTCTACAATGGCCCGCCCTGTGGATTGTAAGGGAATCCGTGGAATGCTGGGTGGACCAAGTCCTGCAAAGGGTGGCAGAGGCCTGGCTGCTATAAGCAGGCCCATTGTCAGTTTTTATTTTCGTTGGGATTCCTAAAAAGGCAAATGTGAGTACCAGATGTTTAATAACATAGCATGTGGCTTCGCCAGGAAGAGCATGGGCACTGATCATACCAGGAAAAGCATCTATAGTTATATGAACATACCGGAGTTTCCCAAAAGAGGCAATGTGAGTGACATCTGTTTGCCAAAGGTCACGGGCCTGTAGGCCCCCAGGATTAATTCCCATGAGGGTGGCGAGGTGCCTGTCACTTGACAATCAGGACATTGTAAAATAATTTGTTTAGCTATCCTCTGGGGTAACTGAAATTCCTAATTGTCTCCAATTTTGATGGAATAATTCATGGGGGTGATGGGTTTCCATTAAGGTAGCTGTCATAACTAAGTGGTCTACTTGTTCATTGGCCTGTACTAATGGTCCAGGGAGGGAACTGTGAGACCTGATATGAGCTATAAAGAGAGGATGTGATCGAACATCTAGTAGGACCTGGAGGTGAAGGAACTGTGCTAAGAGAGATGGCTCTAATGTAGGCTTAATAAGTGAAGTTTCTAAATTTTGTAAAATATAAATTAGATGGCTCTAATGTAGGCTTAATAAGTGAAGTTTCTAAATTTTGTAAAATATAGGCAGAATCACTAACAATGTTTGGGGTTGCGAAGGAAATGTTTCTAGCACTAAAACCAGCGCCCCAATTTCAGCTCGCTGAGTTGATGTGAAGCCCCCTCATTGAATGGCACCATCAGGTGGCCAGTGAATGGCCGCTTTTTCATTTTTCTGAGCCATCAGTGAAGACGGTGAGTGCTCCTGGGATAGGGATATGTACAATCTTAGTGTGATAGATTAACTTAGTGTGTGACAAAGAATGCAATGTCTTAGCAGCAGAGAGAGAATGCTCTACCTGCCCTAAGAAATCAGCTAGGGCGATTTGTAAATCTATGGAAGTGGAAAGTGCTTTTTCAAATTGAGTCTTGGTTAGTGGAAGTCAAATGACTTCAGGATCATGCCCTGTGAGTTTAGCACATCGCAGCTTCCCATCTAGGATTAAAGAGCAAATTAAAGCTAGATAAGGTGATAAAGTTTTGGAGGGAGAATGGGAGTGAAATGACCATTCAATGAACCCCAATTCAGGTATTAGTTGTCTTACAAGCCCTGTAGGTGAGTGTCTGGTGGGAAATAAAAATAATTGAAGAGAACACTGGGGATAAAGTCTATTTAAATATCGTGTATTGAGAGTATTCTCGACCAAGCAGAGTTCTTTTATCCCTTCAGCAGACAGCTGTCTTAGGGAATTCAAAGCTGGATACCTTTTAATATGTTAAACAGTTTTGTAAATTTGCCATGGGAATGCCTAATGCCGGTCATTTCCAATTTATATCCCCTAGTAATTTTTGAAAATCATTTAGGGTTTTTAGTTCCCTATTATCAATGATAACCTTTTGGGGTCTGATAGTTCTTTCAGTGAGGATATACCCCCTTTCGGTGAAGATACACCCCAGATTTTTCCATGGTTTCTCATCTGTACCTTTACCGGGGCTATTGAAAGGCCTCTTAAGCCATTTCCTTTCGTACCGAAGAGTACATACGATGTAACAGGCTCCTACCAGGGGCTGCAAGGAGGATGTCCTCCATGTAATGGATAATTTTTCCAGAAGGGGAACTGCTGCCTAGTTGGCATAAGTACCTGATGTACATGGTACTGACACATCGTTGGGCTGGTCAGCATTCCCTGTGGGGGGACTTTCCAGTGATATCTCCGAGCAGATGCCTCATTGTTAACTGAGGGGAGAGTGAATGCAAATTTCTCCCAATCCTGAGTAGCCAAAGGAATGGTATAGAAACAATCCTTCAAATCTATTATAATAATAATTAGAGGCCCAGTGCACAGAATTTGTGCACGGCGGGGGGCGTGGGGGGGTGTCCCTCAGCCCAGCTTGCACCCTCTCCTATCTGGGACCCCTCAAGAAATGTCCGACTGCCCATTTAGGCCCAATCCCACCAGGCAGTTGGATATCCCTCTCACAATCCAGGACTGCTGGCTCCCAACTGCTCACCTGCCTGCCTTCCTGATTGCCCCTAACCGCTTCTGCCTGACAGCCTGATCACCCCCTAACTACTACCCTGCCAGCCTGTTTGCCCCTAACTGCCCTTCCCTGCAGGCCTGGTCACCCCTAACTGCCCTCCCCTGCAGGCTTGATCACCCCCAACTGACCTCCCTTGCAAGTGTGGTCCCTCCCAACTGCCCTCTTCTGCAGGCTTGATCGCCCCCAACTGCTCTCCCTTGCAGGCCTGATCCCTTCTAACTGCCCTCCCCTGCTGACCTGATCACCCACAATTGCCTTCCCTTGCAGGCCTGGTCCCTCCCAACTGCCCTCCCCTGCTGGCCTGATCACCCACAACTGCCCTGCCTTGCAAACCTGGTCCCTCCCAACTGCCCTCCCCTGCTAGCCATCTTGTGGCAGCCATCTTGTGTCCACATGGGGGCAGGATCTTTGACCATATGGGGGCAGCCATCTTGTGTGTTGGAGTGATGGTCAATCTGCATATTACTCTTTTATTAGATAGGATAGAGGCCTGGTGCATGGGTGGGGGCTGGTTGGTTTGCCCTGAAGGATGTCATGGATCAGGGTGGGGGTTCCCTTGGGGTGTGGGGCGGCCTGGGCGAGGGGCCTGTGGTGGTTTGCAGGCCAGCCACACCCCCTGGCGACCCAAGCGGAGGCTCTGGTATCTGGGGTTTATTTATCTTCTATAATTGAAACTTTGTAGCCTGGAGAGGAGCCAAGCCTTCTGCTTGCTCTGTGGCAGCAGCCATTTCTGTTGGGGTTTATGTATCTTCTATAATTGAAACTTTGTAGCCTTAAGCAGAGACTTGGGCTGGCCAGGGTGTGTGGAAAGCTTGGCTTCCTCCATCGCCGGGGGCAACCCTAGCCTCCTGCTCTTTCCAGCTCCATGGCTGCCGCCATTTCTGTTTGGATTCATGTATCTTCTATCATTGAAACTTTGTAGCCTTGAGTGGAGGTCTAGGCCGGCAAGGGCAGGTGGAAAGCTTGGCTTCCTCCATCGCCGGGAAAACCCAAGCCTCCCTCCTGCTCTCTGTGGCCGTAGCCATCTTGGTTGGGTTTATTTGCATATTTGCTCCTGATTGGCTTGTGGGCGTGGCTTGTGGGCATGGCTTGTAGGTATAGCAGAGTGATGGTTAATTTGCATATTACTCTTTTATTAGATAGGATAAGCCATTCTTGTGGGAGCATGGCCGGGGAGGGAAGTCCAGGCTGGAGAGCACCCATGGGTTGAATATTAGCATTAATGGCTCTTAAATCATGTAAAAGCCTCCACTTTTAAATTTTTTGGGGATTGCAAAAATAGGAGAATTCCAGAGGCTATTAGAAGGTTCTATGTGACCTCATTCTAACTGTTCTTCCACCAGTAGATGGGCCTGTTGTAATTTTTCTCCCTTTAAGGGTCACTGTTCTACCCAAATAGGGGGTTTGACTTAATCAAGTAAACGGTAGGGGAGGTATAATAACAGTGGCCATTTCTAAAAAGGTGTCTGTAATGTTAGCCCCCACTACAAAAGGAGATCTCGTCCCCACAAATGGACTGAAATTTGTACTGCCAAACCCTCCTTTCCTAAAGCATTTGGGGCCCAAAATGGTAGTAACAACAGTTGTGAGATCTTAGCTTGTGCAGGGAAAATATGTAACCCCTTGCATGTCATGAGCATCTGGATTTCTCCCTTGTAATCACTATCAATGACTCAGGTACTATTGTGACCCCTTTTAAGTTAAGGTGAGAGCATCCCCAAATAATTCCTACCATGCCCAGTGGCAGTGGCCCCAAATTCCCATAGGGACCCTTTTAGGGTCATCCCCTTCATTGAGAATTAGTTCTGTTGGAGTAAGTCCAACCCTGTGCTCCCAGCCATAGCTGCTCGGAGGGAGTAGATGGTGGATTTTCTGTCAGCCCTAGGAAGGCCAGTCATGTCCCAGTTTGTTGTGGGGCCTGGAACTGGCCCCGCTGGGAGTTTCCCTGCAGTGGTGATAATGAATTGCCATATTTGTCAAATTTAGACTTACATTGATTGGCCCAATGCTGCCCCTTATGGCAGCAGGGGGACAGGCAGATGGGGGCCGAGATTTCTCAGCCCAGGAGGCTGGCATTTCAATCTTGTAATCCTTTTTAAAATGCCCCTTTTTTCCACACTCATAGCTTTTAGAATCTGTCTTGCCCGTAGTCCCGGCTTGAAGGGCTATGGCCAGCATCTGACTCCAGGGGGTTTCTGTTCCTACTAGCTGACAAGTTCTGGTAGATTCCCGCACCATGATGGCCTTTCCCCTGACGGGCTGCATAGCCTTCTGACAATCAGCGTTGGCGTTCTCATGTGCCAGTTGCACCAAGAGAATATCTGCAGCCTGGCTATGACTTATCTGCTGGTGAATGGATTGAGTAAGGCGATTTACAAAATCAACATAAGATTCCTGGGGTCCCTGGTGTACATTAACAAAAGGGCATTGCTGGACTCTGCCTTCTGGAATGCTCTCCCAAGCCCATTGTGCACAGAGGGAGGCTTGGGCGAACACTTGAGGGTGCGGGTCTAGTTGCTGTTGTACATTAACATGTGGTCCCCATCCCGGCAGCATCAGGGCTGTAATATGACCAGAGCCTGCTGCTCCCAGATTTCATCATATTCTGCTCTCCATAATAGATATTGACTGGCGTCCAGAGTTGTTTTGGCTAAAATCTGCCAGTCCCAAGGAGTCATGTGATAATTTTCAGACAAGGCATTAATGCAGTGGTTCTCAACCCTCCTAATGCCGCAGCCCTTTAATACAGTTCCTCGTGTTGTGGTGACCCCCAACCATAAAACTATTTTCGTTGCTACTTCATAACTATAATTTTGCTACTGTTATGAATAATAATGTAAATATCTGTGTTTTCTGATGGTCTTAGGTGACCCCTGTGAAAGGGGTCGTGACCCACAGGTTGAGAATCGCTGTCAGGGGTAGCCTAAGACCATCGGAAAACACAGATATTTACATTGTGATCCATAACAGTAGCAAAATTACAGTTATGAAGTAGCAATGAAAATAATTTTATGGTTGGGGTCACCACAACATGAGGAACTGTATTAAAGGGTTGCAGCATTAGGAAGGTTGAGAACCACTGCATTAAGGAGTCCCTTTGTAAATGGACTATTAGCCCCAATTTCTCTAATACTCTTCCTTATTTCCTTAAAAGTATTAAAGGAGAGCGGCTCGTGAATTCTACCTTGTTGATCTTGCATAACTGGGCAAGTCAAAAGCTCTCCTAACATAGCTTGCCTGACACAGGACCCCATAACTGAGGATCTAGTTCAGGGGTCCTCAAACTTTTTAAACAGGAGGCCAGTTCACTTTCCCTCAGACCGTTGGAGGGCTGGACTATAGTTTAAAAAAAAACTATGAACAAATTCCTATGCACACTGCACATATCTTATTTTGAAGAAAAAAACAAAATGGCAAAAACACCTGCATGTGGCCCACGGGCCATAGTTTGAGGACGCCTGATTCTAGTTGATGAGCCTTCCCACACCGGAGGCAGAGGATCGGGAAGTATTTCCTCCAGCGGCAGGGCTTTAGGTATTACAGGCTTACAGGCTCTGCTTCAGGAGGAGGGGGCGGTGGTAAATCCTCCTGTTGCTCTGTAGGCTACTGATCTTCAATATGAAGTGGGCATAGTGCACCTCGAACAAGAGCCCACATAGTTAATGATAAGGGCATTCGCTTTCCCCAGGCCTGATTTCTTTTTAAATTTCTGCTCACTTGTTCCCAGAGATTAAGGTCTAGTGTTCCAACATCACGGAACCAAGGATTATCCTATATAATAAAGAGGTAATATGCAAATTGACCATCACACCCTTGCACAAGATGGCCACCCTCATGTGGTCAAAAGATGGCCGCCCCCATTTGGTCACAAGATGGCCGGCAGGGGAGGGCAGTTAGGGGCTACCAGGTCAGCAGGGAAGGGCAGTTAGGGGCAACAAGGTCAGCAGGGGAGCAGTTGGGCTTTGGTCAGGCTGGCAGGGGAGTGGTTAGGGGTGATCAGGCTCGCAGGCAGAAGTGGTTAGGGGCAATCAGGTAAGCAGGCAGGCGAGCAGTTGTGAGCCAGGCAGTCGGACATCCCCTGAGGGGTCCTAGATTGGAGAGGGTGCAGGCTGGGCTGAAGGACATTTCCCCCCCACCCCCCCGTGCACTGTTATAATTTACTAGAGTAAATTACAACAGTCTGTAACAGGCTTTATAATTGTTCTTCTATAACAGAGGCACCACCTGCTTTTAATAACTGTTTCAGCACTATGATATATTGCTGTTGTTCTGAGGACAACTGTTGTTCCATTATGAAACCCTAGCTGAGAAACAATCCCCTCGAACTTGGAAATCCCCAGTGAGCTCCAATGACTTACTGCACAGTTACTTTCGTTTTCTTCCTCTTCGTTTTCGAGGTTTCTGTTGCATCTTGTTGCATTCCTCAGTCCTCACACAGGGCACTACCTGCTGGGGCTGACCAGCAGAACCTGAGTGACGGATGAATGATTGCTCTGACACACATTTCTGTGAAAGAGAGGGCTAAGGGACTGCCTGGCTTGAGAATCCAAACAGCCCCATTCGCCTGCCTCCTTGGGCTTTTATTGTAGCAACAGCTTGAACTAAAATTAACCTCTAGATACTATCAGCAGGGTAAGCATGCTTGAGAAGACACATGCATCTGCAGTGTCCTTTAAGCAAGGACGTCTAAAGACTAAACATAAAGATTCCAGTAAACACCCAGGGGCTCAGACTTGTTTGGAAAAGTCAAGGCAGGGGCTGCCGCCTTCAGCAAGGTCCCCTAGAGGCCCCTGACCTTTCTGAGTTTGTAAGGCTGCCATGCAGGCCTTCCCTGAGCTTGTCAGGTTAGCATGTGGCCCCTTTTCATTCACAGGGACGACACTTCAGCCATCTGAGCCACACTGACCAGGGCTCCTTTTGAATTTTTATGGAATCTTCATTACATAGGCATGATTAATCAAAACCATTGGCCATTGGCAATTGATTCAACCTCAAGTTCCTTTCCTCTCAGTGGGGTGGGACCAGAAGTTCCAATCCTCTATTTAGGGTTGGTTCCCCTGGCAACCAGCCCTCATCCTTAATTTACCTAGGGCTTTTCAAAATACATTAACATAACAAAAGATTTGATTGCTCTCAACTCTTAGGAAATTGTAAGTGTTTAGGAGCTGTGCTGGAAACTAGGACTGAGACCAAAGGAAAATCTATAATAATAAAAGGGTAATATGCTAATTGGATTGGATGTCCTTCCGGACATTATTCCAAACGTCCTTCTGGATGAAGCCAGGGCTGGAGGGAAGCCCAGGTCCCAGGTGCCTGCAGGTGGCCAGAGTGAAGCCAGCCCAGAGTCCTGAACTGCAAGAGGGTACATGCCGGGCTGAGGGACCCTCCCCCATGCCCCATGCAAGAATTTCATGCACCAGGCCTCTAGTCTTATTATAAATCACATTATCACTGGAAAAAAAGGGGGGAAAACCCTTCCTCTGTCTCCCTTTTTAAAAATTTGTTTTAGAGAGAGAGGAAGAGAGAGAAACATCCATCAGTTGCCTCCCATACACACCCTGACTGGTGATGGAACTTGCAACCTGAGTATGTGCCCTGCTTGGCAATCAAACTGGATGACCTTTGGTGCATGGGACAATGCTCAACCAGCTGGGACACATTTGCCAGGGCTCTGTCTCCTTCTTATAGGGATACCTGTGATTACATTTAAGGCCCACCTGGATAACCTGGATAATTTCCCTATCCAAGAGTCAACTTAACCATGTTTGCAAGTGCCTTTGCCATAGACAGTAACATTCACAGGTTCCAGAGATTAGGATATGGACATGTTGGGGGTCATTAATGAGTCTTCTACAGAGTCTAACATGCTTAGACCCCACTCCTTAAAGATTCTAGTTTAGTAGACAGGATCCAGACATGTATATTTTGCCAAATATGTATCTGATTAAGAACCTCTTATCTAGTCTACAGCTTTATCCAACCTATACTTGTTTATAATATCTCAAAGTTGTTATTTCATGTGCCTAACACAGTGTTATTATGTGGATGTAAGAAATGTCTAAACTGTAACCAGACAACCAAGGGGTCCGTGCTGCCTGTCATTACTTGAGCCAATTAAGTAGAGACAGGGTTGAATCATATGAGCATTTATTCCAATCCTGCCAGTAGTATGGGAGAGCAGCAGGTCATCCACAAAAATTTGTCCTGCCCCCACCAGAAGCCGGCCGCTTATATTGGGTAGAAGGACAAAGATGACGTGTGGATGTAGGAATTACAAGTATGGGAAAGTAGGCACTGGATAATTACTATAGGTTACAAGTCATGCAGGCTGGAGGGTGGTGTCACAGGAGGGTGGGTGCCTTTAGGCGCCCCAGGACCAAATTACAGGTATGAGGGACTGGGGGTTGTAAAGAACAGGTGCCTCCTGGACTAAATTGTTTCAGTCACGATGTGGTAAATCTTTCCACAATGACAGGCAGTTCTGGAAGGAGGACGGACTGCATTCCAATGTGAGCTCCCATGTCCCAGGGCACACAACTCCCAGTGAGGTGAGAGTGTGCTTTCTCTAATCAGAATAGAACCATCATGGTGAACAGAGCAGGATTAATATTTCTTATAATTAGTTTCCAATATTCTATTTCTGTCCCTAACAAAACCTGTAGAGAATTTTTATGAACTTACTAGAGGCCTAGTGCACGAAATTCATGCACAAGGATGGGGGTGTGTGTCCCTCAGGCCAGCCTGCACCCTCTCCAATCTGGGACCCCTCAAGGGATGTCCGACTACCAATGGGATTGGGCCTAAATGGGCAGTCGTACATCCCTCTCATAATCCAGGACTGCTGGCTTCCAACCGCTCGCCTGCCTGCCAGCCTGATCACCCCCTAACCACTCCCCTGCCAGCCTGCTCAACGCCTAACTGCTCCCTTGCTGGCCTGATTGTCCCTAACTGCCCTCCCCTGCTGGCCTGGTCACCCCTAACTGCCCTCCCCTGCAGGCCTGGTTACTCCCAACTGCTCTCCCCTACAGGCCTGGTCCACCCCAACTGCCCTCCCCTACTGGCCTGGTAACCCCCAACTGCCCTCCCCTGCTGGCCCAGTAACCCCTAACTTCCCTCCCTTGCCAGCCTGGTCACCCCTAACTGCCCTCTCCTGCTGGCCCGATTGCCCCTAACTGACCTCCCCTGCTGGCCTAGTCACCCCTAACTGCCCTCTTCTGCTGGCCCGGTCACTCCCAACTGCCCTCCCCTACCGACCTGGTCACCCCCAACTGCCCTCCCCTGCTGGCCCAGTGACCCCTAACTTCCCTCCCTTGCCAGCCTGGTCGCCCCTAACTGCCCTCTCCTGCTGGCCTGATTGCCCCTAACTGACCTCCCCTGACAGCCTGGTCATCCCCAATGGCCCTCCCCTGCAGGCCTGGTCCCCTGCAACTACCCTTCCTTGCAGGCCTGATCCCCCCCAACTGCCCTCCCCTGCAGGCCTGCTTTCCTCAACTGCCCTCCCCTGCAGGCCTGGTCCCCTCCCCGCAACTGCCCTCCTCTGCCAGCCTGGTCACCCCCAACTGCCCTCCCCTGCAGGCCTGGTCGCCCCCAACTGCCCTCCCTTGCAGGCCTGGTCTCTCCCAACTGCCCTCCCCTGCTGGCCTGATCCCCCACAACTGCCCTCCCCTGCTGGCCACCTTGTGGCGGCCATCTTGTGTCCACATTGGGGTGGCCATCTTTGACCACATGGGGGCAGCCATCTTCTGTGTTTGAGTGATGGTTAATTTGCATATTACCCTTTTATTATATAGGATTGGGGTCAAACTTATGACAATTGTAGGGAAGCAAAATCTCAACAGATTGAGAAAATGGCAGTTTTACCATTTATTTTATAATTAAAGGGGAAGATATAAATGTTAGGACTATCCTTCCTACCTAATAAAATGGTAATATGTAAATTACCATCACTCCACTACGCCCACAATTGCGCCAGAGGGAGGCGCAGGGGGCGGGACTCGGGGTGGCTGGGGTAGCCGATTGGGTCGGCAGGATGCTGAGCTTGCGTCGCCAGTGGCGGCGCGAGCTCAGCATCTGTGCCATGGCTGTGCTGCAGAACAGAAGGGGCCTCTGGGGCAGCGAGCTCATGTCCCGCCACGGACCATCAAAAGCGGGAGAGCTGGGTGCCTGTCTGCTGGCACCAGCGGACAGGCACCCAGCTCCCCCGCGATCGAAAGTGAAAGCGTGGGAGCTGGGTGCCTGTCCACTCCAGCACCAGGCCTTTCGAAGCCTCCACCACGCCAGAGGCTTCTGAAAGGCCTGGTGCATCAGTGGACAGACACCCAGCTCCACTGCGATCGAAAGCGAAAGCGTGTAGGGGACCCTACACGTGCATGATTCAATCATGCACTGGGCCTCTAGTAGGGCAATAAGATCCTTAATGGCCATTTGTAAGCTTCCTGCCACAGAACAAAGACCAGGAAAAACTTGCTGGACACCAGGAGTCAGACCATATAAGGAATGGAAACTGTCCTAAAGACATTGGACCGCACACCTGCAGTCCATCTGCATTCCAAGCCCACTAGCTGGCCCCCAGACGCACTGAGGATATGAGCTTCCCGCCAGTGACTGCATGTAAGGATGGAACTCCAGCTCCTAGGGGCTGCCAGCATCACCCCCACGTGCCCTTGGCTGTGCAGTCCTTCCCTTTGGGTATCCCATCCCCCAGTCCCTTTCCTTAAATAAATTCCATTTTCCTTCACCCACAGTCTGAGATGGGTACTTAGCCTACCCAAGTAATACCACATTAACATTTCAACAAGGGGTGTTAGGGTTTGGCTGGTGATGTGGGATGTGAAAGAATTCACAACTAAGAGAAGAGGAAATCTATTTTACTTTCCAAGGGAGGAAAGGGTTGGGGTATTGCTAGTCAATACAGGGCGGGGAAGAAAGGGTGGCTTTCACTTTTAAAGAGCAAGCAGGTGGTGTTGCTAGGTAACAAGGAAACGAGGAAGGGAGGGGACTGTGTTGAAGTCTAGCAGATATGGGGGTGAGGGTTGTCTTGAAAAGTTAGTTTGTTTTGCTTTTTAGGAGATAGTCCCAGCAGATGTCCTAAGGAGGTGTCTTATCAGTATTTTTCCCAAGCCTGTAAAGCAAGCTTAGAACGAAAGTTATGAAGAGTCCAAACGAGGCTTGCCTGAAGGGGAGGGGAAGGAAGGAGATGAGGAGGAGGTGGGGGAGCTGTTAAAACAGTAGGGAGGTGGAGGTGGGAGAGAGTGTGCCTTGAGAGTAGCTTTTTTGTCTTGCAGTTTGAATAGAGGAGCTGTTTGAATCAGGGGAGCCAACAATCTTGGGGTTTAATTATCAGGTGCCTCTCATAAATTGTGGAAAGGCCACAGCAAAGAAAAGGAAAGGCTTGTTTTCTGTCCTTACAAGGGTGTTGATGAAATTCATGGGTAATAGATTAGGGAGGTGAGAGAAAGTAAGGAAGGGAGGTTGGATAAAAAGTAAAATTGATAGACACATACTTTTACATTGGTGGGTAGAGGATAGTTAATAATTAACATTTACAGAAAATAGAGACGGTATGCAGGAAACAAGAAAACAATGAGAGGTTCTGTGGTCTCATGTTCTCGTGGGAGATTATATCCTGAGGGGTCTGGCAAAGGGGATTATTAACACAAACTAGAGGCCCGGTGCATGAAATTAGTGCATAGGGAGAGGTCCCTCAGTCCAGCCTGCATCCTCTCAAAATCCAAGACCCCTTGGGGGATATCCGACTGCCAGTTTAGGCCCAATCCCTGCGGATCCCTGCAGATAGGGCCTAAACCGGCAGTTGGACATCCCTCTCGCAATCCAGGACCGCTGGTCCCTAACCATTCACCTGCCTGCCTGATCACCTCTAACCCATCTGCCTGCCTGTCTGATTGCCCTTAACTTCCTCTGCCTGCCTGATTGCCCCTAACTGCTCACTGGGCCACTGCTGGCCGGGGTGTGGGGCTGTGGTCATTCTGGTCTCTAGTTATCCTGGTCGTTCCGCTGTTTCGGTCGCTGGGCTTTTATTGTATAGGATGTTAGACCTTTGTTCTTGAGTTCACAGCTAAGAACAAACTCAGAGTCAAGAACTCTAATGCACGAGAAAGTATAGTTAGAGAAAGAAAGTCACAGAAGCAGAAGAAGTGAGCCAGTTGGGCTGCATGGGCTCAGGAAACAAGTTACAGAGGCAAAAGCAGGGTCCTTGGAGCTTAGAAGAAAGAAGGTAAAGGTAAGTGCCTGAGAGAGAAAGGCTATGCATGAGAGAGAGAGAGAGAGGGAGAGAAGGAGAGAGAGAGAGAGAGAGAGAGAGAGAGAGAGAGAGAGAGCTCACTGGGTCCTTCATTTTAAGGGTTTTTATCTCTTTTCCAGAGGCAGGCGTTTAGGGATGTCTCAGGGGAGGTCTAATAGGATAATCATCAGCCTTCCAGGTGCCCTTTCGGGTCCTGGTCCACGCCAGGGCAGGGGTTTGATAGTCATTGCCGCTGGTCCTGCGGTCACCATGGCTCTGCTCCCTCTGGTTTTGCTCCTTTTCTGGGCCTCGAGCTGAGACACAGCTGAGGCCTCAACGTCATCTCCAGGTTGACCACAGCTGCCCCTGTGGTCAGCAGCCCTAGGCTTTGTTCCTGAGATTATGATTCGGGTCAGACCCTCAGTGTCCTGAGGGCTTCGTGCTTCAGGGAGGGGTCATGTACGGGCTCATGGGGAGTCTGTGAGGCTGTTCTTCTGCCCCTGTTCCTCCTAGGGGTGCAAAGGTCACCCTGGGATAATGTCTTGGCCTATGATAGTGGTTTCTCTAGTTTTGCCCATTGCCAAGCACCCTGGGGACATTCCGTAGCTGGCCTCTCATTCCTGCTGTGCTCACGTCTGTCTGCCTGCCTGCTCTGTCTGCCTATCTGACATTCCAAAGGTATGTTATTGTAGATGCAACAAGATAATAGATAGGCTCAGTTAAGATAAAAATTGACCTTTGTCAGGGAAGATACCAGTGTAGGACATGACTACCGCCATGTTCAGTTAAGATGTTTTCATTTCAGACCATCCTATGTGGTTACTTTAGGTCTCTGAGTTTGTACGGCTGCCATGCAGGCCTCCCTGAGTGTGTCAGGTTCAGTGTGTGGCCCTGTTCTGTCCACATTGTTATGGTGGTATTTATATGGTTCCACTGCTGACTGGGAAGCTCTTACACCAATACCCTGACCCTCATTGAACACTCACATGTTTTCAAAGGAGGTCTTATCCGATTTACAGGATGCTCCATCTGCCCAAGACCACGCAATGAGAAAGACATAGGTCCAGAACCCCAACTCAGCTTTTGTTCTAGAGTCCTCCCTCTTTATCCCATAAAACTTCCTGAAGCAGCAGAATGGGCGGGGGGAAAGGTGCATTTCAGGGGCTTCCCAAGGCACACAAGTCCATTCCCACCTCTGCAACCTCCATGGCACTGCCCAGTAGAGGAGAATCCCAAATGCCCTTCATCTACATCCTGGCACCTGGATGACAATTGCAGCCCATTGCTACTGATAAGGGAGATTGCAGACTCTAGCTTGACTGAGGGAGCAGCCTTTTAGGATTTGAGCTTCACTAACCATCTCTGCTGATTAGACTGCCTCCCCCATGTACCTTCAGAAATTGAGAACAGTATTTGAATCGACTGCTCATTACTTGTTCCAGGAAACCACGGCAACAAGAGTCCACCCACTGCTGCTCCCAGCCAGCTTGGCTTTCCTCTCACAGTTCTGCCTCAGCATTTGTGGCAAACACAGCAGAATTGAGTCCCGCTGTGGGGCAGCCTCGAGGTCCATGTCACCTTGATCCTGTGACTCCACACAAACAGACCACCTTGTGGGTGACACACAGGGCAAGGTGCTCACTTGTAAAATGAGCATTTCTAGCAAGTGTATTCCAGGTTGTGGGTAGCGACCCATTAGAGGGTATATTAGTCTTCTATTTCTGCCATAACAAATAACACAGTCAGAGGCTTAAAACAGATTATTTTACAATTCTGGAAGTCAGAATCCCTTTTGGAGGCTCTGGCGGAGAATCCACTTTCTTGCCTTCCCAGCTGTTAGAGGCTATATGCTGCCCATATTTCTCGGCTTGTGGACCATATGGCTGAGATGCCTCCATTGGGACATCTCTGATTCCGTCCTGCTGCCTGTGGCTGGGCCCCCTTGGGTAGTCTCCCCATGTCAAGATCTCAAGCCACATCTGCAAAGTCCATTTGGGGTGATATAAAGGGAAGAATATTCTGCTTATGGGAATTAAGGTGTGTGTATGTTGGGGTGGTCATTATTCAGCCATTTAAGAACCAACATTTTTAAAATTCCACTTTAAAAAGTAAAACACATGGAGTGTTTCTGGTTCCCATGTATGTCACTAGCATGATGTAGTCACCCAGAAAAGTTTGACTCCAAGGCCTCTTCTTACTATATCATTAGCAGAATGACTTACTGTTTTATGAAGCAATGCCCAAAGAATGACCTTGCAATGACCTGAACCCTACTCTGGAAAGACCAGACTTCTAACATGATATAAGCACAGCAGTTTTCTTCCCTCGTTTATGTGTTTGAGTTTTACCACATAAATCTAACCAAGGACTTAGAATGAGAGTGTGCTGGGAGATAAGGCTGAAGGCTCAGTGTAAAGACTTAGAGTGTCACATGATGACCAAGCACAAGATATACAATATTCTTCCTCAAGGAGGGTTAGGTTTTGAAAAACCCAAGAATAGGAAAACTCAGAGTTGAAAAGAGTCTACAAAACACTTCCATACTTCTAGTCCAACCCCAACCCCCAATGTACAGAGATTTAAAAGCTTTAAAACTTTTTAAGCAAAAGTTCTGATTTAGATCCAGTGTTTCTGGTTGAAGGATACAAGCGAATGTATTTCTATGTTTGAGATCTGGAATGTGGTCTGTTAGAGCTATGTATGGTGTGTAGAAGCCCACCATCCAGGGGTCATGGGTGATACATAGCTGAAGCCTCAGGAAACAGCCACACAAGTGGTAATGACCCCGTGTCAGAGTGGTGATGACCTGGGGTCAGAGTGGGAAAGTAGCTCTCCTGGCTCAGCAAAGTGGCTGGTGTTCAGCTGGAGAGTCTTAAAGAGACTAGGATTGTTAATCGCACCTCAGGAAGTTGGAAACTTATAGTATTCCTTACCCTCCTCCAAAGGGCACTTCTGCTCTTTAATTGGATTTGGAGTACAGGGGAGATAGAAATCTAGATGGAAATCTATTTAGCTATTAAATCTCTAAGTTCTTGGAGAAAGTTGTCTACTTATTTGAAAGAGTAATCTGAGTTAGAAAATATTTCCTAAGTAGAACACCTGGTTTCCTTCCCTTACAGAGAAGGGAAATTATGCCAAGGGTTGGGGGTGGCTTCCTTTGCCCCCACCCCATCTTGTATATTAAAGGAGTAGAAGGCATTGGAGTCACCTAAATGCACCCCCAGAGGGACTGTTCCTAGCCCCACTGTTGATTGAATTCTCTGGCACTGCCAGTGTTGGGGATGGGAGTCAGAAAAAACTAAGTGACAAGAAGCAATGGAGTCATCAATTTCCTTACTCACGTCCACACAGACCAAAACTGCTCCGAGGATTATGCGAAGGTACAGCACCTACTCTAAAGAACAGTCCTTGGACTTCATCTATAATAATAAAAGTCTAATAATATGCTAATTATACTGGATGTCCTTCTGGACGACCTTCCAGACGAAGCCGGGGCTATGAGGGAAGCCCGGATCCTGGGTGCCAAAGAGAAGCTGGTGCCGGCAGCTGGGGGAAGGAAAACCTACTCTCGCACGAATTTTGTGCATCTGGCCTCTAGTCTAATATAACGAGAAGACAGAAGCAAGAGGCTCACTGCCACCACTTTATTAAAAATCCAATCACTGATTTAACATCCTGGTTCTTTTCTTGCGCAGGTAAAAGATGAGGCCTGGGGCTGCTAGCACACCTGCGGAGACAACTACAACGGCCATGGTTTTGAAAACAACATATCCAGCAGTTCCGTGCCCTTCAGTGTCTACAGAGTCTGGAAGAGAAGCAGACGTGGAGTCTTAAGCTCATGTTTAAATATAAGCGTAAGTTGAAGCTGAAGCTTTACATATGAGGGCTCCCCAGAGAGGGAGTGAAATTAACCCTCAAAGGATTCCTCTGGGAAGCTTGCAACAGGGTACAGCTTTAACCCTTGAGCCAACGCCTCCTTTCCACACTCCTTTCCACACTCAGTGTTGTTCCCTAAGGTCAGATGGCTGAAAAGGACCTACAGTCCCAGCCTGTTGTCTAACACAACATCCTGGACCAACAGCTCTCCCAGAGTATTAGTTAGGGATTGAAGACAGCTTAATTTCAAATTCTAGGCCTAAAATTAAGACGTCTGGGGTGAGGATATAAGATATTAATAAGTTGGGTTTGGCAGTATCAAGGCACATGCCTTCTGACCCATTAGTCCTATTTCTAGAAACATCCTGGAGTTCTTGTATAGCAGGCAAAGAATTAAGAGGCTTCTGATGTGGCACGAGTGACAAAGCTGGAGGTAACCTTGATGGAAATCCACTTAGCTATTAACAGTGAGGTAGGTCTCTGCACAGATTAAGATACAGTTTACAAAGCAGTTCAGAGCTGTAGGGAGACTATATGACCCCACTGTGTTAAAGGGAATTTGGGGGAGCAGAAGCCATCCCTGGGAAGAGACTGTCTCCTCTCCTCTAGTTCAGAGGTGAGCATGCGTTATGTTTGCTTAATGAAGTGTCACGTACAGCCTCGCACTTGCAGCCAGGAAGGGCCCTAGGCTCCAGGTCCATACCTCTGCCCGAGGAGCTGTCTGACAACAGGAGGATGGGTCCCGGCAGACTTATTGTTGTTTCCTCCTCTTCAGTGGCCCCTGAGGCTGCAGACAGGTAATGGAGTTTGAGCTTGGCGCACGAGTGCCAAGCGGTGTCCATGGACCTCCCAGAGCGGACCTCCGTGGCGCCCCTGCTCTGCTGGGCAGTGTGCCGGCCTCGGCAGGACAGGGCATGCCCCTTCCTTAAGGACAGGGTGGGCCCCTCAAAAATTTTACATCTGAATCTAATGAGACTCGAGAAGAATAACCTTTTAGAGTCACGTCTATAAAAGATCAGACTTGTCCATAGGGCTGCTCAAGAGCCTGCCCATGTCAGACTCAAACAGAAAGGCTGACTGGGCCAAGGTTGCCTGGACTCTGAGTGGATAAAGAATGTGGCCTCATCCTTACATTTTGAAATAAGGCTTGTTTTGAGTAAATGCACAGTAATGAGGATTGAAATTTTACCTCGCCTGCTTCTCAGTGATGCAGGGCAAGCCCCAGGACACAGAGCGGAGCGGGGAGAGCGCTGGTCGCAGAGGGAGGCGCTGCAGTGGAAGTGGACCTGGGAGGCAGGAGGCCGAGGTGAGCCCAGGCACCCACAGCCCCGCCCACGGCTGTTAATGACTCACCAGGCTGGCCAGCACTCGGGCAGCTGACACGAAGGCAAAGGTCTTCACCTCGAACCTCCGGTAGTGGGCAGGGTAAGTCACAGAGGAGCCAACGGGATGGAAGGTGGTTCTGTGCTTGTCCAGGTTGTATTCACAGCTAGGAGGCATGTGCCAGGGAGGACGTCAGCCATTCACCCGGGCAACTCAATTTTTGCCCAGATTTCGTCACACGTGGCACCGTCAGGACCATTGCTGAACGTTTTACTGCACCTCGTTCTTATTTGGCCTCTCCAACAATACCCATGCAATCATAAGCAGCATGTGCTGGTTTTTTCCTATTACAATTGTATTAATACAATTTAAATACCTGTATGTTTGCCAGCTAAACGCAACAAGAGCTACAAGATTTATATGTGTGTCTTCAGATGACGCTGGCTGGATTCGTCTGACTGTTGTATGTCCCAGGCAGTTAGTATTTGTCAGTGACACAAAAAGTTAGAGAAGTCCTTAGATGCTAGGAGAGTGGAAGCTATAAAAAAAGTAGTGTGTGTGCTGGCCAGAGGTTGAGTTCGCTGGAACATTGTCCCCTACACCAAAAGGCTGTGGGCTGGATTCCCAGTCAGGGCACATACCCGGTTGCGGGTTCAATCCCCAGTCGGATTGTGTACCAGAGGCAACCTATTGATGTTTCTCTGTCACATCAATGTTTCTCTCTGTCCCCCTTCCTCTCTCTAAAAGTCAATAAAAACATATTCTCAAGTGAAGTTTGAAAACAACAACACGTAGTGTGTTAGGAGGTAAGTGCTACGGAAGAAGAGTCCGAAGGGTCAGGGAGGCGGGGTCACCTGACTTCCCGGAGAAGGGACATTGGGCAGGCTTCTGGGTGGCCAGCAGGGCGGTACCTAGAGGCGAGGAGCCTACCCACAGAGGGCAACAGCTTGGAGCAAAAGGAGGGGCAGTCCTGCGAGGGGCAGACCCACAGGCAGAGCCCGCTGTGAGGGCCAGAGGCAGATGGGCATCCGGCCGCACCCCGCGCTCAGCAGCCCCTGGGGATCTGGGTGAGCAGAGCCACTGCCGAGTGACCTACCGCGTGGAGTGGGGAAGGCACTGGGCGCTCAGCAATGGGAACGGAGGGCGGCCCCCTCCCAGGGGAGCGAGAGCCAGGGCCAGGCCTCTGCGAAGCCCCGCTTCTTC
Source organism: Ia io (assembly GCA_025583905.1). Lineage (NCBI taxonomy): Eukaryota > Metazoa > Chordata > Mammalia > Chiroptera > Vespertilionidae > Ia > Ia io. The sequence goes on along the minus strand of JAJQQW010000010.1, from coordinate 114,800,054 downwards.
TAGACTCAGGGGGACGGGGAGCGTGGTCCCTGAGCCCAGGGACTGAACACCGAAGCCGGGACAAAGGTCAGGGCTTGGCCACCTGGGTCCCCGGGGCGAGAAGCTGGGTCCCTCCTCGCGCACTGGATGGGCTCGCTGGGCGGCTCGTGGGGAGGGACCTACCCGTCCTTGACCACAGTCCAGCGGGGCAGGGCGGCCGGGGCGGCGGCGGGCGTGGCCCAGCAGTCGCCCAGGACCAGCTTGATGTTGGGGTCGGTCCTGTTGACGACGCTCACTTCCAGGTAGACGGGCTGGCGGAGGTGTCGCGGCACCGGGTAGTCCCGGTCCGCGAACGGGCGCAGGTAGGACGGGTCTGGAAGCGGAGCAGCCTCTCAGGCCCAGGCCCGGGCCCAGGCCGGGCGGGGGGGGGGGGGGGGGGGGGGGGGCGTTCCGGGAGCCCGGAGGCCGCAGGTGCTGGGGCAGGCTCACCTGGGTAGGCCTGCAGCAGGAAGGCCAGCGGGCCCGGCCGCGCCAAGCGCCCCGCAGCGGGCGGGCCCTGGACGCTGGTGTTGGTGAGCACGGCTCCCGCGCGGCAGTGGCACCTCACGGTCACCCTGAGGGTCCGGTGGGGGCGGAGAGTCGGTCACCAGAGCTGCTAGGAGTTGGGCTGGCGCCCAAGCACCAGTGGCAGCTGGGCCGCACCTGAACTCCCCGGCTCTGGAGACGGCGCGCCGGGGAAGCCCGGCCGGGAGAGCGCGTATCTCGTTCTCGTAGATGACCTTGCCGTCCTGGAACTGAAAGGGAGAGAAGGTCAGGGGTGCTCCCCGTGCTCCCCAGGCCAGCCTCAGCCCGCGGCCGTCCGCTCACTGACCCGATGTGTGGTCCCACATCCCTTCAGGGGTATGTGAAACCGCGCCAGCCCCCGGGCGCGGCGGTGGGGCGGGGCCGGCAGGAGGAGTCCCCCACTCTGAGGGTGGCCAGGTTGAGAGCGGGGCGAATCTGGTGGCTGTGGACTTGGACATCCATGAACCCGTCCTGGGTACACAGCTCACCTGCCATCAGAGTGGCCATGAGATGCTGGGGGAGTGGGAGCGGCCCGTCTGCCGGCAATGCCGTCCTCCCCGAGCCTGGACTGAGGGAGGACTCCCCTGGGTTTCACCAGGCGGCACCCCCGTGTGTCCTAAGTCTTTGGGGAAAATACCCAAGGAGACAGACAGCAGAAATCCAATTAGTGCCATTCGCCAACCACACCCAAGGACAGATGAAGTTAAGAGAAAAACATCTCATTTTGGTACATGAATATGCTATTGAGAGCCTCCTCTAAATGCCCCGCCTTTAAAACCCCTCAGAAGGAAGGACCAGGGCCTGCCCTCTCCCTCCCAGGAGCACAAGGCCCATGCCTTCCGCCTCCTCCTCCCCTCTCCCTCTTCTTCCCTCACATGCATGCATCTCCTAAACTCTAGGATCCCAGGAGACTTGCAACCAGGGCAACTGCACTTCATCTGGGCACACCCTCCCCCCCCCACTCCCCAAGGCCCCCTTTTCTCTGACTCTCAGTGAGCCAGAGCAGCCCAGCCCAGGCTCCTGTCCCCGCTGAATGCCTCTCCTGCTACCTTAGGCCCTCTCTTGCTTTACTGGCCCCAGCTTTAATAAACATCCTCTAAGATTCAAAATAAAAACACCTTGCTAAGTGGCTTGAGTTACAAGGGGAGACCCTAAGGCCCCAGGCCACGGTGGAGCTGCTTTGTCTGAACAGAGAGTTTATCCAAAGGAAGAGGGTGCAGGAGACACGGAAGGAAGCGCCATGTGGGGCAAGACATCTACAGAAAACCCCGAGGAGGGGCTGATGTGACTTCAAATTATTTGTGACTTAAAGTGCAGTGCCTGGTGTCCTATGTCCCTTCTGTCAGACACACACCCAGGATGGCTGGGAAGCACACATCGTCCCTCTCTGGCTTGGCCTGACAAGGTGCGGGGGGGGGGGGGGGGCGGAGTGGGGGTCACAGCAGCCAGGGCCCAGGCGATGCTGCAGGGAGGAAAGCCAGCCCGGACTCTGAGGAATTGGCAGGAGTTCAGGGCAAGTCTTTTCAACTTTTCTAATCTCTTTAGTTACAGGTTGGCCACAGGCTCAGGCTCCTGAGGCGAAGCACCCTCCTGGGCCACCCACGTGCACATCGGAAATGCTCCCTCTTGCAGCCCCACCCTAGCAGCTGGTCTGGCGCCTCTGTCTGACAGCCTTTCGTTTCCTGGGCGTGTGAGCAGTGCAGAGTGTAAACCATGCCCGTTCTTCCGCAGGCACAGGAAGGGCTGAGGGAGAACAGAGAATGCGGAGACCATTGCTCAGAGGTCTTTACCTGTAAGAACTGGTGACTCGCAGAGACACTCAGGGTAAACCACCATGGATACTATCTCCCGGCGGAAGGAAAACGTCAGCTTGAGTGAAGGTAAGTAGAACTGATAGGGCAGGCACTGTTCTGAGAACTGAAACGCAAGAAGAGTGTCAGCATCAGAGACCACCTCGTGGGCCCAGAGACCATCCCGTGGGCCCGGAGCAGTGTGTGTGTGTGGGGGGGGGGGGGGAGAGGGCAGGAATCCCAGACTTAATTTGGTTTCCCTTTAAACCAGAAGGAGAGACCCTGTCACTTCTGTGTCAGGATGCTTCCCTCCACAGGGCGTTTATTGCTTTAAACTCATGCCCCCAAGTGCCCAGCACTGCGTGCTCTTTGTACTAGACACTAGTGACGAGTTAACAGGTCAAATGCCACAGGAGAACCCAGTGTCCTGCCTGCAGCCCGAGGAGAGGGCTCTGCGGAGCACAGAGCCCGCCCGCGCACCTGTGTCCCTGGCTGTGGACTGGTGGGGACTGGCCTCAGTGTGGCAGTGTGGGACCCTCTGTTTGGCTCAAGCTGTCCTGGGTTTAAGAGGGCCTAAGACACTCATCATTAGAAACTGGGCAGCAGTTTGTACTATTCAATGTGCTGAGAAACACTGAGAAAGCTTCCATTGTGGAGGTTCAAAAGCCTTGATGTTTGCAAGTGAACTTCAGTTACTGGGGAATTCACTTATGACAAGTAATCAAATGAGCCTGCCAGACTTTGGACTGCCACACTGGCCGTTGTAACGCACGGGCAAGTCATCAGCCATGTCAGGGTTACCTGTGAGACCATGTTTCAGGTCAGGTTCCCACACTCAGTGGTTGACAAGGCAACGTACTTTCATTTGGAGAAGAGCTTTGCTGAAGTGCAGTCTCAGGCCACCTGCTGCCTCTGTCCCAATGCCGTGCCGATGCAGCTGGCTCACGGCAATGTCTCTGTTCCCAACACTCACGGCTTTTAACTTCCCAGGAAACTCTGGGATGGCGAGAGTCATGTGCGTGGCATTGCAGGTGGCAGGACCTGGAGGGCATGACCGGCAGATGTCTATGTCAGCTTTGAGGAAGCTCCAGAACAATGTCTTCCAGCCTGGAGTTGGCCAGGCCTGGACCTTACCTGATAAGCAAGTCACTTGTGCTTCTAAAATGGTCTTTTGTCCAAGAATTCTATGGATGAGCTTCAGAGGCACCATGTAGAGATGACTGTTGCCTTGCTGGGGGTAGGGGACAACATTATCAGAGATCTTGCTTCAATTCAATTTCTAAACAATGCTAGAAGAGTAGTGAAGGCAAGCATATACTCAAGCACTGGGCACTATTTTGGCCTAAGTAGAATTCAGGCATTTTGTCCAATGATTGTTCTGCCAGGGACTCTAGTTTTAAAATTTCGTGCTTTTCATATCTGGCAAGCTAGAGTTGTCTCCTGGGGTGCCCTGTAGCTGATCATTTCTGGGTATGAGCAAAAGCTGCTCTTATTTTATGACTATTTTATGGTATCATCATCCAGAGAGAATGCTTGCAAGACTGAGCAATGTGATAGTACAGGACTGTTCCTGCTAAAATGCTGGTGTTTGAGCACTTTGACACATTAGCTCATTTAACACTGAGTCTTTTCTGTCAGCTCGAAGAGCACCGTACCCTACTACAAGACACAGGATAGAACGATGACACTAACAGAACCTAACTCGTGGGAGACCTCAGTGGCCTCTCGCTCCGTATTACAGAGCAGATTTAGATCTCTGGGGGAGAGGGAGTGCTGGTGGAAGTAGGGCCAGCTCTGTTCACCACCGTGTCTTTAGCAGTGCGTGGCCCACAGTAAGCACTGCAATACCTGTTGGGTGAATTGTGTTCTCAATCACTTTGAAGACGTGGTTGAGGTCATGCTTGGATTTGAAAACAGTGGTCTGTGCCTGGGTGGGGCACAAAAAGACTCACACCCACCGCGTAGTGAGTCACTCCAGTGGCACTGAATGGCACTTGCATGGTCATCTTGTAGTCGTCAATCAGGATGTTATATCCTTGCGCTATGGCCTCCAGAAGGGTCAGAGTTTGGGCTTCTGTGCCATGACCAACTTCAATGCTCCATCCCATCTGCTGCTGGAGATCCTAAAGTCAACAGTTTCACTTAGAGGGCTATACTCCCCTTACCTCCAAGGTTATTGTCTAACATTTTAATCAGGATTGAAGTTATATTACCTTTAATATAGAAAAAAAGGCTACTTAGGTCTGTATATTAAAATTATTTTCATACCGTATTTTCATCAGCCAGGCCAGGAACACCATGAAAGGTGAACTAGAAGGGAAAACGCGTGATGTGAGGCTGTGACTCGGAGGAGAGTTCCTGAATCATGCTGCCGACAGTAGGCAGAAGCCCCCGACCAGCTCTGGGTGGTTCCCACACCGCGGCCTGGGTGTGGGGTGTGGAGGACAAGCGCAGGACAAGACATAAACCCCGGCTGTGCCCTTAGACATCATCTCGCCTCTAGAGCTCCTGGTACCAGATGGCAATCGGAAGATCTAAGCTCCCTTCCAGCTGTAAGTTCAGACACTAAGTTCTCCAGTGCACTGCTGTACTAAGCCTGTAGGGATCCAGTGTTATGTCCAGCCATGCAGTTCCATTATTGTTATAATAAAGTACTGGTATTTCTTTTATCTTTCTGTTGTCGAAATTAGCTATGTTAGACTATGAAATCCATGAGTGTGTGATTGGGCTGTTTTGCTCATTTACTGGATCCTATCATCTGGCACAGCGCCTGGCACATGATAGGTATGCAGCTTGTCAAGAAAGTATAAATGTAACTGTAGCTTCCTATTGCCAGGCGTGGCGTGCCAAGCCTGTGTGTACCCTCTCAGTGCATTTTCAGAGACACCCTATAAGGGAAGTGTTATTTTCTCCCACTTCGGGGCTTGGAAACAGAGTTGGTTTGTTTAAAATATCAACTCAAAGCCACAGAACCAGTAAGTAGTGAATACAGGATCACAATTCTGACCTTGTTCCTCAGCCCGACTCTGTCTAGACACCACACTCCCCTTCATGGGTGGTGGGAGAAGCCGTCAGCCTCTCTACTCACAGACATGAGATCCTTCGTGCACAGGGTGGATCCCGGGTGCTCCTGGGCTCCTCCTGCCCGCACAGCTGGACAGCTGACCTGATACATGAAAGCCTCGCGTCTTCCAGCAGCAGCACTGTTGTCCATGAACCTGATGGTCATCTGGTGCTGACCAAGCTGTGTGCAAATGGTCTCATAAGAACAGGAAATGCTGGGACCTCTGTGGGAAAGGAGATTCCAGAATGCCGTCTGACCCGTGGAGTGGTCACCAGGAATGCTGGTTCTGGAAGGCCCCTCATCCCTACACCAGGAGACTACAGCCAGCCCGTGGGAAAGCCCAGAAGAATGCATACATTGGCAGAGAATAGTTCCTGGAACTTCAGGGATTGGAGTTCAGTTTTCATTTTCTCCTTATACTTATCCTATGTCAGTCTACCGTAAGTCATAGTCCTGGCTGGTTTGGAGCCTCTACCAAGTCATTCAAATACTTACTGAGCATCAATGTAGCAGCCATGGTGCTGGGAGAGCCATCTTTGAGTATTTCCCCTGCCTTAAGGAACTCGGTTGAAAGTAGGAGTCAGACAATCTTTTTCTGTTAAATGTTAGTATATATTTTATACTTTGTAGGCCATATATAACTTCTAATTATGTCTTTTTAAAAACTCTTTAAAAACATAAAAGCCATTCTTGAAGACCATCACACACACACACACACACACACACACACACACACACACACACAAAATGCCATGGGCTGGACATGGCACCCACAGGTGTGGTTTGCAGACCCCTGGTCTACAGGAATGCAGCTGTAAGCTTTCTAAGGTGGGGAAGTGACCATTTTAATTTCTGGCTCTTCGCTGTAGGGTCAGATCAAGTGGCCTGTTAGACATGCAGGTTTCTAGGATGCACCCCAGGTCTACATCAACTAAAGGAGGGAAGCCTGTTCTTTCCATTCCCAGCGTGATTCTCTTCATACTCAAGCTTGAGAGCTGCTTAGAGAGATTGCTTTTACTGCCCCCCGTAACCTTCACTGGGCAGCACTGGTGCCTGACAACACAGGAAACCCTATTGCTCAGCTGCAGCTTGCTTTCCAACACTTGTTTTGATAGCATAGAGGGTCTCTTTGCCAGCACCACAATGGCCTCCCATTTCCCATGAGGTAACTGATCAAAATAGCTCATGTTTGAGTATTTGCTGTAGCCAGGCGCTGCTCCAACTCCTAATCTGCTTTAGATCATTACCTTTTAGATACTGTGTGGAGAGAGTACCATACCCCCATTTCCCAATGGGCAAGCAGAGGCTTAGAAAGGTTAGCTAACTTGCCCAAGGTCACAGCCAGGCAGTGGCAGAGTCAGGACTCAAGCCCAAGACCTCAGCTCCGGGGTTTCTCAGCCTCAGCATTATTGGCATTCCAGGCCTGAGAATTCTGTGTTATGGGGGTGAGGTCATCCTATTCAACAGAGGCTGTTTAGTAGCACCCTTGGCTTGTATCTACTAGATGCCAGTACCAGCTTCCTCCTCGCCAGTTTTGATCACCAAGAATGTCTCTGAACATTGTCAAATGTCCTACATATAGACAAAAGCAAAAAACAAACAAAATAAAAAGAAAAACAAAGTCACCCCTGGTTAAGAAACACTGTGCTAGTCCACAGCCTATACCCTTAGCGAGTAGGTGAGTATTAGTAACGACTAGGCTACCACTTCCCAAATCATTCCTCAAAGCAATTACTTACCACTCTGCTGGTACAAGTCTCATAGGGGGCCCGTAGGGTGCGCTTTTCTGGGTTGAGGACATAAGTGCAATTCAGCATTTCAAGACCAAAGGGATCTACAGAAGCCAGAGAAATTTAGAGAGGGGTGGCCAAGAAGTACATTCAGTGACAGAAGCAACCAAAGCCAGAGCCAAGACTGCGGATCCATTCCTAAGGCACTTTAGTTACTTCACTGTTTATTGTCCCCACTGAGTGATGTGGCCTAAGCTTTGAGAGATGCTGTGATCCACAGCTAAAGTTTCCCTGGAGGTTCTGAGGTAAGAGAAAGACAAGTCTCCCCCGCTTGGCAACATCATGCAAAGCAAGTGCCCCCACGGGCACTTGGAGGAACGGGATGTGTTGCTCCAGAGTTTGTGAAAAATGGGTGGCCTTGAGCCCAGGGTATTCTGCTAAGGAAGACTAAGCTAAGAATACACACGTTACCAACCCATCACAGACGCATGCCATTTCTCGGTGCCAAGATCGCTTGAAAACTCCACTGTCATTCTGTCTGCATGGCAAGTGACAGTACCTGCAGAGCAAAGAGAGAGTTGGGGCCTCTGAACTACAAGCACGTGACTCCCACAGAAGCATTCGGAGGCCTCCCTCTCCCACAAGCATCAAGGGAGGTGCCAGCTGGGAGAGGCAGAGCTTGTCCGCCCGCTGGGAGCACCCCTCAGTGGGAAGGCCATACTGCAGTGTGCGATACCAGGCACTGCAAGTGCCAGGGCTTGCGGAGCTCCCAGGGGTACACCTGGGCTAGGGTCACACACCTGTGTGGGCTAGGGTCACACACCTGTGCGGGAACCAGGCTGGGGCCCTGACAGTGACGCTGACAAGGTGGGGAGGAGGGACTGCACGTCTGTGAGGAACTGGGGAACAAAAGTTTTGTCTAAAAGATTCAATTTGAAATTTTAAAAAAGGCCCTGTGTAAACTCAAGGTCACTGTCTAAGGTTAAATTCTGCCTATAATCTGCTACTCTGCATCCTCTAGCTCAGGTGAAAGTTTCGAAAAACACCTCGTTTCAGGTGGAACAGCTCTGATTGGGCCGCTGTGGTGCTGTTTTCCTTAAGCATGGGTCGGAGTTTGAGGACTGCTGCTCTCTCAGAAAGGGTCTCAGGTTGCGGTCCGTGTTCTTCAGATGCCATAAAGCGTGAGGCAGCGGGCAACTGTGCAGTACAGATGTCTTTGCAAGCAATTTCTATAGGAAGTCATAAGGAGGCCTCGGAAAATTCTAGTGACTGGCTCAGGGGAAGAAAGGGGTGATGGAGACTGTCCCACCTGTGTTTGTGTTTCCCAGCCATTTGGCCCACGGGCTGCACCCTGCTCAGAGGTGGGGAGGCGTTGCCCCCCAGGCGGCGTACCTGAGAAGGCTCGAGTCCCCAGCTGCGCAACCTCTGTTGAGTGCACCAGAGTCACAAGGGATAACAACAGGGAAAGGGACCTGTAGGTGCCAAAAGGGGGTGGGAGAGAGAGTTAAGGAACGGACTTAACCAGACAAGGCCATGGAGGCCCCTCCCTCCGCCCCAGGAATTACTCACCTCCAGCCTGGCCTGAGCCAGCCTGAGGGACTCCCACCACCTCCTCTCAGCCAGCACGCCATGGGCCAGGCTCCGCCAAACCCGCTGGGCAGGGGGGCGGTGCTTGTGCTTTTAGAGCAGGAAGCTGGCTGGGCCCCTGCCTACTCCCCATTGCAAACACCTGGTCTTCTCCAGCCCCCACCTGAGAGGGCTGGAGGGAGAGGAAGCAGAGGCCAGCCCTTCCCTGCTGCGGCCTTAGGCCAGTCCACCAGCTGCTCACGGGCCAGCCAGGAAGCCAGAGTTCCCTGGAATGGGCTCCAGGTGGGTGAATTGGTGTCTTTCTCTATAACACGGGAAAATTAACATGTTTTGCACAAAATATTTACAACTCCAACGTCGAGTGAAAGAGGGAGATGGGCTTTATTGAGGAAAGAACATCTCGTGTTCACATTGCCTTTAAGCAGAGCCCTTTCCGTCACACCCCGCCTCTTGGCTGAGTGGGGGCACCTGGCCCCTGCATGAGCTAGCTCTACAAGTGGATGGAGCATTGTTCCCCTGTCTATAATTTTAAACTTACTGCAAAAACATGCTGACAATTACAGGTAGATATAGAGAAAAAGAAAAATTTACCCATAATCCCACCACTGCTAATATTTAGGTATGTAACTTTATGGATTTTCTCTACAAACACCATACACACTTAAAAAACAACTACAACCTGCGATCAAAGTTTAAACTTTGTGTGGTAACCTGCTTTTACCACCTTACATATCATGGGCATTTCCATACTAAACACGATCTCCACTACCACTTTAAGGCTGCATCATATTCCATGTCTAGATACATCAGTGTTTAACTGTCCCCTAATGATGAACATTAAGATGGTTCCCAACTGTTCATCATTATAAATAACTAGAGGCCCAGTGCATGAATTTGTGCACAGGTTGGTTCTAGCCAGCCCGCCCCAATCAGGCCAATTGGGCTGGGCTGGCTGGGGAGTGGGGCCATGGACAGGTTGGCTGGCTGCCCCCATCCCATGGTCGAACTCCCGGTTGAACTCCCAGTAGAGCGGACAATTTGCATATTAGCCTTTTATTATATAGGATTGTGTGATAAGACATTCTTGTACCTATCCCTGGTTCCTCAGAAAAAAAGCCCTAGAAGTAGAAATCCTGGGTCAAAGGGAATAGTGGTCTAAATAGGAAGGTCATAATGGGTAGCAATTGGGGGAGTACAGAAGAGGAAACTGAGGCACAGCAGCTTGCCCAGGCTTTGACTATTGACTATCAGGGCCAGGTTGAGAACTCAGATTTTCTGAGAACGAATCACCATCTCTTTTCAGCATCTCTCATTGTGTTGAAGACACCTCGATGCTGCAGCCTGGGCCCGGTAACAGGTTCTGTGGGAGTGCGGGGTGGAGTTTGCAATTACTGGCTCATGTGTTATCTTTGTGGTATGAATTGAGGAGTAATCTCTACTCAGGTGTCTGAAGCACATTGCAGGCTGGGTAGTGTTTCCCAACTTCCTGGATTAAAAGATTCCATGGGGCTCCCATTGACATACAGCCACCCGGGTCCCACTCAGAAGCTGTTGGAGCAGGCTCTCCAGGGGCAGGGCTGGGGTAACCTATGCTCAGCAAATATGCAGGTGAGGCTTGTGGTCAGGAAGATGGGGGAGATACCTGGAGAGGGGGAGGCAAGAAAATAAGTGGTTGCCAGTGGTTAACCTCTTCATGGGAATTAACTGGTTATGTCACAGTGGAATTGGGAAGAGGGAGGAAAATCCAGGCTAAGCAGGTTTAGGGTTAGAGATAATAAACAGATATGGATTCCAGCAGTGGCACGGTATTAATAGTCACTCCTCCTAAGCACATTTTCCCAAAGATGGTACCTTTTCTGCAAATGTGAAGGTAATTTGTTACCACCACAGTTAAGGCTCTGATCAGAACATAGAGGTAGGAAAGTGGAGCAAGACTCGAGGCCTGTTAAGAAAGTGGTTGGAGAGTTAGCAGGTCAACGCTGGCTCTTCCTCCCGGCCCACCCTCAGGCTCGCTGTAAGACTGTGTTCTGTGGGAGTGGGGTTTGCCTTGGAAAGGGCAAAGGGGCCTTGGGAGGCAAAGGGGGAGCACGAAGGCCCCGGCACGAGGTGTGGAGAGCAGAGGACCACAAGGGGAGCTGCTGAAGGTGGTGAGTGTGTGAGGTTAATTCCCTTTGCCTCTCCTGGCCCAGCCCAGGCTGTGACTGGGACAGTCCTGACCTGTAAGAAGCAGTCCCGCGGAAGTGCCCAGACCACAGGCGGCTGGCAGCTAGCTTTGGGGATGAGGAAGATGCAGCTGTTCCATGATGAGTCACTGTCTCAGACAGTGATGGCGAACCTGACACGTGTAGCCATTTCTGATGACACGCGGCCGCATGCCAAGGATGAAACATTTGCTGCTCCTGAGGATGAAACATTTGCGACTAGAGTCTTGGAGTTAGTTTTTTCCTCAAAGTGACACACTACCCGAGTTATGCTCAGTTTTTTGGCGAAGTTTGACACACCAAGCTCAAAAGGTTGCCCATCACTGGTCTCAGATCACTAGCTGGGAAATTGAAATTCTTACAGAAATGATTATATCCTCACTGCTCTACTAGGTAAACAGTGGAGTTTCTTTCAAATGTGTGCTCTTCACATATTTTCAAAGAGCCCTTTGAAGTTTGCTAATTTATGACTAAAAGTGCCCCCTCTCCTCCCTGGGGCTGCCCTGGCCTCGCCCAGGCCCCAGGAGGCCACTGTCACCCACTCACCACCAGGCATTTCCTGAGGGAGTTTTAGGTTGTTACACATGAAACACAGCGGGGTTGTGGCCTCACTGGGGCAGGCCCCCTCCTTATTTCTGAAATGCAGTTCTTATAAACAGCTTATCATTCTTAAACTCTAAGCCTATTGTTTTATTTTTTCACAACAATTATAAACATACTAGAGGCCTGGTGCACGAATTCATGCACAGTGGGGTCCCTCAGCCTGGCCTGCGGGATCGGGCCAAAACCAGCTCTCCGACATCCCACAAGGGTCCTGGATTGCGAGAGGGCACAGTCCAGGCTGAGGGACCCCACTGGTGCACAATTGGGGCTGAGGAGGGACCAAGGGAGGGCTCCAGGGTGTGTCTGATCTGACACATCCTAGTTGGGTTCTTGGGTTACTTTTCCTTCCCGCGGCCCCACCCCTATCTACCTAGGTTCCTTCTGTCTCCTCATATGTATACCATCCCTAGGAATAGGAATAGGGAGTAGGAAGATTCCTGCTCTTTTTACTTTATTTACTTCTGTATTGATTGAATTGTCTTAGTGATAATGAAAATGATTTTAAAGTGATAACAGCAATAGCAGTCTATCCAATTTGACTATACGTGAGCTATAGAAGTGTTCAAACTTCACGGTATAAAGTATAACATGCAAGTGAATGGCTTTTGGCCATGAGGTTTCCAGATCCCAGCTCCCTGTTGTGAGATGCAGTTAAGCCCAGAGGTTTAGTAACTGCCCCAAGTCACAGAGCAAGCTGGTGGCACAGCTCCATGAGCAACCAGGCCTGATGCCCATTCCCAAGCCCTTCCAGTTGTTCTTTCTCGTGTGAGCACACGTGTGTGCACACGAGGGGGTACTTACACACTTCGTGCTGCTCTTGCAGTTCACTTAGCTTTAAAAGTACAAGATGTCAGTTATTAGAATCAGCAGTATATATGGTAAATAAATACAGAAACTTCTACCACTATGATAACACAGCTTAAAATAGCTTTCAAATGTCAAACATGAATTTAACTTGGAAAAATAAGAGTATGTCAATGAGAATGTTCTTGAATATCATGTTAGTCTTTTAACAATGTAACTATACTATGTTCATGTCATTTTCCCCTTTGGATCTTCAAACAGATCCAAACTGATAAACCTCCTAATGGTGAAGGATTCAGAAAGAATTAGGATAGAGGAATAAAAGGCTTCATTGACCTGGGGATACAAAGACAGGGCTGCTTAGATAAATAGATGACAGGGCTCAGAAGTTCTCAGTGAAGACTCATTTACATAAAATATCAACACATTGCTCCACAGCTAACAGCTAGGGCAATGGTCAAGACAGAAATGGAGAAAAGGTTTCTTGTCAATGCAGCAGATGCCTTGTAGTTGATAAAATATAAAATATGTTAAATGTTAAAGTTCTGAAGGATGTGGGGGATTGATTGTAAAGATCCCAATGCCCTCCCCCCCACTGCCCCCCCCCACACACACACACACTTCTATCCTTTCCACTGTGCTTTGAGTCAGCCTGCTCCTGGCCCTCCTTCCTCGGGCCTCCCTGCCTTGGATCTGGACTGCCTTGTGCCTTGCTTTGGCCAATAGACAGTGATGGAGGTGCTGGTGTGCCCATTCCCTAAGGTTGCCTCTTGCCCAGGTGACAGGGGAGCTCTGTTCAGTCTCCCTTGAGGCATCTCTGTGACCCACCCCTTCCTCCCTGGGCCCCAGCAGGTGTTGATCCACATTTCACACGGAGTACTGGGAAGGAGCAGGTGCTCCCAAACCATGTGATTTGATGAGTCTGGGGGAAGGAGGCAAGGACGTTTTTATCAAGGCCCACTTTGTACAGGTCCTGTGCAGACTGTGGTGCATACATTTTTGCGGTAGGAATAAGAAAAGGAAATGAAAGGTCCTTCAAATGACCCCCTTCTCTCCCCATCCCTGCCCCCTCACCCCCCCCCCCAGCTGATAGCTACTAAATACAAAGCTGTGTAGGCTGAATGTGTCTCCACCATACCCCCAACTCATGTTGAAGTCTTAATCCTCAGGTCCTCAGAATGTGACCGTGTTTGCAGATCGGGTCTTTGCGTAGGGGAATAAATTGAAATGAGGTCTGTAGGGGGCCCTCAGGCAACGTGGCTGGTGTCCTGTAAGAGGAGGGAGTTTGGACACAGACATGCACAGAGGGACGGCTATGTGGAGACACAGGGAGGAGACGGCCTTTCACACGCGCAGGAGAGTGGCCTGGAGAGAGTCTCCCTCGCGGCCTGGGAGGAAGCAGCTCTTCTGCACCCTGACCGGGACTGCAAACCTCCAGAGCTGAGAGAAGCAGATGCCTGTGGTCCCCCCGCCCCGCCCCCCCCCCCGCTGTGGTGCTTTGCTAGGGCAGCCCTAGAAAATGAATGTAAGTTCCCAGCTTGAAATACAACTCTGTGAATACAAAACATATTTCTTTTTACTGTTCATGATAAGGGACAAAACAAACAACAAACAAACAAAAAACAGGTCCCAGTTATTAATGAGAAGAAAAATATAGAGGAAAGAGAACGTTTAGGAAAATATACCCTATGCATCTGTGAATGCCCTAAAGAGGGGAGGCCCTCTCCCTTTCCACACCAGTACAGACATTCCCACTCCACTTCTGCTTCCCCTATGGCCACCACCCCGCTGCTACTAAGGTACATCTGTTGAGAACTGACTGCACACCATACATGACGTAAGTAGTTTACAAATATTAACTCAGTAATTACTTGTAACAACCATATGAGTAATAACTGGAAAGTTATTTTGGAAGTATTTTCTTCATTTTACTGACAAGGAAACTGAGGCTCAGAGAGAAGTAATTAGCGCAAGTAAATGGCGCAAGTATATATGTGTGTGTGTGTGTGTGTGTGTATATATATATATACACACACACACACACACACACACACACACATATATATATATATATATATATATATATATATATATATATATATATATATATATATATATATATATATATATATATATATTCTTGATTATTTAAAGATAGAAGAAGGGAGAGAGATATAGAAACATTGATGAGAAAGGAACATTAATTGGCTGCCTCCTACATACCCCGGGCATGTGCCCTGACCAGGAATTGAACTGGTAATTTCTTGGTGCATGGGATGACACTCAACCACTGAGCCACACTGACTAGGTGAGAACCTGTGTTCTTCACTATTGCTGTGCTCTGACTTTATTTAAACACAATGCTTGGCCTTCACATGTGCTTGTCTTCCTCGTCCTGCTAGCAGCTTGGAGAGAGTTGAATGATTTTGTCAGCATCTGGTAAAGGGTCCTGTAACATGCCACCCTGTGATCAGCACTCCCATGTTGAAAAAAGTAGCTAATACAGATTTCCAGGTGATTTTTGCTCCTGCAGTTTTTATAGAACTTAAGCTTTGGGAGACAATTCAGGTTATATGATTAGTGTATATATCTATACAAGAGGCCTGGTGCATGGCTTCATGCACAGGTGGGGTCCTTCAGCCTGGCCTGCACCTTCTTGCAATCCAGGACCCCTCGAGGGACGTCAGAGAGCTGGTTTTGGCCTAATCCCCACAAGCCAGGCCAAGGGACCCCACCAGTGCATGCACTAGGCCTCTAGTACACATATAAGATCTTTGGTTAATCTCTTCCCGCATTCTCCCTCCCCCTTCCCTCTGAGATTCATCAGTCTGTTCCATGTTTCCATGTTTGTGGTTTCCGCTCCTGTGTGAGCATCTTCCCCCTGGTGGTCAATGCATGTCATATCTACCAGCTGGTCAGCTGGTCAGCCAGTCAGCCAGTCAGCTGGTTGCTTAGGCTTTTATATATCTACTAGAGACCTGGTGCATGAAATTCATGCACGGGGGGGGGGGTTCATTCAGCACTGCCTGCACCCTCTCCAATCGGGGAACCATTGGGGAATGTCCGAATGCCCTGTGGGATTGGGCCTAAACTGGCAGTCTGATATCCCTCTTGCAATCTGGGACCGTTGGCTCCTAACTACTCACCTGCCTGCCTGCCTGATTTCCCCTAACTCCTCTGCCTGCCTGCCTGATTGCCCCTAAGCACCTCTGCCTGCCTGCCTGATCACCCCAACTGCCCTCCCCTGTTGGCCTGATCTTGCCCCCAACTGCCCTCCCTTGCCGGCCTGATCTCACCCCCAACTGCCCTCCCCTGCTGGCCTGATCACCCCTAACTGCCTCTGCCTCAGCCCCCACCACCATGGCTTTGTCCGGAAGGAAGTCGGACATCTGGAAGATGGCCAGTCGACCTGGTCTAATTAGCATATTACCCTTTTATTAGTATAGATAGATTATATAGGATAGGATTTCTTAAATCGGGGGGGGGGGGGGAACCTTTTTCATCAGGAGAAGATGCTCCTGGCAGACAAAAATACATAATCCCTATATCTGGACTGATAGCCAGCCATATGCACTATACTGCCAAACTGGTCATTAAAAAATTGAACTGATTCCTTACACCTTACACCAAACAGCTGTTGCCCTTAAAACCCCTCCTCAGCCCCCACCTTAGGTTCTGCCTTCACAGTTCACCCAGATTTGGTTCTGATTGGTCAGTTTCTATGCCAGTCAGCGTCTCCGGGCCTATCTCCAGGCTTCTCTCTGGGCCTGATACACAGCCTCTGTGGCAGCTGCTGATCAGGCCTTGCCTCTCTCTCTCTCCAGGCCTCTCCAGCAGCTTCAGATCAGGCCCTGCTTCTCTCTCTGGGCCTCTCTCTGGGCTTGAGCCAAAGCCACCTCAACACCAGTGAGGTCGTTAGGCTTCTGGCCCGCCCTGGGCTGGAGGCTAATGACCTTGCTGCACCTGCCTCACCCCACCCAGCCCCCGTTGCCCCGCCCACCTGCCAGCTGCCAGCCTTGCTGTGATAGAAGCCTGTGGGCCATGGGGGAGGGACCAAGAGGTGCTCCATGCACTTCCTTGTGACAGGTCGTCTGTCTGGTTGTTTAGGTCATGACAGCCCCTGACCTTTTATAATGTAGATAATAATAAAAGTGTAATATGCTAATTATACCGGACATCCTTCCGGACGACTTTCCAGATGAAGCCAGGGCTGCGAGGGAAGCCCAGGTCCTGGGTGCCTGCCAGTGGCCAGAGGGAAGCCTGGATTCCGGGTGCCAGAGGGAAGCCGCTGCTGGCAGCCAGGGGAAGGAAGGCCTACTCTTGCATGAATTTCATGCATCAGATCTCTAGTATATATATTTTTAAAATATATTTTTATTGATTTCAGAAGAAAGAAAGAGAAAGAGATAGAAACACCAATAATGAGAGAGAATCATCAATCAGCTGCCTTCTGCATGTCCCACACTAGGGATCAGAGCCCACAACCCTGACATGTGACCTCCTATTTCATAGGTATGTGCTCAACCACTGAGCCATGCAGGCCCGGCTGATTACTGTAAATTGATTGAAGTCTTCAATTCACAGAAGCAATACTTAATTAGGAAGGGAAAAGGCATAAGAAAAAAGGAAATTTGTCCAGTTGACAAAGCAGTTGACTCAAGTGTACACTTTAAATTCATAGCCCCTGCTCAGACCAGCCAGTGTTCACATTGTAAAGAATTTGTTTTTGAAAACCTTTATAAAGCCTTCCACTGTTATGATGAAAGCCATCTGGTACTTAGCATTTATAAAATGTGCAGTTAAGAGATGCCAAGAAATTCCTCATGCAAGCAGATGGCATAATAACAGCTCTATCTGTTTTTCTGGAATAAAAAATAGGGCTTTGAATAGCTTGAAACTTACATGAATAAATTAAGCCAATCAATACTTCAGGGACATTACAATTTCAATAGTCAACTTGCTCACCGAAATATATTTATAAATGTTTCCATTTGGAGAAGAAAAACCAAGAGGCAGACACTGGTTCCTTTGATTGCTTCTTATTTGTATTTAATACTTCTAAGGAAAACAAGGACAGTGACCTTCTATGTGGGAAAAAAGTGTTAGAAGGGTTCAACGGAGAAGTGGGTTGTGAAATCTCTTTTAAATAGGAAATCCCCACATCAGATAGGTCGTAGAGTTTTATTACTGTGCTAAAGAGAAGACAGCATGTCTGAGTGACATTTTCTGAATAATGCACTTGAAAATGTTTTTACCGCAGCAGACATGTTTCTCATAAACCAAAGTTCAGCACCCACAGTGTTGTGTTAGTGCTGCCTTGTTCTACCCTCGTCTTGATTCTTGTAGGTTTTCTGTGTAACAATAGGACTTCTGTAATTCCCTTTACTTTATGTATTGTTTTTATTTTCATTAAAATTCATAATAAGATACTCATTAGATAAAGTAATTTTGTTAAAAGCAAATGTTCTGCTTAGACCTTTACTTTTTCCTTAGTTCATAAGAATGTGCTTCTGCCATACAAGTGAATTTCCTCTCTAATTAGACATGAACAGCTTTGGAGAACAAATACAGTCTGCTTTTGAAGGCCAGATCTCTTGAGGTGCAGGGGACAATCTCGTTAATAAAAAATGTGTTTCTCGGCTACACAAGCTGCTGAATTTCTTTCCCAATTAGAATTGAATGGTTTTCCAGAAAACAAGGGAGAAGCTTGGCTTCCACTTTGCTGGCATTGGTTTTTCTTGGGGTGGACGGGGTGTATCAACCGCCACTAGCCTTTCCCCCTCTTTTCCTCTCTCTGAGCAACAGAACACACAGGACTCTGTTTTATAGGTAGGTTGAAGTCCTAGGTGAATTCTCCACCCCAGTGAATTCATCTTCTTGGCCAGGACTGGCTCCACAGTGGATGGGACACCAGGTTAGACCACCCAGCTAACCGGTAGCTGCTATTAAAGCAGGAGAGGCCAAAATTTATAAACACAACAAGAAAGAGTTGAAAATGCCATTGCTTTGTGAGGAGGAAGAGAACTATTGGTGGGAGAGTCTCTCCAAGTGTTGCCCCTGGGGCATTGTTAACCCTGTTTTCCTCTGGGCCATTGGCAAAAAGAAGTGGTATCTGGGCAGAAGGGCCTCTCAAAGTGAAATAGTTAAATGCTTGAGGTGCCAGGTAACAAGTGGAGTTTCTAGATTGTAGGAAAGCAAAGAAGGAAATAAAGCCTACTGCTCTGAACCTGAGTGGCAGCCAGAGAGACACAGAGTCACTGGCAGGATGGTTCTGCAAAGTTATGCTAATATTACTGGGTTGTAGGGCAGGGGGTGAGAGAGGGTTGGGGGGAGGGGGTGCAGGGTTCGTTCCAACAGGAAGTTTGATGAAGAACTTGACTTGCTAGATAAGCAAACAATTCTGGAGATGGTCATTGCCAACTAAGTCTTATCCTCAAGTCTCCCCACTAGCGTGTGTGGGAGGTATTCTCTAACCTTCTGAGAGTGCAGCAGTGGACTGTTGAAACAGATTTAAATATTTATTTCCACAAGATCAATACTGTCAGAACATACAGTCAAAGCCATTGCCCCACAATTATCCAGATTCCGCACAAGAAGTTAGTGTCTACAATATATGCTAACACAAGTTAGTTATTTTCATTAATCTCTTCTTTCATTATCTTCCACCAATTTGCTTCCTTTGGACTTTGGGGAATAAAAAAAAAAAATAGAGCAAATATTGAGTTGTTGCTCTCTCTATCTGCAAAATAAGCCATGGTCACACTCTTTTCCCAATTTGTTAAACCATACTTTATAGTTTGTAAGGATTTTTATCTCATTTCATCTTTACTATTGTAAGCTTAGGTGATGGTGATATGATTATGAGCAATATCCCCCAGTGTTATCCACAAGGAAATGGACTCAGATAGCTGGACTAACTTTCCCCAGATCATATGGACTCCAGATCTAGCTCCAAGTTCAACCCTCTTTCTCACCCTCCCTCATCTTGAAGGGAGGATTTGCAAGTTTGAGATTTGTTTCTGTTTCCTCTTCTCCTTCCCCTCCCCATCCATCCATTTTTCTTTCAAGGAAGAAGTTTTCCCAAGAAAATGCCAAAAGGATGTCGGGATCTTTACCTTAAAAAAAAAAAAAAAAAAAAAAAAAAAAAAAAGCTTGATGTCCTTACCATTTCACAGGAAAGTTGAAGTCTAAGTTGTAGTAAGTACTATTGGAATCAAGAAACTTCCTTCTCCTCCTTGTCCTGAATCTCCAATCCTTCTTCCTCTCCTCTATAATTGCTCTGTCCTCCTGTTTCCATCCTCATCCTTATTCTCCTTCTCATCATTATCATCATCACCATCATCATCGTCATGTGGTACCAGATTCCTTGTTTGATTGGCACTTAGCATTCTACTACAAATAATCTATCTTTGAGAAGCTCTCTCTGGTTATGATAATCTTCAATTTCAGCGTGCATTAATGAATGCAATTGTACCTAAATTAAAGTGGCTCATGCAAAATTGAATTGAGGAACAACATAGTAATTTTTTTGGCTTAAACTATACCTTTCTCTCAAAGTACCCACAATTATGATTGGATGTTTCACTCTCTCTGGGATAAAAAAAAAAAAAAATTCTTTTGCAGCTAAATAATGTTGCCCTCTAGGCCACTTCCACAGCTCCTATGGGCATTCTCATAGAAACAGAAAAGGGAACAAACATGGACCCTCGGGGACAGTTACTATTGAGGAAACTGCAGATGAAAGCTTTGTACATGCTCAGAGTCCACAAATAATTCATTTTGGAATAAAGACTTAGACAAAGAGAGATGAGGACTAAACAGTTACAGATTTTGAAAATAGAACTTTCTCACATCAATTCAGTGGACTATTATCCAAGTGTACTGAAGTTATTGTAATAATATAGAAAAAACTTATGATGGATTCAAGAGAAAAGATTCAATGCAAAATGGTATATATTTGATGATGAGGACTATAGCACAAGAAAATGCATGGGGTTATTTGATCAGTTGTGTAGGATGATAGGTTCTAATTTTATTGTAGTGTCTTTAGAGAACATGGTCTGCATGAAGCCTAGTATCTGGTATTTGTTGAGACTTCACTGGTTTTATTAGGTGGGCAATTTTTATAAATATTCTCTATGTGCTTGGAAGGAACATTTTTTACAGAATGCAGAGTTTTATATCGGCTGTTTGATTGAGCTTGTTGTGTTCAAATCTTTTAAATGTTCACTAATCTTTGGTGTGCATGATACATTACATTAAAAGGTGTATTGAAATCTCCCACTATGATTGTAGATTTTTAAGTTCTATTAATTTTTGTTTTCTCTATTTTGGGGTTCTGTTATTAAACACATACATGTTTAGGGCCACCATATTTTCTTGATGAGCTGTTCTTTTCATCATTAGGTATTTTGTATCTTTAGACCTAGTAATTTTTTGGCTTAACCTATATTTGTCTGATATAGAGATAGCTATACCAATTTTGTTAGTATTTGCTTGACATAACTTTCCTATTTTTTGCTTTCAGTCTTTTTACAATTTTATATTTTAGATGTGTCTACTGTAAATAAGATACAGCTGAGTCTTCTAATTAGTGAATTTGGCCAATTTACATTTCTAAATTACAGATAGATCAGGACCATGTTTTTGGTTTTATATTATTGTGCTCTTTATTTAAATTAATTTTTCTGTTTTTACTCCTTTCGGAAAAGTGTGAGTGTAAGCTATTGATTTGATCTTTCTTCTTTCCTAACATAGGCATTAAAAACTGCAGGATTTCTCCTAAACTCTGTTTTAACTGTATCCTATACATTTTGATATTTTGTGTTTTCATTTTCATTTAGTTCAAAATATTTATGATAAAGGATTTGTACCCAGAAGATATAAAGAACTCATAACTCAATAATGATAAGCCACACAACCCAATGAAAAATGAGCAAAGAATCCTATATAATAAAGAGGTAATATGCAAATTGACCATCACTCCAATACACAAGATGGCCGACCCCATGTGGTCAAAGATGGTTGCTCACATGTGGACACAAGATGGCCACCACAAGATGGCTGGCAGGGGAGGGCAGTTGTGGGTGATCAGGCCAGCAGGGGAGGGCAGTTAGGGGAAACCAGGCCTGCAGGGGAGGGCAGTTGAGAGTGACCAGGCATGCAGGGGAGGGAAGTTGGGGATGACCTGGCTGGCAGGGGAGGGCATTTAGGGGTAACAGGCCAGCAGAGGAGGGCAGTTAGGGGCAATCGGGCTGGAAATACTGGACAGATACATGCAAAAAACACACACACACACAAAAAAAACTAGATCACCTTTTCACACCATATTTAAGAATAAACTAAAAATGAATTAAAAACCTAAATGTAAGACTCAAAACCATAAAAATCCTAAAAGAAAACATAGACAGTATCACGGACATTTCTTATAGCAATATTTTTTCTGATATATCTCCTTGGGCAAGGGAAACAAATGATAAAATAAATGAATGGGACTACAGCAAACTAAAATGTTTTTGCACAGCAAAGAAAACCAACAACAAAGTGGAGAGATAGCCTAAATGGGAGAGCATATTCACCAATGATACATCTGATAAATGGTTAATATGCAAAATTTATAAAGAATGCTTACAACTCAACACCAAAAACAAACAAAAAAATATCCAATTAAGAAATGGACAAGGAATCTGAGCAAATATTTCTCCAAAGAGAACATACAAATGGCCACTAGATGTATGAAAATATGCTCAATGTCAAATTAAAACTGCAATGAGATTAAAATCATAATGAAAATTAAAATTACCTCACACCTGTCAGAATGGCTATCATGAATAAATCCACAAATGACAAGTGCTGGTGAGGATGCGGAGAAAAGGGAACCCTCATGCACTGCTGGTGGGAATGCAGACTGGTGCAGCCACTGTGGAGAACAGTATGGAGTTTCCTCAAAAAATTAAAAATTGAACTGCCTTATGATCCAGCGATTCCATTTCTAGAGATTTGTCCAAAGAAACTCAAAACACTTATTGGAAAAAATATATGCACCTTTATGTTCATTGCAGTATTTTTTATAATAGACAAAGTATGGGAGCAACCTAAGTGGCCATCAGTAGATGAGTGGATAAAAAGTTGTGAGATAGATTAGGTTACTAGCTACACCTGGCCACGCGTCACTGTGGCTCAGTCTGGTTAAATGGAAAAGAAAGAAAAGAGAAAGCGCACGTTTCTAATGTTTAATTTCACAATACTTGTGGGTATACAATATTTTTTGTTGTTCCATTGTCTGTGCAGATATAGAGATTGTCTGGTTTGCCGACTTTAGAACACGCAACATATAATTGTCCATGTGAGAAGCAATCCGTGTCTAGATTTAAACTGCACAATTCTAAAGATTGGCCCTGAGCTTTGTTGATGGCGATTGCAAACGCCAATCAAATTGGGAATTGCATATGATTGAAATGGCATATCCGTTGGAATCATAGGAATGCGAGGAATGAGGACATCTTCACCTTTGAAAGGTCCTGTCAAGATTGTTGCTTCTACAATGTTGCTCACTAATTTTTTTACTGCAAGCCGCGTGCTGTTGCAAAGCTTTGGCTGGTTGATATTTCGCAACATGATAATTGGCATGCCAATTTTCAATTGCAGTACGTGCGGTGGCATCCCTGGCATATGGAGTGAATTAAAAAATTCTGTTGGATAATTAACCGCTTCATCTGCTTCCACAACAGTGTCGACACACTTGTATGTGACTGCCTCACTTTGAATGTTAGACTGAATAATATTGTTAAGTTCATAGATGTCTTTGCTCTTGGCCGCAAGAATAGCTCGTTCACTCAGCCAATCGTGATTCTTTTTTCTTTTTTAAAAAAATATATTTTATTGATTTTTTACAGAGAGGAAGAGAGAGGGATAGAGAGTCAGAAACATCGATGAGAGAGAAACATCGATCAGCTGCCTCTTGCACACCCCCTACTGGGGATGTGCCCGCAACCAAAGTACATGCCCTTGGCCGGAATCGAACCTGGGACCCTTGAGTCCGCAGGCCAACGCTCTATCCACTGAGCCAAACCGGTTTCGGCCAATCGTGATTCTTATAATTGGTTTGAATATTGGGAAATACTTTTTCAACCAATTCTTCTTTTGACGTCACTAAATTGCAGAAGTTATGAGGCAATGAAATTCGTCCTGAGGTCAGATCAACCAGCACCTTTCTGTTCCCAATTTCCAGCAATTGATGTGAGAATATCTCAGTTGATCAATTATTTTGCAGCTGGACACGCATATTTGTAGTTAATTTTAACGTCTTTACGTGTGGCCACAAAGTAGAGGATTTCAGGCAAGCATTTATTTCGTCTGCTGGTGTCAATCGAGGAATTACAGGTAATGTTTGCCTGAAATCTCCTGCAAGCAATATTAATGCGTTCCCAAATGGTCTGATGTTTCCAAGCAAACCTTGCAATGATCGATCAAGGGCCTCAAGCGATTTTTTGTGTGCCATTGTGCATTCATCCCAAACAATAAGTTTGCATTTCTGCAATACTTTTGCCATGCCAGATGCTTTGGAAATGTTGCACGTGGGAGTTTCAATGAATTGCATGTTCAATGGCAATTTCAAAGCAGAATGAGCAGTTCTTCCACCTGGTAGCAATGTCACAGCTATTCCGGATGACGCAAGAGCTAAGGCTATGTCATTTTGGGATCAAATTGCTGCCAGAATCAATCTAATTAGGAATGTTTTACCATTTCCTCCTGGTGCATCTAAGAAGAAGATTTCTCCAACCCCGTTATTGACAGTGTACATTATTTGATCGTAAATGCCTTTTTGCTCAAGCATTAGCTTAGGAATATTTGATTGCACATACGACAAAAGATCACCTTGTTGTAATTTTGTTCACAACGCAATTCTACATCGAACAAAGCAGCAGCAGATCGATTCGGTGATGGCATTCCCAATTGATTGAGAACTTTGTTCGAGATTTCTAAGCACAAATCTTCAATCATTATCAACATTGAAATGGAATCGTAAAATTGGAAATTTGGAAATCATAAATGGATCATAAATCGGAAACATTGAAATGGAATCATAAAATATTTAGTATAGCGTGTGTTGCTTTTACATCCAACAGATGGCGCTGTTTTTCAAAAAAAGCATTTTTTTACCTGTCACAGGTGTGACATCTATATAATAGTAGGTATAAGGTATATAAAATCACGCGCGTATTCGAATGCAACGTTGTGTCAAGATTTCAAAGCAATTGGTGAAGAAATTTCAGAGATTTAAGATTTTGAACAAACGAACATTTTCATTTTTATTTATATAGATTACTTGGCCATAAAAAAGAATGAAATCTTACCATTTATGACAGTACGGATGGATATAGAGGGTATTATGCTCAGTAAAACAAGTTAGTCAGAGGAAGACAAATACCATATGGTTTAAATTATATGTGGAATCTAAAGAACAAAATAAATGAATAAAATTGCAATAGATTCATGGACACAGAGAGTGAACTGGTTGTTGCCAGAAGGGAGGGGCATTGGGAGACTGGGTGAAAGAGATGAAGGGATTAAGAAGTTCAAATTGGTAGTGACAAAATAGTCATGGAGATATAAGTAAAACATAGGGAATATAATCAATAATATTGTGATAACTATGGCACCAATTGGGGTACTAGAAATATTGATGGGAATACTATGTAAAGTATATGATTGTCTAAATACTAAAAACTGACGCCAATACAAAATAAAGTTGGAAGAAAAAAAGAATGTATTTTAAAAATCTAAAAATGCAAGTCAATACATGTTTTAAAAAACACTGTATATTGTATGATTCCATTTATAGGGAATTCCCATGAAAAGCAAGATTATAGAGACACAAGCAGATAGATGGGTGGTCTCCTGAGCTGCGAGTAGGAATGAGGATGAGTATAAGTGAGCATGAGGGATATTTTGGGGTGCTGGACATGTTCTAAAATTGGATTATGGTGATGATTACACAACTCTGTAAATTTACTAACGATCATTGAATTGTCTACTTAAAATGGATGAGTTTCACAGTATGTAAATTGAACCTCAATAAGACAACTTTAAAAATAGATCTCCCCAGGGAACTAAAGTAGTTCTGAATTTTTTGGCAATTATTTTCAACATTCTAAGCCTAGATAACCAATATTATATTCAAGACTTGTTCATGGAAAGTCAAAAATTAAATGTGTCCCCACAACACTCAAGATGAACACAGCAGTCCTCCGTATTCAATGTCATGGCCATTCCGGAAAGAAAGGGTCCAAGTTCAGTGCCATCCATGTTTCTGGCTGCCATCCAGGAGGAAGGCTGGAGTGAGCTTTGCCCTGGGTGACACTCTCCTCGTCATTGATTAACTAGCTCTGGAGGAAGGCTGCTCCACCAGCATCCTGCTCTGCCTGGAGCGGATACCTGGCCAAGCACTGCTGAGCAGGAAACATGTCCTCTCGCTACCACCAAGCGGCTAGTGACAGCTACCTGGAGCTCCTGAAGGAGGCCACCAGGAGAGATCTGAACCTCTCTGACGAGGATGGCATGACGCCCACACTCCTGGCCGCCTACCACGGGAACCTGGAAGCCTTGGAGATAATCTGCAGCAGAGGGTGAGCACAACCTCAAGTTCCCCCGGAAACTGTTTGCGTAGGATCTGGCAGACCAGCAGCAAGAGCAGGGAATTCAGTGAAAATACTTTACCCTCTTTCTAGACTAAATAATTGTCTTTTTAGAGGAAGGGGAAACATTGCCTAGAGATGCTCTCTTTGCTCAGAGAACTGGCAACGTGGGGCTGGCTCATCCTCTGAGCGCATAAGGGGAGAAACCCTGAACTCTACGGCATGTTATCACCCTCATGGGGAGGATATTTTAATTCTGTGCTTTAAAGAATGTTGTCCATAACATAAATGGTTGCCCCTTTAAAAAAGAGATCACTGTTTTACTTGGTTTTAAGATGTCAACCCTGACTGGAACCAATGATGTCATTTTATTTTATTATCTATGCCATTAAAATCCCATAGCCTTCTGTTAACTTAACCCAGGGCGGGTCCATGATTCTTAGATGAAGTTGCTGACTTTACAAGCTGTATAAGGGACCTTAAGTCTGTCTTACCTTCATTACCTCTCTGGCAGTCAGACACATACATGCACACCCCCTCCCACCTCCAACAAATTCTAGCTCAGGAGCCAGCTAGCTTTTTTCTTCTGCGTGTTAACAGAGGGGCCAGGCTGTGTTGGCAATTATAACACAAGAGGGATAAAAAAAGAAAAAAGTGTAAACAAAGGAGCCCAGTGAGTTTATTTCAATTCAACACATGTTTATTTATACACGTCAGGTATGTGTCAGCCTTTATGCTAGCTGCTGGGGATGCTGCAGTCAACAAGAGACACATACTGTCCTCATGGTGATCGGATTTAAGTGAGGAAGACAGAAATTAAGTCATGTATGTGCTACAAAGGGGGTGAGCAAAGGCTTTTCAGAGCATTTCAGTGGGGATTTGAAGGATGAGAAGGAGTTGGCCAAATGAAGGTGGAAGGAAGAGTGTTTCCACGTGAGAGCACTGTGCATTCTCGGAACTGAAGAAGTTGAATATGGCTGGTCATGGTTTGAGTGAGAGGCGCCAAGTTGTAAGAGACAAGACCAGATCACAAGAGCCTTACAAACTGTGACAGGGCACGGGCAGCATTGCCATGGGTCTGCACAGGGCCGCCACCGGGTAGATTTGTGTTTGCCAGATGTGCTCAAGCAGCTGTGCAGCCATGAGAGAGAAAGCCTGGCCGCTCTTAATGGTCTAGAGGAGAGATGAGCAAGGGTAGGGCAGTGCTAATGGGAGATATGGATGGGTTTGATGGCAGTTTGGATGCACAACTCATTATGATTGACTGGGTGTTGGGGCAGGTGGATAAAGGAGTAGGAGGATCAAGGCCCTGGGTTCTGGCTTCAACATCTTGGGAGTGTCGGCACCCTTTATTGAAGTGGGGGCACTTTAGGAAAAGTTAGAAGAACCGAAGGCAGTGGACAGAGTTTCTGAGTTGAGAACTGATTGAGGAAGTCAGTGGAATGGCGCTTTCCTGTGCCTTCTGCTGATGACAACCTGCCCCACCCCCGTCAATCAGCCTTCTCCGGATCATAACACCCTGCCAGCTCTCCCCTCTCCCAAATGTTCTCCTCTACTCAGTGTTCCACCTCTGCTCCAAACGCACGATGGCAGCTCCTTCTCCACTGTGGAGGCCCTTGCCCCCTCTGAGGTCCAATTTAAATGGTAACGGCAATGCCTAGGTTCTCTCTCTCTCCTTTCCTCCCTCCCTCCCTCCCTCTCTCCCTCTCCCTCTCTGTCTCTCTCCTTTGGTATGCCTAAAACATTATCTTACTCTTATTATTCTGCTGGTCTTTATTTATGACAAATGTAACTTAAGCTGAACCTAGAAAATAAACCATATATATGCACACAAATTATAAAAGAAAAATGTTGTATAATGTCATGCTATTAACAGTTTTATGTTTTATATATATATATATATATATATAGTGTATATATATATAGTGTGTGTATATATATATATATATATACACATGTATAGATATTATATAAATGTGTGTATATTTATACTCGCACACACAAAATGATATCTAAGTAGACATTTTTGGTAGCATCATTTTTTTAACCCTCAGTATATAATGACAATTTTTCTGTGTGACTATATATTCTTTTATAATTTAACTAGAGGCCTGATGCACGAAGATTCGTGCAAGAATGGGCCTTCCTTTCCCTGGCTGCAGGCACCGCCTTTGCTCTGGCCGGAGCCGCCTTTCCGCCTTTCCACACGGCCCAGAGGCCCAGAGCCACTGGGGCGGTGCGAAACGCCTGTATCATCGCCATGGCGATGATGCAAGCATCCTGCCCCACCCCCGGCTGCTTGGCACCTGCATATGCAAATTAACCCAACATCTTTGTTGGGTTAATTTGCATACTCACTCCTGATTGGCTGGTGGGCGTTGCGAAGGTATGGTCAATTTGCATCTTACTCTTTTATTAGTGTAGATTTTTCAGGAATTGTTATTCGAGGTAGTAAATATATTTCTTACTAAGTCTCTTTTATGGATAAATAATGTTTCCCATTATTTAAATACTGCTGTGATGAGTACATTTGTACATAAATCTTTGCTCTCATTTTCTTGAGGATAAATTCTTCAAAGTGAGATTTAAATTCTTTTTTGCATATATTGACAAATCATTCTTTAGAAAGTAAGTACACATTTTTGTCAATATCGTAGGTCCAAAATGATATATCACAGTGGCTTTAATGCTCCTTCCTTTGGTTACATAAAGTTGAAAATTCTTTTTTATGTTTAGTGGCCATATTTCTACTTTTGTGAACTGTGTGTTTATAACCTTCTCCCACTTTTTAAACAATTTTTTCCATTACTTTTCAGAAAGAGTGAAAGGGAGGGAAGGAGAGAGAAAGAGAGAGAAAGAGAGAGAGAGAGAGAGAGAGAGAGAGAGAGAGAGAGAGAGAGAGAGAGAGAGAGAAACATTGATGTGAGAGAGACACATCAAGAGAGTGATGAGGGACACATGGATTGGTTGCCTCCTGCATGCGCCCCAACCAGGGCGGGGAGGGAGCCTGCAAGCCCAGCTGGGGCCTGTCCCATGTTTTTATTGAGGTCTTTAACATTTCTCATTGATTCATAAAAAATTATTTTTAAAGTTATAATACCAGTCTTTTGTCATTATGCTACAAATATTTTCACAATTCATAATTCACATTTTTACAACAAATATTTTAAATATAAATGAAAATATATTTTAGCAGTTTTTACATTTTATTTATTTTGTGAAGTATTTATTTTGAATACTTAATTCATATATTCTTTATTTTGATTTAAGGCTTGAGGTTTTGATCTCACTATACCTTCCCCAAGTAGTTAATCATTTATCCCAACACAATTTGCTATATAGTTCACCCTTTCCCCTTTTATTTGACAAGGTAATTTCTCTCGATGCAATCTCAAAATCCAGTCCATTAAGTTGTATGTATTAAACACTGTGGGCAAACAAATTCTTCTGACTCTACTTCTCCTAGTCCTTCATTCTCAACTCTTGTCTTCTGATTGGTTCTAGCATATCTCAGATTTTGTTTCCTTTTCCCAGAAGCATTTAAGACTGGTTGTGTTGAGTTGGCCTGGTATAGGCTGAAAAAAATGTTTTTTGAGGGTTTTCCTAAGTCACCTCCCATTTTGACCATAGCCAATCTTCAGGAATCTGTGTGAGATCCAATTGCCAATTAGATTTAAGGGGACTAAAAAGGGAAACCAATTAAAAATTGAATTTAGAAGTTAATCAGTCACTGAGGTCTATTCCAGTCTGATGATTTCAGTGTTTATCTGTCACTACCCAACTGAGACCTTAGACCATGTGGTGACTATAAACTCTGCCTTTGTTAAAAAACTGTTTTTCTTTCTTTGTTAAATTTAATGATGGCAAGTAATAATTACACTTGTCATACTATACAGGAAAGACGGTCCCAATTACACAAAATGTTATTTTGTTTTTAAAATGTTCATGAACTTTTTTTAGTTTTATTTCATTTTCTAAAATGGAAACGTTTCCTTCCTCTCTGATTTTTAAAGGAAAACTACTTATTGTAACATTTCATATTCTATTGGAAAGATACATTTAATAAAATAAAAACCACATCAATCCTCACAGTCATCAACATTTAAGTGTATGTCCTCCCAGACATTTCCCTGTGAGAACAAGCTCACACTCGTATACTTACCCCATGAAGAGGGCAATCATATTATACAAACTCTCCTAAAACCTGCTTCTAATTATTTGGCGATACATCATGGACCACTTGCACTTAAAGAGTTGAGATCCTGCCTATTTTTAATGCTACATGGTGCTTGTTTTATGATTTCCTCATAATTTGGTTAATCAGTTGCTTGTTCATGATGTTTAGTTTAAATCCAGTCTTTGTTATAGATAATTTAGAACAAACATCCTTGACGTTCATCTTTGCACGAGGATGTGGTATTTCCTTAGGATGAATTCCCAGAGGCAGCTTGTTGATTCAAGAGCATGCCCTGTGCTGGAGGCTGTGCACACGCTGGGCCGGAATGCAGGCCTTTATGTGTCCTCCAGCTTTGTCCATCCCCACCTCCTGCCCAGCGGGACTGCTATTCTTAATCGCTGCCTATCTGATAGGCACATACATGGTAGGGTATTGTTTTCATTGGAATTTCTTTGATTATTAGTGAGTCTTAATATTCCTTCTTATGTGGAAAAACATCTTTGAAAGAATTATTTTGTTTTTCTGAGAAAGAAATTCACACAAAGTCAAACCAACTTCCAAAAGGGAAATTGAAATGGAACAGATATTCATAGTAATTTAATATAAGCAAATTGCCTATTTAGTGACAATAGGAGCAATCCAGATGTAAAAAGTATCACCCCAATGTACTGATCGACCAAAATGCAAGGGCAAAATATGGTTATTTAAAAATCTTTTCGGTGAGTTTCTCTTTTAGAAAAAAAGGGGAGATAGGAAAAAAATCAACATGACTAAATGTATCCCCAGGAAACCATATAATATCAGTATTGGACTCACTGAGGTGGGATCAGTTTGTGAATACCTGGATGGACATGTATTATGATTCCATTGAGAAATATAAAAGACACCCAGGGTTGAACGACAAAGACTGAGTTTTGAAGACCTCAGGAAACCTGTCACTAGAAAATATTTTGCTCTAAGTTGCACATCCATTTGGAAAGTTGTTCATCAGTAGAATTTCTTCAAGTGGACATACCTGAATGCACTGAGACATGAGTCATTTTACTGACAGCTTCATCTGTAAACTTGGAATTTTGCATTCAAAATATTCTTAACAGAAGACCCATTTTAAAAAAAATTATTGATTCCAGAGAGGAAGGGAGAGAGATAGAAAGATAGAAACGTCAATGATGAGAGAGAATCATGGATGGCTGCCTCCTGCATGCCCCCTATCTGGGCATGTGCCCTTGGCCAGAATCGAACCTGGGACCCTTTATTCTGCAGGCACTCTGTCCACTGAGCCAAACCGGCTGGGGCAGAAGACCCATCTTTGCTATCACCTCAGGTTTTCTCCATGTTACTCCTCCTATCTTCAGAGGATCATTTAAGATCCCTTGAGATAAAAAATTCCACTACTCTGGCTTGAAGTGTATAGATTTAACTCAAGCTTTTTTTTGTTTTGTTTTGTTTTGTTAATCCTCACCAGAGGATATTTTTTCCCATTGATTTTTAGGGAGAGTGGAAAGGGGGAGGGGAGACACAGAGAGAAGAACACTGGTGTGAGACACATCAATTGGTTGTCTCCCACACACGTCCCAGCTGGAATTGAGGCTGTAAACAAGGAAGTACGTGCCCTTGACCAGAATTGAACCCGCGACCCACCAATCCGCAGACAGAAACTCCAACCCCTGAGCCAAACCGGCTAGGGCTAACCCAAGCTTCTTAATACCCTTTAACATCCCACCACAGCTCCTCCTCTCAATAATTTCTTTTATAATTTACCCAACCCAAGACTAATTTCAGACAAATTCCTCAGTATGCTTTTGTTGTATTTATAGTAATGTCGTCAGCATTTTACCGTCTCTCTTTTTTGTCTTTTGAATGTGGTGTTTGGTTAAAGTAAATAACTGTGCTGCCCTTGAGAGGTTTCCTTTGGTCCAAGACAGTGGTCGGCAAACTCATTAGTCAACAGAGCCAACTATCAACAGTACAACGACTGAAATTTCTTTTGAGAGCCACATTTTTTAAACTTAACCTTTTGCACTCGGATGTCGAGATTAAAATTACTCTTTGAATGTATCAATCATTTGAAATATAAAAAAATCCAAATAAATAAGTTTGTATGAAAAGAAACTCCAGTTTTTTATTCTACTGCCGCGCTTTGTAAAATCTGGGGTATTTAAAAAATTAAATCCCGAGTAGAATAAAGGAATCGAGAAAAAAGCAAGCGAGTGCAAAGGGTTAAACTTCTTCTAACGCCACTTCTTCAAAATAGACTCCCCCAGGCCGTGATATTTTGTGGAAGAGCCACACTCAAGGGGCCAAAGAGCCACATGTGGCTCACGAGCCACAGTTTGCCGACCACGGGTCCAATTCAAGTAACTCAGGCTGTGCCCAGAGCCCCTGCCCCTGAAAAGCAGCCACCAGCTCAACTGTGTCATCTCATACTTCCTTCCCTCCTTTTTGAACAGCTCCGTGCACTCTGCTCATGTGTAAGAAAACTCGGGGTTCCCCACCTGTGGCGGCAATGTCACCCGTGCGTGCCAGCTCCCGCGGCTCTCTGCTCAGGAGGCTGCCAGCTGCCAGCTTACGGGCTGGCTCTAGCCCAGAGATAGTTTTATTTGGACTTCACTGTCTTTCCTTTTTTTTTTTTTTTTTTGAGCCAACATTTAAAAATCAAAAAGTTTCTCATGAAATCCTGGATTTCTGGCTTGAACACTGGAAGTTCTGGCAATACTGTGCCTGCTGTTTCCAAGTAGCACTCAGCCACAACTGAGCACCAGCCGGCCGGCATCTTCCTAGAGGGAGCTTGGAAGGACAAAGCTGGCCCTGTTCCCTCCTCACACCACCCTCTCTGCCTCTTCATGTTGAGGTTGAGACTCCTGCCAGGAGATGTAGATGCCACAAAGGACAAAAAGACACAGGCCCTGTCCCGGCCAGGTGGCTCAACGGGTTGGAGCATCATCCCACACACCAAAAGGTCATGGGTTCAATTCCCAGTCAGAGCACATTCCTAGTGTCTGATTGGAGTTGCTCAGGAATTAGGTGGATGCAGCGAGCAAGAGGGGAGTTTATTAGAGGGAATGGGGATGGGGCCACACCCAGGAAGGTTAGGACTCAGCCTCAGCTGTCCTTGGGGTTGAATTTTATGTGCAAAAATTGCAAGGGACGGAGGCTGGGGATGTAAGTGTTCCAGTCTGATTGGATGGAGTTCGTTGTCCTTCAGCCCATTAGTGCTGGCCGCGAGGCTGTGGGCTGCAGGCGCGTTGTCATCGGTGGCCTGCTGTCTGGCCCTCGGTGCCGCTGCCTCCTGTTGTGCTGGGTAGGGTGGCCGCAGGCTGTTCCACGAAATGAGGCTCAGCCACTTTCTCATTCGGGACTTTCCAGTCCGCCTGAGCCAAGTGTCCTCGGCTGGCCTGTCACCTAGCTTGCAGGTTTGATCCTCTTTCAGTTCTCACATCGATGTCTCTTTCTCTCTCTCCCTCCCTCTCTCTCCACTATTCTGCTGTAAAAAGGAAGAAAATTTTACCTTTTGCAACAGCATAGATGAAAAACATTAATGTAGGTGAAATAAGTCAGTCAGAGAAAGACAAATACCATATGATCTCACTTGTATGTGGAATTTAATGAACAAGCTGAACTACCAAGCAAAATAGAGACAGACTCATAGACAGACAGCAGGCAGACAGCCAGGGGCGGGGGTGTGGGGGGGTTAGGGTTAGGGTTAGGAGTGCTGGGGGGTAGAAGTATTGAGCAAAAGTGAAAAAAAAAGAGAGAGAGGTGATTGTGGAATGAGAGGAGGGTAGGTGGAAGTGGAAGAGGGCATAGAAGGAATAAATGGTGATAAAATTTTTTTAATTAAAAAGAATTTAAAAAGCCAATAAAATAAATCAATAAAACCATATCCCTTGGGTGAGGATTGAAAAAAAGGAAGAAACAAAGAGGGCCGCAGGCTTTGCCCTCTGAGGTATGTTATCTGCCTAGGGAGGCAGGGCATAAACCTCTAACAAAGTGGTACGTCTGTGCTTGGGCTGCAGGAGGCTGCCGGATGGTGAGGGAAAGCTATGCCGCATCGGGGTCAGGAGTTCCGAGACAAGGGAAATGGTAATGGGTGATGTTTATTGAGTGCTCACTGTGCACCAAGCACTTCTCTAATGATTGGACATTAACTTACACAGGATGCTGTGAGCAGGTCATACTGTCCTCAGGTTGCAGATGGGGAAACTGAGTCCTCGAGCAGCAGAGCCATCACTGGGAATGCAGAAAGCTGAGGTGTGAGCATGGCTGTGTGGTACTGGCAGCTCCTTTGCCCGCTCTTGGTCTTGTTTCACTCCTCTATAATATCCTCAGCTTCCTGCTCCAAGAGGAAGATCGGGTTGGTTGTTGAGGGGCGGGGGGAGGGGCAGTGAATGTATAAGAGCTTGTAATTGAAAGGCATGAAGAGGCCAGGGTTTCCACAGGGAAGCTAGGAATCTGACTCATGAAATTGGTGGAGTCTGGTTAGGCCACATTAACTGGTACAGCTCTTCTCAGACCGGCAGTGAGCTGGCAATCGGTGGATCCCGATTCTCATTTAGGAAGTCTGGGCTGGGCCCTGAGGCCCTGTATTATCAGAATTCTTTGCATGATGTGGGGCCAGGGCCATGGGCAACAATAGGGATCACTTTCCATTTGTGCCTGTTTGTACCTCAAGCCCGGGGGTGGGGTGGGGTAACCGGGTGCAGGACTTCAGTAGGCATGCATCGACGTCACAGATCTTCAATGAGCACCTACCATGGCCGTCTCTGTACCAGGAATGGGTCTCTGGCCTGAATATCATCTACTAGTGCCCCCAATTCCACCTTAAACTACCGCAGAACTCCTCACATGTGTGACACTGTAATTGCATGGAAGCAGCGGAGGGCTCAGTGGACATGTTCCTGTGGATAATGGCTGCTTTGTTTTGCTCTGTGGACTCAAGGGAGGGTGGGAGTGGAGTGCTGGAAACCGCTCTAGTAGCTCATGAAAGATGACTGCTAAATTTCTGGGAAGTTTGAGAGTAAAACACAAACATTATTAATAAAATTATATAAACTCATAATTTAAAGAATTATCTTTAGAAATACTAAAAAATGATTTATTTCCTAATTATTTTACTATTATCTCTTCTCTTAAGATTATACATGCCTATTCTATCTATATGATGGGAATAACATATAATGGTATGCTACTGCCCATCCTCTCAATTCCATGTCCAGGAATGTTGCATAAGTAGCTTGAAACTCACTATGGAGTTGTGTTTACACCACATAAATTGGCACATATCATAAATCAGGGCTTTGATTGTTTCCTGGGTGACCCAGTTGTGAAACATTTGCTGGGGAAATCTTAATTAATCTAAGTTACATGTCGCAGCTCGCTTTCCCTCTGATTAGGCATGTGAACCAATTCCGGCCAATGAGACACGAAAGCTGCTTTTTGAGGGAATGTTTTGGAAATATTTTCTTGCTTAAAATGAATGAGACCCAGGGTAGAAATGGGCTCTTTCTGTTTCTGGCCATGCGATGTCCGGATGTGACATACCTGGACTTTCAGTAGTTATCTTCTAACAATGCCAAGGTAGGATTAACAGGTACTGTTATTAATTTGTTTATTTACTTGGACCTTATATTCAGAGAAAACAATGAGTTGTATTTTTGATATTTTATCTTCTAGAGGGGACCCTGATAGATGCGACATCTGGGGAAATACTCCTCTACATTACGCAGCCTCCAATGGTCACGCCCACTGCGTCTCGTTCCTGATCAACTTTGGTGCCAACATCTTTGCCTTGGACAACGACTTTCAGTCTCCACTGGATGCCGCTGCCGGCAGAGAGCAGAATGAGTGTGTTGCTCTCCTGGATACGGCAGCCACTGCCCAGAACATCATGAACCCCAAGAAGGTCGCCAGGCTGAAGGAGCAGGCTCAGAAGAATGCCAGGCGGCAGGTCAGAGAGTGCGAGAGGCTCCAGCAGAAGCACCAGAACAAGATGGCCCGCACCTACACAAAGGAGGAAGCGGGCACTCTCTCTTCTTCCAAGGGCACTCTCTCTAGGTCTTCCCTTTCCAATGCTTTTACTTCTGGCACATTTGGGTCACTGTCTAAGAGCATTAAAGGCACCTTCAAGATTCAGTTCAAGAAGAATAAAGGTACAGCGGAGCAGGGAGGGCAGGGGTGCCG